>CM035622.1:63772939-64520439 GCA_020496765.1 Gossypium stocksii | reverse complement strand
TTTTCCTTTTGTTGTCAATTTTTTGACTTTGGAGTATGGTTGCTGCCCATCCATCATAAAGCATAAACGTCTAAAAAAAAGTCTATGATTTAACCTTTTTTCAGCTCTTGTCAACTTTTTCGATTATATTACTGTGATCAATTTTGATAAACTATAAATTATAAAAGAAAAAAAAGTTAAAATCTCAAAAAAAATAATCATAACATTACTTTATAATAGCTATTTAAACCCTCGTACTAGCTTTATAAATCTATATTTGCCAATAAGGAACCTTGCAATAGCAAGTCAGAAATGGATAGCACTCTCTTTCGCCTACTCATTGTTCTATTGGGGTTATCTCATATTATATTCTCGAATGCCGTCCCAGTTACAAGTAAATATTCCCCAAATTCCATTACTTAAATCATCTTTTTTACCTTCCCATACCATATTTTCATTGTTTTTTTTCCTTGCCAGGAGCTGGAACCCTAATGCATGGATCTCAAGTTCATCAACTTCAGGAGAATACTCACCTGGTAATCCTACAAGTACACAGTTGAAATTTGACGTGTATATATATATATATATATAGATATACATATTTCTTGTTATGCTAAAAGGACTCTTCTTACAGGTAACTGTGGAGAAGAGTTCTGATGGTGAAATCATCAAGGGAAGGATGTTTGCGGAGCTGAATGATTATCCAGGGTCAGGAGCTAACAACCGCCACACCCCGAGGCCGTAACTCGGCGGATGTATCGATCGTTAGGGTTCTTTGTAGTATGTTATAGAGATGAAAAGTTAATTTGTATGGAAAGGGAGACAGGTTCTGAGGACTAATTTTAGCAGACTCTAGGATTATCAATGTTAGAAAGTTTAATCCAATTGATATATATATATATGTAGGTATTTATGTATCTCCTTATCTTGTTTTAATCCAATTGATAATCTACTTATATATCTTGTTAAACCAGCTTTTGATCGCACCGTATTTATCATATTTCTAACGTTAGCTGCTCACAAAGTCTAATTCGCCGCAAAATAATTAATACTTTATAAGGTTTAAATCTCTGGTTCATACGCCGGTTGAAACACCTTCATTGTATGTTCTTCCTGCTTAAAGAAGTGAAAGCTGTTGTGGTTTCAAGAAACTATAAAAGTATCATGGAGGTTCTTATACTAAAGTCAGAGTGTTCCTTATACTTAAAAAATGGACAAATTAGTCCTTCTATGTTGAATCGAAAAGTAAACTAGTCCTTTTGACATAAAATTCATCCATTTTTAAGATTAAAAACTAGTTCCTATATGTAAACATGATGTTCATGTGGTAGACCAAGTGTAATTGTCTGGTTATTTTGTCATCCACACTAATTTTTAATAGTAGAAATGAATGAAAATTTTAACATAAATGTCCAATTAAATTTTTGATCAAACGTATAGGGAAAATTTGCTTATCCTTTGAGTAAAGAGAATAAAATGCAATCTAACTCTTAATATATGGACCTCCACAATACTTTTATCTAAAAAATGACTTTGAATGTCTTTAATTTAGGGACTGTTATACAAGGAAGCCATTTCATTTGTGTCGTGCTGCTTAGGAAACCCTACTGAGTTCTTGGCAGCTTTGCACTAGGCTTTAGCAGTATCTCTGAGCTTTCATGCTCCAATAAGCAAATATGCACACTTCAAAATCAATAACAAATTTTGCAGTGTCTGATGCAATGTTGGTTGGATTTCTTTTTAAGTATTTTTCCACACTCCTTTAAACATATAAAAAAGAATTTAGAAAAATTTAAGTATACTTATATTAGATATACACTTATATCGAATATTCATTCAAACTCCAAGTAACATAAATGAAATAACAAATAATTCTCATCTTTATTCCAGAGGATTTACTAAAAGTGAAAAAGACAATGTGTTATGGTGGTAGAGGGGAGTAATGAATCTTGCATTGATTATACACTAAAGTTGCTTTTATGATATAAGTGTCCACACTATTTTTTTGGTTTCTTTTCTTCTCCTTGCTAAGTGGACTAAATTTTATTTATTATAAAGACGCAAAATAGGATTACAGAATTAAAGCATACCATGCATAAAAAAAATATCTCCAAAGATTACCAAATAACGTGGATGATACTTAACTCCACAAAACCAACAAAACAATCACAACTCATTAAATTCAGGACATCATTCCATGTTCACACCATTTTTAATATGAGAAGCATTTTTGTGGACAAATTCGTGAAATTTAACAAATCGACCAATCCGGCAATATCTTATAGATTAGCATAGACAATGATATTTCGTATCAAAGTTGGCTCTGATGTACTATCAATGTTCTACGAAGGATAGTGGATTATCATTAAAACTAGATTAAATAACTTGATCCTAGAGAGTTATCGATCAACTCTATAAGAGTTAGTTTTAGAATATAAGTGGTTATGTAAGGGGATGCCAATCGAAACTTGTGATGGATACACACACAATAATTTTTGGAGGTCAATTGATTAAATGTGGTTCATTTGACCAATTTGAATTGGTACGATTTGTGGAATTCATGGAGAAGCTCATCTACTTGAAGCCTTGATGGCCCAATGAAACACTCCAGTCAAACTAGAGTTACCATGGTGAATATTGTAAATACTAAGGCATAAAATTATAGTGTTTAAATCACTTAGGTCTCTCATCTTATAGATAAACTTTGATCCTGATCGTCAATGTAATTTAAATTGTATCATTTGATTTTGAGGAGTCCAACTATAAATAGAGGTCTTCCCCTTCATTTGTAATCACTCAGTTGTATTTTTTCAAAATAATAGAAACACTTTGAGAGCATCTACTCAAGCACTTGGTGTGCATTTTGCTTTCTTGTGGCTTTTTTGTTTGCTTGTTGCTTTTCTATTTTGAGAGTTTTCTTTCGCTTTATTTCGATACCTTAGAGAATTTCTTTAAGAACTCTCAACTTTTTCAGAGATAAGCTAACTTAGGCAGATTTGAAGCAAATGAATCACCTAAGGTCGCGCGATTCACTAGAATAAATTTCTAGCCCTGTGACAATTGGTATAAAAAATAAGGTTCGAAGGCACCAAAGTGAGATGGCGAAAGAAGTAGATGAGAAGAATGAGTCGAAGGGGACCTGTGGGGGGCTAGGAAAGCTAGCAGGTTAAGGGATATGATGTTAGCTTTGGAAGGCAATGTTGCCAAACTCAAGGGTTCCGTGGATAATATGAAAGAAATTGTTCAGTTAGTTGAGGGTGATAGTGATATTTATGATGGCCAAACCTGTAAAACTAAACTATTATCACGATAAAGGCAAGCGCACCTATCGAATGATAGTATAGCTTATGGCAAGACCGGGATGTTGAACCCACAGGGACTAAAAGTACTAGTATTAACTTTCTTTTTATTATCTAGCTTGAAAATAAAATGGGATTTGTTTTAAACTAATTAAACTAAACTAACTAATTAACTTAAGAACGCGACAGAGAGTAAATTGGGGAAATTGCTTTTGGGAAAATTGATTGATTAAGACAATACCCAAGGAAGAATCCACCTAAACTTCACTTGTTATTTGACTCTGAACTAAATGATTTATTCACTTGACTTGATCCGTAGAAATCCCTAAATTATGTTAATATCTCTTTCAAGACTAAGAACAACTAACCCTAAGTTGATTAATTGAAATTTCTTTCTAATTAAAACTCTCAGTGTTGCATTAACTCGATCTATGGATTCCCTTATTAGATTTGACTCTAATTCGACAGATTTTCATCGTCCTATGTCTAGGATTACAATCAACTCCGCTTAATTGTGTGGATCTACTCTTAAACAGGGACTTTTGCTCCACTGAATAAGCATATTCAACTTGAATTAATATCCTGAAATATTAACACAAGAATTAAAAAGACACAATTAAGAACAAATCAAGTCTTTATCATATAATTCAGAAAATAATAACAAGATCTGTCTTAGGTTTCATCCCCCTTAGGTATTTAGGGAGATTTAGTTCATAATTGCAAAAGAAAATATCTCAAAATTGGGAAAACAAAAAAAAATAAAAAAAACCCAAAAACCCCTGAAGGAAATTGAAGGGAGATCTTCAGCCTTGATGGAAATCCTTGCTTTCAAGATGAATCAATCGACGATCTTCGAGTAATTCATTGCTTTCTACTCTGTGTCTCTTTAATCCTCTCCTAGGGTGTTTAAATAGACTTCACAATGCCCAAAATACCTAAAAATTAGCCTTTTCTGAGTAGAATTGAAACAGGGCTCGACAGGGACATAGGCGTGTGATCAGTCCGTGTAAAGGTACTCAGGCCGTGTGCAATACTAGCTTGGTTTTAGGTTGACATGGTCGATATATACGAGCGTGTGGCCAGCACGTATGTCACACACGGGCGTGTGGTGTACCCGTGTGGAAGTGCTCAGGACATGTCGAATTCTAACTTTTGGCCCATTTTATCTGTTTTGGCTCGTTCCTTGCTCTTTTCGCTTCCTTATGCTCACCTAAGTATAAAACATGAAATGAAATGATTAGGAGCATCAAATTCCATAAATCTAATGATAAATTATTCATAAATGTACCAAGCATGGGGTAAAAATATGTATATATTATGGTTTATCAAATACCCCCACACTTAAGCCTTTGTTTGTCCTTAAACAAAATCCTCAACCCACAATCAAAAATTCGTTCCTCTCAACTTATAATTCCTATCAATAATGTTTTGAAATAATTCATGAGTAATCATACATTGAGAATTCAACTAAAAGAACATCAAAGTTTCAAACAAGCCAAGTTGAGTATTTTATCCCAAAAACATAGGTATCTCCCCTTATCTAAGTAGTTACCTTTAATTCAAAATTACAAAGAGTTGACATCCTCACTAAAGATTCACTCAAATCACTTGAAGTGTTTAAGGGTTTAAAAATAAGTACTCAATAGTCAACACGAAAAATTATTACCATAGGCTTGCATGAAAATCAAATCTCCACCACTATGAATTGAGATGATACACCAATCAAAAGGTCTTTGATAGGTTGTAATGGGGCTTTGGTTAGGGGTGTAGACACAAGCTGAAAAAGGAGGTTAGAATCGAGATTGAACTGAAAAATTGCCTAACTAGAAGAAAACGAAAACTAAGAATTTACATCACTGAATAAATAATCATAAACTTGAGCTTTTGCTCATGAATTACACTATTTAAGTTCGAGTGCACTAAAATTTCATAATAATATACTCAATGGCAAATAAACAACTAAAATAAGTTTGTATATGTTTTTTTTTTTTACTTTACTAACTAAATAGAAGAAAATAGCTAGGCAATTTATTCAAATCAAATCTCAACAAGAATGGGATCAAATTAAATGAGAGAAATTCTCAAGGAATCAAAAATAGGCTTATGGGTTAATATTGAGAGAAAATCAATAAATGGTTTGTTGGGCTTAAGGGGGTTCACTAAGGGTTAATTATGAAGGTAGGCTTTTATAAAATGAGTGGGTTACAACTAAGTGCCTTTATCATCTCGACATATCAAATCAATGGTGTGGTCTCGACATGTATAATCGAAGCAAGTTCTAGAATAACAAATCAATATTGACACACTCATAATCAACAATAAAGGTGAGCAAGAAAGAAAATATGCTCTAAAGGCTCAAGATCTCACAAAAATTATGGCTTTTGATGTAAAGACTGTGAGTTTCAAACTTCAAGATAATACCTAAATTTGGGGAAACAACCTAGGAAAATTTTAATTCTCAGAAATTAAATTATCATACTTAATTCTCTAATGACTTAAAGTTTCAACCATCAATGTACAACTACCTATGATTTAATTCAAAGCATATCAATAAAAATCATAAATCAATCAAAATTCATTCTAATAGTGATAAGGAGGTTACTTGAGAATAAGACAAAATTTAAGGATTTCCTGATAATGATATGAATGAGCCCCCCACACTTAAGATGTACATTGTCCTCAATGTACAAAGATAAGTAATAAGAATATAGGAATAACATCATAAGGTAGGAAGAGAAGTGAAACTCCCTGAATTTTGGATGAAACCCTTGGAATAGTGAAAACTGAATTGGAGAAAGTGCTACTTGAAATGCATGATTCTGAGCTACTTAAGAAAATAAACACAACTGTAGAGAGAATTAAAGTATTACTCGATAAGTACCATAAGGATAAACAAGGTTCAAAATATAAATAATAAGTCTTTAAAAGGAAAAGGAAAAACATAAGAAATAAAGAAAGAGAAAAAAAATAAATAAGCTGGAGAAATTTGAAGAAGAAGATAAAAAGATGAAAATAAAATTAGGTTTTGAAGGTTTTAAAAGGGACATGGTCGTGTTTAGGCCCTGTATTGGGCCACATGGGTGTATCACACGCCTGTAAGGTTCAAGTTTGCCTGTGTTCATCAAGGAGA
Source organism: Gossypium stocksii (assembly GCA_020496765.1). Lineage (NCBI taxonomy): Eukaryota > Viridiplantae > Streptophyta > Magnoliopsida > Malvales > Malvaceae > Gossypium > Gossypium stocksii. The sequence goes on along the minus strand of CM035622.1, from coordinate 64,514,031 downwards.
GGGGGAGTTAGGATCTCACACGGCTTCTGGATATGCCCGTGTGTATAGTCGTGTCCACCACACGGTCATATCGCACATCCGTGTGGTGCTTTGTTTGCTTCTCCCACACCCATGTGATGTTCACCATGCCCATGTTTCCTTCCGCACGCCTGTGTGGCTCGGCCGTGTCTTGTACACGACCGTGTGCCTTGCCCTTGTTCATTTCTAACTTGGTTAAAATTTGAAAAATTCAGCTCTAGGTTTTACCTGACCTAGGACATGCTCGTGTGTTTAGGTCGTGTGGTCCACACGGCTGTGTCACACGGCCGTGTAGATTTATCTCAAACCTTGTGCATTGTTCTTATTTGGGGATTTTCGAACCTGTTTCCATATGGCCAAGGTCATGCACGTGTGTCTAGGCCATTGGCTCGAAAAGCTGCACGAAAACATGAAAATTAGATAAAAATAAGTTCATTAGTGATGTTAGTGCTTGGGTTGCCTCCCGAGAAGCGCTTATTTATAGTCTAAGCTCGACTTACCTTAATTTTGCATGGTCACGGTGGTTCGAGGAGTTGAAACTCCTCTTTTCTGCTATTAATGCCATCAAAATAAGGTTTGAGTCGAGTATTATTTACCTTAAAAGTGCCAAATTGGAGTGTGTTACCTCGACTGTACCGTAAGGGAAAATATTTAACACAGTGAAGGGAGGTGTATTGTTTGCATTAGGCTTTGAGATAGTGATTTAAGAGTCCTTTTCTTCTAGCAATACATTGTCGCCGATATTAAATTGCTTCATTTTTTTATAGACGTGTCATGGATTTGCTTTGGTTCCTTTTGTCCTCTCGGTTTCACCTTAACTTGTGTTAGCCATTCATCTAGTTCCTCGATCTGTAGCGTTCGCTCTTCATGGATTGTTCCCTTGTTGTCGCATGAACTTGAACGTGGCTCATTTGTGCTTTTGCGAGGAATGTTCTGCAAAGAAGGTTGAACAGTAAGTTTACTCTCATTAAAAGAATCATTAGATATCTTAATAGAATCACGAGCTTGAAGAGTAATCGTGTCATCACCTACACGAAGTGTGAGTTCACCTGTGCCCACATCGATTATAGACCTAGCAATTTCTAAAAAGGGTTGCCCTAAAATTAAAGGCACATCGCTATCCTCATCCATGTCTAAAACAAAAAAATCTACTAGGAATATAAATTTATCAATTTTAACAAAAACATCTTCAATTATACCCCTAGGAAATCTTATGGTTTTATCAGCCAATTAAATGCTCATCCTAGTTTGTTTGGGTTTCCCAAGACCTAGTTGTTTAATCATTTTATAAGGCATTACATTAATACTAGCCCCTAAATCAGCTAATGCATTAGCAACAGTTAAACTACCAATTAAGCAAGGAATCGTAAAACTCCCTGGATCTTTCAGTTTGTTAGGTAGCTTGTTTTGCAAAATAGTTGAGCAAACTGCATTTAATTCCACATGTGACGACTCATCCAACTTTCATTTATTTGCTAAAAGCTCTTTTAAGAATTTAACGGCGTTTGGCATCTGCGAAAGAGCTTCAATAAGCAGTAAGTTAATTTGTAATTTCTTTAAAAGTTTAAGGAATTTACCAAATTGTTTGTCTGTATGGTCTTTCCTTATCGCATTTGGGTATGGTACACGAGGATTATACTCTTTAATTACCGGTTCATTGTAGCTTTCCTCCACCTTACCTTTACTTACCAAGTTTTCTTACCTCAATTCTGGTTCGTCTAACCTTCTTTCATCGAGCACAGTGATAGCATAGAGTTGCTCCCTTGGGTTGGTTTCTGTGTTACTTGGCAAGCCACCTTGTGGTCGTTCAGGGATCAACTTAGAAAGCTGACCTATTTGGGTTTCGAGGCCTTGAATTAATGCTTTCTAATTTTTAAGCGTTGTCTCGGTATTCTGAAAATGGGTTTCTGACACTAAGATAAATTTCGTGAGCATAAGGTTCGGCTTTTTCTCTTGTTGGTAAGGTGGTTGTTGGAAGCCTATAGGGGGTTGTTGCCTTTGATTTCCTTGACCACCCCACGAGAAGTTGGGATGGTTCCTCTAACCTGCATTATAAGTGTTACTATATGGATTATTTTGAGGTCTAGAATTGTTACCCATATAGTTGACTTTTTCGTCCTCTATACTAGGATTGTAAGAAAAGTTTGTCTTGTGCATCTCTTCTCCAATTGAATCACATTGCATCACTGGATGTACCTGCGTAGAACCACACAAACCATCAATCTTTTTATTTAAAAGCTCTACTTGATTAGATAGCATAGTGACTGCATAAATATTAAAAACACCAGCGACTTTTTGTGGCTTTGTCCTCATGACTTGCCACTGATAGTTATTCAGTGACATCTCCTCTATAAACTCATAAGCCTCCTCAGGTATGTTGTTATTTATCGTTCCACCAGCAGCTGCATCGATCATTTGCCTTGTTGAGGGGTTCAAACCATTATGGAAAATTTGAACCTGTAGCCATAAAGGCAACCCATGGTGAGGGCACCTTCTCAACAAATCCTTATATCTCTCACATGCGTCATAAAGAGTTTCTAGATCTATCTGCACAAAAGAAGAGATGTCATTCCTCAACTTTGCCATCTTAGCCGACAGAAAATATTTAAGTAAAAATTTTTCGGTCATTTGTTCCCAAGTAGTGATAGACCCTCATGGTAGAGAGTTCAACCACTGTTTAGTCTTATTCCTCAAAGAAAAGGGAAATAACTAAAGGCGAATGGCATCATCAGAAACGCCATTAATCTTAAAAGTTTCGCAGAGTTCCAAAAAGTTTGCTAAATATGTGTTAGGATCCTCATCCTGTAAACCATCAAACAAAACAAACTGTTGAATCATCTTTATAGTGTTAGGTTTCAGTTCCAAATTATTTGCAGCAATAACAGGCCTAACAATACTAGATTTAGTACCAGCTAAATTAGGCTTAGCATAATCATACATAGTACGAGAAGCAGGATTCTGATTTGCAGGATTTGCAGCTACTACAGGAGGTAACAAAATGTTCTAATTTACCTCTATCTCTTCAGTAGTGTTGTTCACAACCTCTTTCTCTTCCTCTATGTACTGTAGGCTCCGCCTTATTTCTTTACGGTTTCTGCGAGCTGATGCTTTTATCTCACTATCAAAAAGCAAAGGTCCTGAGGCATTCCTTCTAGTCATAAACTAGAGACACCTATCAGAAACAAATAAAAGAAAGAATTTAGTAAATAAGAATAAAAATAAAAATAAAAAGTAAATTGCAATAAAAGTAAAAATGGCTAAAGTAATAAAAATCAAGTGTTCCTAATATTTCAGTCCCCGGTAACGACACCAAAAACTTGATAGTGATATTTATGATGGTCAAACTTGTAAAACTAAACTATTATCACGATAAAGGCAAGCGCACCTATCGAACAGTAGTATAGCTTATGGCAAGACTAGGATGTCGAACCCATAGGGACTAAAAGTAGTAGTATTAACTTTCTTTTTCTTATCTAGCCTGAAAATAAAATGGGATTTGTTTTAAACGAATTAAACTAAACTAACTAATTAACTTAAGAACGAGATAGAGAGTAAATTGGGAAAATTTCTTTTGGGAAAATCGATTGATTAAGACAATACCCAAGGAAGAATCCACCTAAACTTCACTTGTTATTTGACTCTGAACTAAATGATTTATTCACTTGACTTGATCCGTAGAAATCCCTAAATTATGTTAATATCTCTTTCAAGACTAAAAACAACTAACCCTAGGTTGATTAATTGAAATTTCTTTCTAACCCTAGGTTGCATTAACTCGATCTATGGATTCCTTTATTAGATTTGACTCTAATTCGACAGATTTTCGTCGTCCTATGTCTAAGATTGCAATCAACTCCACTTACTTGTGTGGATTTACTCTTAACAGGGACTTTTGCTCTACTGAATAAGCACATTCAACTTGAATTAATATCCTGAAATATTAACACAAGAATTAAAAAAAACACAATTAAGAACAAATTAAGTCTTTATCATATAATTCAAAAAATAATTACAAGATTTGTCTTAGGTTTCATCCCCCTTAGGTATTTAGGGAGATTTAGTTCATAATTTCAAAAGAAAACATCTCAAAATTGGGAAAAAAAACAAAACATAAAGAAAACCTAAAACCCCTGAAGGAAATTGAAGAGAGATCTTCAACCTTGATGGAGATCCTTACTTTCGAGATGAATCAATCGGCGTTCTTTAAGTAATTCCTTGCTTTCTACTCTGTGTCTTTTTAATCCTCTCCTAGGGTGTTTAAATAAACTTTAGAATGCCTAAAATACCTAAAAATTAGCCTTTTTCGAGTAGAATTGAAACAGGGCTCGACAAGGACACGGGCTTGTAATCAACCATTGTAAAGGTACTTAGGCCGTCTACAATACTGACTTGGTTTTAGGTCGACACGGTCAATACACACAGGCGTGTGGCCAGCACATATGTCACACACGGGCGTGTGGTGTACCCATGTAGAAGTGCTCAGGCCGTGTTGAATTCTGACTTTTGGCCCATTTTAACCGTTTTTGACCCGTTCCTTGCTCTTTTTGCTTCCTTATGCTCAACTAAGTATAAAACATGAAATTAAAGGATTAAGAGCATCATATTCCATAAATCTAATGATAAATTATCCATAAATGTGCCAAGCATGGGGTAAAAATATGTATATATTATTGTTTATCAGAGGGTCGCACCGCAGAGCTGGACTTGGGAAAAGATTAACTCTAAGAACAAGTGTTGTGTGCCATCAATAATAATATGGAAGAAATGCAAGGGGCTCTCCAATCTACTAGTGCGAAGCTAATTGAGAGGAATAATGCTCTCGAAGCTATGGTGACAGGTTTGAACGAGGAAATTGAAGCCATAGTAATGGATTTGAACACGAAAATTGATGAGCTTGAGGGAGAGCTTGTTTTTTGCAGAGTTGTTGTGGGAAAAGGGATGCTAGGAGCGACACCCAAACGCAAGGTCTATGTTCCTAAACGAAAAGAGTTTAAGGGGAAAAGGTCCGTGAGGGATGTGGATAACTTCTTTTAAGGTATGAAACAGTACTTCTATACAATAGGTATTGAGGATGATGCCACTAATGTAAACACAACTCCAAATCATTTTATTGATGTCACTCTTTTATGGTGGCATTATAGGTCCATAGATGAGAGATGAGGTGATACCACAATTGATACTTGGGTGGAGTTCCAAAATGAATTTAGGAAGCAGTTTTACCCCGAGTATGTTGAGGAAAAAGCTCGGGCTAAGTTGCACTGGCTTACACAACAAGGTACAATTCAGGAGTATGCTCGAGAGTTCACTAAATTGTTACTTGAAATCTCTGATTTGAGTGAGAAAGAGGCATTCTACTTGCTCAAGAATGGGTTGATGTCTTGGGCGAAGCAAGAGTTGCTTCGACTAGGGCTTAAAGACCTTACCAAAGCCATAGTCAAGGCAGAGTCTTTTGTCGAGCTTGGTCCGAGGAAAGACAAGTTCGAGTCTTCCAAGCCCAAAGAGAAGGGCAATGGTGGAGAAGACCATGAGGAAGAATAGAATAAAAATGGAAATAGTAGCAATAGTTGTTGGAAAAAAATCTTGTTCAAAAACAGTTTTCTTGCACTATGGAAAAATAAAAATGTTGAAAACCGAACCCATTTGTAATATTTATAGAAATAAACCTTTCCGAAAATAACAAATGTGCTTTGAGCAAGACAGGTCCTAGACGTTCCCGACTTTCAACTGGACAACTTTCTCCTCTATTCTTGTACGAAGATCTACTTCGAGTGTGGGCTCAAACATTTTTGAATCAAACACAAAACCCAAAATAAATTTCTTTACTTTCGGTAGGAAAGTAAATCTCCCTCTCAATAGAAATCGATAGAATTGATATTTTCGAAAATATAATTTATACGTAAAAATAAATTCTGACTATTTTCGGGCAAAATAATAATATCTCAAAGTTATGTATTTAGCCCTACTGGTGTAATCTATTTATAGGGAGAAATAGAAACCCTAGTTAAGTTAATAGAATACAAGCAATACTTATTTAATAGAAAAAACCAACCCCTAGTTGAACTAGGAGGGAGGGGTAGCTAATAGGGTGTGTCTCCCTTCATATATATTATGATGGGGATTTGAGCCTCTCTTGTATTAGTCAAATTATATGTGTTTCCTTGACTTTTAACCCAACACTTTATAATTTAATCTAACTCAATATATATTTTTCTATTTTCCAAAATAAATATTATTTATTAAATTAATTTTAATTAATTAATTTTTTAATTAAATAATTTTCTTAACTCAATTCTAATTCTGATAAAGTCATGACAACTTTACCATAAAAGGATCTATGAAAAATATATTTAATTCTATATTCAACGGGTTTGCAATGACCAATTAATTTAATTCTATTTTTGAACTTTAATTATTTACATAAATACTAATTCAAAAAATTTAAATTAATTCTCAAGTCATTTCCATACTTATTGAAAAACTACATTCATTTTTTAATATAAGTCATTTTTCTAACTTTATCATTTCTATCAATTTCTATTCATTTATGGTTTCAACGAGCTAGCAGAGGGACCGATTGGACATATGTAATTAGGGCTCAAATAATTTATAATTAAGTTCCAACTTTTTATCTATTAATTGTATACTTATTTAATCATGAAATCATTCAATTATAGTATCATGATTGAGCTCTCCCTAACAACATACCATTACGAAAGCTACTCGATCAGTGCTTATCCAATGACCTTGTCATAAGTGTGTTACCCTCAAAGGATATATTTAATCTCTTTGGGATAAATAGGTTCTCCCAATATGATCCTATTTTATCTCATGGTAACCATTACATCTTCCTTCATGAAAAATCAATTACTATCAAATAGTAATTCAATCACTCATCACAAAGACAAATGACTCGTGTCCACATTTAGTTTTCATCTATCATATAATGTCAATGAGAGGATATCATTTACCCATGTCTTGAACTATGAATTCCACTATTGTGAATGATGCTACATACTACAAAAGTCTTATACCCAACACGCCAACTTTCAGTTCCTTATCTATTCAAACTTAGGCTTTTATTTACATCAAAGTATATGAGTCACGCATACATAGTTCATCATTCACTCATGATTAAGGCATGTTGCATTATTAACTCACAAGTGAATAAATCCATAAATAGATTTAAGATTTATTTTACTTGGGTCTTATCCGATGTACTATCAGTCCAGTGAGTGACATCTATGTCTATATCTTCTGGGAATCATCTGCTCCAATACTCAAGACAAAGCATCTCCCCAATTGGACTTGATAGACATCATATTAGTCTTCAATTGGTTTGTTCATTTCTGATTAGAGTAAGGACATGTTTAGGTCCATCTCATAATTTAAGTTGTCTTTCTGTATTATGATCTAACCACGTAATATCGTTTACTTGTCGCACTCAAATATCTCTAAGGACTCAAATTTAGAGGAATTTGGGACTTAATTGAACAATGTAGAGAGTTGGCAGATTTTATCAGGAATTTTAGGAAAAATTGTGAATTGATGAATAAATAGTTGAGTTCTAATTCTAGTTTGGTTAGGATGGAATCGTCTAGTTCTATAGTGAGAGACATAATAATTATCGGTGAATGGTTAAAAAAGAGTGGGAGATTGTGTATAGGAGATATATATAGGTGAAAGAGGACATTTTGGCAATGAAGAAAAATCCTCTTTCATTTAGTCTGTAATTTTCTTTTGACTTATTTTATTTTATTCGGTTGTTTCGAAGAAGAAGAAGAAAGTTGAGGATAGCTTTGCATGGAACATAAGACCATAGCTTGGCTATGAGAGCATGTGATGTTCACAGATTAGTAAAGCAGGAGACCCGCCAAGGTATAAAGAAGAAGCCACATTGTGAATTGCATGACAAGTCAGAAGACATAATAGACTTGGCACATCTAGGGACACAGGCTAACAGGACAACTAGGGACTCGGGAAAGGCAATGAAGAATAGAGCCTAAGAAGCGTCATAACTTAGTTATGCGTAAAAGGAGGGAAAGATTCCTTAGATAAGATGGTAAACATGATGTCTACCAAGAAGAGTCAAACAGAGTATTCGTGGTTCCATAATGTTTAAGCAGATATAGAATAGGCTATTATAGGATAAATACTTAAATTAGAAATCGATAAAAAGGGTAGCTGAACAAGTAGATTCCAAGAGTATTCATGGGAGGAAATGTCAGCTCAAGGCTAAATGATTAATTAAGTCTGTCAAAAAATAGTAAGAAACGAAAGTCCATCAAGACCATGAAAAACTGGAAAGACTTTAAAGGTCTACCATGAGTGAGAACTGTCAAGAGATACCTCAGTAATAGGTCGTTCATTGTGATCTACTAGTCCATTGAAGCATCTTAAAGGAATGGACTAAAAGAATAAATGTTATGGGGTTACTTAGGGCACAAGTTCACCTAGGAAAAGAGGATTGAGTTAAAGACCCACAATTAGGAAATTTAATTGAATAATCATAAATAGTTTTCACCAGTTGCAATGGCAAATATGAGGTAGTAATAAAGCATATCAGAAAAGGTACAATGGAAGTGGAAACAAGGTATAGTGAGGTAAGACCCTCATTGGAAAACATATAGATAGAACGTGGTTATGACTAGACCAGGGTTATTCAGCCAACATTAGGTTCAGGATAATGAAAGCATTGGCTGCACCAATGATGTCTGTAGATTTTTCCCACTAAATCAAGGGAGTTTAACTATGTGCATAGAATTTCATTTTCTCAAGACTTAAGCAGTCTTCCATGAATTTTACGTACAGATCTCACTAAGTTTTTCTGAACTTATAAAATTTATTACTTGAGTGCAGGGTAAATAAAGACTTTGGAGTCAAGTGGAGAGACCAAGGCAGTCTCTGCCAAAATGACGAGTTGGGCATGATAGTTGACTCATGTATATAGGGGGCAACCTTTGAGGCCACACTTCAGGGTCCAAAATGATCGTGTCTATAATTTGATCATTAATTTAAATCTTGTAAATAACTTTCATGTTTACTTAAGGAACCAAAGCTATAAGAATTTATTTTTAGTATGACTGAGTCTTAGCAATAGTTAGTTATTGGAGAAGTTGGGTTGTTTAAGTATATAATAAAATTAGATGGAATTTTTTTTTATATTCGTATTGTTGTGACATCTAATATCGGGACTTGGCGATCGGGTTAGGTATAAGGTGTTACATTACTATTAATTAAACATTAGATAATCAGTGAGCTAATATTTGCTTCTATTTTTCTTTTCATGGAAAAAGCATTAAAGACAATATTCAAAGGGTATTAATATAATTTAAAAAAAATACAAATGTACATAGGCAAAAATATTACACTTAGGGCATCAGATCCAACAATGGTAACAATTGTGGTAATGAGAAACCAACGAACGAGAAGAGGAAACCCAACAACCATTCGAAGGGCAAAGAGAATAAAAAAAGTCAATACAATATTTCTTATATTGTAGTCCGCATATGATGTGGCAGTGCCCATAGTGATCCAAGCTAACAGTGATCATTAAAAAAGATGAAGTGAAGTCTGATAAGGAAAAGGTTTTGGGCTTGGATCAATGAAACTCAATTCTACGAAACGGAATAAGGGTCATAAATAGAATGGGTTGATATTTGTTCACATCAACATCGAAGGTTGAACGATGAGTGATTTTTTTATATGGGGGCATCTAATTCGTTAATGTCAAAAAGAGCCACAAGTAAACTTGGTCTCTCAGTTAGCAAAACAATTAAGATAATCAAGACAGTAGATTCCAAAGAGTCTCGAATGTGGGAGCAACACAATGAGTTAAGCTACAAATTGGGGATTAAAAAGGCAAGAAAGACTTTGAGGTAATTCACTTAGATAATTATGACTTTATTCTTCGCTTGAATTTCCTTAACAATATTAATGCTTTGTTAATTCCTTTTGCTGATTGCATATATATCTCAGATTCTCAACAACAATAATACTTTGTGCTGGTGAGTCGAGACATGAAGGGTGGAACCAAGGTATTGATGGTAATCCAACTAGCCAAGGATATCTGTGTGGTGGGAATATTGGCTTGGTAAATCAAAGTGCTAAGGAGACCCTATTGGAAATGCTAGAGAGGCAAAAAAATCGATCTAAAGCATGTTGAGTTATCAACAGGGCTACCACATAAAAGAGAGGTGGGTTGTACATCAAATTTTATGGGAAAGTTAGTGATGCAAACTGGTCAACGAAACCAAGTAAATACTATGAGCGAGGTACATCTCAAACACTTTCTTAGTGTTTTACATTATGAGTTACTGTTGGTTTGGCAAAGACATAAGAACCCTTTTAAAATTCTTAAGCGGGCAAGCTAAGAGGCTTACAAATCGAAGTTGGTGGCAATACTTAAGGTTAACCCAATGTTTAATATGAGTGTGCAAAATTGTTTTCATGAGGATCAAGTGGATCTAATCGAGGCAAGTCACAATAGGGGCAAGTAGGAACAATGGACTCTTACTATTGAGATGAAAAATGAGAGAAACAGTTTGAGTTAGACGACGGCAAAGACATAATTTGAGGCAAATGTTTTGAGGGATGGAACTTTCCCACAAAAAAGACTAGTTGGGAATCAGCCAAGGCATTGTGGTAATTTTGAGATGAGTTAGACCAGTGTTATTTTGAGGACGCGACGAGGGTGTGGTGAAAATGGGTGGGGGAGAATGTCATGGGCCACAGACCGAAGCCCATGTCGAATGCACACACAACAACCCTTGAAGGCCAATTAATTAAATATGGCTCATTTGACCCATTTGAATTGGTTTGATTCATGGAACACATGGAGAAACCCATTTACTTGAAGCCTTGGTGGCCCAATGAAAAACTCCAGTAAAACTAGAGTTAACATTGTGAATATTGTAAATCCTAAGGGATAAGATTGTATAGTGTTTAAATCCCTTAGGATTCTCATCGTGTAAATAGGCTTTGATCTCAACCATCGATGTAATTTAAATTATACTATTGGATTTGGGGGATCTCAACTATAAATAAATGTTTTCCTCTCATTTGTAACCACTCAGTTGTATTTCTTCAAAGTAATAGAACACTTCTCTAGCATTTACTCAAACACTTGGTATGTGTTTTTCTTTCTTGTGGCTTTTTTGTTCGTTTGTTGCTTCTTTGCTTTTGAAAGTTTGCTTCTGCTTTATTTCTGTGTCTTAGAGAATTTCTTTGAGAATTCTCAAATTTTCAAAAGATAAACTAACTTAAACGGATTTGAGGCAAATAAATCACCTAAAACCACATGATTTATCAAATTAAATTTCTAGTCTTATGACACTTACATCATCTTTAACATTTTTTTTTCTTTTCTAAATAGAATGATATCTTATTTGTTGATGTGGATAGTAAACCAATGTTTATGTGACAGATTAAAACACAAACAAGTCAATTGGAGCAATGGCGCAGACCAAACTCAGAATTTCTTCAAACTTTGCCGTGAAAAATGCTTGTCCTTGCAATTTGCTTCATACTTTTTTGGGGGTTAAAAAAGAGCAAATTCCAGTAAAATACTGAAAAAAGTATACTTTTTGATTGACCGTTTGGTGTTGAGACAACAAAGTTATTACAAAACTTCATTACAAAGCAACCTGGTAGGTGAACAACTCATAAAAGCCTTTACTATTTAACCTATAATATTTGAACTTAGATATAAATATTAGAGACACGTATATATTCAACATAAATATAATTATTGTTTAAAATAAATATTAAAAAATTTTTAGTGATCACATCACATATCCTTCAGCTAAATACAAATATTCAGTCATGAATACTTCACCAAAAATAATATAAATTATTACAGTCTCAAGGCCAGTTTTTACATGTTTCTTTTGTGTTTCATTAGTGGACAAAGTGGAGTTTGATGTGTTATGCATTTTAGTTGTTAGGTACCACTTAGTCTGCTTTTGGTCCTTTCGTTTGTGTCCCCCAGCTGAGATGATCAAATATCATATTATTTTTCGTGGCATTTTGTGGGAACAAATGTACTCCTTTAAATTGATAGGGAAGTCTACACTAACATTAAAAGCTGTTCCAATTTTTTTTGTGGAGCTTGAATAAGAAAAAATGGAGTTAGCTGTAAAGAATGATATTTTTGTTGATTAGATTATGGGACACCTATGGATTAAAAAATTTGTAAAAAAATCCTTTAAATATATGTAAAAGATATATATTTATAAAAGTTAGATATAAAAATAAATGTTATTTTGATTGAAATGATAAAATTGAAGTTTTTGAGATTATGATGTTGAGTATTTTATACATTTTTTATGAATTTAAATTAATTTTTATATATTCAATATAAAAATAGTACCATTATTAGTAGGTATATTGATAAATTTAGGTCTTAGCATTTAATTCTTTTCTCAATTTAACTCTTATTCTTGGTTAAATTAGTCATATATGTCCAAAAAAGTTTATTGGCTAAATAGGCCGATTTTTTGAAAATATAAGAAAATAGGCCCTTTTTTTAAAGAGTGTGACAAAGCGTGTTCAGCTGGACACTCTTTTTCTACCAACAGGGCAGGAAAGAGCGCTCAGCTGGACGTGCTTTCCCTTTAAGTTGCATTTTCTGACTTTTTTAATATAATTAATTTATTTGGTTAAATAGTTAAATGTTAGTAGTTTTATACTCAAGTCTCAAGTTTGATTCCTTTCCCACTTACATTTATATTTTTTTGTTTCATTTTGTTTTAAGCTTTTTTATATTTTTAATTAATTTTTTTAACAATATCTACTCCTTTGGTTAAATGGTTAAATAATAATGATTTCATCCATTAGACTAAAGTTCAATTCCTCTAGTAAAAACACATTTGTAATTTTTATTTTTTGTTGTTTCAAGATATTTTTATTTTTAATTAATAAAAATATTATTTTTTTATTTTTTATTTTTAATTCATTTTTTAATTAATAATTTTTATTCATAAAATCAAATAATAAATATGTAATTATATAATAAAATATATATTTTACATATATCATTATGTTAAAAATATTTGAAAATAATAATTCCTTTATATATAATATAAACATCAACTAACTTTTTTTATATATTTTTCTTTATATATAATATTAATATGTCAAATATTTATTTTCTCCACATATATTGTGGGTATGGTGATTTCTAATATTATAAAATGAAATAATTATTTCAAATATAATTATTATTTTTATATGTAAAATATTTCAAATATTATTTTTTTCATCTCCATTGTGATTATGATATTTCAAATATTTTTATATGTGAAATATTTCAATTAATTATTCCAAATATTATTATGTATATAAGTGAAATATTTTAAATACACATACAAAAATATATAACACTAAAATTTACTACACTCCTTATATGGATTTAACAAATATTACACATATAAAAATTATATTTATTAAAAATAATCTTTTTAATAATTATTTTATTTTATGAATAAAAAAGTTATTAATTAAAAAGGTAAATTAAAAATAAAAAATTTTGAAAACAATATATTTATTTAATTAAAAAAAAGCTTGAAATAAAAATTACACATACGTTTAGAAGAGGAGAATTGAACTTGGTTCTTAAGGATAAAATTATTATTACTTAACCATTCAACCAAAGAAACTAATATATTAAAAATATAAATGTGAGTGGAAGAGAAATTGAACTTGTGACTTAAGGACAAAATCACTATTATTTAACCATTTGACCAAAAAATTTAATTATATTAAAAAATTCAGAAAATGCAATTTAAAGGGAAAGAGCATCCAGCTCGATGCACTTTCCCACTCTCCCTCCAAAAACGGTTTATTTTCCTAAATTTTCAAAAAATCGACCTATTTAGCTAATAAACTTTTTTGGCATATATGGCTAATTTAGCCATTATTCTTTCTTTCAAGATAAATTTGACCCTCAACCTTTCAAAAAAAAAAAGTAGTGTTTTTTTAATGGAAATACTAACTAAAATGTTAAATTTTTAAACATGACAACCTGCATAACAATCCACATATACTTCATGCTAATTTTTTGAACTTTTATAACTTTTTAAAATTATTTATTAATGTGGCATGTAAGACAAATAATGGCATCCAAATGAAGTACATGTAGATTGGTACACATGTTTTCATGCCAACATTGTTAAAAAATGTAACGCCCCAAATTTTTGTAATTTCAGCTTTTGTGATTTATTGTGCACAAAAATATCTGAATATGGTTCTAAATAATTTGACACAAATATATGTCTGCTTTAGTGGTTTTGTACTCTGGGTGTGTTGGAGAGGTCCTAAGTTCAAGCTATGTCTTTGGGAAAATTTTGGGTTTTTATTAAGAAAAGCCTCATATCTGGTTATTAGACTTATAATTAAATGTGGGTAAATTATGTTAGAATGGGCTGCTGGTCTAGTGGTTAAGTGGAGTGTTAATGTGGTGGAGGTCTTGTGTTCGACTTGTGGTGTGGGTATTATTTTTATGCTCGGTTACTCATGTAAGTTTGAGTTGGATTAGAAGTCTGAGTAGTGGGGAGTGGGTTCTGGAGAAAACTAGGGGATTGAGGGAATATACCCTTGTGTTTCAAAACTTTCGGTCCCTCCATCTTCTTCTCAAACTTTTCTCTGCCATTTTCCTCTCTTCCCAAACCCCTTTTTTTGCCGAAATTTTGCCTCTCCCTCCCTCCTTTCCATTTTGTTTTTCTTTCAATTCGTTCATGTGTATGACTTTTGGTTCCGTTGGCTCAGTAAGTTGTGGTTTTTGTTAAGATTGTGATGTTTTCTTTTGGAGATCGATTAAGATGGATTTACTTTGCTGTTAGGTGACAATTTGAGTTCAGTAGACTGTTAGACGGTGTTCTGATCAGCGAGGAATCACCATTATTGGATATAGATAAGTTGTCATTAGTTTCGAGGTTTATTTGTTTTTAACGATTCAGATTAAGTGATTGATTTTAGTTTCAGGATTGACAATTCTAGGTTCCGGAGTGCTCAAGAGTGCTTAAGCATAAAAAACAAACTAGGTGTGTACTCTAATTACACTGAAATTGCGTTTCAATGAAAGCCAAAAACCTTACATCGATGCCACACGGGTGTGTGGATTGCCCATATAGAGGCTGTGTGGTGAGACACGACCGTGTGATTGATGAACCAGGACGTGCGCATGCGACACGAGCCGATAGACACGACCGTGTGAGGCTGACGAGGCCGTGTGCAAGACACGGGCTCGGCCAATTAGGCTGTGTAGGCCACACGAGCGTGCGGGTCCACACGGGTTAACCACACGGGCGTGTAGGATTTTGGGCTAGGCCGTGTGATCCACACGGGTCGCCCAAGTCAACTGTGACCGATTGTAGGGTCGGTAAGCGTTACTTAGACCCCTATTCTATTTTGTGATAATGAGATGTATGTGGCAGCATGTTATAATTAGCATGTGTACTAATTTTATTCTGATATGTCTGTATGATCTGTTCATCTGTATAATAGCATGCCACTATTGTATGATGCATTACATTGGGATGGGACTATTGATGAAGAAAAGGAAGTATCTGAAAGGCTTTTAGCCTGTTATCTGACAGCTAACTGCATATATCTGTTATGTGTTGTTTACGATACCTTATGGTGCGTAGGGTTGGATGGGTTGATTTTATCCCCATACTTGATGTGTAGTGCTGGGTGGGTTGATTTTATCCCTACAAAGTGTGCAGAGTTGGACAGAGATAGTGTGCAGGATTGGTGGGCATGTTTCTATTCTAATATGATATGCATATATTATCTGTATGGGCTAAGGCCCGATTATATCTGATTCTGTTCTGAGTGGGCTAAGGCTCACACCAACTCTGTTAAGGGCTCAAGCCTAAATTATGTCTGTTATTTGATCTGATATCTGATTGTATGCATGTTGTACTGTGGGGATGTACACACTGAGTTTGTGAAAACTCACTCCTTTATTATTTTATCTGTCAGGTAATCCCCAGTAGTAGATAGATCAGTGCAGCAAAAGGCTCGACGGTGACCACTACTAGATACTTTCTAAATTTCACAGTTTTACTGATTATTTATTATTTTTGATTATTTTGGGAGTTTTGATGTAAACATTGGACTTAGAATGTTTTGATTTTTATTTGGGTTTCTAAATTGTTATTTATGGATTTTTAAACTGCAAACGTCACAAAAGCATCATTTTTCTAAAAGTTAACTAAGAGCTTTCGCGTAAAAGAAATGAGTTTAAGCATATTAGTTAATTCATGGTTTTGCTAAGTAAAGATAATAATTTGAACTAGCTTTTATATTCAAATGGTTTTTCAAAACACTTTCATGTGACATCTCCAAATTCGACCATAATTTTAAAATCGGGTTTGGGGTGTTACATTTAGTGGTATCAGAGCCAAGTTACAAAACTCGGCTACGGATTTGGATTTAAAAAAAGGAATGGTTTTTTTAGAAAGGATTTGAAAATGATTTGATTTAAAAGATCTGTGATAAGTGAGTATCTGGTACACTGAGTCTCCAGCGTCGATCCTGTAAGTTTTCTGAAATTCTAATATATACTGTTTGAACGCATGCTTAGAAATACTGAGATACTATTTTGATCTGTCTGAAAGTACTGTTAGCTTGTTATGAGACTACTTATGTAGTACTTTACTAAAACACTCTAGGTAGTGTAAACTGAAACTATAGTGAGACTATTCTTTCTCTCGCAGAAACAGACTCTGAAAACTCTGATACTGTACTACATAAAACATCTGTTAATAATTATCAGAACTGTAAACTGATTTGCATAAAACTGTTAATACAGATTAATTTGATATCTACTATGAACACTAGAAATACTCATGGATGGGGTACTAGAGGTCGAGGTAAGGGCTGTAGAGGGACTCGAGCTGAATCTTTTGCTTCTGATACTATACTGGTGATGGATACTAGTGAGACATCGGTATTGCCTATGACTGATACTGGGTCAGGATCTTATGACTGTACGGCTGGGGACAACTTACTATTCCAAGCCATGCTTCAGATTTTAGAGTGGGTCACTGGGGCCAATATTGGATCTGGAGGCCGTGGGTCGGTTATGAAACGAATTCGGTCCAATGGGGCTAAGGTATTTAGGGGCATCGCTGGAGTTACTCCTAACGTGGCTGGGTACTGGATGGAGGCCACGGAGCATATTATGGATGATCTGAATTTCACTGTTGAGTAGAAATTTAAAGGGGCCGTATCACTACTTCGCGATGAGGCATATAAGTGGTGGCTCACGGTTAAGGAGGACACTCAGCCCGAGCGTTTGACATGAGATCTGTTTAAGATGGCTTTCTAGAGTAAATATGTGGGGGGCAGTTATACTGATGCTAGGAGGCGTGAGTTCCTTAATCTCACTTAAGGAGACCGTACAGTGGCCGAGTATGAGGTCGAATTTCTGAGACTTAGAAAAGGCGAAGATCGCCGAAGAGGTAAAGTGCATTGAGCGCCAGAACCGTGATAGAGGGAAGGCTAAGAGGGATTCTGAGTCTTCGAATATTGGGATGAAGCTTAAGAAAAAGGTTAGGACTGATGGGCCCGTAAGAGTTGGGCCTACTGTTGCACCTGCTGGGGTTGCTCTATGTGGACATTGTGGTAGACGCCATCTGGGCGAGTGTTGGAGAGCTACTAGGGCTTGTCTTAGATGTGGGTCAATTGAGCATCATGTCAAGGATTGTTCGCTAAGGACTAATCAAATGCAAGCTCTAGTTAATGAGGCTGCACAGCCGCTGAGGGTAGTTCAGCAGCCACCTAGGGGCTGAGGATAGGCTAGGGATGGTAATGGTATAGGCTGAGGGCAAGAGCACCGGGCAGAGGTGCTGCACCGACTGAGGTGAGGCAGCCTGCACTGGTTTATACTACACGTTGCCGTGAGGATGGAGATGCTTCAAATGCCATCACGGGTACGTTCCTAATTTTTAATGTACCTTACCTTACATTGATAGACATAGGCTCTACACACTCTTACGTAGCTAGCATTGTGTCTAAGACTTTGGGGATTTTGTATGAGAGCGTTTCTAGTGAGATATCAGTGGTGAATCTGTTGGGGCAGTCTATTAGGGTCAGTAAACTATTTAGAGACATTTCTTGGAGGTCAAAGGGACGGTATTTTTGTCTGATTTAATGGAGCTCCCATTTGAGGAGTTTGACTTAATTCTAGGCATGAATTAGCTGGTGAAACACCGAGTGAGTCTAGATTATTCTAAAAAGAGGGTTGTTCTAAAGACCGAGGAGCATAATGAGATAGTCGTGATTGAGGAACGACGGAATTATTTGAGTAATGTGATATCTACGTTGCTAGCAGAGAAGTTAGAAAGAAAGGGATGTAAGGCATTTTTAGCCTACATCAGTGTTTTGGATTCTGTGGACTCTTAGGTTAAGGACATCTGCACTGTGAGGGACTTTCTAGATATTTTTTCAGAGGATCTACCGGGTTTACCTCCAAGTCAAGAGGTGAAATTTGAGATTGATTTGATTCCTGATACTGCTCTGGTGTCTACTGCCACTTACCAAATGGCACCGAAAAAGCTTACAGAGCTTAAGACTCAGATACAAGAGTTGTTGGATCATAGGTTTATTCATCCCAGTGTGTCTCCATGGGGAGCAGCTATTCTGTTTGTTGAGAAGAAACAATGGATGATGAGAATGTGTATTGACTACCGCCAATTGAATAAGTTGACAATTAAGAACAAGTACCCACTGTTGAGGATAGATAACTTGTTCGATCAGTTCAAAAGGGCTTCTGTGTTCTCCAAGATTGATCCACGGTTAGGATATCATCAGTTAAGAGTAAAGGAGGCCAATGTACATAAGACGACATTTAGTACTCGTTATGGGCATTACGAGTTCCTAGTTATGCCATTTGGGTTGACTAATGCACGAGCAATATTTATGGATCTGATGAATCGTGTGTTTCAGCCCTACTTAAATCAGTTTGTGGTGGTGTTTATCGACGACATTCTCGTGTACTCCAAGTCTGAGGACAAGCATGATGAGCATTTTAGAGTTGTTCTACAGACTCTTCGAGAGAAAAAGATATATGTGAAGTTCTCTAAGTGTGAGATCTAGCTTCGAGAGGTTACCTTCTTAGGGCATATGGTATCTGCTGAAAGGATTCGTGTGGATCCTTGTAAGATTGAGGCTGTGTTGGATTGGGAATAGCTGAAGACTGTGTCAAAAATTCGCAGCTTTCTGGTGCTGGTAGGGTATTATCGATGATTTTTAGAAGGGTTCTCTTTAATCGCAGCTCCTTTGACTAAGCTGCTACGAAAGGGAGTTCCTTTCGTTTGG
Organism: Gossypium stocksii; assembly: GCA_020496765.1. Taxonomy (NCBI): domain Eukaryota; kingdom Viridiplantae; phylum Streptophyta; class Magnoliopsida; order Malvales; family Malvaceae; genus Gossypium; species Gossypium stocksii. The sequence goes on along the minus strand of CM035622.1, from coordinate 64,494,690 downwards.
TCTGATGCACAGCAGGAAAGCTTCAAGAAGCTCAATGCCGTTTTAACACAGGTTCCAGTTCTGATACAACCTTCGCTTGGGAATGACTTTATGGTTCACAGTGATGCGTCACACATAGGTTTAGGTTGTGTTCTGATGCAAGATGGTAAGGTAGTGGCTTATGCATCTTAACAGCTCAAGACTCATGAAGTTAATTATCTGACGCACAACTTAGATTTAGCTGCAGTTGTCTTTGCTCTAAAGATTTAGAAGTTAAATATTAAGTATCTCCTCACTCAGTAGGAGTTAAATCTTAGGCAGAGTCGATGGGTTGAGCTGCTTAAGGATTATGACTGCAGCATCGAGTACCATCCTAGTAAGGCCAATGTGGTGGCCAATACATAGAGCCGTTGGGCTGTGGCCGATCTGAAAGCATTGTTCACTCGACTAAGTCTATTCGACGATAGGAGTTTATTGGCAGAACTTTAAGTGAAACCGACGTGGATTAATTAGATCAGGAATAAACGAAAGGGGGATAAATCTCTTGAGTTGCAGTTCCGTCAGGTTGAGACTGGGACTACTTCAGATTTTGTGTTTCATAATGATGGGGTTTTGTGCTTCCAAGGCTGGATTTGTGTACTAAATGATGAGGACGTAAGACAGTCGATTCTGAGGGAAGCGCATAGTAGCCCTTATGCTATGCATCCTAATAGGAAAAAATGTATAGAGATCTTCAAGAGTTGTACTAGTTGCCAGGGTTGAAGCGTGTGGTGATCGTAGGTTAAGGCTGAGCGACGTGTACTGGGTCCAGAGTTGGTATTAGAGATTAAGGACAAAATCTATTTGATTCGAGAGCATCTGAAAGCAGCTTCTGATAGACAGAAGTCCTATGCAGATTTGAAGAGGAAAGACATTGAGTATTCTGTGGGGGACTTGGTTTTCCTTAAGGTCTCTCCATGGAATAAGGTTCTGAGATTTGGTCACAAGGGCAAGCTAAGTCCTCGGTTTATTGGGCCGTACTAGATTCTGAGATGAGTAGGGCCAGTCGCGTATCAGTTGGAGCTACCTCCAGAGTTGGATCGTTTACATGATGTTTTTCATGTCTCAGTGTTGAGACATTACTGCTCTAATCCCACGCACATTATGCCCGTGGAGGAGATTGAGATTAGACCAAATCTAACATTCGAGGAGGACCCAGTTCAGATTTTAGATCGCGACATTAAGGTCCTGCATAGGAAGTCTATTCATTTAGTGAAGGTGCTATGGCAGAACCATAGCACTGAGAAGGCTACTTGGGAGCCAGAGGATTCGATGCGATAGTAGTATCCTTACCTCTTCTGATCAGGTAAAATTTCGAGGACAAAATTTTCTTTTAGGGGGTAGAATTGTATTGCCCCAAATTCTTGTAATTTTGGCTTCTGTGATTTGTTGTGCACAAAATATCTGAATATGATTCTGCAATAATTTGACACAAATATATGTTTTCTTTAATGGTTTTGTGCTCTGGGTGTGTTAGGGAGGTCCCAAGTTCAAGCCATGTCTTTGGGAAAATTTTAGATTTTTATTAAGTAAAGCCTCATCTCTGGTTATTAGACTTATAATTAAATTGGGTAAATTATGTTAGAATGGGCCTGCTGGTCTAGTGGTTAAGCGGAGTGTTAATGTGGTAGAGGTCTTGTGTTTGACTTGTGGTGTGGGTATTATTTTTATGCTCGGTTACTCAGGTGAGCTTGAATTAGATTAGAAGTCTGAGTAGTAGGGAGTGGGTTGTGAAGAAAACTAGGGGATTGAGGGAATATACCCTTGTGTTTTAAATTTTTCAGTCTCTCCCTCTTCTTCCCAAACTTTTCTCTGCCATTTTTCTCTCTTCTCAAACCCCCTTTGTTGCCGAAATTTTGCCTCTCCCTCCCTCCTTTCCGTTTTGTTTTTCGTTTAATTTGTTCTTGTGTATGACTTTTAGTTCTATCGACTTAGTAAGTTGTGGTTTTTGTTAAAATTGTGACATTTTCTTTTGAAGATTGATTAAGGGGGATTTACAGTGTTGTTAGGTGACAATCTAAGTTCAATAGACTGCTAGACGGTGTTCTGATCAGCGAAGAATCGTCATTATTGGATATAGGTAAATTGTCGTTAGTTTCGAGATTTATTTATTTTTAACAATTTAGATTAAGTGATTGATTTTGGTCTCGGGATTGACAATTCTAGGTTCTGGAGAGTGCTTAGGCATCGAAAACGAACCAAATGTGTACTCTAATTGCACTAAAATCTCATTTCGGCGAAAGTTGAAAAGCTTGCTGTCAGCGTCACACGGGCGTGTGGACTGCCCGTGTGAAGGCCATGTGGCTAGATACGGTTGTGTGATCGACGAGCCAGGCCGTGCGCATGCGATATGGGAGCGACAGACATGGCCGTGTGAGGCTGGAGAGGATGTGTGTGACACGGGCTCGGGGAATTGGGCTGTTGGGCCACATGAGCGTATGGGTCCACTTGGGTTAACCACATGGGCTTGTGGAATTTTGGGCCAGGCTGTTTGGCCATGTGGGTCACACGGGCGTGTGGGCACACATGGGCAGGTTACATGGGCGTGTGAGCCCATTTCACTGTATTGTTATATAAGGTTGCATGGGTCGCCCAAGTCGACTGTGACTAGCTGTAGGTCGGTAAGCGTTACTTAGACCCCTATTCTCTATTGTAATAATGAGATATATGTGATAGCATGTTATAATTAGCATGCGTACTGATTCTGTTCTGATATGTTTGTATGATCTGTTCATCTGTATAATAGCATGCCACTATTATATGATGCATTGCATTGGGATGGGGCTATTGATGAAAAGAAGGAAGTATTTAAAAGGCTTTTAGCCTGTTATCTGGTAGCTATGCTGCATATATCTGTTATGTGCCGTTTACGGTTCCTTATGGTGTGTAGGGTTGGATGGGTTGATTTTATCCCCACATAGTGTGTAGGGTTGGACAGAGATGGTGTGCGGGGTTGGTGGGCATGTTTCTATTTTGATCTGATATGCATATGTTATCTGTATGGGTTAAGGCTCGATTATATCTGATTCTGTTCTGAGTGGACTAAGGCTCACACCAATTCTGTTAAGGGCTTAGGCCCAAATTATGTATGTTATCTGATCTGATATCTGATTGTATGCATGCTGTATGATATGCTCGCGATATTTAGTAATAAAATTTATAAAAACTGATCACACCAAAAACTAACTAATATCACGATCTTAAAGACAAGCACACCTATCGAACAGTAGTATAGTTTAGCGGCAAGACCGAGTTATCGTACTCAAGGGAACCAAAAGTACTAATACTTACTTACTTTCTAGTATCTAGCCTAAAAATAAAAGAGGATGGATTGAAACTAATTCTAAAACTAACTAAAAGTGCACAAAAACTAAATTAGGGAAAACTTTAGGGAAAAGCTGATTGATATGAGCAATACTTAAGGGAGAATCCACCTAGACTTCACTTGTTATTAATTTCTTGAACTAGATGATTTCTTTACTTGACTTGATCCGTAGAGATCCCTAACTTATGTTAATACCTCTTTCGAGGATAAGAACAACTAGGCCTAGGCTGTTAACTAAAGTTTCTTTATTAATTAACACCCTAGGTTGCATTAATTCGATCTATGGATCCCCCTATTAGGTTTGACCCAAATCCAACAGATTTATGTCGCCCTATGTCTAGGGTTGCATGCAACTCTGCCTAATTATGGTAGATCTACTCTTAAAACAGGGACTTTTGCTCCTCGGCCTAAGCACATCAAGTTCTTGAAGTAATACCTAGGATTATTAAATCAAGATTGAAGAACACATAATTAAGAACAATTCAAGAATTTATCAAATAATTCAAGAATAAATAATAACAAGATCTGTCTTAGGTTTCATCCTCCTCAAGTATTTGAGGGGTTTAGTTCATAATAAAGAAACAAAACATCTCAAAAGAAATAAGATAACAAAACATAAAGAACCCAAAAACCCCTGAAGGAATTTAAGGAAATCCTCTGTCGTGACGTAGAATTCTGGCTTCTGGGATGAATCAATTGGCTTGCCTTGGAGTAATTCCTTGCTTTCACTCCTTGTGTTGGCAGAAATATGGTGCTCTTTCTTGAGAGAAAAGAGTATATCTTTAGAGTTGCCTCTTGGGGTCTTTATATAGAGTTTAGAATGGCTTTCTTAGCCCCTAAGTATCCAAATTCGAGTGAAATTCCTCTTCCTCACGACAGGGACACGCCCGTGTGCCACTCCTGTGTGCCACGACAAGAGGCCGTGTGAGAGTCTGTCGATGGGGGCACGGCTGTATGGCCTGGCCGTGCTTTTCGGGGGCTGGATCGTATGATCTTCACTCTTTGGGCCATGTCGATTTCATATTTTGGCCCATTTTCATAGTTTTTGGCCCGTTTTTCATTCTTTTCTCTTCCCTATGCTCTCCTGAGTATAAGATATGAAAAAGAAAGATTAAGAGCACCAATTCTCACAAAATTAATGATAATCCATCCAAAATATAGGCTAAACATGAGGTAAAAATATGTATAATTTATCATTTATCAAATACCCCCACACTTAAGCCTTTGCTTGTCCTCAAGCAAAATTTCAATCCCTAATTAAGAATCATTCCTCTTAACTTACAATCTTTATTAATAATGTTTCAAATTAATTCACAGATATTCATACAATGATAATTCAATCAGAAGAACATTACAGACTCAGTCACTCGAAGTTGAGAATTTTTTCATTGAAACATAAGTTTTCTCCCTTCTCTTAAGTAATTATCTCTTAATCTTAATTAATAGAAGTTGACGTCCTCACTAAAGATTCACTCTATCCACTCGAAGTGTTTAAGGTTCAAAAATTAAGCACTCTCTAGTCAACCTAAAAAGTTGTTACTATAGGCTTGCTAGAAAATCATATCTCCACCACTGTAGATTGATATGATACATCGATCAAAAGGTCTTTCAATGGTTGTAATAGAGCTTGGTTAGGGGTTTTGTCACAGGCTGCAAAAGAGGGTTAGAATCGAGATTGAACTGAAAAATTATCTAGCTAGAAAAATCTCTATCACTGGAACATATTTTTCTGCTAATTCTTACGATAACATCATTCCGCCTTGGTAGCCTTAAAATAGAAATATGCAAAAACCATTTGAACTATTACAAATTACAACTAAACATATATTTTTTTAAGAACAATTCAAGTATAATACATTAAATTGAGATTTTATAACTTTGCAATATGGAAAAGAGAATAAAGCTAGATAATAAGTTCAACTCAGATCTCGACAAAAATAGGGATCAAGTAATTGAATGGAATTCAACAAAAATGGGTTATAGGTTAATATTAGAGGTAAGTTAAAGAAAAGGTTGTTAGGCTCAATGGGGTTCACTAGGGGTTAATTTATGGAGGTAGGCTTTTGTGGAGCAAGTGGGTTAAATCCTAGGTGCCTTTATCATTTTGGTATATCAAATCAATGATGTGGTCTCGACATGTATAATCAAAGCAAGTTCTAGAATAACAAATCAGTATTGACTCACTCAAAGCAATAATAAAAGTGAGCACGAAAGAATGTATGCTCAAAAGGCTCAAAAATCTCACCAGAATTATGGCTTTTGATGTCAATCCTGCGAATTTCAAATCTTAAGATAACACTTAGAATTAAGGAAAAGAACTTATGAAAAAAATTGGGGTTCTCAAAATTTCAACTTATCATGCTTGATTCCCTAATGTTTTAAAGTTTGAATAATCAGAGTACAAGCACTTATGTCTTAATTCTCACATATCAATAAAAATTACAAATCAATCAGAATTAATTCTTAATAGGGGATTGAAGATAATGCAATTAAGAACAAAGCATCAGATTTCAGGGTTTTCACAGATAATATAAAGATTTAAAGTAAGTTCCCCCTCCACACTTAAGATGTACATTGCCCTCAATGTACAAAGATAACATTAGTAGCAATAAAAGCATAAAATCATAAGATAGGGGGAGGTATGAAACTCCTTACTTTGGATGGATTAGTGAGACGGAGATTGGAAGAGTTGGCAGTTGTGGCAAGGTGTTCCCTTTTTCGTAGAGATTTGAGCTGTAAAGCTCCTTTGAAATTATGAAAGTATTTATTAGTCGTGGGGAATTTGGAGCAATGGAAATTACTTGTTAGGGGTTGGCCGTTAGGGAAAGAAATAAAATAAAATAAAGCAAAATACTAAAAAGACTAAAATTCAAATAATGAAAAAGATGAAATGAAAGAAAATAAAAATAAAAATAAACGTAAAAAGGAAAATAAAGTAAAAAGAAAAGGGAAAAATAAAGATCAGTGTTCAAAAGTTAGAATAAAGTGAAATAAAGTAAAAAAAAATAAAGTTAAGAGGAATAGATAAATCTAATCCTCAAATGGATCACGCGGTGGTGGAGTGATACGGAGGTGCTGGCATATCTGCTCTAAGGTGGCGTCGATATAATCGAGGTGCCGAAAGCATTGCTGCTCAAAGTGTGAAAAGCACTTAGATAAGTCAGCGTGGGCGACTGCTGCATGAGATGGGTGACGAGGGGGTGGTGGCTTGCTGGGTACGTCCTCCTTTGGTGGTGGTGGTGGGACATCATCAGTAATGTCCTCTGGGTCCTTGCCCTCCTGAATAATACGGAACTGAAAGGGTGTGCCTCCTGGCCTCCACTCGATCATCCTCATATGTAGCATAGTCGCGATGCCTTAGGGAGACATCTGACCAATCAAGGTGTAGGAGGATGTCTGGGCTGAAGTGTTGAGGAGCCCGAAGTGATGAGCTAGATGTGTAATGTAGGGCCCCATGGATAAGACGCCTCTGCGGTGCCTCTCTGTCTGATGCTGCATGGCGTGCGCGATGAAGTATGCCAAGTCGATGATGTGTCCGTTCGCTATGCATCATAGGAAGTAGGCATCGTGAGTATTGACGACGCCTGTGCTCTCCCGTCTACCTGTCAGAGTGTGAGCAAGGAGGGCATGAATGTACCTCAGAGAGGGAACGAAGGCAGTCACTTTGCTGACACTAGGGTTATATGTCTGACGTCCCGGGGCTATTTCATTCCAACAGTCGATGGGCCGGATGTGGATGTGACGGAAAAGGTTGGGGAAGTCTTCGTCTGCCATGAATTCTTTGTGTAGAGCTCGAGTGCGGAGCCAAACTCTGACACGCTGAGGTGTCGCACGAGTCCTCCCAAACGGAACTAGACCGTACCTAGATCATCGAATCTAGTCATCACGGTCTGCAGATGGAATGTGGAGCAGAACTCGAAGGTGAGTTTTAAGTATGTGGGCTCGATAATATGGAAAAACTACTCCCATGGCTCGGTTATGAGTAGGGCTCAAATGTCGTCCACTTGGTGTATCTGCTCGAGGTCACCCCAATCTATACAGCGGCCAGTGGATATAGGGCGGGCTCGGAGTAATTGATAATGCTCCTCCTGCGAGGCTTGGGAAAATGTGATGAATGGGTGTCGAGCCTTGGAGGTGGGCCTCCCTGATGAACTCCCTGGCCCCTTACGTTTCTTGGAGACAGGGACGCCAGTTTTCCTACCACGTAATGATGACATAGTATCTGAAATAAAATAACAAGAATTAGTCCTAAAGATTGAGATTAACTAGATAGATAATAATTAAAATGTAGATTAGAACGATAATGTTCCTAAGAAAATATAAAATGAGGATTAACCTGAATAGTAGAAATTAATCATTTTGAAATTTGTAACAAAAGTAAGAAATATGAGTATGTATTTATACTAAATAAATGAGAAAAATGGCATGCAAATATGAATTTAAGTGGCATACAATAAATGAATTTAAATGGCATGCAATCCTAATATATTCTATACTATTCTAGATTATTCATCCTAATATAACTAATTCCATGCTTGAATTAACAATTAGACTAGAGTAACATTTAACTAAATAGATGAAAAATGAAATATAACTAAAAATAAATGAGAAAAATGAGAAAATAGAACCGAATATAAGGTTGCACAGTCGTGGGTTGAGGGCGAACGATCATGGGAATGGTTTGCACGGGTGTGGGTCGGCTGATTTCAAGGGTGGTGGTGTTTTGAGGGCTCTGGCGACGCTTATGGTGGTTGGGGGCGGAGGATTTTAGGGTTTTGAATGGAGAAGAGAATGAATAGTGGCTGTCTATTTATAGGTTTTGGTCACACGGGCATCTCACACGCCCTTGTGAGCCGTGTTTTACCTGTGTCTTTCGAAATTCGGGGGTTTTGGCACGCTTGGTTCGAAGTACACTCCCGTGGGAATCTTTTACGCGACCGTGAGAGATCTGTTCTTCGTCATTCACACAGTCGTGTAATGGTATACACGATCGTGTGCGATCATGTCCGTGTTTCACACGGTCGTGTGATATGTTCCACGGCCGTGTGGGATTTGACAATGTCTTCCACGGGCTGGGGACACGGGTGTGGGGATTTGTGCAAGCCCGTGTTGATACTGTAGGGTTGCCACGGTCATGTCGCAAAGTCGTGGGGTGTTGTTGGTAGCCCGTGTTGAAGTCAAAAGGTTGCCACGGCCATATCGCACGGCCATAGCGAGATATCGGTGGCTCGTGTTTTGAGAAAATTTATGCTCTGTTTATACACGGCCTTGGTACACGACCGTGTCTCTATTTGAAGTGTTCACACGGCCTGGGGCACGCCCGTGGGACTGGCCATGTGGTCCTAAATCTCTGCATTAAAAAGGGTTAGTGGATGCATGAAAAATACTAAAATCAAAATAGACGAAAAATTACTAAGTTAGTGATCGGGTTGCCTCCCGAGAAGCGCTTATTTAGAGTCTAAGCTCGACTCTGTCTGGATGTATCACGAAAGGATTTCGTGGAGCTGAAGCTCCTTCCATTTATCTTTAAAATTCTCACCTCTATAATGTTTGAATCTATGTCCGTTTACCTTGAATGTACCGTAGTTGGGGTGAGTTACCTCAATTATGCCATATGGAAAGATAGTTTGAACAGTGAATGGACCTAACCACTTTGCCTTGAGTTTTCCAGGAAAAAGTTTCAGTCTCGAGTTGTAGAGTAAGACAAGATCACTTGTTTTGAACTGTTTAGGTTGTTTCAGTCTTTTGTCATGACGTCGCTTCATGGCTTCCTTATATAGTCGTGAGCTCTCGTAGGCATTGCAACGCCATTCATCGAGTTCATTTAACTGCATTAATCGCTTCTCACCTGCAAGCTTAAAATCAAGGTTTAAAAATTTGATAGCCCAAAATGCTTTATGTTCAAGTTCAAATGCAAATGACAACTTTTTCCATAGACAAGCTTATAAGGAGATGTACCTATGGGTGTTTTAAAAGCAGTTCTATAAGCCCATAAAGCATCGTCTATTTTCCTTGACCAATCCTTTCTATTTGTTTCTATTGTTTTCTCTAGGATGCGTTTGAGTTCCCTATTTGTCACTTCGACTTGGCCACTGGTTTTGTGGGTGATAAAGGGTAGCTGTTCTATGGTGTACTCCATACCTTTTCAAGACTTTTTCAAACTAGGCATTGAAAAAATGTGTACCCCTATCACTAATAATTATCCTAGGTTTTCCAAATCGAGAGAAAAGTTTCTTCAAAAATCGTACTACCATTCTAGCATCATTAGTAGGTAAGGCTTGGGCTTCCACCCATTTTAACATATAATCTACTGCTACTAGGATGTACTTATTCCCAAATGAAGTAGGGAATGGACCCATGAAATCAATACCCCATACATCAAATATTTCACATGAAAGTATATAGTTCTGAGGCATTTCATTATGTTGAGAAATATTACTTGTTCGCTGACATTTATCACAAGAGGTAACATACCTGTTGGCATCCTTGAAAAGTGTAGGCCAGTAAAAGCCTGATTTAAGTACCTTATGAGCAGTCCTAGCTCCACTGTGATGTCCTCCTGTGATCCTGAATGGCAGTGATTTAAAATCTGGTATGCTTCTGTTTCAGTAACGCATCTTCTAATAACCTGATCTGCACAAATTCGAAAAAGAAAAGGATCCTCCCAAAAGTAGTTTTTTACATCAGCAAAGAATCGCTTCTTTTACTGATAGGTCAGCCCTTTTGGGGTTATGTTAGCTGCTAAATAATTTGCAAGATCAGCAAGCCAAGGAACTATTGCATCTGCTAAGGATAGGAGTTGTTCTTCAGGAAACAAGTCGTTTATTTTGTTGAGGTACTTGGGTTACGTGTTTTCTAATCTTGAAAGGTGATTTGCTGCCAAGTTTTTAACTCCTTTCTTGTCCTTTATTTCCAAATCGAACTCCTGTAACAATAGAATCCATCTTATTAATTGAGGTTTTGTATCAGTTTTAGTTAAGAGGTAACGAAGAGCAAAATGGTCAGTATAAACAATGACTTTTGACAAAATCAAATAAGATCTAAATTTATCAAATACGAAAATAACAGCTACCAATTCTTTTTCTGTGGTAGTATAATTTGCTTAAGCGGCTGTCAAAGTTCTGCTAGCATAATAGATCGGTTGAAAGTGCTTGTCTCTTCGTTGTCCCAAAACTGCACCTACTGTAAAATCACTTGCATCGCACATTAGTTCAAAAGGTAGATTCCAATCAGGTGAAATCATAATCGGGGCATTGACTAACTTTTCTTTAAGAGTGTTAAAAGAGTCTAAACATTCTTGGTCAAAGTTGAAAAGCACGTCTTTTTCTAGCAACTTTGTTAAAGGCTTAGCTATTTTAGAAAAATCTTTAATAAATCTGCGATAAAAACCGGCATGTTCTAAAAAGCTTCTTATAGCCTTAACTATATTAGGGGGAGGTAATTTTTCAATGGTTTCAATTTTTGCTTTATCTACCTCTATCCTTTTACTAGAAATTTTATGTCCTAAAATAATACCCTCTTGAACCATAAAGTGACATTTTTCCTAGTTTAGCACTAAATTTGTCTCTTCACATCTTATCAAAACACGTTTTAGATTATGAAGACAAAGTTGGAAAGAATTACCGAAAACTAAAAAATCATCCATAAATACCTCCATGATATCTTCCACAAATTCATTGAAGATAGCTAGCATGCATCGCTGAAAAGTAGCAGGAGCGTTACATAAACCAAAAGGCATTCTACGATAAGCAAACGTACTGTATAGGCATGTAAATGTCGTTTTCTCCTGATCTTCTAGGGCTATCGGGATTTGGAAGTAACCAGAGAGGCCATCTAGGAAACAATAATACATGTGACCTGATAATCTTTCCAACATCTGATCAATAAAAGGTAAAGGAAAATCATCTTTTCGAGTGGCGTCATTCAGCTTCCTATAATCAATGCAAACTCTCCATCCGGTGACTGTTCTTGTAGGTATTGCCTCTTTTTTGTCATTAGATACCACAGTCATGCCTCCCTTTTTAGGAACAACCTGCACAGGACTTACCCAAGAACTGTTAGAAATAGGATAAATAATACCTGCATCTAGGAGTTTAATTACATTGGTTTTTACGACTTCCTTCATGTTGGGATTCAATCGTTTCTGAGCTTCACCGATGGTTTGTATTCATCTTCCATTAAAATTTTGTGAGTGCAAAAGGAAGGATTAATTCTCTTAATATCTGAAATTTTTTAAGCTATAGCATGCTTGTGTTCCCTTAACACATGGAGTAGTTCCTCTTTTTCTGTAATGCTCAAATCTGATGCGATAATGACTAGTAAAGTTGAATCTTCCCCTAAAAAGGCATATTTTAAATGATCTGGTAGTTGCTTCAACTCTAATTTAGGGGGTTCATTAATAGATGGTTTCTGTCTTAACTCATCCTTCATTTTTATACTTTCATAACTTATGTGTCTTGTGATGATTTCATTAGAATCTAACTCTTTTCTTACTTCCTTAATTTCAATGGTGACTTCGTCTTCTCCCCCACCTTGAACAAGACACAGTTCCAACGTGTCTGCCATAGAAAGTTCCTGAAACTTATCCTGAACAAAGTAATCAATAATATCAACAAAATAACAGGAATCATCTTGTTCTTTAGAAAATTTCATAGCATCATAGATTTTAAAAATGACTTCTTCCTCACCAACTCTAAGTACTAATTTACCATCTCCTACATCAATAATAGCTCTAGCAGTGGCTAAGAATGGGCGTCCCAAAATTAAAGGTACCTCAATATCCTCATCCATATCAAGGACAACAAAGTCAACAAGGAATATAAATTTATCTACCTTTACTAACACATCTTCTATGATTCCCCTAGGATATTTAACAGATCTATCAGCTAGTTGAATACTCATCCTAGTGGGTTTTGGTTCCCCTAGACCAAGTTGTTTGAACATTTTGTAAGGCATGAGATTAATGCTAGCGCCTAAATCAGCTAAGGCTTTATCAATGAGTAAACTACCAATTAAACAAGGAATAGTAAAACTCCCTAGATCTTTCAGTTTGCCGGAGTTTATTCTAGAAAATAGCTAAGCATTCTTCGTTGAGTTCCACTGTGGCTAATTCTTCCAACTTCCTTTTATTTGTTAGAAGTTCTTTAAGGAATTTCACGTACTTCGGCATCTGCGAAATTGCTTCAACAAACGGTAAGTTAATGTGTAATTGTTTAAAAAGTTCAAGAAATTTACCGAATTGGGCGTCTGTACGGTCTTTCTTTAACTTTACCGAATATAGAATGGGCAGTTGGTATTCCTTGAGTGTTGGTGAAGTGTTTTCCTTGGGTTCCTCTGCTTTGTCTCCTGACGATTCTGGAGTAGATTTCATTTCTAGTTCAGCTAGGACTTTCCCATCTCTTAGAGTTATTGCTTTGACATGTTCTCTGGGATTTGGCTCAGTATTACTTGGTAGTCCACCTTGTGGTCTTTCTGAAATTAATTTCGCGAGCTGACCGATTTGATTCTGAAGCCCTTGAATTGATGCTTGCTGGTTCTTTAATGCTGTTTCAGTGTTTTAGAAACGGGTTTCTGATGCAGCCATAAATTTGGTGAACATCTCTTCAAGATTCGGCTTTTTCTCTTGTTATGGTTGTGGCTGCTGGAATCCTGAAGGAGGTTGTTGTCGTTGATTTCCTTGTCCTCCCCATGAAAAATTGGGGTGATTTCTCCAACCTGCATTGTAAGTGTTACTATAAGGATTATTTTGAGGTCTATAATTGTTACCCATATAGTTGGCTTGTTCAGTTTCCATGCTATGTCCATAGGATGAGAAATCTAGATTGAACATGTTTACTAGAGTTGTATCACACTGCATCACTGGTTGTGCCTATGTAGAACCAACAAAATTATCAAACTTTTTATTTAAAAGTTCTACTTGGTTAGAAAGCATAGCGACAACATCAATATTGTAAACTCCTGTAGCTTTCGTCGGCTTTGTCCTCATGACTTGCCACTGATAATTATTCAGTGACATCTCTTCAATAAATTCATAAGCTGCTTCTGGTGTTTTGTTATTGATTGTTCCTCCTGCGGCGGCATCGATCATTTGCCTTGTTGAAGGGTTCAAACCGTTGTGAAAGGTTTGAACTTGTAGCCATAAAGGTAGGCCATGATGAGGGCATCTTCTCAAAAGATCTTTGTATCTCTCCCAGGCATCGTAGAGTGTCTCTAAATCCATCTGCACAAAAAAAGAGATATCATTTTGTAATTTAGCTGTTTTAGCTGGAGGAAAATATTTAAGTAAAATTTTTCAGTCATCTGTTCCCATGTGGTGATTGAGCCTCGTGGTAAAGAGTTTAGCCACTGTTTGGCTATGTTTCATAAAGAGAATGGAAATAGCCTTAGAAGAATGGCATCATCAGAAACGCCATTAATTTTAAAGGTATAACAAAGTTCCAAAAAATTGGCTATGTGTGAATTTGGATCTTCATCCTGTAAACCATCAAACTGCACCAATTGTTGTATCATCTGAATAGTGTTAGGCATTAATTCAAAATTATTAATAGCAATAGTAGGTCTAAGAATGCTAGTTTGGGTACCAGCCAAACTAGGTTTAGCATAATCATACATAATGCGAGGAACTTCTTCCTGATTTGCTGGTGGCGCCACTATTGCGGGAGGTGGTGGAACATTTTGATTTGCTTCCATCTCTTCTATAGGTTCTGGCCTTTGTTCTTGATCTTGTTCTGGATACTGTAGGCTTCGTCTGATCTCTCTACGATTTTGGCGAACTGTTGCCTTTAAATCTTCGTCAAAAAGTAATGGTCCAGTTGGATTGTTTCTAGTCATAAACTACAAACACCTAAAAGGAAAAAACAAAGAAAATTAAAATTAAAAAATAAAATAAAAATAAAAATAAATAAAAACTGAAAATAAATAAATAAATATATATAGTAATGGCTAAAGTAATAGAAATCGAGTTTTCTTGATATTTCAGTTCCCCGGCAATGGCACTAAAAACTTGATATGCTCGCGATATTAAGTAATAAAATTTATAAAAACTGATCACACCAAAATCTAACTAATATCACGATCTTAAAGGCAAGCGCACCTATCGAATAGTAGTATAGTTTAGCGGCAAGACCGAGTTATCGTACCCAAGGGAACCAAAAGTACTAATACTTACTTCCTTTCTATTATCTAGCCTAAAAATAAAAGAGGATTGATTGAAACTAATTCTAAAACTAACTAAAAGTACACAAAAAGTAAATTGGGGAAAACTTTAGGGAAAAGCTGATTGATATGAGCAATACTTAAGGGAGAATCCACCTAGACTTCACTTGTTATTAATTTCTTGAACTAGATGATTTCTTTACTTGACTTGATCCATAGAGATCCCTAACTTATGTTAATACCTCTTTCGAGGATAAGAACAACTAGGCCTAGGCTGTTAACTAAAGTTTCTTTATTAATTAACACCCTAGGTTGCATTAATTTGATATATGGATCCCCCTATTAGGTTTGACCCTAATCCGGTAGATTTATGTCGCCCTATGTCTAGGGTTGCATGCAACTCCGCTTAATTATGGTAGATCTACTCTTAAAACAGGGACTTTTGCTCCTCTGCCTAAGCACATCAAGTTCTTAAAGTAATACCTAGGATTATTAAATCAAGAATGAAGAACACATAATTAAGAACAATTCAAGAATTTATCAAATAATTCAAGAATAAATAATAACAAGATCTGTCTTAGGCTTCATCCCCCTCAAGTATTTGAGAGGTTTAGTCCATAATAAAGAAAGAAAACATCTCAAAAGAAATAAGATAACAAAACATAAAGAACCCAAAAACCCCTGAAGGAATTTAGGGAAATCCTCTGTCTTGATGTAGAACTCTGGCTTCTGGGATGAATCAATCGGCTTCCCTTGGAGTAATTCCTTGCTTTCACTCCTTGTGTTGGCAGAAATATTGCGCTCTTTCTTGAGAGAAAAGAGTATATCTTTAGAGTTGCCTCTTGGGGTCTTTATATAGAGTTTAGAATGGCTTTCTTAGCCCCTAAGTATCCAAATCCGAGTGAAATTCCTCTTCCTTACGACAGGGACACGCTCGTGTGCCACGCCCGTGTGCCACGACAAGAGGCCATGTGAGAGTCTGTCGATGGGGGCACGGCCGTGTGGCCTGGCCGTGCTTGTCGGGGGCTAGACCATGTGATCTTCATGTGGCATAGCCGTGTCCACGGTCGTGTGGTGACTCCTTGGGCCGTGTCGATTTCATATTTTGGCAAATTTTCATAGTTTTTGGCCCATTTTCCGTTCTTTTCTCTTCTCTATGCTCTCCTGAGTATAAGATATGAAAAAGAAAGATTAAGAGCACTAATTCTCACAAAATTAATGATAATCCATCCAAAATATAGGCTAAACATGAGGTAAAAATATGTATAATTTATCGTTTATCACTGTACTGTGGGGATGTACACACTGAGTTTGCGAAAACTCACCCCTTTATTGTTTTATCTGTCAGGTAATCCCCAGCAGTAGATGGATCGGTGTAGCGGAGGGCTCGAAGTGACCACTGCTAGATACTTTCTGGATTTCACGGTTTTACTAGTTATTTGCTGTTTTTTATTATTTTGGGGGTTTTAATGTAAACATTAGACTTGGACTGTTTTGATTTTTATTTGGGTTTCTAAATTGTTATTTATGGATTTTTAAACTGCAAACGCCACAAATGCATCGTTTTTCTAAAAATTAACTAAGAGCTTCCACGTAAAAGGAATGGCTTTAAGCAAATCAGTTAATTCACGGTTTTTCTGACTTAAGTAAAGATAATAATCTGAACAAGCTTTTATATTCAAATGGTTTTTCAAAACACTTTCATGTGACATCTCCAAATTCGGCCATAACATCTAGGCCGAGTTTGGGGTGTTACAAAAAATTAATCTTTTACTTAACATTTTGTTTTTGTTTTTTTAAAGTAATTTGACCCTTTTTGAAAGGTTAATGATGAATTTTGGCTAAAAAATGAATAAAGGTCAAATTAACAAATATATATATATATAAATATTGAAGGCTAAATTTATCATTATGCCTAATTGTTATGTTAGTAAGATATTAAGTTGTTAGTTCGTTAGTATGTTAATTCAAGAATAGTTTTTGTTAGTTTTCTATTATCAGCTGAGTTAGTTTCCCCTACAAACAATATAAGTTCCATTGATTTAATAAGTTTTCAATGATGGTTGAAAATATTGGTTAGAATTTTTTTAAAATTTATTAAGTTTTTTATGATAAATTTAATTTTTTGTTGTAGTGTTCTTGAGAAAAATTAATGTTAATATTTAAATTGAAATAATTAACGATATTAATTAATAATATTACAAAAGTAGAGTGACCAAATTATATAAATGATTAAAACATATAGATTAAATATCAAATTTTATCATAAATAGGGGCCAAAAGTGAAATTTGATCAGTTTCTTCTAAAGCCAAAAAAAGGTTTAAATATGCTATAGATCCATGAACTCTTTCAAAATTTAAAATTTAGTCATTATACTTTTATTTTAAGACATTAAGTATCTATACTTTTTTTTAATTAAAGTTACTGATGTAACAGTTAAAAAATGGTAAAATAGTCTCTCTCTCTTTTTTCAGCTCTCAATTTTTTTATTAATTTAATTTTTATTCATAAAATTAATATTTTTCATGATTTAAATAAAAACATAAAAAATTAATATATATTAAAAAATTCAAAAAATATGAAAAAACCCTTTAAATTTCAAAAAATGAAAATCAATTTTAAAATTTTAAAACTATTAAAAGTATAACCAAAATTTCAAAAACCATGTTCTTTACTCCTTGGATAGTAATAGAATGTATTCATGAGCCAATAATCCAACAAACCCTATAGACCTAACTTGTTTTGTGGTGCATTTAAGCTTATATTTTTAACCTTGGGATAACCTAACTTACTCGTTCTATTGTTTAAAATAATAAAAATATATTTATATTATTTTTTATAATTAAATTTAAATAAAAATAATAATATGTTATTTTTATAAGTGGAAAGATTAATATGGCAAATTAACCAGGCTTAGGATGGTGGGACGGCATAATGGTTGAAAATGAATTAAATAATATAAATTTAATGGCAATTTTGTCATTAAATGGAAATTAAAACAAATTAAAGTGAAATTAAAACATTTTAACTTCATTTCTTCTTCTTCACTCGGCCAAACACCATAGCTAGGGAGTAGGTTTCAGTTTTGGTTTTATACCTTTGCATGTGAGTATAACCGGTCTTATTTCTTGTAATTTTTATGTTTCTGGAATCGTTGCAACTAGGTCCAGCTAGCCCGTACCTTCAATTTTGAAACTGTTAAGGATTTTGAATGTTGCCATTGATGAATCTAGTGATTTTTATGTTAAATGATGAATTTGAGATATTAGTTGTTATTTAAAAGTATTTTGTTAAGTGGTTTTTGATAAATTTATCGATTAGGGACTAAATTATTAAAATAGTAAAAATACAAGGACTTGGTGTGAAATTGTTGCAAAATTAGCCTGAAATGGAAGCTAACAATATTCGACTGTTAGGAATTTGCAATGAACAGGGTTAAATTGCATGCTTTAGGCTTAGGGACTAAATTGAATAAAAGTAAAATATTAATAGCAATTTCGTAAAAATGCCAAAAAGACTAAATTGCATAAAACAAATTTTTTTTCTATCTAAATTAATAAATTCAATGAAATTATTAGTTTAGATCAAGATCGAGTGGAAAATCGAGGAGAATGAAAAATTATCAAAAAGCTCTTGTACTTCGACATTTCTGCGATTTGGTCAGGTAAGCTCGTACGATTAGAATTTAACATCAATATGAATTTTTAAGTAGATTATCATGGTACAACTTATATATTTATTTTTAATTGGCGATAATTAATGGTAATTTGAGATATAATATTGAATTTGATTTTAGGTTGGGATTGAACGCGGGATAAAGTACAATCATGATTTGGTGTGTTACGGGAGTTTGGAATGGAGATAGTATTGGTGAGAGGTATCTGTCTATTACCCAAGTAAACTAAGGTTTAGTATTTGTTGCGAACTCACGTGTTATACTCTCTGTTCGACGTGTTTTGGTTAGATCAGCTCCTATGAGCTTCTATTTGGTGTGTTTATGTTAGATCAGCTCTTATAAGCTTCTGTTTGGTGTGTTTCTGTTGGATCAGCTCTTATGAGCTTCTATCTGGTGTGTTTGGTTGATCTGACAATGTACTATTATCTGTAAGTGTTCTTTGAATGGAAAATCTCGAAAAGGTAATCTATTTAATGAATTTGAAAATTTTTTATTTATTGAATATTGATCTGAACACAGATAAATTCATCTGATTGTAAATCTCGGTAAGGTAACTTGTTTAGTGATTTTGATGGAATTTCCATATATTTAAGCTAGAATTGAATGTTTCAATTCTCTGGTTGAGATTGTGGATAACAGGAACACATATGGTTACTTTTTGTGTTTATACTTTGTACTATGCAAATGAAAAGATGTAATTTCTTATGAAATGATTTCTCATGTACTTGATCCCAAAAGATTTGTGTATAAATGTTTGATGATGACGATTAGGCTTGTATCAAGCTTGTGGTTTTGGTTGATGTTTGTGCTTATGTCTTGTGTTATGCAAATGAAACGGGTGAGAAAAGGTAATGAAATGGTAAGTTCACACTTGAAATGTAATGCGATAAGATAAAGGGATTGATGAATTAAAGGACTTACCTATATGTGAGAAATTTACTTATGCTAAAGGTGAATTTACCTATATCATGAATAATCATACTAATTCATGGATAGATAATGTAATTAAGCTTATGCTAAGTAAATGGAACAGAAAGTAAGTAAGTGGAATGATTCATCATTTTAAGGAAAGATTGATGATTATATAGTACAACTTATAAGATCTTATTATGTTATGAATAGAAAGTGTAACACCCCTAACCCGTATCCGCCACCTGATTAGGATTATACGATGTTATCGATTATATCACAGTTCAGACAAATATGCATTACGTTTACACTTCCAAAATAATTAAAACTGCATCACTACTCATATCATTTTCAAACAAAAATGTTAAGCTTTTATAATTTACTATATAGCATAAATAAAATAAAATAAAACCCAGAATATGTCAAGACAATTTAAACTTATATAGGACATATAAGCCATCACTTTCTTCTTAATTAAAAGTTAGGCCTAATCTTCAGTAAGCCATGTGCATATATAAGTTATACATCAAATGAAAACAAATTTCAAATTTAACTCTTCCATTAACATGCGACATCAATATATTGGTCTGTGTAAAATTCACATTTCATACATTACTATAATTTATTGCCTTCATTCGAATCTAGATACACATAAATAGAAGCTTCTAAGCATATTTAAATGAGGCATTATAACAAGTAGTATTTTCGGTTTAGTAATTATTTAACATATAAGCGATACAATATATTCACATAGAGTTCAATCACCTTACATCATTTTAATTTAAACCATTTTTCAGACAAAAATAACAACCTTTGTGAAAACTCATAATAAAACCAATTAAGATCTTATTACATAATTTATCAAGCTATTGCACAAACAACTTTATGTAATATCACGTGGCTGGATATGCTATTAATGTATAAACAGTCATGGGATATTTTTCTTACTTAGTATCTTGCTTAGTTAAGTTATTTTATTTTAAACCTCATGCATAATTAAACCTCCCATTACTAAATTATCCAACTAAACTTATTAAGCATTATAATTAGGTACATATTAAATCAAAACTAAGCATAATAAATAAATTCACATATATACTGCATCTTAATATTAAAACACATCCAAACCAAACAATCCTATTTATAGACGATTTAATCATGCCATTTCCAAAATCATTAACCAAGTGTCTAATGATTAAACTCATGTCACTATTCAACCATTTTCAAACCTGTATCATTTATCACCATGCCATTCATTCAAAACATATAATATCATCATCTAACCAGTATAAACCTTAATCAACAAAATTAAAACCAAACTTAGAAGAAAAGCCATTTTCGCATGGCTTTAGTTTTACCTAACCAAAATTCAAACTTCAAAATACATTCCAGCCTATACATGCCATAGTTCCAAAACGTAATTTACAAAACACCAAAGACAATCGATAGCGTGATAAGCTCCTCTGACGATTCTCGGATTCGTAACTTGAATTCAAAATCTATAAAATAGGGTAAAAATGAAAACACAGAGTAAGCTTTAGTAGCTTAGTAAGTCATAAGCAAATAAACAACCCAATTAAATATATCGACTCCATTAAACTAATCAAATTATATTATCATTATCGCATTCAATCTCAAACTTACAAACTTCATAAATAATATATATATATCTCTTAACACAATATTATTTCCTTGGCCGAATACTCACATGGTTAAGTAAATAAATTAATGTTCAATTTTCCAAAAGTCAAAATATCAATATAAAACCTAATACACATGTTTACATATACATAAGCTCATGAATCAAGATATAATTCATATACTTTTACTAACTATGTGACCGAATATACAAGATCATATATACACATATTAAAGAAATCATTTCAACAAGAATCATATTTCTTATTCACAGGACCGCATGTACTTGCCACATATGTATATGTTCTTCACTTATATCAAACGTGTTTTATAACAATTATCAAGATAGTCACTTACTTGATTTTAAATAGGTAACAAGCTAGTACTTACCTGGTCATTTAGCCAATTATAAATATTTGTTCACCACTTATCAATGCCCGATGAACCATTCGGAATTGGATAGGACACTCGGATAATCACACATATCGTACAATGCTAACGTCCTAGACATGGTCTTACATGTAGTCATATATCGATGCCACTGTCCCAGACAGGGTCTTACACGAATCACATATCGGAATCACATATTAGTGCCAACGTATTAAACGTGGTCTTACTCGCACATCGCATATCATTTTATCATTCTCTGTTTCGCACACTTAGTGCCATCACATAGCCGTAGCTAATACATTCCCGCACACTTAGTCCCATCCTATAGCCTTAGTTAATACTTTCTCGCACACTTAGTGCCATCTTTCATTCAATCATATTCACACTTCCCATTCATATTTTCATTCAGTTCACAACCAATTAACATTAGTAAAATAAATCATATATCGTATGAATCGAACTTGAACCATGAAATTTGAATCAATTTCTGTATTAAAATTCATGGCTCATAATCATGTATAAATACAATCAATCTACATGTATTCCACCAAATGTAACATGAGCATCAATTTACTTCCATAGTATATTTAATAGTTGATGCACAAATAACAAAGCCACTTACTAAATTTGCACCAAATCATATTGTTTAATAGAAACATAAGATACTACTCATATTGTCAACTTTTATAACCTTGGCCGAATATAAAATTTGCATTTTACTTATCCTTATTTCAAAGATCACTTTTAACTTTACTAAATCCCAATACAAACATATAATTTCACTTAAATCGGTTCCGAATATTAACTTTAATTTACATTTCACTTAATAGATATCACAAATGTGTATTTATACATATAATACAATATTCATTCATTCAATACTTTAAGTTACCAAGACCAAATCTACATGCCAATATTCCTTATCTTGCAATGTAACTAATTTCACAGACAAAGCCAAATAGTTGAATATAAATTCGGCTATACATATATAATTACACTATCATAACATTTCAGCATATATACATACATGTAAAGTTCATTTTTAGTTAAATAAATAACCTCTATTTGCTTATAACTTACCTCGGACAATTGAAAACGCAACGGGACGACTAGTCAACAACTTTCGTTTTTCCCCGATCCAAACCTGATTTCTTTGATTCTTGATCTAAACATATTTAAATTAAACTCATTCAAACATATTTTCATTCAATTTAGTCCAACAACACACAAATAGGCAAATTACTATTTTACCCCTGACATTTACAAGTTTTACAATTTAGTCCCTATTGCATAAAACACAAAATATATAAAATTTCAATATACCCCTGTTGGCCGAATTTTACCCACACTCATACAAGTCCATATATTTCATCAATTTTACATTTTAGTCCCTCGAACTTTTATTTTTGCAATTAAGTTCTAATTACTCAAAATCATCAAAAATTCTCATACAAAATATATTAACCCAAAATATATCCTCCATATTTCATCATCAAACAAAAAAAATTGCAAGCTCTCATCAAGGCGTAACTTAAAATATTCATCAAAATAAAAAATTCAAGCTTGGGTTTTGTAGTACTCGAAGCAACTATCTCAAAAATGTAAAAATTATAAAAAATCGAGTAAAAACGAACCTTGAATCAAGGTCCAAAAGTGCCGAACCCTAAGCTTTCTCTATTTCTTTCTCTTTTCTTTTTGTTTCGGCCAAGAGAAAATTAATGAACATGGCTTAACTTATGTTATAATATAATATATAATAACATTTTATTTAATTTACATATATAACCTTAATTAAAACATTATTTTATTACTTATATTGTGTCCATTGCCGTCCAAATATAAAACCAATGGCACAATTGCATCATAAAAACTTCCTTTAATAAAGACACATTCATTTTGGCCCTTTTATAATTAACCACCAAATTTTTATTTTACGCGATTAAGTCCTTTTATTTAATCGGACACTCAAACGATAAAATTAAATCACGAAAATTTCACAAATATAAATTCACATAAAATAAACATAGAAAATAATTTTAAAATATTTTTTTGACTAGGATTCATGGTCCCAAACCATCGTTCCGACTAGGGTCTAAATCAGGCTGTTACAGAAAGTATGTGTGAGTTGATAGTTTTATAGTTTGATAAATCTTGTGGCATTGGTAAAGTCTTACATTTGTCATATAAATTATATATATATGATGAAATGTTATGTTTAATATTCATACGAGCTTACTAAGCATTCATTGCTTACGTAGTGATTTTCCTTTACTTTACAGATTATCGAAAGCTCAATTGGGTTGGAAGCTTGTCGGAGATCTATCACACTATCCAGCGATTATATAGGTAGTTTTTGATGTCTTTGTCAAGGTAATAATGGCGTGTATAGGTGAACTTGTATTTGATGAACTAGTTGTTATGTTTGGCTTATAAATATGGTAATATGGTTGGTGTGTTTTTGGCATTTGATGCCTTGATGGTTGGTGTTTTTTTTTTTTTGCCAAATTGATGCATAGGTTAAATGGCCAAAGTGATATGTGTTGGCATGGTTGAAATATGGTAAATTAGGTTATGTGTTGATATGGAATTTAGTTAAGGTTGTTTGGATGAAACATTTTGATGCAAATGTAAGTATGAATGCTTGGTTGTGATTGAGATGCCTAAATGGCATATTGGTTGAATGGACTTATGGTATACTGAAATAGTCTTATTATGCATATTTTGGCATGTTTTGGTGCCTTGATCATAGGTTCATTTGGTGTTTTGGTACTTATTGAAATTGGGTGAAAGATAAGGCTTGATTTTGGCTTATTTCTTGTCTACACGACCTTAGACACGGGCGTGTGTCTCAGCCGTGTGTGACACATGGCTAGGCGTCACGGTCGTGTATCCCTTGTAGGTTGTTAATGGTTACTTTTTGAAAGTTGCACAACCTAGCACACGGCCTGACACACGAGCGTGTGGCTTGGCCGTGTAACCCAAGTTGGTGAGTTACACGGGCACAAACACGGGTTGGAACGTTGCTGTGTGTCCCTATTTTGACTGTTATACAGCTTGGTCACATGGCCGTGTGACCCCTGCAGTGTAAATTTATCTAATTTTTTTTCCTAAACTTCCGATTTAGTGCCAGACTGTTTCTATTGTATTTTTAGGGCCTCGAGAGCTCGATTAAGGGACGTTATCAATGTATTTGCATGAAATTAGAATATGTATTGCATTGATATATGAATTGAATGGTTTACTGTTTTGTTTGTTCGATAATGCTCTGAAACTCTATTCTGGCGACTAATATGGGTGAAGGGTGTTATAGTGACATTTTGGAATTAAAATATATATATTCACTTGCTAGTAATGTAACTAAAAAAATGACTTTGTAATGAACTTAAATTTAAAAAAATAATTAATCGAACTTGAATTTTAAAATCTGATAAATAAAAGGGCTAAATTCTTAAAAATAATAATATAATGATTACATTCTAAATTTTAAAAAAAAGCTAAGAATACTTATATTTTTATAGATTTTTATAATTTATTTGCCTCCAAAATTATTATTATGATAAATTACCTTGTTAACCACTTTAAATTAAAATTATTTCTATTTTAATCACTTAAAAAATTGTTAATTTGGTGACTTTTATTAACTAAATAGATTGATTTAATTAATCCATCGTTAAATTTAATGAAATGTTGTTTCCTATTTATTTATTTTCTTTATTTTTTCTTTCTTCCATTTTTTTTCTTTCTATTCTCTCTCCTCTTCTTTTTCTCATCTTCTTCCTTGCCCTCTTTCCCTTAAACTCATCTCTTCTATTGTATTTGTGATTTATTTTTCAATTTTTTTTTGTTTATTTATTACTATGTATCCTCGTTTGCCTTGGTTTTTTTTTATGACCTTGTTATTTTTTGTTTATATTTCTTTTGTTCCATCGTCTTTTGTTTATTTATTATTGTGTATCCTTATCGTGACCTAATAAATTTTGATTTTGAAATAAATCAAAAGGCTAAAAAGTAAAAAGAAGTTTAGGATCAAAATTTTTAGATATAATTTTTTTTCTTTCTCTCAAAAAAATTTAAGTTTTTGAGATAAAAGATCAAAGACTTGGTGCATGGTAAAAGATGTGACTAAGGGCTAGTTTGACAATGCTTTTGAAAAGTGCTTTTGAAAAGTGCTGTGGAAAAGTACTTTTGAGAAGTGCTTTTAAAATTTTGAGTGTTTGGTATTGCTGTCAAAAAGTACTTTTGAGAAGTAAAATGTCCATTTTAGACATGACATTATAAAGTAACAAATATGTATTTAAATAATGTTCAAATTAGTTAATATTATGATATTTTAGTAAAAATATAAAGAATAATTTATTATAACTTATTGTTAATATTTTAATATATAATATTAATTTTAAATATTTCTAAGTAATTAATATTAATTATTTAATAAATTTAATTAGAATATATAAACTATATTTAAATATTTAAATATAATAATTAAATATTTGTAATTAATTATTGACACAATTGTATTATTTTAAAAATTATTTTTTATTTTTAATTAATGCTTTTAACACATTTGTATTATTTTATTTTAAAATGTATTTGAATATATAACTCATATTAGATATTAACATAACATAGAAACCATAAACCTAACAAATTAAAATATTACATATATTTGGATTAAAGTTTCAAAAAGGGGTAATATTTATATACCAAATATAAATACTAAAAATTTTACAATAGCATTTACAATTTGCCTCTTCCATGATGAAAAAAAAATATAAAAATACAAGATGCAAGAAGCTAAGCACAAAAGTATGAAACAACAAACACACCAAGCCTTTAAACACAACTAAGCAATAAATTTAAGGTTGTCCCTGCAATTTCATAACTGAGATGTTCCAGTGCATTATAATACATCAAACATGTCAACAACAGAGACAAGTCGAGAAAATGAAAGGTTGAAAGATTACGACCCAAGGTTTCTAATATCTTCACGAGAAAATGAAAGGGTCAAGTCGAGGCACCGTGGATAGGATAGAAGGCCCTAATCTTTTTACAGTTCCTATTCCCAGTCACAATATGGTGTAGGCCTTTTGTGCTTTGCTCTTCTTTTTCTTCTGCTTGGGTGGTTGAAGAACGACTTTGATGGTTGCATCAAACACTGCCTTCACATTCTATAGTGAAAATAAATCCCTTAAAAAGAAGCTCTCTTCCTTTATATAAATTATACAAACATATTTAGAAAACAGCAAATACCTCCTACGTTTTTGCACTGCACTCAATATAAGCTGGTGATCTTATCAGCTTTTGCAGCTCCTCCCTCTTAAGGATTCAGAAAGAAAGGGAAAGAAATGTAAGGCTAGATAATTGCAAATAATAGAAGTCCATGCAACACGAGAAAGAGAAGGGGTACAAGCAAACAATCAGAAAAACAAACAAACAATATTTCAAATTCCAACTCATAAATTTCAATCTTCTAATTTCAAATAATAGAAATTCATTAACAAATTTTAAAGAAATGTGGAGGTTTAAAGTTTTAATCTTCTAATTTTAATCTTTTAATTCCAACCCATCAATCTTCTTAACCATTTGATTAACAAATTTTCTATCCTTCCTAGCAAGCAAAGCCTTAAAACCACATAGAAAATCTAGATTATCCGATTCCACTAATGTGGAGGTTTAAAGTTTTAATTCATTCAAGAATTACTCGATAATCAATTGAACCCTTACTAGTTTAAATCATTAGTGTTTCATCCTTGTATTCATGCGATTGAATCTTTATATTGCAGGGGGGAAAAAAAGGAAAACAAAAGATTCAATAACCTTGATTAAGAAGCCTGGTGCATTGAGGAAGAACTTGTGTGAAAGGTCCCAACTTCTCTTTCTCTGTGAATAATTTAGCTAAGTATCTGCCATTGTTTACTTGATTTTAAACAATCATTGAACATATATAACTATATGAAACCAGCAAAACATACAAAGAAAACAAAAAACCCATCAATAAAAACATGGTATCGGATTGATTAAAGTAATAAATTCCAAAAAATAATAGAAATCCCAACTCTATACAAACGGTGGTTAAATGTCCATTTCAAATTCCAAACACATCTATATAAGCAGCCTCCAACTCATAAATTTCAATCTTCTAATTTCTCCCGTAGAAAAACAAACAATCAGAAAAGGGGTACAAGCAAAAGAGAAAAACTGAAAGAAATGTGAAAAAATTGAACCATATTTCATAATTATTTCATAAAATCAAACAATCAGAAAATAAAAACTAAAGCATAATGAATAATTAAAGAGAAGAAGGGAAGAAAAAGATAAACTTACCAGTGGAGAAGAGAAGAGGAACAAAGAACGGTTCTTGACAAAGAGAAAAGGGGAAGAAAAAGTCTTCCAACGTTAAGAGAAAAAGTAAGGATAAAAAAGTAAAAGATCAATCAAAAGCACTTTTGCCCTGAGAAAAGCTACAATTTTCTACTTTTTCATCTGTGAAAAAGTACTTATTTTAAGCTAAAAAATTTTCTCTACTGATGGCTGTTATTTATTGCTTTTTAGGGAAAACCACTTTTTTGTAGAAAAGTTCATCTCGGAAGCAATGGAGAACGCAGCCTAACAAGTTAAAGATGATAGCAAGAATCTTTGTGTTTTCACCTACCTCAATTACATGTGAAATTTTAAGTAAATTTAGGTCTATTTATTTATTTATGTTTTTATTATACAAAGGTAAAAGGCCATGAAGAGAAAGGAGTTGGCAGAGAAAGAAAAAGAAATAATAAGAAAATGAGAACATTTTATTAAATTTAAAGACGAATGACAAATTTGATCAATTTATTTAACGGTGATAATAAATTTAATAGTTTTTTGAATGACTAAAATAGAAACAATCTAATATTAGAATGTTTAACAAGATAATTTACTCATATTATTATTAGGGAGCATGGTTAAGCTCTTATCATAAAAGTTATGCTAATGTAATACCCCTTTCTCAATGTAGAATGTATCAAAAAAGTATTATTATTTTATTTCTATATTTGGATCTTAATATTATGCCAAAATGATTTTTTTTAAATAATAACTATAAGAGAATTTTATTATGAACTAAAAGAATTATAACAAGAAATAAATAATAGAAAAATAAAAGAATGATTCAACTTTGATGGAATCTGCAATCGGAAAAGCTCTCTCTTTCAGTGGCAACATGGGAAGATCAATCAAAAAAGTTCGACGAAGACCGAAGGAACCCCCTGACCCAAATGATCCCATAG
The DNA here is from genome assembly GCA_020496765.1 of Gossypium stocksii. Classification (NCBI taxonomy): domain Eukaryota; kingdom Viridiplantae; phylum Streptophyta; class Magnoliopsida; order Malvales; family Malvaceae; genus Gossypium; species Gossypium stocksii. Next base: position 64,466,317 of record CM035622.1, on the reverse strand, counting down.
TGGACAATAAGGGTATGAAAGTGATCCAACCAAGTGCTACAACAATTCTGTGGAAAGACAAACTAATGGGTAATTCAATAGACACGACAGACTCACAAAGGGAAGAAGATTTTGAATTGGTAGTCGGGGATGCTAGGAAAATGATCATTGATGGTATTCCGACTATTACCTTTTCGAATAGAGTGCATCAATTCATTTCTAAATGAATGGCATGGACGATGATTGTGAAATTGCTTGAGAGAAGGATACCATATTTGACTATATCCAACAAACTACAAGCAATTTGGAAGACAAAACAACCTTTACAAATTATTGATGTAACACCCCTTACCCGTATCCGTCGCTGAGATAGGGTACGAAGCATTACCAGACTTAATCACATATATCCGCTTATTTTCGGGCCACAAATTTCCATTCAAATTTAAAACTTTTCATTCATAACCATATTGCCCTTTTACGGGCCTACAAGGCCCAAAACATACATTGGGGTGGTTCAGGACTAAATTGAGAACTTTCGAAACTTTTGGGAAACTTAGAAAATTTTCATGTTTTGGTGAGTCACACGCCCGTGTGAACTCACACGCCCATGTGACCCTAGGACACGCTCGTGTTCCAAGCCGTGTCCAACATAGGGGGCATTCTGTTTATGACGTCATCACCCAAATAAGGTTACACGGCCAAGGCACACGCCCATCTCTTTAGACTGTGTGGCAAATTAAATTTCAAAAATTAGGTGCAGACTTCACACGGCCTAGGCACACGCCCATGCCATAAGGCCGTGTCTTTTACACGGTCGAGACACATGGCTAGTCTCTGCCCGTGTGTTTACTACTGGGCATTTTGTTCTGCCTAATTAAGGTGCAGGGGACACATGACCTATCAACACACCCATGGGGCTGACTGTGTGTCATATACAGCTTAGACACACGCCCGCATGTCTACCAGTGTGGACAAACATAAGGCCATTTACCAAGCCATATGCCACCCTGAAACAACAACCCACTTACACCAATTCAAAGGCACATAACACAACATATTTAAGTTATCAAATATCTCAAAACTAAGTCATCCACACATCATTCACATACCAAACCTATCAAGCCTACTGATCACATACTTAGCAACTTAAACATGCAAGTTATCACTTCCATGAATAACATCATCATATGTATATACCATTAACCAATATTGGCCAATTTCATATGGCCTTATACAAAATGAATCAAGTATCATCTTAGGCCAACACATTTTGGCCAAACCAACAATGACACATATAACAAAAGACCAAGTCCCTATACATGCCATACTTACAAAAAGATCACAAATATCAAATACCCAAAATAACAATTCTGATAGTGTGATGCGAGCCTCTGACAAGTCCCGATCTTGAGCTAGCTTGGTGAAACTATAAGACAAAGGAAAAGAAAGGAGGGGTAAGCTATATAGCTTAGTAAGTTTATATGCAAATAAATAGCATCATAACCATACAAATTAATGTAAGGAGAGTTAATACATTTACCCTTGAGCTCATATATTTTAAATTTACTCAAGTACAACTTACCATGATCTCACCACTTATAACGTTCATACTTACGAATTTCTCTTACACACCTATACCACATCATCATACAAACACATATACATTTTCATAACTTTCATTATTCTCATTGAACACATTGGAATACTATAGGATACTCGGAAACTTGCACATAAGTGCCACATATATGTAGCTAAAGCTACCACTTATCATATATAAGCTCGTTCTTGAGCTAGTCACGAGTTTGCTCATACAAGCTGATGGTCGAGACATAATTACTCAGTGCTGCTCACACAAGCTGACAGGTATCCGCAACATATGCAGGATTACCCAGCCACTGGTAGATGTACAAGACCAGCACCCGGACATCACATAATCACACTATCATACACTTGGGTTCCTAGTGACATGTCACTTGTATCCGATTCTATTCCTAAGGTTCAACCGGGATTTTTCCGTTTACATTTATCACTTGTCAAAACTTGTTGATTATGTCACATAATACAATTCACACATTTTATACAACATTAAGACATTAAAGTAAAATAAAATGATGTATTATTTACATACAAACTTACCTCGGTATAAAAATGGCAAATTTTACGATTTAGTCCACGACCTTTTCTTTCCCCCGATCAAGGTCAATCCCACGTCTTTCTTACTCTATAATAACACATTTAGCTCGTTTGTTACTCACATTAATCAATTTGACCCAAAATTCATATTAAGGCAAATTTACATTTTTGCCCCTAACTTTTCACTTATTTACACTTTAGTCCCTAAGCTCGTAAAATGAAATGTATTCATTTTTCTCAAAACCCAAGCCTAGCCGAACCTATCTTATGCTTATAACAGCCCACATTTTCTTTCAATTCAGATTTTTACCACCAATTTTACAACTTTTATAAATAGGTCTTTTTGGACATTTTCACCGAAAATCACTTAATGGAAGTCATTTATTACACAGCTAACATTCATTTTCTACCATTAGACATCAAAATACATGCATGCCATACATGGGTAAATTTTTAAACATGAACCCTAGCTCAAATTAGTGGTAGAAATAGGTAAATCGGGCTACGAGGACTCCAAAAATGTAAAGAGCATTAAAAATGGGGCTAGGAGGCACTTACTATCAAGCTTGAAAATGAAAGAAACCCTAGCTATGGCTCCTTGAGAAATTCAGCCAAGCATGGAGAAGATGGACACAACTTTGGCCTTATTTTCCCTTTTATTTCTTTTATTAACCAAAAGACCAAAATGCCCTTCACTTAACACTTTGATGTTTTGTCCTTTCCATGTCCATTTTTGTCCATCATGAAATTTAATGGTCTAATTACTAAATAAGGACTTCCAATTTAAAAATGCATTTCAATTAAGCACTAAAAGCTTCTAGAACACCTATTTTGTAACTTTTGCAATTTAGTCCTAATATTCAAATTGGACACTCTATCGCTAAAATTTCTTTACGATATTTTCACACATGCATTCAATCACATTATAAATCTTAAAAATTTATCATAATAAATTTTTCTACTTCAGATTCGTGGTTCCGAAACCACTGTTCCGTTTAGGCCCTAATTCGGGCTGTTACAATCGATCTAGAGAATGACTATTTCTCTGTCAAGTTTCAAGAAGATGATGAATATTTAAATGCTCTGTTCAAAGGACCTTGGAAGATTTTTGGTCATTATCTCACCGTGCGGCCGTTGACACCTTTCTCAACTGATCAAGTCCAACCACAAAATCTTATGGTCTAGATTAGGTTACTAGGATTGCTAAAGGGCATGTATACCAAAAGCCTATTAAGGTTTATTGGTAGTGTTTTTGGTTCAGTGGCAAAGATAGATCGAAACACAGATAATAACGTTAGAGGGAAATTCGCATGGTTGGCAATTTATATGGATTTGGAGAAACCATTGTTTTAAAAGTAAAAATCGATGGAAAAATTTAGTGTGTAGAGTACGAGTCCCTACCTATGGTGTGATTTGAGTGTGGGAGATTTGGTCATAATCGAGAGAACTACCCATACAAGACGGGTCAAGAGAGTGCTTAAGAGGTAAAAGTGAATCAACAATCGAATCAAGGTTTGGGAATGCAATGACGAGTAGAAGAAGAAGAGTTTGGATCTTGGATGCTTGTTGAACACAAGCAATAAAGGAAATCTCTATCGACGAAGGGCCGAAATGATGTCATGGATAGTGGTGTAATTGGTGGCTCCAGGTTTGTTATGTTGAATGGCAATTACGGAGGTGAATTTTGGAAGCAATCAGACAACCTTAATGGCAATAATGGAAGCAGGATTTTAGGGAAAGTATATTTGGGATTTAATGAACTAGTTAAAAATGCTAGAATAGTAGAGGCTCCAAATAAAACAAGGAGAAAAAAGAAAGGAATTTCTAAGGCTAAAGGGAAAAAGGTTTTGACTAGTAATGGAGAACACAACTGCCATAGTATTTCCATATCGCAACAAAGGATGGAGGGTAAGGGTAACCAATGGTCGCGTGAAGAGATCGGTGGAAAAGTGGGCTAAGATATAAGGCAGGAACCGATAAGCTTCATAGGTGGTGATTCATTATCTCTTCCAATTGCTTTGGCTATAGAAGATATTTTACAAGGGCTAAGTAACAAGGTTGGGGATGACATCACTATAGTCGACATCTTATGACAGGAGATTGGAAAGGAGGATGAAACTATTGTGGATGCCGACTCTACATGAGGGTTGTGGTAACACTTTGGCGACCTCCTATTTCGTGATTATGGTATTTGATTTTAATTTAATGTTTTAGATTTTTTAAGGGTGTGGATACCCTCGATTCAATAATTTTTTAAAATAATACAAGAAGGAATTTTTCCCAGACATTATTTCGCTCCTTGAAACTAGAATTATTAGGAGTAAGGCTGACTTTGTTATTTCAAAGCTGGGGTTTGACTTGTTACGAGTTGAAACATCAGGTTTTGTAGGTGGCATTTAGATTTTTTTAGAACTATAATGTAGGTGTGTAGATAATAAAAAAGCTCATCATCAATTCATACATATGCGTGTTCAGAAATAGCGAAGCCACATTTCATTTTTTTCTATTTTTCTATTTTTCTATTTATGCGAGTCCACAGCAAGGTACAAGGACTCAGTTATGGGATATTTTGGGTTAGATTGCCAATAAGGTTGAGGAGCTAATCTACCAAAATTTGATATGCCAAATTAGGCTTCCCTGTCATACTTAAAGAGCTTGTTTTCGGGTAAATTCTTGTCTTTTTTGTAGTTTTTAAGTTTTCAATTGAATAAGTGTAAATGTCTCATTTTACTCATTTTTGTGACCCAAATTGGCCAATTGTATCATTGGGGGCCCTAGTGTTCGAATGAATGTTATAGGTACTTGACGAAGGCCCAAAATTGTGCAAATACATCACCAAAGAAAGAGGTATCATGACATTAAAGCATGAAATTGCGATACCCCAAAAAATCCCGGGATTAAAGCAACCTACAGTGGTATCACGATATCCTCATTGGGTATCGTGATATCTATGTGATAAGGAACACCCCATTTCAATATTGACAATGATATCACAATATGCAACCTTAGGTATCAAAATATTACTGTCATGATGGGACAAAAAATGATACCAGGGATAATGTGTAACACCCCCAACCCGTATCCATCACCTGAATAAAGTTATGAGGCATTACCGAAGTTTGCAGAACATTTTTTGATAAATCGAATCAAGTACAATTCATATTCTAAAATTTATTGTAACATCCCTTATATGGGCCTTCGAGGTCCAAAACATGCATTAGGATCGATTCGGGACTAAATCTGGATCTCAGGGAATTTTTCGTAAAATCTCAAAATTTTTCTCATATTCAAGAGTCACACGCCCATGTGGTCAGGTCGTGTGGGTTCACACGCCCGTGCCCCTTACTCGTGCAACTCTCTAACTTGCAACTCATGAATAAATTGATCTCACAGGGCCAAAGCACACGTCTGTGTTACTAGGCCATGTGGGTTCACACACCCATGTGTCTACCCATTTGGACAAAATTAGACTATTTTCAAGCCCTATTTCTCTCCCATTTTCATCATTCACCTACATCAAACATTTCCAATAGCAACCAACTAATTCAAACATGATTTTTAACCAGTTTCATTATTCACTATGTTATAATTTCATATGCACACTTAGTGCACATCTTACCTCTTTAAAATTACATGTTTAACCTTAACATTTCAACCATAGTCAAGCATCCATATAAACTCTAATTTGCTTTATAACATACCAAAAATTAAGTTAACAGTAGCCATACAAATAGCTAGGTTTACATTCATCCATTTCACATCCTCATTAGTACAAGTAGCCTATACATGCCATTATACCAAAATGAAATCTATATCTATACCAAAAAGATTTGAAGGATAGTGTGATGTTGCTCCGACCGTCTCCAACCACTATGAGCTTCTGAACACTATAAAATAAGGAAAATAAAACTGAGTAAGCACTTAGTGCTTAGTAAGTCCATGTAACAAGAATTTAACTTACCACATGTTTTCATTAAATTAAACATACAAGTATCCAATTAATGGAATGTTATCCTATCACACACAATCTCAACACTTTGAGTTAGTCAAATAATTTCATGCAATACCAATTCATAGATGAGCTCATCATTTCATGATTTCTATATTCTTGCCATTTCCATGTCACTTATACCATTTATGACAAGGTCATTCATGTTTTCCTAACCATTTCCAAGTTTATCCCGTTGAATTTATCAGAATTTCGATGGATACTTGGCAGTACACTTATAGTTTATGAATCCATAATCCGTCAATTCATATTTACCCTTGTCAGAGAGCACACTCCCAAGTCTCATTTTATACATTGGGATTACCAATCTAGGCTAAATCTCCTGTAACATATGCTCAAAGAGTTTTGTCAGGATTACTAGTCCAGGCTAAATCCATTCAATGGCAAATACTCTATAGAGCTTAGTCTGGATTACCCATCCGGGCTAAATCCATTCCATAACATATGCATCGGGAGGGCTTATATTAGGATTAGTCGTTCGGGCTAAATCTTATTTACAACACATGTAGTATCTTTTTACATTGATCCAGCAAATTTCTTTTATTCAACCAGGATTTTCTCTTTTTCTTAAGTAATATCAAATATTTTATCATATTCATACATTGAGCATTCAATTGGCATTCACATCATATAACATGCATTTCAAGTATTTCAAGATTTAGTAGTAAGTTACATGAACTTACCTCGATGTTTTTTTTCTTTTCCTCGATCTAATCTCATATTCTAGTCCGAGACTTTTTCTTTTCCTCGATCTAATATCGTATTCTAGCTGTCTGGATCTATATAAATGAATTTAATCATCAATTCCAATAAATTCATATCCCATTACATTCAATTTACACACTAGGAAAAATTACTATTTTGCCCCTAAACTTTTTATAAATTCCAATTTCGTCCCTAGGCTCGGAAAATGAAATTCATGCAATTCAATCCTCTTTCCAAGCCTAGTTGAATTCTATATATATCAATAACAGTCCATAAATTTCACAAAAATTAGAATTTTTCTTTGAATTTCATTTTGTAAAAGTTGTTTGTCTATTAACAACCTTTCATTTTCTACCGTAAATTTTCAATTTCCAGCATATTCATCCATGGTATAACTTTTATACCTTGAGAACTTTTCAATTTAATCCCCAAAATAGAGAGAACAAGTTATCCCGATCTTAAAAATATAAAATTCACTAAAAACAAGACATGAAAACTTACCTAATTAAGCTTGACTAGTTTTCTCCCTCTTTCCTAGGGTTTCCATCAAATTTGGGGAAGAAGATGATAATAAAAGATGATATTTCCAATTCAATCCATTATCATTCTTTAATTTTTCCTAATTCCAATTTAGTCCTTTTCTTTTTCTCAAATTCCATGGATGATTCATCCAATATATTTTCCCATCTTTTGATTGATGGTCTAATTACCATATAAGGACCTCTAGTTTTAAATTTCATAGCTATTTGATCCTTCTAGCTTCTAGAACTCAATTTCTACATTTCATGCAATTAGGTCCTTTCCTTAATTAATCACTAAATTAGTAAAATTTTCCTATCAGTATTTTCGTGCAATCTTCCTATCATAATACAAACCATGTCAAAATTTTAAAATAAATTTTCTTTCTAACTCAGATTTGTGGTCACGAAACCACTGTTCCGATTTCACTAAAATTTGGGCTGTTACAACTCTCCCCCTTAAGGATTTTCGTCCTCAAAAATCTCACCAGTAAAGAGATTTGCATATTGTCTCCTCATTGCCTCCTCCGGTTCCCATGTAGCCTCTTTAATCCCATGTCTTTTCCATAGAACTTTCACTAGATCTATTTTTTTCTGAGCTCCTTTGTTTCTCGTGCCAAAATCTTAATCGGTTCTACACTATAAGTCATATCAAGTTGTATCTATCTCTGTCAGAGAAATAACATGTGAAGGATCCGATCGATACTGCCATAACATAGACACATGGAAAACATTATGAATTTTATCAAGTTCTAGCAGTAATGCTAATCGATAAGCCACAGGTCCAATTCTTTCAATAATCTCATATGGCCTGATAAACCGTGGACTCAACTTTCCTTTACGACCAAATCGGAGAACTTTCTTCCATGGTGAAACTTTCAAGAATACTTTGTCGCTGACCTGAAATTTAATCTCTTTTCATTTAAGATCGGCATAGGACTTTTGACGATCTGAGGCCGTTTTCAAATTGTCACGAATCACCTTTACCTTTTCTTCAGTCTCTCAGACTAAATCAACTATGTGTATCTTCTTTTCATTGAGCTCAGTCTAATATAATGGAGTTCTACATTACAAAGCCTCATATGGTGCCATTTTGATAATAGATTGATAACTGTTATTATAGGCAAATTCAATCAAAGGCAAGTACTTTTCCCAATTGCCTTCGAACTCTAGTACACATCATTGGAGCATATCCTCCAATACCTGAATTACACACTCAGACTAGCCATCAGTTTGAGGATGGAATGCAGTATTGAAATACAACTAAGTTCCTAGAGCTTCTCACAATTTGTCCCAGAAATGAGACGTAAACCGGGGATCTCTATCTGAGATAATCGAAACTGGTACTTTACGTAACCTAACAATCTCAGATACATACAATTCAGCTAATTTATCTAAAGAAAGTCCATACGTATCGGGATAAAGTGTGCCGACTTTGTTAATCAGTCGAGGATTACCCAAACAGCATCTTTATTCTTCGGAGGCAACAGTAATCCCAATACAAAGTCCATCGTAATTCTTTCCCACTTCTATTCTGGAATTGTAATTAGCTGTAGTATTCCCGAAGGCACCTGATGTTCAGCTTTAACTTGCTGACATACCAAACATCTCGATACATGCTTAGAGATGTTACGTTTCATTCCTGGCCACCAATACATCTTTTTCAAATCATTATACATTTTACTACTTCCCAGATGTATAGACATCATACTATTGTGAGCCTCGTGCAATATCTTTGGTACAAGCTCTAAATTCTTCGGTACACATACCTTGTCTCTGAATAACAAACAACCATCAGACCTGATCTGAAACCCAGAATCAATACCCAACTCACATTGTGCCTGTTTAGCTTGTAACTCATCATCATTTTTCTGAACTTTGCAGATCTATTGCAGAAATGTCGGTTTAGCACTCAATTTAGCTATAACTGAACCATCGTTAGCTAGTGACAACCGGGTATTCATTGCTAGTAAAGAAAATAGAGATTTCCAGCTCAAAGCATCTGCAATTACATTAGCCTTACCTAGATGATAGTTAATAATCAGATCATAATCTTTAATTAACTCAAGCCACCTACGTTGTCTCAAGTTCAGGTCTTTCTATGTCATCAAATACTTCAAACTCTTATGATCAGTATAAATATGACATTTCTCACCATACAAGTAATGTCGCCATATTTTCAGTGCAAAGACGATAGCTGCCAATTCAAGATCATGTACTGAGTAATTATTTTCATGTGGTTTAGGTTGTCTTAAAGCATAGGCTATTACTTTACCTTCTTGCATCAAAACACAACATAAAACATTCAATGAAGCATCACTATAAATAACAAATTCCTTACCCGGTTCAAGTTGTACTAGAACAGGTGCTTTCATCAACAGATCTTTTAATCTGTCAAAGCTCTGCTGGCATTCATCTGTCCACTCGAACTTTACATCTTTTTGCAATAGACAAGTCATCAAAGAAGCTATTATCAAGAACCACTATACAAATCTCCAATAATATCCAACTAATACTAGAAAATTTCTGACTTCGGATACATTTTTCGATGGATTCCAATTAACAATGGCTGAAATTTTACTCGGGTCAACCCTGATACACTCAACAGATACAATATGTATGAGAAAACCAACTTTCCGAAGACAAAATTCACATTTACTAAATTTAGCGTACAACTGCTTTTCTCACAGAGTTTGCAACACAATTCTTAAATGATCTGCATGCTCAGTTTCATCTCGGGAATAAACTAGAATATCATCAATGAATACTACCACAAACTTGTTGAAGTATGGTTTGAAAATTCTGTTCATCAGATCCATAAACACTACGGGTGCATTTGTTAGCTGAAATGGCATTACAAGAAACTCATAGTGTCTGTATCTAGTTCTGAAATCTATTTTAGGCACATCCAGCTCCTTTACCCGTAATTGATAGTAACATAATCGAAGATCAATCTTTGAAAACTCTGTGGCACCTTTCAATTGATCAAACAAATCATCAATCCGAAGCAACAGTACTTATTCTTTATTGTAACTTTATTAAGTTGTCGGTATTCAATACACAATCTCAAGGATCCATCTTTTTTCTTTACAAACAGAACTGGCACACCCCAAGGTGAATGACTAGGTCGAGCAAAACCCCTGTCAATGAGTTCTTGCAACTGTGCTTTCAAGTCTTTCAACTCATTAAGAACCACTCTGTAAGGTGCTATTGAGATCGGTGTAGTTCCCGGAACAAGTTCTATAGAGAATTCCACCTCTCTTTTCAGTGGTAATCCAGGTAATTCTTCTGGGAACACATTAAGAAACTTACATACAACTGGTATTGTTTGAATCTTTAACTCAGACACTTTAGTATCCAACACATATGCAAGATAAGCATCACACCTTTTCCAATATACCTCTGTGCTGACATAGCTGAAATCACATTAGATAATCCCTCTATCTAATCAGATTCAACACGGAGTAACTCACCATTTTGACATTTTAACATAATATATTTCTGTTTACAATTTACCACTGCATCATGCTGAGTTAGCCAATCCATACCCAAGATCACATCAAATTTATCAAAAGGTAGTAACATCAAATCAGCCGAAAAACAATAACCTTTTACCATCAATGGACAATTTTTACAAATTTTATCCACCATAACACACTGGCCCGGAGGTTTGAAACTTTAACCACAAATTCAATGAATTCAACAAATAAATTTTTAACAAATACTAGCTTTGTGCATATATATGAATGTGTGGAACTAGGATCAATCAATGCAGTAATATTGGTATCAAGTAAAGAAAAAATACCCGTAATGATGGCGGGTGCAGAAGCATCCTCTTTAGCAAGAATGGCATACGTCATATCAGGTGCACGTGCTTTAGATCTAACTGTGGAATCCTTTGTAGCTCCTCGACTACCACTGACATTCCTGGGATATCGAGGTGGTCTATCCCTGAAGGTAGGATTACTCGATTTTGGAGTCTAATCAGTATCTTTTTCACCCCTCCCTGGACAATTTCAGAGAAAATGGTCAAGAGAACCACATCTATAACAAGCTCCACTTCTTAGTTGGCATTCCCTAAAATGAGCTTTATTACAATACTTGCATCTCGGTTTAGGGTTACTAATACTTCCCACACTAGTTACAGATGGAGCAGGAGATCTCGGATTAGAGTGTTGAGAGTCTTGTTCCTTTCTGGAATACCCTATGGCTAAAGTGGAACGGTCATGGTACTTCTTTGATTTCTTTGAAGCAGAGGATGATTGCGATTTCCCCATAGGTCTCTTGCTAAAAATCTGAGCTTTTCTTTCAGCTTGTTTCTTCTCTTTACTCAATTCTTCTGCCTTGTATGCTCGATCAGCCAATATTGCAAATTCCCGTAGTTCTAGAATTTCAATCAACAACTTGATGTCTTCGTTTAATCCCTCCTCAAATTGTTTACACATTTTAGTTGCAGTCTGAACCCATTCTTTAGCATATTTACTTAACCAGACAAATTCCCTTTCGTACTCAGACACAATCATATTGCCTTATTTAAGCTCAAGAAATTCTTTCCTTTTCTTATCAAGGAATCTCTGACTGATATATTTCTTTCAAAACTCTATCTGGAAAAATTCCCAAGTAATTTCTTCTTTCGGTACTACAGAAATTTTAGTATTCCACCAATGATAAGCTATATCCTTTAACATAGACACTGCACATTTCAAACATTCATCTGGTGTGCATGATAATTCATCCAAAACCCGAATAGTATTTTCTAACCAGAACTCAACCCCTTTTGGATCATTTTTTACTGTAGCTCGAAATTCTTCATCCCCATCTTTATGGATTTTATCTACTGGAGCTTTACTTGTTCTGACAGTTTCAATACCTTGTGGTTTCTCGAGAACCAGTTGTGGAGGAACAAGAGGGGGAGCTTGTTGCACAGCAGGATTATTTCTTAAATATTGATTGAACCACTCATTCATCATTTGTAAGAAGGCTACTTTTGCCTCCTCACTTTAGCCCTTCGACTCGAGCCCTCTACTACTAGTTACTTCTCTTTGTACCGAAGCCAGAGCACGGCTCTCAGCTTCTTCAAAATCAACTCAGTTAGAGGACATTTACTATAAGAAAAACAAATTTAAAATGGTCAGGAGATATCACACTATCACAATTTATATAATGGCATGTACAGCTAATCCCATACTTGCTACGTTAGTTTGAGAATTAGCTAAACTGTAGCTCTTATACTAACAAATGTAACACCCCCAACCCGTATCCGTCGCCGGAATAAGATTACAGGCATTACCAGAGTTTACAAAACATTTTTCGATAAATTGAATCAAGTACTATTCATATTCCAAAATTTATTGTAATGTCCCTTATATGAGCCATCGAGGACCAAAACATGCATTAGGATAGATTCGGGACTAAATTTGGATTCTGGGAATTTCTCACAGAATCTCAAAATTTTTCTCATATTCGAGAGTCACATGCCTGTTTGGTATGGAACACGCCCATGTCCCTTACCCGTGTAACTCTCTAACTTGCAACTCATGAACAAATTGATCTCACATGGCCAAAGCACACGTCCGTGTCACTAGGCTGTGTGGTTAATTTAAATTTCAAATTTAGGTGTAGAATCCACACGGCCGTATCACACGCTCGTGCTTCCAGGCTGTGTACCTCACACGGCTAAGGCACACGCCTATGTTGAGCCCGTGTGCTCGATACAGGGCATTCTGTTTCTAAAATTCTAGTATGCAGGGGACACACGGCCTTGACACACGCCCATGTACCAGACCGTGTGTCACATATGGCCTAGACACACGCCCGTGTGTCTACCCATGTGGACAAAATAAGGCTATTTCCAAGCCTTATTTCTCTCACATTTTCATCCTTCACCTGTACCAAACATTTCCAATAGAAACCAACCAATTCAAACATGATTTTTAACTAATTTCATTATTCACTATGTCATAATTTCATATGCACACTTAGTGCACATCTTACCTCTTTAAACTTGCATGTTTAACCTCAACATTTCAACCATAGTCAATCATGCATATAAACTCTAATTTGCTTTATAACATACCAAAAATTAATTTAACACTTGCCATACCAATAACTAGGTTTACATTCATCCATTTCACATCCTCATTAGTACAACTAGACTATACATGCCATTATATCTATACCAAAATGAGTTGAAGGATAGTGTGATGTTACTCCGACCATCTCCAACCACTATGAGCTTCCGAACACTATAAAACAAGGGAAATAAAACTGAGTAAGCACTTAGTTCTTAGTAAGTCCATGTAACAAGAATTTAACTTACCACATGTTTCCATTAAATTAAACATACAAGTATCCAAGTAATGGAATGTTATCCTATCACACACAATCTCAACACTTTTAGTTAGTCAAATAATTTCATGCAATACCAATTCATAGATGAGCTCATCATTTCATGATTTCTATATGCTTACCGCTTCCATGTCACTTATACCTTTTATGACAAGGTCATTCATGTTCTATTAACCAGTTCCAAGTTTATCTCGTTGAATTTATTAGAATTTTGATGCATACTCAGTAGTACACTTATAGTGTACGAATCCATAATCCGTTAATTCATATTTACCATTGTCAGAGAGAACACTCATGAGTCTCATTTCATGCAGCGAGATTACCAGTTCAGGCTAAATACTCTGAAACATATGCTAAAAATGTTTTGTCAGGATTACTAGTCCAAGGTAAATCCTTTCAATAGCAAATACTCTACAGAGCTCCTTTCAATAGCAAATACTCTACAGAGCTTGGTCTGGATTACCCGTCTGGGCTAAATCTATTCCATAACATATACATCGGGAGGGCTTATATCAGGATTACCTGTCCAGGCTAAATCCTATTTACAACACATACAGTGTCTTTTTACGTTGATCCATCGAATTTCCTTTATTCAACCAGGATTTTTCCCTTTTTTCTCAAGTAATATCAAATATTTTATCATATTCATATATTGAACATTCAATTGGCATTCACATCATATAACATGCATTTCAAGTATTTCAAGACTTAGCAGTAAGTTACATGAACTTACCTCAATGCTTGTTCATTGATAAAGTCTACTATTCTGAGACTTTTTCTTTTCCTCAATCTAATCTCGTATTCGAGTCGTCCGTATCTGTAAAAATAAATTTAATCATCAATTACATTTAATTCATATCCTATTACATTCAATTTACACCCTAGGGAAAATTACTATTTTGCCCTTCAACTTTTTATAAATTTCGATTTCATCCATAGGCTTAGAAAATGAAATTCATGCAATTCAATCCTTTTTCCAAGCCTAGCTGAATTCTAGATGTATCAATAACAGTCCATAAATTTCACAAAAATTAGAATTTTTCTTTGAATTTCACAATTTTACAATTTAGTCCTTATTTCACAATTTTATCAAAAATCACTTTGTAAAAGTTGTTTATCTACTAACAACCTTTCATTTTCTACCATAAATTTTCAATTTCCAGCATTTTCATCCATGGCATAACTTTTATACTTTGATTACTTTTCAATTTAATACCCAAAATAGAGAGAACAAGTCATCACGATCTCAAAAATACAAAATTTACTAAAAACGGGACATGAAAGCTTACCCAATTAAGCTTGATTAGTTTTCTCCCTCTCTCCTAGGGTCTCCATCAAATTTGGGGAAGAAGATGATAATAAAAGATGATATTTCCAATTCAATCCTTTATCATCCTTTAATTTTTCCTAATTCCAATTTAGTCCTTTTCCTTTCTCAAATTCCATGGATGATTCATCCAAGATATTTTATAATCTTTTGATTGATGGTTTAATTACCATATAAGGACCTCTAGTTTTAAATTTTATTGCTATTTGATCCTTCTAGCTTCTAGAACTCAATTTCTACATTTTATGCAGTTAGGTCCTTTCCTTAATTAATCACTAAATCGGTAAAATATCCTTTCAGTATTTTCATGCAATATTTCTATCATAATACAAACCATGTCAAAATTTTAAAATAAATTTTCTTTGTAACTCAAATTTGTGGTCATGAAACCATTGTTTCGATTTCACTAAAATTTGGGTCGTTACATAATGTTTGTCCAACCAAAGCACCAATTAGAGGAAGCTCATTCAAGGGCATTTTTGGCTAACAAATTGGGTTAGAATTTGTTGCAAAATCAAACAAAATTAGTTTAGTTTTTTACTTTAGTTTTCTCTTAGGCTTTCTTCTCCATTTTCTACGGTTTCTTATTTTCATCTTCATCCTTAGTGTATTGTTTATTTTTCCTACATTTTATTCTTGTTCTTATTGTTCTTCTTGTTAGTTAAGTTAGTTATTATTGTAGCTAGGATTTATTTGCACTATTAGTCCATTTCTTTGCTTGTAATGACATTTCAACCTTTAAGCTTAATGTATTTCAGTTTCTTTTAGTTTAATCTATTAAAAACTCTACCTTTTATATTTGTTAGTCTTCATTTTACTATTGAATGCTCATATTTACTTTTCCTTCAAGTTTTATAGCTTAAAAATACCAACTTTCTTATTTTTCTTGAGCTTTTCTTTCATGGCTGTCATGTTTCTTTCTTTTATGTTTGTTAGCTTAGTTTTCAACATGAGTAACTAACCTCCTAAGGGGGATGGTTGAAGGAGATGTGGGTAAGCTAATTTTTTGTTAAGGGACTAACTTGTGACAAATTGGACTAAATTAAATGGATATAAAAACTTAGGATTGATGCCCCTAAGGGAAGATTTAAGCAACTAAGACCGAGATGTAATCCTGTTGAGCACCAATTCTTTACTCTCGAGTTAGCCGGTGAGACCGAGATATAAATCAAACTAATTTGTCTGACTTGGTAAAGTTGAGACCGAGAGGTAAAACAAAACCACTTTAGGAGTTTAAGTAATTTAGAACCTTAATTAAATGATTAGTGAACCATATCAAAGTTAACCAACCATTGTTTGTTAGTTATTTGTGATTTTCATAACTTAACACTCTTTTCAATTTAGTTTATTAGGTAGTTAATAATAAGTTAGATAAATCATTCATCACTTTATGATTTGTCATAATATAGCTTTTAGTAATTAGGTATTTAGACTCATTTTTTTGCGTGCTCGTTGCTAGGAATTGCTCAATCGCCTCCTCCCTTGGGTTCAACCGCTTGAAAAACTTCATGTTCCATTGGAACTATAAATATTACAGTTGAAACTATACACTTGCAGCTAAAACCACTACTTAAAATAGTTTTTCCCAAAATATTTTATTTTTATGCGCATGCATGACAGTGGTCAGGAGCCCTAACTAGTGGCAAGGGACTTCAATGCGATTTTAAGAAGCGATGAACAGAAAGGAGGTTTCGAGTCCCACAGAGCGGGTTGCAATCAGTTCAATTCATTTTTTTCCAGAATGGTTTTCATTATATGGGGTTTCAAAGGTTATGTTTCATTTAGAGCAGAAGGAACCTATTTCAGATGCTTGATCGAAGCCTTTATAATGATCTATGTCAGTCATTCATACTAAATTCAACTATGAGACATCTACCTAAACTAAAATTTGATCACTGTCTTTTTCCAACTAACAAGGCAAGAGATGAGAGAGGAGATAGACCATTCCTGTTCCTTGCTAGCTAGTTGATACACCCTGAATTCAAAGATGTAGTCAAAGAGGCTTGGAAAATGGATGATGAGATTGTTGGAAATTTGGAGAACTTCACCCAATCGGTCCAACAATGGAATAAAATAGTGTTTGGAAACATTTTGTTTAGAGATGTCGAGCTATGTAGAAATTAGAGAGGATACAATAAGCTTTGGAATGACAAAATATGGTAAGAATCAAAGATGAGAAAATTACAGGTTGGCTTCAAATTAAGAAAATTCTAAGTTAGGAAAAGATGTTGTGGTTTCAGAAATCTAAAAGTGAATGGCTTTTGAAAAACAATAGGAATATAAATTTTTTTCACAATCGGACTTTGAAATGACAAAAATAGAATAGGATTGATAATATTGGATGGTAACGAGAAAACTTTAAAGAATCATGTTGTTGATTATTTTAAAAAGTTGTATTCTGCAAAGTAATACATAATTGGGGATTTTCCTATCAAGGGACGATTTCCAAATATCCCAATTACCAATTTCAAATTCTCAATCAGGATGTCATGATAGAAGAGTTTGGGCAATCAATTTTCAGCATGGTGCATTTAAAGGCACTTGGAATTGATGCTTTTCATGCAAAATTTTTTCAAGCTAATTGGGATATAGTGGGAAGTAGCATTTTCGAGATGGTCAGGGATGTTTTTTATGGGAAAACAATTGGATCCTAGCATTAATAGAACACTCATGGTTCTTATTTCGAAGATTTTTTGCGTAGAGTCCATTAAACAATATAGACCAATTAGTTTATACGTTGTTTTATACAAGGTAATCATGAAAATAATTGCCATTCGTCTTTGACAAGTGATGCATACACTAGTGAAACAAAATCAATCCCGCATAACATTTCTAACAATATTATAATTTTCGATAAGGCAATTCACACAATGAAACACACGGAGAGTAAAAAAGGGTGGATGATAGTAATGTAGATTTAGAAAAGGTGTGTGACCAAGTCCGATGGGATTTTTTAAAGGATACTCTAAAAAAGGCGGGCTTACATGAAGCTCTGTTCGTACAATAATGAGTTGTGTTACTTCATCTTCCATGCAACTCCTATGGAATGGTTCACTTTCTGAAAACTTTATCCCGACCAAAGGTGTAAGACAGGGAGACCCCTTTTCCCCCTTTCTTTTCGTCCTGGGAATTCGGTGTCTAGGTCACTTGATTAAAGTTGCCATTGAGGAGGGCGCTTAGGAACCTTTATCTTTCTATCGCAAGGGTTCAGACGTCTCCTATCTATTCTTTGTCGATGACCTTATCCTCATCTTTAGAGCTATCAAAAAGAGTGTATCTTGCCTTCAACATGTCCTTAATACTTTTTTTCATTTTTCTAGACACTGTGTTAATCGATAAAAGACTCAAGTGTTCTTTTCAAGTAACATCTCAGAAGGGGAAATGTTTAATCTATGTAACAATTTTGGTTTTGCCAAATTGAGTGACCTAGGAAATATCTGGGTGTTCTATTTTTCCATAATCGAGTTGGTGTACGTATGTTTTAGTTTGTTTTGGACAAATTTCATGCTCGACTTAATGGGTGGGAGGCAAGAAAGCTACCACTTGCGAGTTGTCTCACTTTGGTTAAGTCCATGTTACTTGCTATTCCAAATTACTTTATGAAAATGGCCTAAATTCCTATTTCGATCTCTAATGAAATTGAGAATGTGGCTCATATGTTCTTATAGGGGTCTACACAGTCCAGAAAGAAAACATCACTTGTAAGTTGAGAGGATTATTTTAAGTCTTAGATGAATAGGGGTTTAGGCATTTGATGATTGCAAGACTAGAACAAACTTTTCCTTTTGAAGTTGGGCTATAAACTGGTCATTAACACAGAGGATTGGTAGGTTTAGATCTTGAGTAATAAAGACAAAGTTCATAGACTATTATCAATTTCCATCCATCACAGCAATTGTTCTTATACTTGGAGTTCCATAGCTAATATTTGGAATGAGGTTAGAAAGGGCATCATTTGGTCAGCATGTGATGGTAGGCTAGTTAATTTTTGGAATGATGATTGGTTAAGCATCTCGGGCATTCTTCGGCAATATTACTTTGAGCAAGAACCACTTCAAGATTCACTTTATGTTTGTGCATAGTGGTGGAGGGGGCATGGAACTCTCAATGGTTAGCCTCAATGTTTTTGCAAGGGATTGTGGAGTGTATATTGGCTTGCACATTGGCTTCATTGAATGCAGGATCAGACCATTTGATGTAGAGGTGTCTGTAGGGCAAATTCTCTCTATCAAAATCTTATAAACATCTTGTTGGTGTAAATGCGCCAGATAGGTTGGAAGCGATGAGTACAAATGGAGACTATTGACACCACAAAGGGTGTAAGTGTTCCTCTGGCTACTCTTTTGTAGTAGACTCTTCACAAACGAGGAATAGACAATGCTAGGCATGACTATATTTCCTAACTATAATCGATGTAGTTTGATGTAGAATCTACGAAGCATGTTGTTAGGGATTGTGGGTTTGCTTAAACAGTTTGGAAATCAGTGGCACCAAGGAGTCATTGGAATGTTTTCTTTAATTTTTCGATCGTTCATTTAATTATTTGAAATATTAGGAAGGAAGGAAAACTAGAGTTCTAAAATGGTGAATGGACTACATTTTTCTTTATTGCTAGCTAGTCCTTTTGGAATAGTAGGAATGACTTCAAATTCAATTAGGCTAGTGGTAGTAGCAATGATCTTATTCTTGGATTCGGTGCCCTAAGTGTAGTATTTCTATCTAAGTACACTTGTAATTTTTTGAATAGGTCGGTTAATAAAATAATTCATGAATTACCTTAATACTTTGTATTATTTTCCTCAAAAGGTATTTGCATGAAAAGCAAAATAAAAGAAAATGTTGCTAACTTTGTAACATCCCGTTTTTAGTCAAATCAGAACAGTAGCTTTGAAACCACAAATCGAGGTCAGAAAATTTATTTTTATTATTATTTTAAGGTTTACATCATGATATAATAATTGTGTGAAAATTTTGTTAAGAAATTTTACTGTTTGAGTGTTTAATTCGATAAAAAGGACTAAATCGTGTAAAGCGAAAAAGTTGTGCTATGACAATCCTATTTTGACCTTAATCGGGAAAGTGGTTTCAGAACCACAAAACTGAGTCAGAATTTTTTTTAAAATATTATTTTCAGTGTTTTTATTATGTGAATTGCCTATTTGAAAGTTTGGTGGTTTAATTTTGTCATTTGGATGTGAAATTAACTAAAAAGGACTTGTTTGCGAAACTTTGAAAATGTGGTAGGTAAATGTCCAAGTGATTAATATGTTAAATTACTAAAGTGGTGGATTTGCATGTCTATTTTACCTTTTTAATTAAGTGGACGGTAGTGGGGTTGGTAATGCATCATGTGTTTTGTGTAATAATAATTTATAAACTTAAATTTATCATATATTATAATATATGTTAGAATATAACATAATATGGTGATAAAAACAAAGTTTGTAAATTCTTTCTCATTACCGAAACTAAAGAAAATAAAAGGGGAAGAGAAGCTCTTGGATGTTCGGTCAATTGGGGAGAAAATTCAAGGTAAAAATCATGTTATTTTGATGTTAAATTGATGTTTTTGAGTTCCTAGCTTGATTTTATCTTAAACCCATGAGTTGTTCTCTTAAATTCTTGATGGAAGCATGTACGGTTATGGATGGAAAATTCTATGTTTAAAATTTGAAGTTAGAAATGGATTTAGGAGTGTTTAATGGACTCCATAATGTTAAAATTCATATGAATAGAAATTTGTAAGCTTAAATTGGAAAAATTTGAGTTTTGTGTGGCCTAAATGTCAAAGAGGCATTCGGCCAAGGGTGTTTTGTACTTCATGATGGATTGTTGATATTTTTAGTTTGAAAATGTTAGAAAGATGAGTTTAAGCTTGATAAAATATGGATAATTGTAGCTTAGATGTTTATTGATAATCGGCTATCATGGTAAATTATGGGATTAGTGCTTGATAATAGAAACACTTGTTAAATTGTTAGTATTTACATGTATGCTAGCCGAATTTGAACCTAATTAAGGAGTTGAATAAATGTTTGAGTATTAATGTATAAGAAAGTGAAAATATACATATATATGTGTTGTGTGTATACTTTGGTAACTTTAAGGAATATTCGGCTAAGGTTGTTGGAATTTAAAAAAATGATATTAGTTATGATCATGGTATAAGTACCGAATATGTTTTAAATAGAATGAATCTATTTGATGTTTATAGAAAGGGTCGTTTGAGGCTTATAATGTGCATAAATTGATTTATGAGACATGTATATTATATGGCCAAATGGACTTAAAGTCAATGCAAGGTTAATGCTAAAGAATGGTTCAATTGATGTTCTTTGGAATAGCCGATTGGGGCTTGTGATGTGTATGAATTGATTTTGAGATATTTGTTATAATCGGATGTTTCGATAAGAAATATTAATGTGAGTGTTGGTTGAATGTGACCTATAATATATGTGATGAATGTGGTGCTATGATTGAATAGTTAAGGCTGAGTGTGATTAATGATAAGTAGATGGAATTAAAATAAGTTGAATAAGGGTATTAAGGCCTAATTAATTCTTGTTATATTCGGCTAAAGGAATACACAATTAAGTCATAATGAATTGCAATTTGTTTACTTAGCTCAAGAGCACAAGGAGCAACATTCGGATAAGGGAAAGTCAAAGGTGGTGGAATAGTTGATCCATAGTTGTTCGACAACAATCAAGGTAAGTCTTAAGTGTTTAAAAATAAGCAATTGTGGATATGTCATGCCATGTTATATTAGTTAAATATTTCATATTATATGTGCCTATATGGATATTTCCGAATGATATATATATGCATACATGAGATAGAAGATAGTGGTTGATATGTGTATAATGTCAAATGATGACCATGATATCGTAATGGATGGTTGTGTAATTATAGTACTGAATGATAAGATAAGAAATGGAAATGTGATTGATACTATATATTTACACTCGAAAGATACAAAGATTTCTATGATGAGTTTTGTGTGCCATAGAAAGGAAAGTATGTGATTTGATATTTGAAATTTTGTGAATTGGTTAAAGTGATGAACTATTCGGGCCTTGTGCCTAGCAGGCGTAAAGCAGGTGAAATTATATCGGGCCTTGTGCCTAGCAGGCGTAAAGCCGGTGAAATGATATCGGGCCTTGTGCCTAGCAGGCGTAATGCCGGTGAAATAATTTCAGACTTAAAAAGTCTAGTAGGCTTTGAGCCGGTGATGAAATTTGGGTTTTATACCCAGCTGGCTGAGTGCCGGTGGATGTAATAAAGTATATGACTACGAGATTTTATGCTAAGATGACAAATTGAATTTGTATTTCATATTAAATGGCCCAGGTATGTGATACCTATCTATTTATGTGAGAATGAATCTAATTGAATTGTGGGTTGTTCATTTGTGTATATTCGGCTCATGTGATATTACTCATGGGAATAAATAATATGTATATGATCTTGAATAAAGAAGTAATGTTTTAAATGTGGATATGATTATGTGTATACATTCGGCCTTGTGAAATTGTATACATGGAAGATATGTTTTGTTCATATATGATTTTGAATTTTAATGAAATGTTGGGTATATGAAATATGTGCAAAGTGGCTATGTACATTCGGCCAAATGGTGGTGACTATTATATACTGCATTTGTGATTGATTTATTCAATTAAATTAAGTTGTTTAGTTACTTAAGACTTACTAAGCTAATTAGCTTACTCCAAGTGCCTTTGTTATTCTGTTTTATAAATTTCGTTAGAAGCTAAAGGCTCGGGGATTCAAGTTCAAGTCATCCACACTATTGTCACTATTTTTTGGTACTTTGATAGTTTATTTAGAAAAGATGGCATGTATAGGCTTACTTATTTTGATTTGAATGATATTTTGAAATTGTGTATATTTTAAGCCATGCGAAAATGGCTTGCCTATTTGCTAAGTATGAATGTATGGATTAATGTTTTTAAGTGGTTGCTCATTGGTAAATGTTCACTGTTGATATCTTGATTTGTTGTTACAAGTATTAATGATTAAATTCACAAGTATAAGATGATCTTATATTCGATTAAGAATTTAAGGAATTACCACGTGAATAGTATTTGGTATGCATCATGATATGCAATCGGCGTTTAGCATATTAATGTTAGCAAGTGCAAGTTTTTAGTAAATTGATTAGGCTAATTTATGTTCAACCTTTGTAATTCAAAATTTCGATTAGATGTAAGACTCATTTCAGAAAATGCTTATTTATATTCGGTTAAGGCCACATGATGTTATATTCTGTGAAGTGCCTTTGTTTTAAAATTTATTCTTGGTGGAATGACTAATGAAATTATAATTTCATACATGTTTGGTTGTGAAAAACTAGTCTGATCTGTTTTCTGCTAAGTAATACCTTGCGACCCTATCCCAGCGACGGTTGAGGGTTATAGGGTGTTACATGTGCTCTAATAGTTAAAGGTACTAAATGGTTATGAAATTAAATAGTGGATGTCCTTATGTGGTAAATATACCATTCTTAATGTTAGCGGACTTTTATGGACATCTTTTAAGAGAATATCAATGTTTTAATTAGAGGTAATTTTAGTAAATTTTAAATACATGTTAATAAATTAGTAAAAACAAAATTTAAACTCATCATCTTTATTGTTCTTCGATCGAATATTGAAAGGAGAAGAAGTCATTGTTAGGTTTACTTTCGGACAAGCTTCTCATGCTCATTTAAGTATGATTTTTGTCCCATTTTAAATAATTTCTATGTTTTTGTGATCGTTGCAACAAGGTCTAGCTAGCTCAGGGACTATTTTGCAAAAATGTTAAAGGTTTTGAGATTTTCCATTGATGAATTTTGATGTGTTTTGTTGTTTGATGTTGAAATATGAAACCTTATGGTTAGATTAACAAGTTTTATAAAGTGATTTTTAGTGAAAATGCAAATAATTCGTGAAAAGTGCAAAATGTGTGGTTGAAAGTGTGAATAATTGATAAATATGGGCTGCTAGGAACCTTATAGTAATTTGGCAAGCATGGGTAGGGGCTTAATTGCATGAATTTGTGATTTTGTGAAATAAGGACTAAATTGTAAAAATGCAAAGTTTTAGGGGCAAATGTGTAAAACTGGTTAAATGTGTATTTTGGAGTAAATTGAATAAAAAGATGATTGAATAACTTAATTTTAATTACATATAGATCAAGAAACGAAGAGTTCAGACTTAGATCGAGGCAAGAACAAAGTACTCGACTAATCGACTAGTTTCGTCGTTTTTAAGTCCAAGGTAAGTTCGTATGTTAATAAGTATTGTTAAATTATGTTTTTACTACTCTGCTATTGAATTAAACTATGGTTGTTTATGGATACGACCGGCAAAGATTTGAAAATGTGAAGCTCCTTTCGAACCTTAGGAATAATTCAGGATACGAATGTCATGACATTAGGGTTATTGTGATTAAGTGATCTGGGTGTTGTACCTGACAGCTTGTGTGAGTAGCACCGTTTAGCTACGTCTTAATTGACAGCTTGTGTGAGAGGGTCTGTTGTTAGCTCGTGAGTGAGCATGATATGTGATACGATATTGGGATAGCTTCGGCTATATATGTGGCACTTAGTGTGTAATGTGTTCTCGAGTATGCTATAGTGATTCTAAATGGTTCAACGGGCATAACCGAGATATGGATGAAAGTTAAACCAATTCAAGTGGTACAGGTATGTATGGAATCCATACGAGCATCAAACTGGAGATGGCTTGTGAAATTTATGTTTAATAATGAATAAAACATGGGAAAGGTTTGTGGTTAAAAATGATTAATACTTTGCTATGATCATTTTGATTGAATTGTGGTTATTTAATAAGTTAAGTTTATTATCATACGAGCTTACTAAGCTTTAAAGCTTACTTTGTTTTATTTTTCTATGTTTTATAGTGAATTCAAAGCTAGCTCGAATTTGGGGATCGTCAGAGACTTCATCACACTATCGATCTTCTATTTTGGTATTTTTGAACTTGTATATTTGGTTGTATGGCATGCATAGGCTATGTGGTTATTTTGTTCAATGTTAGTTATGGATTTTAACCATTTGAATTGGCTTGTATTTGGCAAGTATTTGGTTTAGTATCAAGCCATGTGAGATGTCTTATTTTGGTTGTTTTGGTTGTGTAAATATTTATGTAAATGGCCATGTTGATATTTGATGCATAATTGTGATAGAAATGTTTGGTTGTGGATTGGCATTTGGATGATTAAATGGTTGAGGTATGAGATATATTAAGCATGTGGTTAGTGCCTAGTAAAACATGTAGTATTGGTATGTGTTTTAAATAGGTAAATTGTGGTGAATTGATTATTGAAATGGTTGGAAATTGTAATGGTATAATTGTGGTTGGTTGAGATTGTTTTGGCTGAGTATTTGTACCTTGGTGTTGTGTCAAATGGGTTAATGTAGGTTTATGCAAGTTGGGTGGCAAAATGGCTTGGTAAATATCCTATTTTTGTCCACACGGGTAGAGACACGGGCATGTGTCTCAACCGTGTGTGACACACAGTCATGTGACACACAGCCGTGTGTCACCTGAAGCATTTAATATAAACATGTTAGTGAGTTAGACGGCCTAGACACACGGGCGTGTGTCCCCTGTTTTGAGAAAATTTTCTAAGTTTCCCAAAAATTATTTTGAGTTATCGATTTTGTCCTGAACCACTTCTAATGCATGTTTTGGGCCTTGTAGGCTCGTTTAAGGGACAATGTTATTGTATATGAATGATATATGTTATTGTTTGATAATTATTTGAGAAATGAATGTCGAATTGTGTTATAAGTTTAGTAATGCCTCCTAACCCTATTTCAACAACGGATACAGGTTAGGGGTTTACATTTATTGGTGTCAGAGCTATGACTTAGTCGATTCTCGAACTAACGTAGCATGTGTGAGAGTCTAGCTATACATGCCATATATAACTTGTGATAGTGTAATGTCTCCTGACAGTTTAAAATGTGTTTTCGTATAGTAAATGGATCCTGATCGAGCTATGCTGACGTTGTTGAAAGATATGCGCCAGCCTCCGTTCACGGAGCTGCGCAATCTAAGTCAGGGCCTATATGAGTAGTTAGAAAGGAGAGGCCAAAGAAGCCTTCTTCCAAATGATGAGTGAGTGGTTCACGGAGTTTGTTTGAACAAATCCGACTGCTTAACAACCTCCACCCCCACCTATTCCTCAACCAATCCTCGTAGCTCCTTAAGTTATAGAACCTATACGATTGAACAAGCCTCATGTTGATAAGATTCGTAAGTATGGGGCTAAAGACTTCAGAGCTATAGTCGACAATGACCCTGAGAAAGCTGAATTCTGGCTTGAAAACATAATTCGAGTATTTGCTGAATTATCGTGTACACCAGAAGAATGTATTAAATGCGTTGTATCACTTCTAAGAGACGTTGCATATCAATGGTGGAATACCCTGACATCAGTGGTATCAAAAGAACGGGTTACGTGGGAATTCTTTCAGACTGAGTTCAGAAAGAAATATACAAGCCAAAGGTTCATTGATCAGAAATGGAAAGAGTTTCTAGAATTGAAACAGGGCCGTATGTCTGTAACTGAGTACGAAAGAGAATTCGTGAGACTAAGCAAATATGCTCAAGAATGTGTGTCAACTGAAGCAATTATGTGTAAAAGATTTGAAGATGGATTGAATGAAGATATCATATTACTAGTTGTGATTCTAGAGTTGAAAGAATTCGTGGTACTTGTTGGTTGTGCTTGCAAGGCTAAAGAACTTGGTAAAGATAAGAGAAAAGCTGATTCCGAAGCTAGAGATTCGAAAAAGAGAATGATAAGTAAATCCTATCAGTCTTCGTCAAAGAAACCACGAGATGTGCATAGTCGTTCGAATGCATTAGTGGGGTATTCTAATAGAGATCGTGAAAAGCAACACTCGAGTTCTAAAGCTCAAGCCACATCAATAGCAAGTGTTGGTAGTGCTAGATCCAATAGACCTGAATGTAGACAATGTGGGAGACGACTTCTTGGTGAATGTAGGATGAATGATCAGGCTTGTTTTAAATGTGGTTCGTTAGATCATTTTATTAGAGATTGTCCGGAGTTAGCTGAGAAAGACAGACCTCAGAAAGTAAGACCGAGTAACACATCAACTAGAGGAAGACCACCTAGAAATGTTGGAAATGTAAGTGGTAGTAGATGAGTTGTAACACCCCAAAAATTTCTACAGTGAAATATTATCCTTGATATAGTAAAATAAGGAAATAAAGTGACATTTGAGTTATGTTATTGGGAAATATATTATGACATATTAATTCAAGAAAGGACTAAATTGTAAAAGTGAGAAAAGTTTTGTTGCTCAAGAGTAAATACTCAAAATTTGAGGGGTTAAAGTGTAAATATGAAAAGTTGAAGGACCAATAGTGAAAATATTTTAAGGGTAGAATAATCTAGAAACTAAGGAAAATTGATGAATTAGGACTAAATTGAACAGGTGAAAAACTATGAGGGACTAAGTTACAATTTTACCAAATTAAGTGATGACTCAAGGATGGAATTTTAAAAGATTATAAAGGGTAAAATGGTCAATTGGAAGAGAGAGAAATCTAGAAAGTAATGATTATATTGATGATATTTTATATTATATATTAAATAATTATTATTTTATTAATATTTTAATAAGATATTTTATTATTTTATTATTTTATTTAGTATATATATGTGTGTGTGTGGAAAGAAAAAAAAAGAAAGAAAGAGAACAACACCATCCATTTCCATTCATCCCACGTTAGAAAGAAAAGAAAGAGAAGAAGAAACTTTCATTTCTTTACAATTTGGTCCTTCCACCAAAAATTCACCATTTTTACCTAGAAACCAAAAGAATTTCCATAGCTACCAAAGGAGAAAAATGTTAAGGAGACTATGGGGAGTTAGAATGTCAAGTTGGACTCAAGAAATAGAAGCTAGAAGAGAGAGAATATCAAGTTAAAGATTGAAACCAAGTGGACAAGGTAAGAACATCAAGATTTCCATATATTTTTAAGTTTGATATTATTGAAAAAGCATGGAAATGATGTTAATGTAGAGTTTTCTTATATATGGTTCTATGTTCTTGATATGTTAGTGAAGAGAAAATAAGAGAAAGTGATGGGAAATATTGTAGAGAAGGGAAATAAGAATGTTATAAACTTGATAATCAACATTTTGCACTAAAACTATTTTGGACAACAGCAGTAGGTCAACTTTGAAAAATCACCAAAAATGGTAGAAATTGAATTAGAATTTGAGTAAGATATGGAATTAAATATTAATGAGTCTATTTTCATATAAAAGAAACAGAACAAGTAAATAAATTCTGTACTCTGAGATATTTATATTTTTGTGAGACTGATTCAGAATGATTTTGGGATCCTCTGTTTTGAATTGGAAAAATCATTAAAAATTGTATAAAAATTATTATGGGACATAATTTATATATTTTGATTCTATAGTGAGTCTAGTTTTATAAGAAACAAATGAGAACATCATTTGAATTCTTTACAAAGATATAATTGAATTTTACCGAAGAGTGGTTAGAACTGTCAAATAGCAAAATAGGAGAGATTTTAATAAATAAAATGTACTAACTTGCTAAACCAAAAATTATAAAATTTTATGGTAAGAAGACATGTGAGTCTAGTTTCAGGAAAAATTAGCGGATCTTAATTTGGAGTTCTGTAGCTCAAGATATAAATAATTTAGTAACTATAACTCAAATGGACAGTTTTGAAAATACATATAAGTAAATAGTAAAAGTGTTACTTATAAGCATGTTATATAAATTAAGGATGTGGAATAGAGAGGAGGAGGAGAAAAATATGTATGAATATTCAGCTAGCATGGCTAATTTGCATGTTTTAGGCTCAGGGACTAAATTGAATATAAGTAAAACTTTATGGGCAATTTTGTAAAAATATTAGAAATGATCAAATTACATGAAAAGGATTATTTCATTATTTAAATTGAAAAATTTAAATGAAATTATTAATTTAGTTCAAGATCTGGGAAAAACACGTTTTAGGGATTAAATTGAAAAGTGTTAAAATTATGAAAAATTCTGATATTTTATAGAATTTATGGGCTGTTATCAATCTGTATGACAATAACGGCAGGAAATAAGGATTAAATTGCAAGAATTTTATATTTTCTGAGCCTAAGGATGAAATCGTCATTAATTAAAAGTTTAGGGGTAAAATGGTAAATTTTGTTTAGAACATTAGAATATATTAGAACATGAAATAAATGAAAATGACAATCATCTTTATTTATAAAGATCTGGATGACTCAAATATGAGACTAAAACGTGGAAAAGGAAAGAGATTATTGAAATTATAAACATGAATAAACAACGAGGTAAGTTGGTGTAATTGAATTGCATTTTTTTAAATACATGAAATATTGATATAATAAATTACCTAATTTATGTTTATGAAGAAATGGCAAGAGAATGATATTTATCATGACATGTAAATATGTGATTATCATTACTATGTTGATACAAAAAAATTAAGTATGTTGAGACAATTAATAAATTCAAGTAAAACATGTCGAGAAAAATAAGCACGTTTAAGGGACAACATGTTTAATTTTAATTGGTTTCAAATATGAATGTTAGATAAAGTAAAATATCTAATAAATAAATTGGTAACTCCAGTAATGATCCGTAACTCTATTCTGGTGACGGATTTGGGTTAGGGGCATTACATGAGTGACAAAGGACTCTGCTATGAGGCCCGAGGCTAGAACACCTACCAGAGCTTACGCTATTCGTGCTCGCGAAGAAGCATCATCACTAGATGTTATCACTGGTACATTTTCTCTCTATGACATTAATGTAGTTGCATTGATAGACCCTGGATCAACTCATTCATATATGTGTAAATTTAGTGTCTAGTAAGAGTTTGCCTGTTGAGTCCACTGAGTTTGTAATTGAAGTATCGAACCCCTTAGGCAAATATGTCCTGGTTGACAAAGTTTGCAAGAACTGTCCTTTAATGACTCAATGTTACTGTTTTTTGGCCAATTTGATGTTGTTACCGTTTGATGAGTTTGGCGTAATTTTGGGTATGGATTGGTTGACGTTGCATGATCTTATTGTGAATTGTAGACGAAAGGCTATAGAATTGAAATGTCAAAATAATGAAATCCTTCGAATTGAATCGGATGATATGAGTGAATTGCCTGTTGTAATTTCGTTGATGTCAGTTTAGAGATATATGAGAAAGGGATGTAATGCTTATCTTATGTATGTACTTGATACAAAAGTATTTGAATCAAAGATTGAATCAGTACCATTGTTTGTAAGTATCCAGATGTGTTTCCAGAAGAGTTACTGGGTTTACCACCGATCAATGAGGTTGAATTTGCTATTGACTGAGCTCCGAGAACTTCACCGATATCGATAGCTCCATACAGAATGGCTCCAACAGAGTTGAAAGAATTGAAAGCTCAGTTGCAAGAGTTAACCTATAGAGGTTTTACATGATCGAGTTTCTCGACCTAGGGTGCACCAATGTTATTTGTAAAGAAGAAAGACGGCACAATAAGAATGTGTATAGATTACCAACAACTTAATAAAGTAACGATCAAGAACAAATACTCTCTACCAAGAATTGATGATTTGTTTGATCAGCTAAAAGGTGTGATGGTGTTTTCGAAAATTGATTTGAGATCGGGTTATTATCAGTTGTGAGTTAAAGATTCGAATGTGCTGAAAACTGCGTTCAGAACTAGGTACGGACACTATGAATTTCTTGTTATGCCTTTCAGATTAACTAACGCTCCTACAGTCTTTATGGATTTGATGAATCAGATCTTCAGACCAATTTAGAAAAAAAAATTTTCATATTCATAAACGATATTTTGATCTATTCCTGAGATGAATCTAAACATGCCGAGCATTTGAGAATAGTGTTACAAACTTTGAGAGACAAGCAACTGTGTTTGCATTAAAAATTTAGCAACATCACTTGTTTAGAAAGAAGTGTTACATCTTTATAGATCATAAGAGTTTGAAGTATCTAATGACTCAGAAAGATTTGAACTTACGGCAGCGAAGATGGCTCGAGTTGCTAAAAGACTATGAGTTAGTAATTAATTATCATCAAGGGAAAGTGAACGTAGTTGCTGATGCTTTGAGTAGAAAGTCCTTATTTGCTTTGCGTACGATGAACACACAGTTAACTTTGTCTGATGATGGTTCAATTGTAGCTGAGTTAAAAGCTAGACCGTTATTTCTTCAACAAATCTGTGAAGCTCAGAAATGTGATATTGAATCGCAAACCAAATGAGTTAAGTGCGAGTCAATTCCTGATTCAGAGTTTCAAATCAGATCCAACGATTGTTTGAATTTCAGAGGTAGAATTTGTGTACCAAAAAAATCTCGAGCTCATTCAAAAGATTCTAAACGAAGCACACAGTGGTTGTTTGTTCGTTCATCCAGGAAGTACTAAAATGTACAACGATTTGAAACAGATGTAATGGTGGCTGGCATGAAATGAGATATTTCAGAATTTGTATCAAAATGTTTGATTTGTCAAGAAGTCAAAGCTGAACATCAAGTACCGTCGGGATTACTACAGCCTCTAATGATACCTGAGTGGAATGGGATAGACTGACTATGGATTTTGTATCTGGTTTGCCTTGTTCTTCGAAAAAGAAAGATGTTATCTGGGTTGTTGTGGATAGATTGACGAAATCAGCATATCTTATACCGGTATGTACGAACTTTTCGCTTGATAGACTAGATGAGTTGTGTATTTCTGAGATTGCTAGATTGCACGGGGTACCAGTATCTATTGTTTCGACAGAGATTCGAGGTTTACGTTGCGACTTGGGAAGAAATTGCAAAAAGCTTGGGGTACAAAATTGCACTTTTGTACTGTATTTCACCCGCAAACTGAGGGTCAATCTGAGAGAGTTATTCAGATTCTCAAGGACATGTTGCATTGTTGCATTTTAGAGTTTAAAGGTAGCTAGGAGAAATACTTACCATTGATTGAATTTGCTTATAATAACAGCTTTCAATCGAGTATAAACATGGCACCGTATGAAGTTCTATACGGTCATAAATGTCAAACTCCATTATATTGGACCGAGCTTAGTGAGAAAAAGATTCACGGGGTTGATTTGTTTAAAGAGATAAAAAAGTGAAAGTAATTGGTGAGAGCCTGAAAGCAGCTTCAAATCGATAGAAATCGTACGCGAATTTGAAAAAAAGACATTGAGTTTCAAATTGGAGACAGAGTATTTCTGAAAGTATCAACGTGGAAAAAAAACACTTCGATTTGGCCGTAAAAGGAAACTGTGTCCATGATTCATCAGACCGTAAGAGATTATTGAAAGAATCAGACCAGTGGCATATCGACTAGCTTTACCGTCTAAACTTGAAAAGATATATAATGTGTTTCATGTTTCAATGCTACGACGATACTGATCAGGCCCTTCATATATTATTTCTCCGACCGAAGTTGAGACTCCACCAGATATGACGTACAGCGAAGAACCGATTAGAATTTTAGCTCGTGAGATCAAAGAGCTGAGAAATAAATGAATAGCTCTAGTGAAAGTCTTGTGGCAACGTCATGAGGTAGAAGAAGCTACGTGGGAACCTGAGGATGTTATGAGAAAACAGTACCCTAACCTATTCACTGGTAACATTTTTAGGGACCAAAATCCCTAAAGGGGGAGAGTTGTAACAGCCCGTTTTTAGTTAAATCGAAACAGTGGTTTTGGAACCACAAATCTGAGGTCAAAAAATTCATTTTATTATTATTTTAAGGTTTACAGCATGATAGAATAATTGTATGAAAATTTCATTAAGAAATTTTACTGTTTGACTGTTTAATTCGGTAAAAAGGGCTAAATCGCGTAAAGCGTAAAAGTTGTGCTCTAATAGTTAAAGGTACTAAATGGTTATGAAATTAAACAGTGGATGTCCTTATGTGGTAAATATACCATTTTTAATGTTAGTGGACTTTTATGGACATTTTTTAAGTGAAAATCAATATTTTAATTAAAGGTTATTTTAGTAAATTTTAAATACATGTTACTAAATTAGTAAAAAAAATTTAAAGTC
Organism: Gossypium stocksii; assembly: GCA_020496765.1. Taxonomy (NCBI): domain Eukaryota; kingdom Viridiplantae; phylum Streptophyta; class Magnoliopsida; order Malvales; family Malvaceae; genus Gossypium; species Gossypium stocksii. The sequence goes on along the minus strand of CM035622.1, from coordinate 64,433,180 downwards.
ATCATCTTTATTGTTCTTCAATCGAGTATTGAAAGGAGAAGAAGCCATTAGGTTTACTTTTGGTCAAGCTTTTCATGCTCATTTAGGTATGATTTGTGTCTTGTTTTTAATAACTTCTATGTTTTTATGATCGTTGCAACTAGGTCTAGCTAGTCCAGGGACTATTTTGGAAAACTGTTAAAGGTTTTGAGATTTTCCATTGATGAATGTTGATGTGTTTTGTTGTTTGATGATGAAATATGAAACCTTGTGGTAGATTAAAAAGTTTTATAAAGTGATTTTTAGTGAAAATGCAAATAATTTGTGAAAAGTGCAAAATGCGTGGTTGAAAGTGTGAATAATTAATAAATATGGGCTGCTAGGGACCTTACAGTAATTTGGCAAGCATGGTAGGGGCTTAATTGCATGAACTTGTGATTTTTGTGAAATAAGGACTAAATTGTAAAAATGTGAAGTTTTAGGGGCAAATGTGTAAAAATTCTTAAATGTGTATTTGGAGTAAATTGAATAAAAAAATGATTGAATAAGTTAATTTTGATTACATATAGATCAAGAAAGGAAGAGTTCGGACTTAGATCGAGGCAAGAACAAAGTCCTCGACCAATCGACTAGTTTTGTCGTTTTTACGTCCGAGGTAAGTTCATATGTTAATAAGCATTGTTAAATTATGTTTTTACTGCTCTACTATTGAATTAAACTATGGTTTTTATTAGAAATGAGCTTACGAATATGATCGACAAAGATTCGAAAGTGTGAAGCCCTGTTCAAACCTTAGGACTAATTCATGATACGAATGTCATGACATTAGGGTTATTGTGATTAAGTGATACGGGTGTTGGTCTCGTACGTCCTACCGGTGGTTGGGTTTTCAGCATGTGTTGCAGTACCTGATAGCTTGTGTGAGCAGGATCGTTTAGCTACGTCTTAACTGACAGCTTGTGTGAGCAAGGCTACTGTTAGCTTGTGAGTGAGCATGATATGTGATACGATATTGAGATAGATTCGACTATATATGTGGCACTTAGTGTGCAATATGTTCCAAAGTATCCTTTAGTGATTCTAAATGGATCAACAGGCATAACTGAGATGTGAATGAAAGTAAGACCGATTCAAGTGGTACAGGTACATATGGAATCCATACGAGCATCGAACTGGAGATGGCTTGTAAAATTTATGTTTAATAATGAATAGAACATGGGAAAGGTTTGTGGTTCAAAATGATTAATACTTTGCTATGATCATTTGATTGAATTGTGTTTATTTAATAAGTTAAGTTTATTATCATACGAGCTTACTAAGCTTTAAAGCTTACTTCATGTTATTTTTTATGCTTTATAGTGAATTCAAAGCTAGCTCAAATTCGGGGATCGTCAAAGACTTTATCACACTATCGATCTTCTATTTTGGTATTTTTGAACTTGTATATTTGGTTTTATGGCATGTATAGGCTATGTGGTTATTTTGTTAAATCTTACTTATGGATTTTAGCCATTTGAATTGGTTTGTATTTGGCAAGTATTTGGTTTAGTATGAAGCGATGTGAGATGTCTTATTTTGGTTGTTTTGGTTGTGTAAATATTTATGTAAATGGCCATGTTGATATGTGATGCATAATTGTGATAGAAATGTTTGGTTGTGGATTGGCATTTGGATGATTAATGGTTGAGGTATGAGATATATTAAGCATGTGGTTAGTGGCTAGTAAAACATGTAGTATTGGTATGTGTTTTAAATAGGTAAATTGTGGTGAATTGATTATTGAAATGGTTGGAAATTGTAATGGTATAATTGTGGTTGGTTGAGATTGTTTTGACTGACTATTTGTACCTGAGTGTTGTGCCAAATGGGTTAATGTAGGCTTATGCAAGTTGGGTGGAAAAATGGCTTTGTAAATAGCCTATTTTTGTCTACACGGGTAGAGACATGGGCGTATGTCTCATTCACGTGTGACACACGGTCAAGTGACACGGCTGAGTGTTCCCTGAAGCATTTAATAGAAACAAGCCAGTGAGTTACATGGCCTAGACACACGGTTGTCTGGTCAGCCATGTGACCCAAGTCAGAGAGTTACACGGGGTAGGACACAACCATGTGGTCCCATTTTGGATGTCCACACGGCCTCTTGCACAAGCATGTCTAGTGGTTGTGTGAGACATGCGGCCTATTCACACGGGCGTGTGTCCCCTGTTTTGAGAAAATTTTCTAAGTTTCCCAAAAATTATTCTGAGTTATCAGTTTAGTCTCGAACCACTTCTAGTGCATGTTTTGGGCCTCATAAGCTCGTTTAAGAGACAATGTACCACCCCTTACCTGTAGCCATCACTGGAGTAGGGTACGAGGCATTACCAAAATTATTTACACGTAAACATACAAAATCGAGTCATAAATTTACATCCAAATTTAGAACATTTCATACATACTCATAACGTCCCTATTATGGGCCTACAAGGCCCAAAACATACTATGGGAGTTGTAACGCACTGATTTTCGGCATTTTTTCGGGTTTATTGTGATTTTGGTGAAAACTTGAATTTTTAGTGTTGTGATTGTTAAATATGTGTTTAAGTATGTTGGTGGGCCTTTAGGAGGCCCAAACTCAAGTTAAAACCCGGTAAAATTATCAAAATATGGATTTTAAGTGAATGGGGTTAAGTGGGCTCTTAAGAAAAACTTGATAGAATTTGTCACAAAGAGGGCCTTGGCAAAGTGGCAAGGTGGCCCCACTAGGCTCCTAAAAAAATGGCGTGTGGGATGGTATTCTAGGTCTAGGGTTCAAGTCACAAGGTAAGCTTATGGTACTTTTATTTTTGTGTGCATGTGTTGGTTAAGTGGTGGCACTCAAGTGAAACTCTGTTGAAAAGAGTTTGAATTACTCATGAGAGTAAATCAAAGAGAGATTTTAGGAATGTTTGAATTTGAGAAGCAATGGTCGGCTAAGGGACTCATGGTATTGCAATTTCGGCATCTAGCTTTAGGTTTAGTATTTTCGGCATTATTGAGTTTTGTGCCGATTTCTTTAGGTGTTTGAGCCTCCCTCTCTATTGCCGAATTAGGTATAGTAAGGCTAGGGTTCCCTTGCCTCTTTCTTTTCTTTCTTTCTATCCCAAAAAGCCGAAACCTACCACCAAAAGCTCTCTTGCTGATTTCCTCTTCAAAGCTGAATCTACTCTTCCCTTCTCCTCTTCTTTCTCTTCCAATCTTCTTCTTCTCTTCTTTTTGCACCCTTAAATCGATTCCATCCCATCACCTTTTCTTCAAAGCCGAATCGATCTACTCCTTCCCCCTTTTCTTTCAAATTTCTGTTGACAACCATTAAAGCTGAAACCGTAGCATTGCCGATTACCTCTTTTACCGAAATCAACCATTCTTTTTCTTGAATCTTTCAAAAAAGCCGAATCCTTAATCTTCCATCTCTTCTTTCTATCGATTCGCTTCACCTATTCTTTTACCAAGTCGACAAGAATACTAAGGTATAGATTCAAAAGCTGAAATTGTGGTGATCCTTTCTCTAGTTGCATTTTGGAGTAGACCGATAGTATATCTAAGATAGAAAGGTGGTTGGAGAGTAAGTAGATCTTGTGGTAAGTATCGAAACATTTATTCAATCTTTCTAGGAACTCTAGATTAGCCGAACACCCCCTAACCCTTTAGGGAGGCTGTCGACTTGCCTTAAGGGTGGTTTCAATGTTATATTCGGCTCTTATGTGTGCTAGTTGGCGAAAAAAGTGATCAAGCAAGGAGTATTGGAAATCGAGGACGTTGGTGCAACCAGATCTAGACTTAGTGGATCTAAGTCGACAGAGGTAAGACTTCATGGCCATTAGGGGCATTGGCCGAATATGGTAAGGAATTCCTACATCAGTTTTTCATGGATTCGTGGTCTAATCGGTTAAGTTGTCGATTGTAGGGGGAAATCGCATAGGAGATCTTACCAGTGGAATCACAAAACAGGTGTGTGTATCGAACACCCTTTCATAATTCAAATCGGCAAAAGCTAAAAAGCCGAAATGCCGAAGTTCTGGTATTTCGTGGGCTTGTGAGCGTGCGAATGCTCACAAGTTGGTTGGAATTCGATGGATCTGTAATCGTGAATAACAAGTTGGTTGGGTACGTAATTTTAGGCGTCTCGGTAAGCTGTGCTCCGATGGGCCGAATATGGGCCCAATGGGCTTTCGAGCCCATATGGGTAAAAATAGGCATTAAAGGTATTCTGATAGACTGTAGGGTCGAAACTGCTAAAACTGGTAACTGAATATGAAACTTGGACTAAATGGGCTTAAGTAGTCAATAGACACTGTAGGGCCCATTAGAGGTTTTTAGGGCCCAATAGCTAAAACTGTTAAAACAAGTTAAATGGACTACTGTGACGACAAATGGATTAGTAGTGACTGTAGTATGTATGAAATCCCTAAAAACTGATAAAATTACTGAAATACCCTGATAGGTGAGAAATTACCATTTTACCCCTAGGTGTAAAATGATCGTTATACCCCTAGGGCTAAATTTGACTGAAATGCATGACTGACTGTTTCTGTTACTGTATGCCATATTGTATTTATCTGTTGCATGGGTTGGGTTATTGATGGAAGAAGTGTGAGTGGCGTTGCCATGTTTACTGAGAGGGGCTATGCCTCGTATTACTGAAAAAGGGCTTTACCTAGTTATACTGTTAGTGGCTTGGCCACATTATCATAGCAGCCATGCTGCGACTGTGGTGTGTGGGCTGGGTGGGTCGAGTTATTCCCCACATGGTGTGCTGGCTGGTACGGGTGGTGTGTAGTGGTTGGGTGGGTTGAGTAGTCTCCCCACATATTATGGGCTTGCATACATGCTATTTATCTATTCTGTATCTGTATTGGGCCTATGGGCCGTACTGTTATCTGAATAGGGCTTCGGCCCAGTATCTGTAACTGAATAGGGCTTTGGCCCAGTATCTGTAACTAAATAGGGCTTCGGCCTAGTAACTGGAACTGAATAGGGCTTTGGCCCAATTGATACTGAGACTGGATTGGGCTCAGGCCCAGTGGGCTTGAGCTGACTTGGGCTTTGAATGGGCTTCTGCACACACTGAATTTTCCAAACTCACTCTTTTCCTTCCATTCTAGCAGGTGAGCCCTACTTCGTGGACTTGGAGCTGAGAGGGATTCATAGTGGCCCCGAAGGCTGTGTTTATGGTTCTAAACTTATTTTATCTATTTCATTATTTTTAATTACTCGTTTTTGTTTTTAATTTTTGGGTTTGTAATAAGGCCGCTTTAATTATGTTTTTGGGTTTATTTTTATAACTTATTCATTCTTCACTTGATTAACCTGAATATGGTTACACGAGTTTTCAAACTTAATCCAACGTTTTCAAAATTAATGACACAACTCAATCGGTTAACCAAGTTGTAGATAAAAAGCAAATCTTTTAATAACTGGCAGAGACTAGAACGTTCATCAAATAAATCGGAAATTTCTCCTAAAACCTAAATATCGTTTTTACAAAGCTCACCTTAAACTTAGTAACTAGGCAACGTGGATTAGTTCTAGGTGATGTGACACACCAGATTTGGCCATAACGTCTGGGCTGGGTTTGGGGTGTTACAGGAGTAGTTGGGGACTAAACCAAGAACTTTAGAGAGTTGGTCAATACTTAGAAAATTTTTGCCTAAAACAGGGATCCCATGCCTGTGTGGCTCAGGAAACGCCCGTGTGGGTAGGTTTTATGGTCACACACGCCTATGTTCCAACCCGTGTAACTCTCTCTTTATGACGTCATGCACCAAAAGAAGTCACATGGCCAAGTCATACGCTAGTGTGCTAGGCCGTGTGGCGAATTCAATTTTCGTAAAATAGGTGTAGACTTCACACGCCCTAGACACACGCCCATGGGGAAGACTATGTGTCACACACGGCCTAGACACACACCCGTGTGTCTACCTATATATACAAAAATAAGTCTATCTACCAAGCCATTTGCCACCCTGAAACACAATCACACTTATACCAATTTCAACAACACATAACATGACATGATTTAGCAACCAAACATCCTTAATTAAGACATAACTCTACATTCACATACAACAACCATCATGCACAACATCACATACTTAACTATTTCAAATCATGCTATTTATCCCATTCATACAAGACATAAACATATGCTTACGAATATGACCAATATTAGCCAACATTTAATGGCCTTATACAAAATGAACTTTCAACTAACTTAGGCTAACATTTTTGGCCAAATCAATTATGACACATAAAAAAAAAACCAAGTCCCCTATACATGCCATAACTCAAAATGTTTAAAACCATATATACCCAAAGGTTAGTTTGATAGTGTGAGGCAATCTTTCGACGAATCTCCCAATCCGAGCAAGCTTGGTGACACTATAAAACAATAGAAAATAAACGGAGTAAGCTATATAGTTAGTAAGTTCATATGCAAGAAATAAGCAACCTTACCATGAATATATATTTAACTTGTACAAAATATAACATAAATAAACATTACCCTATCATAGTCATGTTCATATCTCATTGCTCACAAAACTTATCTCAGCTTCATCATTTCATCACATACAATACCCACGAGGACTCCATACGTACCTGTGTCACTTAATTCAATGTTAACGTTATTCTCGTCTTAACTGTGCCCGTTGAATCATTTGGAATCGCTAAGGATACATGGAACCATACATAAATAATATAATGTCATATCCCGGATATGCTCTTACTTGTAATCTAACATCGATGCCAACAGCCCAGCTATGGTTTTACATGATTTCTCAAATCGATGCCATGTCTCAGACATGGTCTTACACATAACATTGTACCGATGCCATATCCCCGATATGGTCTTACACGGACTTCATATCGATGCCATATCCCAGATATGGTTTTACACGGACTTTATCTAAATATTCCTAATGTCATGACATTTGTATCCTATACTATTCCTAAAGTTCGTACGGGACTTGTTGCTTACCGAATCGTCACCGAACACGTCCATAGTGAGAAGCTTATCCATAACCACAAATATATAGTTCATGAAATATTACAGCATTTAAACACAATTAAATTAAAGCTTATTTTTAACATACGAACTTACCTCGGTACAAAATGACTATTTTTGTGATTTAGTCCACTACCTTATCCTTCCCTCGGTCAAGGTCAATTCCTCTTCTTTCTTGATCTATAATAAAACATTTAAATTATTTAATTATCACACTACTCAATTTAGTCCAAAAATTACACTATGGCAAAATTACACTTTTGCCCCTAAACTTTGAATATTTACACTTTAGTCCCTAGGCTCGTAAAATGAAATGTACTCAATTTCTTTGTTACCCAAGCCTAGCAAAACCTCTTTCATGCTTATAACAGCCCACATTTTTCTTTTATTTCACATTTCTACTACCATTTTATCAACTTTCACAAATAAGTTCTTTTATGCAATTTCATCAAAAATCACTTAGTAAAAGTTGTTAAACACACATCAAACTTTCATATTCTTCCATTAAACATCAAAACACATGCATGTCACACATGGGTAAATTTTCAAACATGAACCCTACTTCAAAATATGGGTAGAAATAGGTATATCGAGTTACGGGGACTTCAAAAATGTAAAGAACATTAAAAACGGGGCTAAGATGCACTTACTATCAAGCTTGAAAGTTGGCCAAACCCTAGCGATGGCTTCCTTCAAAAATACGGCTAAGGGGAGAAAGATGGACACAAATTTTGACTTGATTTTCCCTTTTTATTCTTTTATTAACCAAATGACTAAAATGCCCTTAAAGCATTTCTTTGAAATTTTACCTTTCTATGTCCATTTTTTTCCATCATGAGATATAATGGTCTAATTACTAAATAAGGACCTCTAATTTACAAATTCATTTCAATTAAGCACTCAAAGCTTCTAGAACACGTATTTTGCACTTTTTGCAATTTAGTCCTAATAGTCAAATTGGACACTTTATCGATAAAATTTCGTAACGAAACTTTCACATATGCAATCAACCATACTATAAACCTTAGAACTATATCACAATAAATTTTTCTACTTTGGATTTATGGTCCCAAAACCACTGTTCCAATTTGGCCCTAAATCGGGCTATTATAACTCTCCCCCCTTTTGGATTTTTCGTCCCAAAAATCTTACCGGAAAAGAGGGTTGGGTATTGTTTCCTCATAGTTTCCTCGGGTTCCCACATAGCCTCTTCAACCCTATGTTTTTGCCACAACACTTTCACTAGGGCTATACTTTTATTTCTCAAACGTTTAACTTCCCGAGCTAGAATCTTAATCAGCTCTTCATCATATGTCATATCGAGTTGAATATCAACTTCTGTTGGAGAAATCAGACGCGAAGGACCAGAATGACATCATCGCAACATCGACACATGAAACACATTATGAATCCTTTCCAACTCTGCCGGTAAAGCTAACCGATATGCCACTGGCCCTATTCTTTCAATAACCTCATATGGCCTAATAAAATGCGAACTCAATTTGCCTTTCTGACCAAATCTCATAATCTTTTTCCACGGAGACACTTTCAGAAACACTTTATTAACCTCATATGGCCTAATGAAATGCGAACTCAATTTGCCTTTCTGACCAAATCTCAGAATCTTTTTCCACGGAGACACTTTTAGAAACACTTTATCACCAATCTAAAATTCGATCTCTTTTCTTTTCAAATCCGCGTACGACTTTTGTCGATCTGCAGCGGCTTTCAAACTATCACAAATTATTTTTACCTTTTCTTCAGTTTCTTTAACCAAATCAACTTCATCAATCTATCTTTCGCTAAGCTCAGTCCAATACAAAGGATTTCCACATTTACAGCCATATAATACCTCAAATGGTGCCATCTTTATACTCGACTGAAAACTATTGTTGTAAACAAATTCGACCAAAGGTAGATATTTTTTCCTAACTACCCTCGAATTCTAGAACACAACATCGAAGCATGTCTTCGAGAATCTGAATTACCCTTTCGAATTGACCGTCAATTTACGGATGAAATGCGGTACTAAAGTTCAACTTTGTACCCAAGGCTTCTTGCAACTTTTTCCAAAATCTCGAAGTAAACTTCTGATCTCTGTCCAAAATGATAGAAACAGGCACCCCGTGGCAATCTCATAATTTTAGCAATGTACAACTCTGCTAAATTATCAAGTGAATTATCGGTACATACCAGAATAAAATGAGTCGATTTCGAACAGCATCTTTCTTTTTAGGAGTTAATGGCAAACTCATTACAAAATCTATCGTAATCTTGTCCCATTTCCACATGGGACCGTCACTGGCTGAAGTAAACCCGAAGGCACTTGATGCTCAGCTTTCACTTGCTGACAAATTAAATACTTTGGCACCAACTCAGAAATGTCTCGCTTCATACCTGGCCACCAATACAGCTTCTTCAAATAATTATATATTTTAGTACTACCCGGATGAACTAATAAACAACCACTATGTGCCTCGTGCAAAATTTTCTGAATAAGCTCATCATTTTTCGCTACACATACTCTATCTCTGAACATCAAACAATCATCTGAATCGACTCAAAAATCTGAATCATTACCCACTTCACACTCAGCTCTTTTGGCTTGTAATTCACTATCACTCTTCTGAGCTTCACATATTTGCTGAAGAAATAATGATCTAGCCTTTAACTTGGCCAAATTTGAACAATCATCATACAAAGCCAACTTCGTACTCATAGCTCTCAAAGCAAATAGGGACTTTCTACTTAAAGCATCTGCAACTACTTTTACTTTCCTCGGGTGATAATCGATCACCAACTCATAATCTTTTAGTAACTTGAGCCATCTTCGTTGTCTTAAATTCAAATCTTTCTAAGTCATAATATACTTTAAACTCTTATGATCAGTAAAAATATGACATCTCTCACCGTACAAATGATGACACCAAATTTTCAAAGAAAAAACGATGGTAGCCAATTCCCAGTCGTGCATCAGATAGTTCTTCTCATGTGATTTCAACTATCTCGATGCATAAGCTATTACCTTGCCCTCTTGCATCAATACACAACCAAAACCATTCAAAGACGTGTCACTATAAATTACAAATTCTTTTCCCAACTCAGGTTGTACAAAAACCAGCACCTCAGTCAATAGTGCTTTTAATTTCTCAAAACTTTGCTGACATTTGTCAGTCCATTCAAACTTAATATCTTTTTACAACAAATTGGTCATAGGAGTAGCAATCATCGAAAATCCCTCGACAAAGCGTCTATAATACCCGGCTAAGCCCAAAAAGCTTCTAACCCCGAATATATTTCTTGGCTGTTTCCAATCAATAATTGTCGAAATCTTATTCAGATCAACCCGAATACCATCACCCAAAACTATATGTCCCAAAAATCTGACTTCTCAAAGCCAAAACACACTCTTACTAAATTTCGTAAACAATTTCTTTTATCTCAAAATCTACAATACAGTTCTCAAGTGTTCAATATGCTCAGACTCATCTCAAGAATAAATTAGAATATCATCTATAAACACAACCACAAACTTCTCCAAGTATGGTCAAAAAATCGATTCAATAAGTCCATAAAAATGGCAGGTGCATTAGTTAAACCAAAAGGCATCACAAGAAATTCATAATGTCCATACCGTGTCCTGAAGCCGGTCTTCAGAACATCTGACTCTTTAACTCTCAATTAGTAGTAGCCGGACCTTAAGTCTACATTCGAAAACACTGTTGCCCCTTTCAATTGATCAAACAAATCATCAATCCTCGGCAACAAATACTTGTTCTTTATAGTCACTTTGTTGAGCTGTCGATAATTGATACAAAGTCTTATAGATCTGTCTTTCTTCTTTACAAACAAAACGGGAGCACCCTAGGGGAAAAACTCGGTCTCGCAAATCCCTTATATGTCAACTTTGCAACTAAGCTTTTAACTCTTTTAATTCAGTCGGAGCCATCCTATACGAAGCAATCGATATCGGGGCAATCCTAGGCACTAAATCAATAGCAAACTCAATCTCTTTGATCGGAGGCAACCCAGGCAACTCTTCTGGAAACACATCCGAATATTCACAAACTACCGGCATTGATTCAAGTTTTAATTCAGACATCTTTGTATTCAACATATAGGCAAAATGAGCTTCACACCCTTTTCTTACATATCTTTGGGCAGACATATACGAAATCACCACAGGCAATTTACTTGATTCATTTATTTCAACCCAAATAATCTCACCATTATCACATTTCAATTCAAGAGTCTTCTGTCTACAATTTAACTTGGCATCGTGTAGTGTCAACCAGTCTATATCCAAAATAACATCAAATTCATCAAAGGGCAACAACATTAAATCAGCTAGAAAATAGTGACCTTGAATCATCAAAGGACAATTCTTACAAACCTTATCAACTAGCACATATTTACCTAAGGGGTTTGACACTTTAATCACAAACTCAGTAAATTCAACATGCAAATTCTTACTAGTTACCAAATTCACACAAACATAAGAATGAGTAGACGAGGGATTAATCAAAGCAACGACATTAGTATCATAAAGAGAAAATGTACCCGTGATGACATCAGGGGAGGACGCATCCTCAGGAGCACAGATGGCATAAGCTCTCGCAGGTGCTCTAGCTTCTAATCTCACGGCTGAATCCTTAGATGCACCTCTGTTACTAGTCGCATTTCCCACATTTTTCACTAGCCTCGCTCTAGCCACTGTGTTACTCGATCTTGCATTCTGAAAATTATCTTTCTCAACCATTTCAGGGCAATCTCTAATGAAGTGGTCTTAGGAGCCTCATTTGAAGCAAGCTCGGCTATTGACCCTACACTCACCAGGATGTCGTCGACCATAGTGTTGGCATTCAAGCTTAGTAGATCTAGCGTTACCAACGCTCGCTATAGATGTAGTTTGGGCCTTAGCACCTGAATATTGCTTCCCATGATCTCTGTTGGGATACCCAGCTGAAATATTTGAACGAACATACATATCTCTCAATTTCTTTAAGGAAGACTAAAATGACTTGCCCATTGACCTCCTTTTCGAATCTCTAACCTCAAACTCAGCTTTTCTCTTTTCTTTGCTCAGCTTATTGGCTTTGCAAGTTCAGTCAACTAGTATAACAAATTCTTTTATCTCTAAAATCCCAACCAACAGTCTGATGTCCTCATTCAACCCATCTTCGAATATCTTACACATGATAGCCTCGGTAAAAACACACTCTTGGGCATACTTACCAAGTCTAACAAACTCTCATTCATACTCTGTCACTGTCATTTTGCCCTGTTTCAGTTCATGAAATTCCTTACGTTTCTTGTCAATAAACCACTGACTAATTTATTTCTTTCGGAATTCCTCCTGAAAGAACTCCCATGTAACCCTCTCTCTAGGAACCACAGATACTAATGTCTTCCACCAGTGATATGTTGAGTCCCTCAGTAATGATATAGCACATTTCAAGCATTCTTTAGGGGTGCAAGAAAGTTCATCAAATACCTGAATAGAGTTCTCAAGCCAAAATTCTGCTTTCTCGAGATCATCATCTACATTATCCCTACATTTGAATCTTGTCAATCGGAGGCTTATTCAATCTCACGAAGTCCACACCTTAAGGAGCTACGAGAATCGGTTGGGGAATAGGAGGGGGTGGAGGAGGTTGAGCATTCGGATTTGCAAGAACAAACTTCAAATACCATTTATTCATCATATGAAAGAAGGCTTCTCTAGCCCCTCCGCCCTAACTAAGTGTTACGGGTCTATTTTGAACTGGTGCGGGAGCCAGCGCATTACTTTCAGCGTCATCAGTTGCTTCTCAATTGGGATCTATTTACTATATAAAAACACAATTTAAATTGTCAAGAATCGCCACACAATCAAGATTCATATATGGCATGTATAGCTAGACTCTCATACACTCTATGTTAGTCTGAGAATCGACTAAATCGTAGTTCTAATACTACTAAATGTAACACCCCTTACCCGTAATCGTCACTGGAATGGGGTATGAGGCATTACCGGACTTACTTACACGTAAACATACAAAATCGAGTCATAAATTTACATCCAAATTTAGAACTTTTCATACATACTCATAACGTCCCTATTACAGGCCTACGAGGCCCAAAACATACTTTGGGAATAGTTCGGGACTAAACCAAGAACTTTGGAGAGCTGGTTAATACTTAGAAAATTTTTGCCTAAAACAGGGGCCACACGCCCGTGTGGCTTAGGATACGCCTATGTTGGTAGGCTGTATGGTCACACACGTCCGTGTTCCAACCTGTGTAACTCTCTGTTTATGACGTCATGCACCAAAAGAAGTTATACGGCCAAGTTACACGCCCATGTGTTAGGCCATGTGGCAAATTTAATTTTCGTAAAATAGGTGCAGACTTCACACGCCCTAGACACACGCCCATGGGGAAGACTATGTGTCACACACGGCCTAGACACACACCCGTGTGTCTACCTATATATACAAAAATAAGTCTATCTACCAAGCCATTTGCCACCCTGAAACACAATCACACTTATACCAATTTCAACAACACATAACATGACATGATTTAGCAACTAAACATCCTTAATTAAGACATAACTCTACATTCACATACAACAACCATCATGCACAACATCACATACTTAACTATTTCAAATCATGCTATTTATCCCATTCATGTAAGACATAAACATATGCTTACCGATATGACCAATATTAGCCAACATTTAATGGCCTTATACAAAATGAATTTTCAACTAACTTAGGCCAACATTTTTGGCCAAATCAATTATGACACATAACAAAATGACCAAGTCCCCTATACATGCCATAACTCAAAATGTTTAAAACCATATATGTAACACCCCTCGCCCATATTCAACGCCGGAACAGGGTTCGAGGTGCTATCGGACTTAAACTCAACAAATCACGTAAAATCGGGCCGTAAATTTTTTTTTCAAAATAATTATGCTACAAACCACATCACAAGAAATAATAACATACAAGCATAAGAATAATGATATAGGTCTATAACATTATTAGCTGACATAAGCCAATTTAATAGAATACATACTACCTCAACTACAAACCAATACCTTTAGCTAAATCATAATACTACCTACTCAACTTTTCAACCCTATACATGCCATAGACTCGGGAACACTTGGATTTACTTACGCCGATATCGTAAACTCACCAATGTGATAATATCTCTGTTGGCCCCTCCCCAACCTGAGCTAACCTGACAACCTAGGGAATAAGGGAAGGAAAGGAGGAGTAAGCTTTACGCTTAGTAAGTTCATAAGAAATCAATAAACAATTCATTAATAAGTTTACCCAAGTTTACAACATAATCACAAATTCACTACAAGCTGTCTTCCTGAGTAATAGTCACTAAATTATTTATATTTGGAGCTACAAAACTCCAAATCAAGTTCTGTAAATTTTCCCTAAAACTAGACTCATGTACCTTTCTACCATAAAATTTCCAGGATTTTTGACTTGGCCAATTGATACAGTTTATTACTCAAAGTGACTCCTAATTCACTAACTAACGGTTCCGACCCTTTTGTACTAAAGTTCGATTATCTCATAGCTAAGGACTCGGTTAATGTTCTCGCCTATTTCTCTTGAAAATAGACTCACTAATAATTCTAATCATATAAATTACATCTCATGGATATTTTTGTGCAATTTATAATGATTTTCTCAAAACAAAATAGGAGATTTCGGGGTCATTCTGCCTCTATCTCACCGAACTTCAAATATCTCGTTTTAGAAAATTCTTTTGCTTTCACGGTTTCTTTTATATAAAACTAGGCTCATTAGGATTTAATTCCATATTTTATTCAGCCTGTAACTCATCTCCCACTATTTTTAGTGTATTTTCAAAGTTACACCACTGCAGTATCCCAAAGCTGTCCAGGCTAAATTTTCTCATTTACAGTTATTGCTTACTAAATTAATACCATTATATCCATTTCAATGTCATATCATTTCTTCAAATCTCGAAGTCACATAATCACAACATATAAATGTCTTGATGTAATTCTTTGATTCGACTTAATATGGCTAATTCAAAGCACCACATTCATATATGATTTCAATGTTCATAGTCACATATAACACATACTTTCATATATTGAATTTCACAATGGCCGAATATAGATACACAAATCACATTCAATTTTCTAAGGTTATTTCCAAATATTAAGTATATCCACGTCCATAATAATTTCCACAATGGCCGAATATAGGTATATATTTATATATACATAAATCTCACAATTACTTCCCAATTCCTATTTCGCTTTGAATTGTTCTCAAATAATAATTTTAATACGTACCTGAGCGACTTCGTGCATTGACAAATTCAATAACTACGAAATCACATGATCTTAAATTTCTTTTAGTTCACCGGCACAAAGCTCGCTAGGTAATAACCTAAATTTGTCACCGGCACAAAGCCTGCTAGGTTTATAACCTAAATCACATCACTCGCATATTGCCTTGAATCATTTCGCACACTTAGTGCCCCGACAACCGATCTCGTACACATAGTACTCGGTTAAAAGAATTCACACACATAGTGCCTCTATAACTGATCTCGTACACATAGTACTTGGTTAAAGGAATTCACACACATAGTGCCTCTATAACCAATCTCGTACACATAGTACTCGGTTAAAGGAATTCGCACACATAGTGCCTCTATTCATTCGCACACACAGTGCTCGCATTCACTCGTCATTACAAGATAAAACGATTTAACCAAGTCTATAAAACATCACACATATATAATATTATCAAAGCATATACTACACATCAAATCCATCTCTAATAGATTACATATATATTCCACCCATACACATAAAATCATGAATCAAAATATAACCTCTCATGGATACACATCACAAATATCCGAATATACTTCACCATATTTTATTTCATAACACACTCGGCAAATCACATTACATATCAATACTCCAAATGTATTTCATACTTCTATTCGGCTATGTAAACACATCAATACATGTCAACTATCAAAGTTGACCTCTTTTCAAATATTTATAATTATTCCACATGACACCATTACTTATTAATTCGTAGCCTTATTTAAAAATAACATCAACCATCCAAACGTTTATTCATTTCAAAATTTTCCATTCGGCCTTTACATATATCGAACCTTTACTTCCAATATCATAAATTAATATTCGGTCATAAAGCATAATAGGCACTTACTTTCATTTCATAATTATATTCAACCAAGACATATTGGCTAATTCTTTCCAACTATTATTACATACATTAAGTATAAACATCATTCAAGTACATATATATGTACATAATCAATCTCAATTCATCTTTCTTTCATATTTGCTTTGCATCTATTAATCAATTCAAACACATTCCACAAAACTTAACTTAAATCATACTTGCCGTTCGGCCATATAAGCATAATTCACTCATCATAATACACCTTCTAACAAACCATAATTTCATATGTAATTCAACTTGCATCAACTAACCACATTCGGCTTATAACCTTAACTCAATATTTAATTGATACAAGAATATATATATATATATATATATACAATAGGGAATCTTCTTAGTCATTATGATTCAACCTTAATTCATATAATATAATCAAATACAAACATTTAAGAACTTCCTTCTTTTCCACGATGTACTATGTTACTAAATAAATATAACACATATTTAATTACTTAAAACTTACCTCTAAAGTTGTTGAATGATTATATATACCTATTCGAGTACTTTCACTTCCCCCTATCCGAATTTGGTGTCCTTTGTTCTTGAGCTAAATTAAACAAAATTTACCATTCAATAATCTACTCCCAATACCACAAGATCATCATTTAACCAAATTTATGTACAACCGAATATATATATATTTTATACTTTAATATCATAAACATATGCATTTAGCCAAATATGGTTTTTCATATTCACATACATTTCCATTTTAAAACATCAAAGCACTCTCAAATTGTACATTTGTACAATGGCCGAATGCATAAAGCCTTTAACTTCATCTATATAAAAAAAAATCAAACCATCATTTCTTTAACATTAGCCATATTCGGCAACCATTGGTATATATATATATATATATATATATACACTAACATCAACTCATATCCCAAATTCAACAACTTTATCCGAATGTCCCTCAAGGTTAACAAAACACACACATACAGCATATATATTCGACTTTTAATACTTTATTATTCCAACATTTATTCAAATCCTTATTTTTGTTCAAATTTCATTTTACAATCACACTAAACCATGCATTGACTTTAAATTCATTTGGTCATATAATATATATTTCTATCATCTAAACATCAATTTCATAAAATTATCAAAATTTTCCAATCCTTGAATGAATTGCTGATTTCACCTACATTTATGAATCCAAGAATTTAAGCTTACAAATTTCTATTCCTATGAATTTCCATTAAACACCCCTAAATCCATTTCTATCATCAAAATTCAAGCATAGAATTTTCCATCCATAACCGTACATGCTTCCATCAAGAATTTAAGTAAACAACTCATGGGTTTAAGATAAAATCAAGCTAGGAACTCAAAAACATCAATTTAACATCAAAATAACATGAATTTTACCTTGAATTTTCTCCCCAATTGACTGAACAACCAAGAGCTTCTTTTCCCCCTTTTATTTTCTTTAGTTTCGGTAATGAGAAAGAATTTTACAAGCTTTGTTTTCATCACCATATTATGTTATATTATAATCATATTATATAATATAAAATACATTAAGTTTTTATATCATTATTTTCTAAAGCACATTATGACCTTTAACTAATCCCACTACCGTACACCTAAACAAAAATGGTTTAATAACCATGCAAGTACCCCATATTGGTAAACCACATAATATTCGGCCACTTGAATTTACCTATCACATTTTTAAGGTTTATCAATCAAGTCCAATTTAATAAATTAGGCATACAAATAATCAAATTCTCATACGAACTTTTCACATATGCTAATTCACATCAAATAAACACAGAATATTTCATTTAATTATTTTTCTGACTTAGATTCATGGTCCCGAAACCACTGTCCCGATTAGGGTCTAAATTAGGACTGTCACAATATATACCCAAAGGTTAGTTTGATAATGTGAGGCAATCTTCCGACTAATCTCCCAATTCGAGCTAGCTTCGTGACACTATAAAATAAGGGAAAATAGACGGAGTAAGCTATATAGCTTAGTAAGTTCATATGCAAGAAATAAGCAACCTTACCATGAATATATATTTAACATGCACATAATATAACATAAATAAACATTAACCTATCATAGTCATGTTCATATCTCATTGCTCACAAAACTTATCTTAGCTTCATCATTTCATCACATACAATACAATCGAGGATTTCTTACGTACCTGTGTCACTTAATTCAATGTTAATGTCATTCTCGTCTTAACTATGACCGTTGAACCATTTGGAATCGCTAAGGAGACATGGAACCATACATAAATAATACAATGCCATATCTCGGATATTGTCTTACATGTAATCTAACATCGATGCCAATAGCCCAGCTATGGTCTTACACGATTTCTTAAATCGATGCCATGTCTCAGACATGGTCTTACACGTAATATCGTACCGATGCCATATCCCCGATATGGTCTTACACGGACTTCATACCAATGTCATATTCCAAATATGGTCTTACACGGACTTCATCTAAATATTCCTAATGTCATGACATTTGTATCCTATACTATTCCTAAGGTTCGTATGAGACTGGTTGCTTACTGAATCGTCACTGAACACGTCCATAGTGAGAAACTTATCCACAACCACAAATATACAGTTCATGAAATATTACAGCATTTAAACACAATTAAATTAAAGCTTATTTTTAGCATACCAACTTACCTTGATACAAAATGACTATTTTTACGATTTAGTCCACTACCTTGTCCTTCCCTCGGTCAAGGTCAATTACTTGTCTTTCTTGATCTATAATAACACATTTAACTTATTTAATTATCACACTACTCAATTTAGTCCAAAAATTACACTATGGAAAAATTACACTTTTGCCCCCAAACTTTAACATATTTACACTTTAGTCCCTAGGCTCGTAAAATGAAATTTACTCAATTTCTTTGTTACCCAAGCCTAGTCGAACCTCTTTCATGCTTATAACAGCCCACATTTTTCTTTTATTTCACATTTCTACTACCATTTTATCAACTTTCACAAATAAGTCCTTTTATGCAATTTCATCAAAAATCACTTAGTAAAAGTTGTTAAACACACATCAAACTTTCATATTCTTCCATTAAACATCAAAACACATGCATGTCACACATGGGTAAATTTTCAAACATGAACTCTACTTCAAAATATGGGTAGAAATAGGTAAATCGGGTTACGATGACTTCAAAAATGTAAAGAACATTAAAAACGGGGCTAAGATGCACTTACTATCAAGCTTGAAAGTTGGCCAAACCCTAGCTATGACTTCCTTCAAAAATTCGGCTAATGGGAGAAAGATGGACACAAATTTTGACTTGATTTTCCCTTTTTATTCTTTTATTAACCAAATGACTAAAATGCCCTTAAAGCCTTTCTTTGAAATTTTACCCTTCCACGTCCATTTTTGTCCATCATGAGATATAATGGTCTAATTATTAAATAAGGACCTCTAATTTACAAATTCATTTCAATTAAGCACTCAAAGCTTCTAGAACACGTATTTTGCACTTTTTTGCAATTTAGTCCTGATAGTCAAATTGGACACTTTATCAATAAAATTTCATAACGAAACTTTCACATATGCATTCAATCATACTATAAACCTTAAAATTGTATCACAATAAATTTTTCTACTTCAGATTTGTGGTCCTGAAACCACTATTCCAACTTGGCCCTAAATCGAGTTGTTACAGACAATGTTATTATTATATATGAATGATATATGTTATTGTTTGATAATTATTTGAGAAATGAATGTCGAATTGTGTTATAAGTTTTGCAATGCCTCCTAACCCTATTCTGGCAATAGATGCGGGTTACGGATGTTACAAGCTAGTTGTCTAATGTTTAACTAATATTAAGCGGTATTACGTGGTCAGATTATAATACAAAAAGACCACTTTTATTAGTAGACGAATCTAAACATGTCTTTAGTCTAATTGGAAATGAGAAAACCAATTGAAAGACTAATATGTTGTCTATTAAGTCCAATTGAGGAGATGCTTTGTCTTAGGCGTCAAAGCGGATTACTCCTAGAAGATAGAGACATAGATGTGACTGACTGAACAAACAGTACATCATACAAGACCCAAGCAGAATAGATCCTGAATTCATTTATGGTTTTATTCACTTGTGATATTCATAGTGTGACATACCTAAATCTTGAGTGTATGACAGACTATGTATACATATACGTAACCCGTACACTTTGATGTAAGTAAAAGCCTAAGTCCAAATAGATAAGGAACCGAAAGCTAGTGCATTGGGTGTATGACTTCTGTAGTATGTAATGTAATTCACAACAGTGGAATTCATAGTCCAAAACATGGGTAAATAATATTCTTTTATTGGCATTACACGGTTGATGAAAAGTAAACGTGGCCACGAGTCATTCGTCTTTGTGATGGATGACTTGATTACTATTCGATAGTAATTGACTTTTCATGAAAGAATATGTAATGGTTACCATGAGATAAAATAGAATCATATTGGGAGAATGAATATTTTTTAAAAGAGATCAATGATATCTTATAAGGGTAACAAACTTATGACAAGATTATTGGATGAGCACTGAGTAGTTGCTTTCGTAATGGTATGTTGCCAGGGAGAGCTCAATTACGATACTATAGTGGAATGAGTTCGTGACTAAATAAGATCATATTTAATATGTAAAAAGTTAGAACTTAATTACAAATCATTTTAGCCCTAATTACATATGTCCAATCGATCCCTCCACTAGCTCGTTGAAACCCAAAATGAATTATGTGTTTGAATAGAAATGAAAGGAATGAATAGAAAAAGAGAAATGAGAAACATTTAGGAATGATTATGGTTTTTTCTAAAATAGAGAAATAGAATCATTTGGAAATGAATGTAAGTTTCCAAAATGAAAATGAAAATGGAAATAGAAGTGATCCATTTGTAATTTTATATAGATTACTTAAAAATGATTAAAAGAATAGGGTTATACTTTTGAGCTGTTTTGAAGTCCTAAAATGAAAATAAATCATTCGTTCACAGTGAACATGTTGATTTGTGAGACATTAAACATATTTTCTCGAAATTTTACCGGGGTAAAATTGTCAAAATTTTACTAAGGGTAAAATAGAGATTAAAAAAGTGTTTAATATATAATATTAACGTTTATTTTGAAAAATAAAAAAATATGTATGGGTTGGATTAAATTATAAAGTGTTGGGTTAAAAGTCCAAAAAGCACATATAATTGGACCCAATACGATAAGAGGCTTGAATCCCCATCATAATACATATGAGGGGAAACACACCCTATTAACCCCTCTCCCTTTCCTAGTTGGACTAGGAAGTTGTTTTTCTATTTAAGATAAACCTCTACAATTAAATAAGGGTTCTACCTTCTCTCCCTATAAATAGATGACACCGGTAGAGCTATTTACACAACTTTGAGAAATTGTTACTGTGCCAAAAAATAGAGAGAATTTTTCTCAACTATTTAATATATTTTCCTAGAATAAAAATTCTATTGCTTTCATTAAGAAGAGAAAATTTTCGTTTTCACTCCAAATAAAAGAGAGAAATTTTTTTCTAATTCTGTGTTTCAATTCAATTGGTTCGAGCCCACACTCAAAGCAGTCCGTGATATGAGAATAGAGGAGAAACTCGTTTTGTTAAAAGCTGAAAACAACGAACATCTGTTAAGCTAAAAACACATGTATGAATTCGGTTAGGGTTTATTGATATAAACATCACAAACTGGGTCGGCTTTCAAAATTTTAATTTTTCACTGTGCAATAAAATTGTTTTCAAACTGGATTTTTTTTCAACATTTATAGCATTGGTCGAAGCTTGGAGAGGCCTTTGTATATCAAAGGAGCAACTAAATATTGGGCATGTAAGTCTATAACTAAGATATGGTGGCAACTTCTAACTTATGGGTGAGTAAAAGTGAATGTGGATGGTTCGGTGTCAATGACTAGACCGAGGGCAACTATAGGTGAAGTGATGAGAGGGCTGAATAGAGGATGGATGAGGGGTTTCGAAATGATGACAAGCGTGTCTGACATCTTTTAAGTTGAATCTCGGGCAATACTTGAAGGATTAAAGCTAGCTTGAGCACAGGGCTTCTGTTAAATGGAGCTAGAGAGTGATAATGCTTTGCTAATTGACGTTATACAAAATGGGTTAGCAGCAGGTAACAATTGTAGCGAAATTAGGCTAATACATGGCTAGTGTTCTAAATAATAGGACGTGAAACTTCGACATATTTTAAAGGATAGTAACAAGGTAGCAGATCGTATCGCCAAAGAGGCTAGAGGTGGAATGGAACAATTGATCATTCATGTGGATCCACCACCATATGTGAGAGATTTATTGGAGGAAGATGTCCAACGTGTTATGCGTACAATGGTTGATGGTGAATAATATTGTTGTACTTTTATCTTATGGCTAAACTCTTATTTATTTACCCAAAAAAAAGAATGATTCAACTTTCACTTGAGGTACCAAAAAGCTTATACATGCCTTCTATTTATAAGGCCTCAATTACCATTGGTTACAAAACTATAATAAAGATAATTAAGGTACGTTATAAATTTTTAGGGGTTAAAAGAGTTATAAGAAAATGAATTCTTAAGGGTTAAGAGAGTTATGTAAACATCCATTTTACAAAAAAACTATAAATTTAATTAAAAATTCAAGCAAACAATTTCAACATAGGTCTTAAAAAGCTTGTCAAGTCTAATAAGCTCGATTTTGTCTTTTTAGTTGAAACATTGATTCATTCTAATAAATTGGAAGAATTGTATGTGGCTCTTCAGTTTGACTTACTTATTAAGGCTATCAGTTCTGTAAAATGGAGGCTTACGTGGTTTTATGTAGCTAGTTGGGATTTGCTGTGAGTTTTGGCTTCTTTACATAATTTGCCATGAGTATGTATGGAGGATTTCAACAACTTGCTCTCAATTGATGATAAATGGGGAGGCATTAATTACCCTTTTGCATGGTTGGTGAGCTTCCGTGACTCTATTTCGATTTGTAACCTCCTTGAAGTCCTATTGATAGGTTATAACCACAAATAGGAAAAGGGTCGAGGCACGAGGTCATGCTTGTTAGAAAGGTTTGATCGCGTATTTGTTAATACTGAGTAGGCCCAACTGTTCCCGTACAACAATTTGTACAATTAGGTCTGTGGTTCGTTGGATCATTACTCTATTAAGCTACTAGTTTCCTTATCGATTCTCCAATGCAAGAAATGACAATTTCGATACGAGAATTAACGGCTTATGGTGGAGGTATTTATGGATGTTATTAAAGAAAACTGGTTAAGTGCAGGTTCCTTGCTTTTTTTTATAAGTTGGCCGGTTGTGCTCATAGATTGATGGCGTGGTAGCGGGTATTGGGGTCAAACTATGCTGACCGAATAAAGAAAGTGAATGATAAGGTAGAGTTGTTAAGGAGGCAGCCTGGTTTAGATCGTTCTTTACTGGATGGCGGATGCTTAGTCTAACTTGAATGTTTTACTCATACAAGAGGTCGTGTACTAGAAATAGAGGTCGAAAGTGTTTTGGTTACACCATGTGGAGACTAAGTCTTAAGTTTTTCCATGCCTAAGCGTCGAAGTAGAGACGAAATAATCATATATTGGTGCTTACTGTTAAAGTATACAAACAACAAGGGTTTATCTAATGAATAATTCTCTCTTCTATCTTTATGAAAGATGAGTACATGCATTTATATAGAGGTACAAGAGTGATGTAACTTCCTTTAACAGACTAACTACTAATGTAACAGATATCTAACAGCTTTCTTTAACTATAACTCTAACATTCTCCTGGTTCTTTTGGCTTTTCTAAAACATCAGACACTTTATCACTTGCCACAACTTGAAGAGCAGTGCGAAAAGTAGTAAAGTGTTCGGGAGTGATTGGTTTGGTGAGTACGGTAGCAACTTGACTAGCTGAAGGAACAAAATTAACCTGCAGGATGCCATCTAGAACTTTTTCTCGCACAAAATGATGGTCGATCTCAACATGCTTTACACGTGCATGATGTGTTGGGTTAGCTGCCATAGAAACAGTGGACGTGTTATCACATCATATCACTGGTGTTTGTTCTAGAACAATGCCAATTTCTGCCAAGAGCTGTTTCACCCACAACAGTTCAGAAACACAGTCAGCTAGGCTTCGATATTCAGCTTCTGCGGACAACCTTGACACCACTGCCTATTTTTTTGAACACCAGGCAACTGGGTTTGCCCCTAAGTAGACAACATAACCAGTTGTGGACCGTCTATCTTCGACTGAAGAGGCCCAATCTGCATCTGTATAACACATCAGGTTGAATTGACCTTGGGAATACCTCAAACCATGCTCTATAGTTCCAACTAAATAGCGTAGCATATGCTTCACGGCACGCCAATGAGTTTCACTTGGCGCGTTCATATACTGACTGAGTTTATTGACACAGTAGGATAAGTCGGGCCTTGTAATACATAGGTACTGTAGCATACCGATTGTGCTGCGATAGAGATGATTATCGACAAGGATCGGACTATCATCAGAAGCCATTAGCTTAGGTGTGCTTACCATTGGAGTAGGAGTTGAAGCTGCACCTTCCATCCCTGTCTTCCGTAACACCTCCTGAATGTATTTTTTCTACCGAAGTATCAATCCTTAAGAAGAATACTGAATTTCAATGCCCTAAAAATAGCTAAGCTGGCCCATGTCCTTAACAGTAAACTTTTCATGTAACTGAAGGACCACTTGATCAATTTCCTGACTGGAGCTGCCAGTGATGACTATGTTATCCACATATGCCATGAGCAACAATGAGCTAGTTGAAGATGTGCAAATGAACAATGACGGGTCAGCCTTGGAGGCACAAAATTTAAGCTGTTTGACTAAAAAAGTTTTGAGCGTGTGAAACCATGCACGAGGGGCTTGCCGCAGGCCATACAAGGCCTTGTTTAATTTGCACACGAGCTTCTGACCATTGGACCCAGGTACCTCAAACCTAAGCGGCTGATCCATAAAGATTTCTTCAGTCAGCTCCCCATTTAAAAACGCGTTATTAACGTCCACTTAACGCAATGGCCACTTCTTTGTCACTGCCACAGCAAGAACGGTCTTGATGGTAACTGCTCGAACTACCGGGCTAAAGGTCTCTCTGAAGTTCGTGCCTGCATGTTGAGAGAAGCCTTTTACCACCAGTCTAGCTTTGTACCTATCAATAGTGCCATCCGGTTTATGCTTGACTTTGAACAGCCATTTATACTCAACGGTCCGATGATGTGGAGGCAAGGAACAAAGCGTCCAGGTGTTGTTGCGAGTCAATGCATTGAACTCATTATGAACAGCCTCTTTCTAACACGAATGATGCATGGTAGCATGAACATCGATCGGGACTGGGCTAGTTGTGTCACTGAGATAAGCCTTTGGTTTGAATATACCTGCTTTGCTGCAGGTAATCATTGTATGTGAGTTGGTTGAGACAGGTGGCAAAAGCTGACATGAGACAAAAGTAGTGGATGCTGGTTGACAAGCAGTATTGTCAGGCTGCAGAGTTGATGACGGAGACTCAGACATAGAGCCAGTGTGGGTAGAAGGGGAACATATAGTTGTATGTAGGCTGGGTACAGAAGGTATGGGTGAATGTTGAAAAGGGTTGATTGGAGGTTGTTGAGTATTTGACCGAGGTCTGGGAGAAAACACAAGCAATTTGGAGCTAGTTTGAGGATGAGGTTTGGTTAAAATAGATGGGGTGACATTATTTTTGAAAGGATATACATCTTCATGAAAAGTAACGTGACGAGACACATAGATTCTTCCATCCCTGGCTTGACAGCGGTACCCTTTATGTAGTGAAGAGTATCCAGGGAAGGTACAAGGAGTGGACCGAAACTGAAGCTTATGATTGTTATATGATCGGAGATTTGGAAAGCATAAACACCCAAATGTTCGAAGAAATGAATAGTCAGGTTTTACTGCAAACAACTTCTCATATGGGGAGATATAATGCAACAGCGCAGAAGGTAGCCTATTGATGAGATATATGGCATTGCTAAACGCATCGTGCCAGTATGTGATAGGTATGCAAGCTTGAGCTAACATAGAAAGACCAACTTCCACGATCTGTTGGTGCTTGCGCTCGACCATACCATTTTAGGCCGAAGTATAGGGACATGTCACCCTTTGAATAATCCCATACTAAGTGAGATAACTCTTGAGAGCTTGAAACTCGCCCCCACCATCTATTTGTATAGCTTGAAGCTGCAGACCAAGGGCTCTCTCAGCTTGTTTATGAAACAATGGAAACACTGTTAAAACCTTAGACTTTTTACGCAGGAAATAAAGCCATGTATATTTGGTATGCGCATCAATGAAGGCTACATAATACCGAAAACCATTTGAAACCACCAGAGTTGGTCCCCATACATCAGCCACAACAAGTTGAAGTGGAGTAGTATACTGAGACAAGGAGCTGGAGAATGGTAGTTGACGTTCTTTGCCTAGATAACATGCAAAACAGGTAAAGAAATCTTTATTAACATCAACTGACACATTACAATATGACAATACCTTGAGCAGGACACTTTTACATGGGTGTCCTAATCTAGAGTGCCAGACACTGAGAGGAACTGACGTGCTGACGGAAAAACAACGAGCTGAACTTGCATGAGCAACAGGGCGACGATTGCGAACATCTTGAAACTGCAACTTATACAACCCTTGATACATAGAGCCTTGAAGGAGCACTTCTTTAGTTTGTAGATCGCGTACTCGACACTGTGTAGGGAGGAATTCAAACATCACTTGGTTGTCTCTTGTGAACTTAGACACAGACAACAAATTTTTGGTTATGCCAAGAGTAAACAAAATAGATTTCATATGAAGCGGTCTTGCCCTTGTAAGCAGGGAGGACTGACCAGAACACAAAACAGGAACCGCATTACCATCTCCAACATATACCTTACCTGGTCCATTGTGTGAGCGATTGCCTCCCAGGGAATCAACCGAGTTAGTAAGATGGTGTGTGGCACCAGAGTCGGGATACTAAGCATCATCGCTTACTGTCTCAGGTGTAGTAAAAAAAACAGTAGGTTGAGCTGCTGCAGGTGCCTGACCAGGAGTAGATTGCACCAGAGGGCTTAGAAAAGGATTCACCCAGTTCGACATAGGAACGGACTGATACGGCCAGCCTGGTGTAGTAAGCGGGTGCACAGAGGGTACTACCATCATAGGAGATGATGAAGAGAAGGCAAGTGCATACAGGCACATATTTACCTGCGGAGGAAGTCTGTAGTTTATGCTTTTATATGAAGCATCAAATCTATGATAACACCGATCAACAAGGTGTCCAGTTTTACCACACAACTGACACTGAACACGGGCTCTAGAAGAACGACCCCGACCCCAACCTCGCAAGTTGGAAAGGCGATAAGTAGGTGCAGAGTTGGTAGGAACTGCCTTTGTGGAATGTTGAGTTACAAGATTAGCAGAGCTAGGAACCTCAGTCACTACAACTTGCTGTCGAGCTTCAGCATCAATTAACATAGTGTTGACAGCCTGAACACTGTAAGGAACCTGACTAGCAGCAATTATCGAAACAATAGACTCATATTCTGGTGGTAATCCACTAAGGATTACTGTGACTTATTCATGGTCACTTATAATTTCCCCACAACTAGCAAGATTCACACAGTAAGTCTTGATCTTTACCAAAAATTCTTTCATGGGCAAATCACCTTTTCGTTGTGAATGCAACGCCTGACGATAAAACATCAGTCGAGAGGTCATTTTAGTGCCATACAAAGACACAATGGCATTCCAAATTTGGGCACTCGTATCCATACCTATTAGATGAGGAAGCACATTTGGACTCATCGAGGATAGAAGTCAGGACACTAACGCACTATCTTGTTGCTCAAACCGTGCAAACTCAGCATTCTCTTGCGGTTCACCATTTTCACCAGAAACAATTTGAGGAGGTGGAACTGTACTCAAATCAAGAAAAGACTGGAACTTGAAGGTTTTAACCACCAAGAGAACCTGTTGACGCCATAAAAGATAGTTAGAATCATCGAGAAGAACACTGACTTTCTTGGCGAAAAAGAACCGACTATCAGTGATACTATTTGCAAGAGTAGACGCCATCATAGGAGAAGTAGAGTGCAGAACAGCAGGACTGGATGGCCGAGTCATGAAAGCAATCGGAAGCTCATAGCGTTAATTTCAAGATGAGGTAGACAACTAATACCATGTTAAAGTATACAAACAATAAGGGTTTATCTAACGAATAATTCTCTCTTCTATCTTTATGAAAGACGAGTACATGCATTTATATAGAGGTACAAGAGTGATGTAACTTCCTTTAACAGACTAACTACTAATGTAACAGATATCTAATAGCTTTCTTTAACTATAACTCTAACACTTACAGATGTGCAAGGCCGACGGTGTAGTAATGAGTCGGCTATGTGTGAGATTGTTTTTTAGTATTTTAAGGATTTATTTTCCAATAAAAATGAGTTATCGTTTGATGCTTTTTTAGGTCTCTAACCTGTTATTACATATGCTACTAATGATGCGCTTTTGGCTTATTCCTAAATCACTGCATTTTATGATGTCGTTTTCTAGATGCAACCCTATAAAACACTAAGCCCTAATGGTATGAATCCGGCCTTTTACCAGTGATGTTGGTCAGTTGTAGGGGAGGACATTTTTTATCAATGTGATACTTGGCTAAATAACTGTGAGTTACTTCTTTGAATGAGGCTTTTATTGTTTTAGTGTCGAAGTTAAATAACCTGAGCTGTATGAAGGATTTGTGTCCAATTTCTCTTTGCAATGTCCTCCATAAAATTATTTCGAAGTTCATGGCTAATTAGTTAAAGTGGTACTTGCCACACATCATTTCGCCTTCTCAATTTGTGTTTGTCCCAAAACGGCTAATTACTGATAATATCTTGGCTGCATTTGGATCTATTCACCATATAAGGCATAAGGGTCGAGGTGAGAAATGGGAATTGTTTTTGGAATTAGATATTAGTAAGGCATATGAATTGGGGCTATCTCCAATTTGTATCGATGAAAATGGGGTTTGATGTGAAGTGGGTAAACTAGATGCTATTAGGTAAGGTTGATTGTTCCTAAACGTGGACTTCGACAAGGAGACCCCTATCCCTGTGGTCATTTTTTACACAAAAGGTCTTAGTTTTTTTGTTACGGTACGCGAAGGAAAGTAGACAACTGCACGACATTTTTGTTTGTCATGATGTGCCATCTGTTTCGCATTTGTTGTTTCCTAATGATAGTTTTTTAAAAAACAGTGGTGCAAGTGCTTCTAGTATATTGTGTGAGTGTATTTTTCCTTTCATTCAATATTTATGACGCTCTCCAAAAAATAATAAACTCCTTTTGGTGGAGTTCGAGCAATGGTCATCATAGAAAGATTCACTGGCCTCATGAGATAATCTTTGTGTGCCCAAAAAGTATGGAGGAATGAGGTTTTGTAATTTAAACTATTTTAACTTGGCGACACCCTATTTATATGGATGCTCTCGAAGGTAATAACCCTTATCTTGTATGGAAGAGTATTGTTGCCATTAAACAGTTACTGATTGATGGTTCCCGTTGGGTTTTGGTAATAGGGTTACGATTGAAGCTTTTAAGAGCCCTTACCTTTAAGATGATAATAATTTCTACATTGACTCTATCCCTCTATTGGGAAAGAAAGATATGAAAGTAAAGGCTTTTTTTTTAGCATTGATGGTTGTGTTAGATCTGGTGCCGTAAGTGTAGTATTTTCGTCTATATACACTTGTATTTTTTAAACAAATCAATTTAATAAAAATATTCATTAATTACATTATTATTCTTTGTATATTGTCCTCAATATTTTTACATGCAAAGCAAAATAGAAACAAATATTAACTCAATGCTTATGTAATGTTTAATTAATACTAAATAATATTACATGGTCAAATTGTAATGCGAAAAGATAACTTATATTAGTTTATAATTAAAAGACAAGTTGTATTGATTTCAAAATGACTTATTTCCTTATTTTTTTTTATTAAAATGACCTAAATCCCTAATTTTGTTTTAAGTTTAACATATATCCCTTATTTCCTACGTATGTTTGGCTTCTTAGTTTTACAAGATTTTTTAAAATCAAATAAATAATTTTGGAAAAGTGTTTTAATTAAATCTAAATTTAATAATTTTAAAAAAAATATAAAACTAAGATACAAAAAATTTATTAAATTTTAAAAAACTAATATATTATGATGTAAAAAAATGTAGAATAAATAGATTCATATATATTTAAACTGTTTGATAATATATAATTTGTAGGTTAATATTTGGTATATTCATCATTTAGTTGACTTATATAAATAAGTGGTAAAATATAAATTTTATAATTATTATATTTGTGTTATAAAATTTTAATTAAATTAGATATCAATTGGATCGAGAATTACTAAGATATTAATTCAAAAAATAATTTTAAATAAATTAGATTATGAATTTATACAAAACAATTAAACTAATTAAAAATTCAATTGAATCACCAATTAAATAATATTTTAAAAAATTTAATTGAAAACCATAAAACTTTAAATCCTATTTAAAATATATTGAATGTATGATCTGAAAAAGAGTGATAAATGCCATGTGCTCAAAGTCTTCCCTCCCCTTGAACCTTTAATTCGACTGTTCAATTCCTACCAAAAAAATCTGACGTTATTTTCACATTTTATATTATATTTAAAATAGAGGTGCATGCAGAAAGGTGACGGACGTATTTACCAGAAAAAGATGCATGACGTGGCACAAAGCTAACCATAGAATACATCCAATCTCAACTCTCAACTGCAATTTCTGCACAAAACTCGAAATCTATCTCTTAATATCCATAACCCAATCTCCACCGTCTATTTTCCAAATCCAACGGTCACTTCCTTCTCATATCCCCAACCATATCCACCCTTATACTACAAAAACAAATACACTCCTACTGAAGACTTCATTTCCTCAGTTCTGACATTTCTCAAAAATGAGCTCCATTGCTTTCAAGCCCTTCCACGGCCTCCGCCGTAGCTCCGCCGTCCCCAGCCCCACTTCCACTACCACCACCCTTTCCAAACCTGCTGTCAAATTCCATGTCTCAGCCGCCAAAGCTTCTCCAAAACTAAGCAACCGCAACCTCAGGGTAGCCATCATAGGGGGTGGTCCGGCAGGAGGCTCAGCCGCCGAAACTCTCGCGAAGGCTGGCATAGAAACGTTCCTAATCGAACGAAAACTGGACAACTGCAAACCTTGCGGCGGAGCCATCCCGCTTTGCATGGTGGGTGAATTTGACTTGCCGTTGGATATCATCGACCGGCGAGTCACCAAAATGAAGATGATTTCGCCCTCCAACATCGCCGTCGACATCGGGCAAACGTTGAAACCACATGAATACATTGGGATGGTGAGAAGGGAAGTGCTGGACGCTTACTTGAGAGACAGAGCTAAGGAGAATGGAGCTAACGTTATAAATGGGCTGTTCTTAAAGATGGATATGCCTAAACATTGGGATGAACCCTATGTTTTGCATTACACCGAGTATGATGGGAAGAAAGGAGCTATGGGAGCCAAAGCCACTCTGGAAGTCGATGCTGTGATTGGAGCTGATGGCGCTAACTCTCGTGTTGCTAAAGCCATTAATGCTGGCGATTATGATTACGCCATTGCATTTCAGGTACAAGCATATATAATATAAATTGTTCTGGGACAGATTTCAATTTCCTTTTACAAATATTTTTACCCATTTTCGAGTTATTTGTTGTTGATTTGCTTATTTTTCCTGAGAATCCATGTATGAATAAGTAGAAATTAGGATCATAATCGAACACCCTTTCACATATAAGTTGGGGATTTAAACCTGAAATCTAACAGTAGCAAAGGCTTCTCTTTACCATTGAGATGCTTAAGTATGCTTATTATGGTAGTACTATTATTTGATGTTTGTTGGTTGAGTGTTGGTAAAGAGCTTAATGTCCCCTTAAACAAGATCTCAGGTTCTTATTCAATGCATGGTTTAACTCAAAATCTTCCATCGTGGGGCTCATCCTTTTTGTGGAATTGTTTCTTTTCCACTAAATTTATAGAAAGACACTAGTTTATAGAGTTAAATATATGCACTAAATTTATAGAAAGGAAGTAATCTATAGGATTAACCGGTTAAGCGAAGAACACTAAGGTCCTTTTTGTTTGGATGTAAAAGACTGAGATTACAATCTGAAAGTAGGGGAAGGGGCTGCAGATGCTAGAGATTCTAATTTTAATATCAAACCCATGATTGTGTGCACCAACTAAGCTTTGCCTTCGACAGGAAAGCATGTTCTCCACTTTATATCTTCGGTTTGGTTATTCATGAAATGGCATTGTGATTGCAGGAGAGAATCAAAATCCCTGATGACAAAATGGTTTACTACGAGAATCTTGCTGAAATGTACGTAGGAGATGATGTTTCACCGGATTTCTATGGTTGGGTTTTCCCCAAATGTGATCATGTTGCAGTTGGAACCGGGACAGTGACTCACAAGAATGATATCAAGAAGTTCCAGCTAGCCACTAGAAACAGAGCAAAGGACAAGATCCTTGGAGGTAAAATTATACGAGTTGAGGCACACCCAATCCCCGAGCATCCCCGTCCACGCAGGTTATCCGGGAGGGTAGCCTTAGTTGGGGATGCAGCTGGATATGTGACAAAATGCTCAGGTGAAGGTATCTACTTTGCAGCTAAGAGCGGGAGAATGTGTGCAGAGGCGATTGTTGAGGGGTCACAGAATGGGAAGAAGATGGTGGATGAAGGGGACTTGAGGAAGTATTTGGAGAAGTGGGACAAGAAATACTGGCCAACCTACAAGGTATTAGATGTATTGCAGAAGGTCTTCTACAGATCGAACCCTGCAAGGGAAGCTTTTGTGGAGATGTGCGCGGATGAATATGTGCAGAAGATGACATTTGACAGTTACTTGTACAAGACAGTGGCACCCGGAAATCCACTGGAGGATCTCAAGTTGGCAGTGAATACCATTGGGAGCTTGGTGAGAGCCAATGCTCTGAGGAAGGAAATGGAAAAGTTAAACGTATGAGTTTTGGATAATTGGTCTTCCATTTCTGTTAAGTTAAACCTTATAAGAATGATGTTCAATTCTTGCTGCTTGTATTTAGAAGATTGCACTTTAATGCAATTCGTTATCACATAATTATGGTCAGCAGAGATCGGTTCGGATGTCCTGCATTACCTAATTTGGTTCAGTATTTAGCCTTTAGTCCTTTTATCAACATGGCGATGTTCAACTGTTCATGATACTAAGAAAGTGGATTGAAACTTGAAAATGGTACTAAAAAAGGACCTAAATATGGTATTTCACGTATTAACGTAGGTTTATATATTTTTTATTGTGAATTTTGATGTTGTATCTCAAATTCGAATTCTAAATTTAATGGAAGAAAGATTAGGTCAAGTAACTCAGATCTTGATGGTTGGCCTAGACGAGCCAAAAACCGGTGCAATTGTCTTTCACGCATTTTTTTATTCAACTGCATCTTTCAAATGAACATAATTTTCAATTCTATGTCCCTGTGTCACGGCCGGTTAATAAAATAAGATCATATACAGATTAAGAAAGGTAAAAAGAGTTTACATGTGGAAATTATCAATTTTATTATTTTGTTTGGTGTTGGGTGGTAAAACATGGGTTTTGAATCGGTTGGCTCCAAATGAAGTGAATTTCTTTTTTATTTTTTGAGAAGTGGATGTACATTGAGGTAGAGTGGGATGTATTTTTTGTTTAGCCAATCAGTATAGAATGGTTCTGATAATTGTTTGCCCCACACCGCTTTCAATGTATAAAATTATCATTTTATTCTTATATATATAATTATCAAAAGGATAGAAAATGTAATAATATATTATTAAAAATATATATCTTATGTTTAAATATTTTTTAAAGAACTATGTTTCAATATTTACTTGATTTTTAAAAGATTGAAATATTAAAGATGTAACACCCTAACCCGTCTCCGTTGCCGGATTAAGATTACGGGATGCTTCGATGATTAACAAGTCCAATAATAAATAAAAACAATTCAGAGTTCAACTTAATCATCATAAATCAATAGTCAATCATTATTCATAGTATTTATGCGAAAACAAAACTTAAATCAAGCCTACGGAACATAAAAATCAATTTAGAAATAAGTAAGGACTAATTTAAAACAAAACAGAAAAATGTGGAAAATACTGTAAACAGAGGTCACACGACCATGTGATATGGCGGAGGCCGTGTGGTGCTACTCTATATGTTCGTGTCCTCAAAACATGTACAATTCGAAAATAGGGTCACATGGCCTGTCGCTAGGTCGTGTAACATTCATGAACCATGTGAAAATTCCTGCACTTAAAACCAAACAGACAACACGGCCATGTGGGGTGACTGTGTGTGGCACATGCCATATGACAGCTCGTGTCCCAAGCCATGTGCACCAAAGATGACTTAAAAATCAAGCTATTTCAACTACCATTTCTTAAGTGTCAAGCCATACCATTTCCATTCATATTCACCTATTCAAAGTACACTAAAACATACCAAAACATGTCAATATTTATATCATGTATCATTCAGCCTAAATGCCTAATCAATGTGCTCTCATTGGCACCACAATTCAAAGTTTAAACCATTTCACATTCATCAATCATAAGTATGTAACTATCATCTATACAATAGCATCTTACCACATTTCAAACCAATCTCAAAAGGCATGGTTCAACTCATTTATGCATACATGAACAAAGCTATGCCAAAAGTACCAAATAATAAACACTTTCACAACATTTCATAACCAAAACATAAAACAACAAAATTATGAACAAGTAAACTTTAAAACTCCTAGTACTTGCCACTTATAACTTAAATCAAAACAATTACAATTTATATCGAATCGTTGAACGGATAGTGTGATCTCCATAAGCAATTCAACCGATAGCTCGAATCCTACGATCTATAAAGAAGAAAAACCAAAACGAGGTAAGCTTGCGTAAAGCTTAGTAAGTTTGTAATAAACTTAAACTTTAACTTATCATAAAGGATGTAATTTAAACATTTTACAAGATAATTCAATACCATTAATTACCTATACACATCACAAGTCCACAAGGTTAGTAAGTCCATATATAAAACATGTAACTTTATCATGTTATCAAACATATACCCAAAAACACATTTGGTACATAAACCAACCATCACATATTCATTTAACATTTAACATCTTTATTTCAAGTATTCATTTCAAATGTCCCTTTTCACATATCTATATTCATATAAATATTTCATATAAACACTTCATGTAACACCCTTACCCGAAACCGTCATCGGAATCGAGTAGAAGGCATTACCAAACTTACCGGACTACAAACTCTAATTTTTAGCCAAATTATTATAAATTTATCTTATTGAGGGTTTTCTAAATCAATATGGACATCTTGGATGATTAGGATTCAAATCCTATCACATCGGAAACCCGAAAAAATTTTCTCTTTCAAAACAACGTCACACGCTCGTGTAACATACAGCACGGCTGTGTGATAAGGCCGTGTGGCCTTCACACCCCCATGTCCGGAGACCGTGGTCGAATCTGTCAAATTTTCCATGGTCACCCTACACGGTCGTTTGGGGGCCGTGTACTCCACACGGTCAAGACACACGGCCGTGTCTCTGGCCCGTGTGGTACTCAAAATTCAATTTAAAGTGCAGGGGAGGCACGGTCCAGGAACACACCCGTGGGGTCAGACCGTGTGTCACCCACGGCCTAGGCACGCCCGTGCCATGAGACCGTGGAGCATTCTGCCAAATTTCACACGGTCATGACACACGCCCGTGTGTCCTGCTGTGCAGGCCGTGTTAGGCTATATGCCAAGCCTTGGCCCTTCCAAACCCTATAAAAGAATATCTATGCTAAGACTAGCCACCTATACATGCAAAAAATCAAAATACAAACTATGTTTTCAAATACCAAGATGGCTTGATAGTGTAGGACGAGTTTCCTTCGATCACCAATCCAAGTTGTAATGTGCTCGGTAATCTAAAAGAAGGGCAAGGAAGAGAAGTAAACTACAAGTAGCTTAGATGCACATTATCTAATTAAGGCAATTGATTTCCACATAATACAAATGCAACATTTATGAACTTACTCATTACATACTCTTACCACATTGTTCAATTATAGATATTCCATGCACATGTCCTATTCAATATTATTACCCTGCACCATGGCTTCGCACATTAACGTTAATATTTTCCCGTTGAACTTTCAGAAATGAAAAAGGATATGCAGAGGTTGGCATCAAGTGCCTCACAATAATATGCTTAAGCCACCACAACACGTAGCCGAAGCTACCTCAATATGTAGCCGAAGATACCACAATATGTAGCCGAAGCTACCTCAATATGTAGCCGAAGATACCACAATATGTAGCCGAAGCTACCACAATATGTAGCCGAAGCTACTATAATCAATGAATCGCAAACATAATTTACGGGTCTGCTCACAGAAGCTGACAGGTGACTGCAACACATGCTAATAAACCCAGCACCCGGGATACGGAAGCGGAACCCTCAAGTGACATGTCACCCATATCCAAAATCAATCTTACAGTTCAAATGAGATTTTCCATAATATACAAATTATGCAATTATTCAATTCACCATTCATATTCATACATTTTCACATGTAATTTATCAAATAATTAACGATAATGTAAGTACATGATAATTTACTCATGACTTACCTCGATTACAAAACGACTAGCTTGTACTAATCTACTATCTTTTCCTTTCCATGATTTCGATCACCCTCTCTTCTTTCTTGATCTAAATAAATGCATTTAACACATTTTATCAATATTCTATCCAAACACATTCATAAACTGGACTCTTGGGCAAAAAGACAATTTTGCCCCTAGTCTCGGAAATTCAATTCCACTTCATTTTCTTGCATTTTAGACTCAATTAAACCTTTTTACCAATAAAACAATCCAAGAATCACTCACATTCACATACTTATGAACAAACTTTTCTCTTTTCTCATTTTAGTCCCTTAGGGACATTTTTATCGAAAACTACTTGTAAAAACACGTAATTAATACATTAATAACTCGTTTACTACCAAAACTCATCAAATAACAGATTTCTCTAAAATGGGGGATTTTTAAACCCTAATTTCTTCTCAAATAAATGGCAAAATCATGAAATTCAAGCCTCAAAGAACTCAAAAATACGAAAATAATTGAAAACGGGGTTGAAATGCACTTACAAATTGCTTGAAAAAGTCCAAAGCTCTCTTGGCTATGGAGGAGGAAATTTCGACAGAAAAATTGGGGAAGAAGATGAATATTTTCATATTTTTCTCATCTTTTATGATAATTTTTACAAAGTGGACAAAAATGCCCCTAGCCTTGTTTCTCAAAAACTTTTCTAGAAATGCCCTTTTGTGTCCATACTACTAACTCATGGCATAATTACATCATAAACACTCCTATATTCATATCACATTTCAATCAAGTCCCTATTTCATCTAATACTCATATTTTTTTTCACTATTTGCAATTTAATCCAAAATTTTCAATTAATCAGAAAAGTAGTAAATTTCTAAACGATTTTCTCACAGAACTTAATCAATAAACAAATGCGATATAAAATTCACAAAATTAACTTATTTCATCTTGGATTTGTGGTTGTGAAACCACTATTCTGATTAGACCCTATTTCGGGCTGTCACACTTCATATAACTGTTTCATATATCTATTTCCATATAAACATTTCGTATAACCATTTCATCTAAATATTTCATTTTACCATTTCATTTACACATTTAACACATAATCATTTTGTATATTACATTTCGTTTAAATAACTCATATAAATTTCTCCATTCAATGTCTAGTTTCATATAATCGTTTCGTATATTTCGTTTCTTTTTATACATTTAACACCCGATGAACCAAATGAAATAACGTTGGATACGCAGGAATAATGCTCACACAAAGTGTGCTTGTAATTGTAATTGTATTTGCTCACACGAGCTATGAAATGGGCTTGCTCACACGAGCTGTGGGTCAGGATGTTAAACTAGACGATGTTGCTCACATGAGCTGTGGAGAATATGCAACAAATGCGGGACCTCAACCATCGGTAGGACATCCAAGACCAGCACCCGAACTGTGATAACCCTAATGACATGTCATTTGTATCCTAAGCATTCACGAGATTCATACGGTCCACATATCATGTTCAAATCTTATATCTTTATTCACATTGTACCATTTCAAGCATACATTCATGTATTTTTCATTTTTCAAACATACTCATCAATTTAACTAATTCCATAATTTGATACAAGTCATTAATTGCAATTTATCAACAAATTTAACTATGTCTAACATGAATAATAATTAACATACCTCCAAGAGCAGGAATTAAATAAGTTAATTCAACATACGAACTTACTTAGACAAAAATGGCTACGAATACAACACCAACAACTAATCTGTTAACTTAGCTTTTCCACGATTTAAGTCTAATTGATTCGTTTCTTGATCTAAATAATAATTTTCACTCAATTAACCAATTCAAATAGCTCAAATAATTAACCTTAAGCTTATAAGCCCAATATTTTACTCTTTATGCAATTTAGTCCTTAAACCCGAAATTTTCAAATTAACCACATTTAATCCCAATTCATGCTAGCCAAAATTTCAGTAATCCCTATACAGCCCATATTTATCACCTTCTTACAAGAATTTCATGCAACTTTACTATTTTAACAAATTAGTCCATAAACTTTAAAATTAACCAAAGTCACTTTACAAAATAGTCCTATTTAACTATTAAGCTTATGAATCTACCATCAAACTTCAAAAACATCATAAATTTATAAATGGCATAAACCAAAACATTTAACAATTTTACAAATCAATGTTTAGGTTAACTAAATTAAATTACAACTATCAAACAAATATAAAAATTACTAAAAACGTAACTTTAAACATACACATGCAAGGACCGAAAGCTTCCATATAACAAAAATGGCTTCCCTTCTTGAATGATGCATTCGATTAAGAGAAAAATAAATTGAGAGAAGATAATGACGCTTTTCATGTTTTATGTTTTTTTTTTTATTTGAATATAAATCATTATGTTATTATAATAAAGACAACACAAACCGTCCACTATGCTTAATTATGGGCTAAATATCATTTAAATCCATCAATCATGGTTTTATAGTTATTTGACTCAAGTAAAGTAATAAGATTAAGTTTTACGTCTTTTACAATTTAGTCCTTTCTATTTAATTAATTATCCAAACGTTAAAATTTCTAGACCAAATTTTAATTAACTTATATAATCACTCTATAAATATTTAATATAAATATTTATGGACTCGGTTTATAGAAATAAAGTCCTGATACCTCGATTTCTAAAACCACTTGACCTTAGGGACAAATCATTCGAACTTAACTATTCATTTAACAAAAATTATCAAATCAAAATTTAATATAATACTATATTTGACTTGTAAATATTAAATTTATAGATTCACTCGTTGAATTTGTGTCCATGAAACCACTGTTTCCGACAGTACTAAAAACGGGTTGTTACAAAAGATAATAATAATTAAATTAAAACAAAGCACGAAGGGGTGGGGTGAAACAGAGATAAATGAATTCAAATTTTATGAAAGCGACTATGATTTTCAAAGTTATATATTCATAATAGAATGGAGTAAAATAGAATGATAATAAATTTTATAATATCTACTTTTGCCTCACTCCATTGTGATTCCTAATTTGATCTCACCCCTTAAAGTTGTCTGCGTTATCCAATAAGCTAAATTGTTTACTTCTATAACATTATCTTAATATGTGAGAAAGTGAATTGAAAGTTGAAAATGGTACTATAACATAAATAAATGAATAAGTTTTTTAAACAAAATAAATAAATAGAAGAGTAGGGGGTAAATCTTTATCCAGTAATAGTATAAATTCTTATGTTTATATTTTCTAATTTATGGTTATAATTATAAGTAATATTTATGAGAATTGATTATTAAAATAAGATTTGGATTTTAATAAAAAAATTTAAAATATGATCGAATTAACAATTGAAATAATATTTAAATCTAGATCATATTTTAATTAAATAATACATATTTAAATAATTATAAACATTATAAAATATGATCGAATTGATAAAAAAATATTTAAACTTAAATAAAAAAATAAACGTACACAAAACTTGCATATAATATTTATACACGGTGAAGCTCAAACTTAAATGAGTCTCAATAACACCATGTATATTTGTTATGTGATAATTGTTTTTCCAAATTATAAATAGAATTAGAAAAAAAAAAAAAAAAAAAACACGCATCTCAATAAGTTATCATAAGAAATAAGTAGAATCAAACTAAAAATAAATCAGAATAGCTCTAATTTGTATAATTTGTTAAATGCCATATATTAGATGGTTTTAATAAGAAAACATTAGTGGGTGGGCTGACCTCAGCCGTTTTGCTGAGAAACGTAAACTATTGTTTATGTTAGAAGTTGAAGGAATATGCTTTGACCAAAAAAAGATTAGAAGAATATGCTTATATTCCGAACCAAAAACAATATTATTATTAAAGTTTGTAATGTCCTCAAAAAAAAAAAAAAAGTTAATTGTGTAATAAATTAACCTAACATCAAAGAAACATACGTAAGTTATGTTATTTGAATAAGGAAGTATTTATATGAAAAAAGAACTAATAATTCTTTCTCCTTATTATTTTTATTGATATTAATTAATTAATTAATTATCGTTATCGAGACCAACGAAGGCCCCATTACACGAGCTGCCGTTGACCTTTCAAGGAGAAGGGACTCACTATCATCCTCAGTGAGCTGCAGGGATACCATGTGACATGGTTTAGTCGTCCGCTGATTGGATTTCATATACCCCTTGTTACAGGGAGTGGAAACTTGTCAATCGTACAGAAGGTAGCTACAACTATCTTCTTCGCTCTTATTATAGGCTGACCAAAGATGGCATTGTAAGTTGAGGGATGATCTAAAACAAGAAACTTGACCTCTCTATCATGGTGTACTAGCCATGATCTAAGGTTATTGAAAGAATTATCGAGCTCTTCACCTACATTAGTTGGTTCACAATGCCAAAAATGGATATGGCTTTCTCTAAGGTTGAGTCCTTAAGATCCATTTGGTGGAATGCTTGTGAACTAAGGATTTCCACTAAGTTGTCTATGTCTACCAATATCCTTTTCACTTGGAACCCGTTATGGTAACAGATACAATAAGAGGATCATTGCCCTTTGCATCTAATACTTTTTCTTCATCAATCTCAGAAAATTGGACTTTCTAATAAAAATAAGGTCTTTTTAAGGGCATGGTGATTGACATGATGCTTTTTAGACGTGCATTTCTTTTAGAGTTCAACTTAGCCCACTCAGCATTACCTTTAACTAACACTTCAATGATACCTCTCATAGGCCGCTTACTCTTCAATCTATCATTTATGTATTCAACAAATGGCCTCGTTTCTCTGTCTACCTTATCTCTTGTGTAATACCTTTTACCCAACTCGATCGTCGAACCTGAATAGGGTGTTACATCTTGGGTAAAGATCCTAGGCCAAGCATTGCTTTAAGTGCCTCTTCCAAATAGTAGAGTCAATTGCAACTTTCAGATGGATACAATCTTTCATTCAGTGACTCAGAGCCTCATGGAATTGGCACTGCAAAGTGGAGTTACTTTTATGTTGGCTTGGGTGCATTAGGGGAGGGGTTTCCAATATGCCCTAATGTTCCACTTAACTAAGGATGTGGGTTAAGGAATATGTGAGTTCATGATAGGTCTTGAATTGGTTGCAGGGTCCTCTATTTCATAAACCCTATTGTTGGATTTGGAGCCTTGAGTGTAGTATATTCATTTGTAAACTTGTAATTTTTTTCGAACAGATTGGTTAATAAATGATAAGTGCTAAAAGTAACATATTTTAACCTCATTCTTAATGCATTTTTGGGTGATTATCTGGTGTTAATTATGAATTTTATGCCCTTAATCCTTTAAATTCATGTTTTAATGCTTAATAGAGCACTTGGTGAGTAAAAGGAGCAAAAAACAAGTTAAAATC
The DNA here is from genome assembly GCA_020496765.1 of Gossypium stocksii. Classification (NCBI taxonomy): domain Eukaryota; kingdom Viridiplantae; phylum Streptophyta; class Magnoliopsida; order Malvales; family Malvaceae; genus Gossypium; species Gossypium stocksii. Next base: position 64,390,681 of record CM035622.1, on the reverse strand, counting down.
GAAGCGTCAGAGCAAGCTATAGTAGCCACACGGGCTGAACCATTCTACTTGGCTAGACCACACAACCGTGTGACCCACATGGGTGTGTGGTAGACTATGTTAATTTCATGGAATTGTGCACCAAACTACGAAAAATCATATTTTTTTTAGGTTTTTTAGGCATTCTAAGATGTATATATGTCAAAAATAAGAAGATAGAAGTGAGTCGTTATAGGATATCCAAGAAAACAACTCGAAAAACACCATTGAAGCCGACTTTGAAGTAGATTTCCATCAAGATTGAAGATTCTCATTTGATTTCTTAGGAAGTTATCATGAGTGTCTTTATTTATTTCGGTTATAATGTCTCTTGGATGTTTATTATTTTTAAGCATAAACTAATTTTCTAAATACCTAGGGGAAATGAACCCTATGACGGATTTTGTCGTTTGATTTTTATTTTATACGATAAACACTTAGTTTCTTGTTCTCTATTATGTGTGTTTAATTCTTGGTTTAATATTTCTAGATTATTGATCCATATTTTATGTGCTTAAATCGGAAGTTGAATAGACCCTGTTTAATAGTAGATCTTCCGTAATTGAATGGAGTTACATGTAATTCTAGAAATAGAATGAGATAAATCTACCGAATTAGAGTCAAATCTAATAGGGGGATCCATAGCACGTGTTAATGCGATAATAGGGGTTTTAATTAGAAAGAAGTTTCAATTAATCAACCTAGAGTTAGTTGCTCTTATGCTCAAAATTGATATTAGCATAATTTAGGGACTTCTACATATCAAAATACTAAGTAAAGAAATTGTGTAATTTAGATTGATAATGGCAAATGAAATCTAGGTAGATTTTTCTTGGGTATTGTTTTGCTTCTTGGTTGTTAATCGATTACTTTTGTGTTTTGTTCTTTGTCATGTTCGTTAGTTAATTAATTTAGTTAATTTTAGTTTTAAGTAATCACTCAATTTTTTCGGTTAAATAATAGAAAGACGATAATTAGTAATACTTTTAGTCTTTGTGAGAATGATATCTTTGCTCATCATAGCTATACTATTAATTGATGCACTTACTTTAGTCAAATTTTTAGTTAGTTCTGTGGACATCAATAAAAAAAATTCATTAATTACATTAATATACTTTATATGATTGTCTTTATATGATTTTTGCATGCAAAACAAAATAGAAGTAAATGTTGCCCATTGGTTGTTTAATGTTTAAACTAATACTAAGCGGTATTACGTGGTCAGATCATAGTACAGAAAGACAACTTATATTAGTAGACGAACCTAAACATGTCCTTAGTCTAATAAAAAAATGAGTAAACTGATTGAAAGGCTAATATATCGTCTATCAAGTCTAATTGGAGAGATGTTTTATCTTAGGATCGTAGTAGAAGGCTCCTAGAAGATAGAAACATAGATGTGATTGACTGGAATGACAGTACATCGGACTGGACACAAGAACAATAGATCCTCAATCCATTTATGGATTTATTCACTTGTGACGTTTATAGTGTGGCATACCTCAATTATGAGTGGATGATGAACTATGTATGCGTGACTCGTACACTTTGATGTAAGTAAAAAGCCTGAGTTCAAATAAATAATGAACTGAAGACTAGTGTGTTGGGTGTACAACTTTTGTAGTATGTAACGTCATTCACAATAGTGAAATTCATATATCGAGACATGGGTAAATGATATCCTATCATTGGCATTACATGGTTGATGAAAAGTAAACATGGTCATAGGTGGTTTGTCTTTGTGATGAATGAATTTATTATTATTTGATAGTGATTGACTTTTCATGAAGGAAGATGTAATAGTTACCGTGAGATAAAATAGGATCATATTGAGAGAATAGATGTTATCCCAAAGAGATTAAGGATATCCTATGAGGGTAACACACTTATGACAAGGTCATTGGATGAACACTGATCGAGTTGCTTTCATAATGGTATGTCATTGGGGAGAACTCAGTCATGATACTATAGTGGAATGACTTAGTGACTAAATGAGTTTATAATTAATAGGCAAAAAGCTAGAACTTAATTATAAATCATTTAAGCCTTAATTGCATTTGTCCAATCAATTGCTCTGCTAGCTCGTTGAAACCAGAAATGAATTGTATATTGAATCAAATAAACATAAATGAATAGAAATTGTAAAAATTAGAGAAACGAGAAAAAATTTGAAATGATTATGGTTTTCTCCAAAATGAAAAGGGAGAAATAGAATCATTTTGGAAATGAATGTGGTTTTCTCCAAACTGAAAATGAAAATGACCTAAAAAATGAGTTTATGTTTTTTGAATTAAATGAAGTTTAAAAATGGAAATTAATCATTTTGTCATAGTGAACCGTTGAATGTGGGAATATTAAATATATTTTCTCAAAGATTCTTTTACGGTGAAGTCATCATGATTTTAATAGAATTAATATCGGGTTGAGAAAATTATTTAATTGGATATATATATATTGAAGTTTATTTTGAGAAATAGAAAAAATATATTGGGTTGAATCAAGTTATAAAATATTGGGTTAAAATCCCGATAAGTACTTATAATTGGACTCGATATGGAAGAGGCCCAAAAGCCTTTTATTTAAAAGGGTGGCACAACAAGCCCTAATATTATTAACTAGGGTTGTTGCCCTCTATAGTCTTAGTTAGACTAGGAGTTCATTTCTTTAGTTGAAATAAACTTCTACAATTTAACAAAAGTTCTATCTTCTCTCCCTATAAATAGATGACATCGGTAGGGCTATTAACACAACTTTTAGATATTGTTATTCTACTCGAAAATAGAGAGACTTTTATTCTTTAAGAATTAAATATATTTTTTGGAATAATGATTTTATCGGTTTCTATTTGAAAAGAGATTTAAAAACTATTTCTAATTTTGTGTTTAATTCGAATCGTTCGAGCCCACACTCGAAGTAGTTCGTGGTATGAGAATAGTGAAAAAGATCGTTTGGTTGAAAGTCAAGAACAACAAGGATTTGTTTATCCGAAATCATACGTGTGAATTTGGTCTAAGGTTTATTGATATAAATAACACAAATCAGGTCGATTTTCAAATTTTTTATTTTTTGCTATGCAAGAAAACTAGTTTCAAATCGAATTTTTTCCAACATCTATTTGTGCCTATCATCTCAGCTAAGTCCTAGATGTTTCTGGGAATTGATAGAGGAGACTATTCGTTGCTCTTTAGTATAGGTTGGGGTGGTATTTGTTCCTATTATCACCAATCTGGGGATGGATTTTATGTTGGTTAGTGTAATTGCACAAAGGGGGTAAATTTCAACTGGCATGCAAGTATTAATTTTTGATCATGTGGGGTCAGGTATTGTTTCACTGAATGTCATTACTTTCTATAAACCTATGAGTTATCTTATAAGTAACACCCCGAATCTTGAGATTAGAAGTTTTGAGTTTTGTGGTTAGGGTAGTAAGAATGTTGCGTTGTTGTGTTTAATTGCGCGCTTAAGTGTCAGAATGAGCCTACTGGTCTGGTGGTTGGTTGTGTGTTAGTTTGCCTCTGGGTTCTGGGTTCGAATCCTCATGTGTGTTTGAGGAATTAATTTTATTTGGGTTTTATTTATTATTATTATTAATTTATGTTTTATATATATTTGTTTTATGTTATTTATTTGATGGTATTTTTATTTTTGGAAAAAAAAGAGAGGTTGTTTCTAAAAATCTCTCTTCTCACGTTCTTCTTTTCCTTCTTCACATTTTCTTCTTTTTCAATTTCCTTTGGTTTTCTTTTTGCTTCTTCCGCTTTTTCATCTGTCAAGGGAGCTTTATTCTTAAATGTTTTGCTTAAATTGTTCCAGAATTGGGTCTCTGAATCTGCTTGGTAGAGCAAGTTGAACAATTCTGGATGCTTAAATCGCCAATTCAGGTGTAGGCTTCGTAACTTTTTAATTTAATCGTGAATTATTAAATCAATTTTTTGAAATTTGGTAATTTCAGGTGTTCTGGTGATTGCATAATAGTAATGTTGTATCGCTAATAAATTGCATGAAATTTGACAAGTTAGGGTGTGTTTCTGCACTATTAGAGGTTAAGGATCTTTTGATGTCGAGTTTCGTGTTTTCTAGGCTATTTTGGTTTGGTTTCGTGACCACACGATTAACCACACGGGCGTGTGCAATTGGGAATTAGGGTTTTTGGGCTAATTTGGGTGTTACACGGCCTGGCCACATAGCCATGAAGCTAATTTGGGAAAATTAATCGATTTTTACACGGCCATATTTTTTGGGTGCACGGATGTGTACGTTTTTGAATTTAGGGTTTTCGGTGATTTTTGGTGCCACATGACCTGGCCACAAGGGCATCTGTACCTACACGGGCGTGTGAGATCTCCAGACAACCATGTCTCATCTGCTCTTAATTTTTAGCATTTTTGGACAATGAGTTACATGGGATGCTTACACGGGCGTGTGCCCTCTCCACATGAGCGTGTGTGGCCTTTACACGGGCGTGTGTGGCCTCCACATGGGCGTGTAGATCCTCACATGGCCTGGACTTTTTCCACATGGCCGTGCTTATGTCATCAACTTTTGTACTTTGTCTATTTTTGACTTGTTTGTGATCCTGTGTGTTCCGACCATCGGTTAGGCCTTAGTAAGGGTGGTTAAGACTCTGTTTTGGCTCAAACTTATCTGTTATAAGCAATCGTTGTAGTATTTAATTGACTCGTTAATGTGGTGTTTCTTAATCTTTGAATATTGTGATATATGATTCTGAATTTTGTTGATTAAACATGCATACTTCCGATTCTACTTGTCTAGTGTGTAATTGTCTGAAAACTGTGTACATCGATTCTATAATTGACTGACTGCTTATGAGCTTTTGCGTCTGTTTGACTGATAATGTATGGTGTGCATTTCTGTATTTGCATTATGATTTCGGGTCTGGGATATGAAGAGAAGGAAGTCTGATCTGATTTGGTAGTTTTAACTACAACTTATCGATATAGTTGGTTACCGCACTGTACCACATGTACATCAGCTCTACTGCGTACTAATACCTGATCTGGCAGTTTAACTACAACATGTCTGTATAGCGAATTACCGCATTGCATTGTACTGCATATATGCCAGCTTTGCTACGTATTAATATCTGAGTGGCTCAGTCCATATACATGGTATGTAGGATTGGATGGGCCTTTTGAGGTCCTATGTGGTGTGTTTGGTTCGATGAGCTTAAATAGCCTTTTTGGGGTGTGATCGAGGGACGGAGAGGTGTTTTGGTTGGATGGGTGAGTTTTTATTATCTGATTGCATTCATGCACATCTGTTTAAGTATTTTGAGTATAAGACTATCTGACTGTTTTCTGTCTGACTAAATAACACTTTTGATTGTGTGTCTGTGTGTGACTTAGTCTGCTTGATTTGTTTCGTTTTGTTGGGATGTTGGTTCCGAGTTTGTTTTCTATTTCTGTGTACCTTTGTAAGTACTTTTTGTTACTAAACTATTGTTGGGTTTCTGATCTGTAATTCCGTTGTTAGATACGTTTTGGACTCAGACTGAGCTAGTGTAGCTCACCCTCCTAAGTTTCTTTTTTTTAGGTACTGGCTTAATCTGTAGTTGGACTCGGCATACCGGAGGTCTCGAAAGTGTCACGATTTTTACTGGTTAATAAAGTAATTTTTTTAAGTCTAAATTTTATTAAACGGTTTTGGGACTAAAAGTCTTATTTTTAATACTGTGGTATGAAATTTTTTGGTTAATATAAGTAGATGTTGTTGGGTTTGAACAATTGCATTTTTGTAATATCCAGATTTTACAACGGAGAGTTTTACGAAACTTAAATACCATTTGTTTTCTAGATGGTTAAACTAAAAATTTTCCTACGATCACTTCAGTGATTAATGTAACCTCCAAGACTCGGTCTAAACTTCTAGGCCAAGTTTTGGAGCTTTACATTATACATGACAGAAAGCTTTTTTGGAGGCGTTATTGAAGAGATTATACTTAAGAAATTGGTGTTGTGCTTGCTATGTATGCCTAGATGACTAGATCATATAAAAGCTCCTTGGTGATCATGGTGGTAGCATTAGGTAGATTGGAGATTGTTGCAAAAGTCTTGTTGGCAAAAAATATACCGATGAACAAATTGGCTTAGTCAAATATGTGAATGGAACCTCTTGGCATTGACAAGTACTAGGCTTGGGTTGTATGAGTTAGAGTAACAGAGAACACCCTACACTTGACTTCATCTGAGTCTCCTAAGATGTTCATGTGGTTTTTGTAATAAGCTAGGTGATCCTCAGGGTCCCTTTAACCTCCATGGGATGCTTTAGGAAACTTGAAGGTTAAGGGAAGATTGCTATCCAATACTACTATAAAAAGAGCCTCGTTTGCATAACTTCATGAGGTTTTGTCAGGTTTAGTATTATGGACTCTTGTAGTTTCCTTCTCAATGCTTGCATTTTCTGTTCCAATGAAGCATCATGGTTGCGAGGGTCCCTACCTTGAAAGTCATCTAGGTGGAAGGGATCTAGGGGTTCATTCATAAGGTTGTTTGATGGTTGTTGGTTTCATTTCCTTTAGAAGAAGGACTAGGTTTTTTCTTCCTATTGGATTGGATAGTCCACCCTAACAGGGTCATTACCAGCTCTAAGCTCTTCAATAATCTACTCATTCCTGGCATTCTTTTGGTCCAATAGGTATTGTTACTCCTGTTGTTTTTGGTAGAATTGTTACTACTCTGAAAGCTAAGCTTCAAAGAACCTTATTTTCTTTTCCATCTAGTGAATTGTTAAGACCTTGAGTTGGGTTTTGGTAGGTTTTTTCATTTGGTGGAACACTGATGTTGCCTTAAGGAGTTTAAGTGTACTATCATGGTGGCGATTGATACTGGTAGTAAAGTGGAAAAATTTCCTCGTGGAGGTTGAGAGTAGTTTTGGGTGCTTTGTTGCTAGTCTGAGTTGAAGAGTGGTTGTTCAGTAACTTGAGGAGGTTGTTGGGATTGTGTCTAGGTTAAAAGGAGTTCTGGGTTTTGGTTGGTTGCATTTTTATGTATGATGACAAAAGAATGAGCCATAGTGGTTCGATCTAGGCTCACCATGTAACACCCCTATCCCGTAACCGTCGCCGGAATAGGTAAGGAGCATTATCAGACTTGTAACCGATACCAGAACAGTAAAATTTTAAACTTTTTAATCAAGAACCATCGCGTATCATCTATCATTAGAGCATGCTTCAATTGACCATAAAATTATGCATATAACTATTGGAAATCTAATTGGAAACATGCTAAAAGAAAGGAGATTATTTGTAAAATTTCAAAGTTAGGGACACACGGCCGTGTCCCTTGCCCGTGTTCTTCACACACGGCCGTGTCCCTCCAGACACGCCTAAACCTTTCAGCCCGTGGTCGAATCTGACTTATCCCACACGGCTGTCCAACACGCCCATGGGGTTAGGCCGTGTGTCGCCCACGGCCTAGGCACGCCCATGCCCTTACCCCGTGGTCGAAACTGTCAAATATCACACGGCTGCCAGACACGCCTGTGTACAAAACAGAGCAGACCGTGTGACTATACTGCCAAATTTCACACGGCTTCAAATTACCAGACACGCCCGTGTGTCTAGGCCGTGTACCAAAACTGACCAAAACATTAAGGTGCAGGGGACACACGGTCGAAGCGCACGCCCGTGTTCCCTGGCCGTGTGACACTTTATAGGCTCGGTTTAAGCCAAATTTGCCACCTAATATGGGTCATTTCTACTAGCCATTAACTGACAACATTTCATGCCATTCTACCAACCTAAAACATACCAATTTCAAGCACAAAATGGACCCAAAAATCATCTCAATTTATTCACAAATCAAGCACACCAACTCAAAGGCCTAAATGACCATTTCCATGCACTCATCCACACATATATACATATCAATTATGTGAGCTTATAGTCTCATCAAAACCACATATCTTTCCATAAGCACATATAGCCAAAGAACAACTCTAATAGATGATTATAAACACATATGACCCAAGCCACATTTCATAGCTTGATCATTTACCAAAACATATCATGTTCACAAAAGTACTAGCCTATACATGCCATGACCATTTCATTTACAAAAGGTTTAAAAGTACCAAAGTTTGATAGATAGTGTGATGGCGATCTCCGACTCGTCCGATTATCGAGCTAGCTTCCGAATCTATAAGACAGTGAAAGAAATGAACAGAGTAAGCTTCCAAAGCTTAGTAAGTCCGTATAATATAGAAATTAAACCTTACCGAATCAATGCGATAATTACAACAACAATGCCAATTCAATTCATATACTCAAATTGCCTATTTCACAAGCATACACTTGTTAGTTCATGTAACATATAAATTCATTCATGTACCAACCACAACATTCATGTATCATATCATTGCTCAAATACTTGTACATGTATTTCATATAACTTATACCATATAATCCATGAAATTCTCATGTCTCATATAACATGTAATACATATATCATTCAATCTTCAGGTAACATGTATAGGTAATTGCCCGTTGAACCTATAAGAACATCGAAAGATACTCGGGTGATACACACACAGTGTATATACATATAACTTGTAATCCGTCAATGTGTCATATATGCTCTTTCGAGCCTGTACGGTAAGCCCGGAGGCTGAACATATAATCCCGAAGGATAATCGGTAAGCCCGTAGGCTGAACATGTAATCCCGAAGGATAAACCTGTAACTCATGAGCACGTGGTGAGTCCGCAACAAATGCAGGAGCTCGAACCACCCTGTAGCCCTAGTGACATGTCACTTGTATCCTATCGACTTCTACGGTTCTAACGGGGCTCGGTATTTATTTCTCACTTGTAAAAATTTCATTTCAATTTCATATGTATACATCCAAATAGGCTATTCAATCAACTAATATGTCATATATTCCATTAACAACAATTATAAACATAAACACATTAAATTTCATTATACGAACTTACCTCGAAATCTCGTATTTACTCGTCTATTTTTCGTTTTCCCCGATCAAGTTCCGAGATTCGATCGTCTTTATCTAAATTAAATCAAATTCAGCTATTTACTAACTCACATATTCAATTCAATCCAAAAACATATATTTTAACATATTTGCAATTTAGCCCCTATACTTTCAACACTTTGCAATTTAGTCCTTTTAACACAAAATAGCAAATTACACAATTAATCCTTAAATTTCCCTTGGCCGAATATTCAAGGGACTTGTACAAGTACATATCTTTCAATTAATCACAAATTTAACCTAAAAAATTCTATCTTTTTGCAATTAAATCCTTAAACTCATTTTCATCAAAATTTACTTTAAAATTCTTGTATTTTCTCACATAATATACAATAATTCATCAAAATCTATCAATATATCAAGGATTCATCAATGGCATTTTTCAAAAACATAATCAAAATCAGAAATTGAGGTACGGGTCGGTTAATGTACAAAGCAACGATCTCAAAAACGTAAAAATTATCAAAAACCGATTACAAAACATACCTTAATTGAAGATCAAAGTAACCGAATGTTTGAAAACATTAAAACCCTTTATTTTGTTTGAAGAATCGGTGGAAGAACCATGAAAGTAAGGCATTTTCATGTTTTATTTTATTATAAAACATATAATATACCAAAAAGACTATTTTAACCTTTACTAAAATCATTAAAAATCATTAGTAATATGGACATGAATGTCCATTACCAACCACTCACAATAAAAAATGGTTTAATTTCCATGCAAGTACCTCCCTTTATAAAGCCATCATCAAATAAGCCATTTATAAAATAGAACTCTAATTTATCACTTTACGCGATTTAATCTTTTTTATCAAATTAACCAGTCAAACGATAAAATTTCTAAACCAAACTTTCACACTGTGATTCTATCATGCTGTAAAGCATATTAAAGTAATAAAAATAATAATTTGACTCGGTTAAGTGGTCCTGAAACCACCCATTCCGACTAGGGTCTAAAGTGGGCTGTTACAACTCTCCCCCCTTTAGGGATTTTCGTCCCCGAAAATCTTACCGGTAAATAGGTTAGGGTATTGCTTTCGCATAGTTTCCTCGAGCTCCCACATAGCTTCCTCTATTTCGTGTTTACACTAAAGAACTTTTACAAGTGCTATACGCTTATTTCTCAACTCTTTGATTTCTCGAGCCAGAATTTTAATCGGTTCTTCACTGTACGATAAATCAGACTGTATCTCCACATCAGTGGGAGAAATGATATGAGACGGATCAGATCGGTATCTTCGAAGCATTGAAACGTGAAATACGTCGTGAATCTTTTCAAGCTCAGACGGTAACGATAATCGGTAAGCTACAGGTCCAATTCGTTTCACAATTTCATACGGCCCGATAAAACGAGGACTTAGCTTCCCTTTTCTGCCAAAACGAAGAATTTTCTTCCACGGTGATACTTTCAGAAATACTCTATCTCCGACTCGAAACTCTATTTCTTTTCGTTTCAAATCAGCATATGATTTCTGTCTGTCTGTAGCTGCTTTCAAACTGTCACGTATCACTTTCACTTTTTCCTCTGTATCTCGGATTAGATCAACCCCGTGTAACTTTCGCTCACTCAATTCTGTCCAGTATAGCGGTGTTCGACATTTACGACCATATAAAGCTTCATATGGAGCCATCTTTAAACTCATTTAAAAACTGTTATTGTATGCAAACTCTATCAGAGGTAAGTATTTCTCCCAATTACTTTCAAATTCAAGAATACAACACCGTAACATGTCTTCCCGAATCTGAATAACTCTTTCAGACTGACCGTCGGTCTGGGGATGAAATGCTGTACTGAAACTCAATTTCGTTCCCAAAGCCTCTTGAAACTTCCTCCAGAATCTCGAGGTAAACCTCGGATCTCTATCAGACACAATGGATAATGGTATACCATGTAATCGCACAATTTCAGATACATATAGTTCCGCTAATTTATCCAAGGAATAATCAGTACGTACCGGTATAAAATGTGCAGACTTCGTCAACCTGTCAACGATAACCCAGATTGCATTTTTCTTCTTCGGAGACAGAGGTAGTCTAGATACAAAATCCATAGTGACTCTGTCCCATTTCCATTCCGGAATCATAATAGGCTGTAATAAACCTGACGGTACCTGATGCTCAGCTTTGACTTGTTGACAGATTAAACATTTCGATACGAATTGTGATATGTCACATTTCATTCCTAACCACCAGTATTGCTATTTCAAATCATTATACATCTTAGTGCTACCCGGATGAACTGAAAATCGACTATCATGTGCCTCGTACAGAACTTTCTGAATGAGTTCACTATTTTTCGGTATACAGATTCTATTTCGGAACATTAAACAATCATTATTCCCTATAGAAAAGTCAGAATCGGAATTAGACTCACAGTGAAGTCGTTTAGCTTGCAGATCGGGATCAGTCCTTTGAGCTTCGAAAATTTGCTGCAGAATCAACGGTTTAGCCTTTAGCTCAGCTAAAACAGATCCATCATCAGATAACGTCATTTGAGCATTCAGAGCTCACAAAGCAAATAGAGACTTTCGACTTAACGCATCAGCTACAACATTAGCTTTCCCTGGATGATAATCAATTACCAATTCATAGTCTTTTAGTAGTTTGAGCCATCTCTGCTGTCACATATTCAAATCTTTCTGTGACATCAGATACTTCAGACTTTTATGATCGGTAAAAATTCTACATTTCTCACCATATAAGTAATGCCGCCAACTCTTTAATGCAAATACTATAGCAGCTAACTCAAGATCATGTGTTTAGGCCGTGTACCAAAACTGACCAAAATATTAAGGTGCAGGGGACACACGGTCGAAGCGCACGCCCATGTTCCCTGGCCGTGTGGCACGTTATAGGCTCGGTTTAAGCCAAATTTGCCACCCAATATGGGTCATTTCTACTAGCCATTAACTGACAACATTTCATGCCATTCTACCAACCTAAAACATACCAATTTCAAGCACAAAATGGACCCAAAAATCATCTCAATTTATTCACAAATCAAGCACACCAACTCAAATGCCTAAATGACCATTTCCATGCACTCATCCACACATATATACATATCAATTATGTGAGCTTATAGTCTCATCAAAACCACATATCTTTCCATAAGCACATATAGCCAAAGAACAACTCTAATACATGATTATAAACACATATGACCCAAGCCACATTTCATAGCTTGATCATTTACCAAAACATATCATGTTCACAAAAGTACTAGCCTATACATGCCATGACCATTTCATTTACAAAAGGTTTAAAAGTACCAAAGTTTGATAGATAGTGTGATGGCGATCTCCGACTCGTCCGATTATCGAGCTAGCTTCCGAATCTATAAGACAGTGAAAGAAATGAACAGAGTAAGCTTCTAAAGCTTAGTAAGTCCGTATAATATAGAAATTAAACCTTACCGAATCAATGGATAATTACAACAATAATGCCAATTCAATTCATATACTCAAATTGCCTATTTCACAAGCATACACTTGTTAGTTCATGTAACATATAAATTCATTCATGTACCAACCACAACATTCATGTATCATATCATTGCTCAAATACTTGTACATGTATTTCATATAACTTATACCATATAATCCATGAAATTCTCATGTCTCATATAACATGTAATACATATATCATTCAATCTTCAGGTAACATTTATCGGTAATTGCCCGTTGAACCTATAAGAACATCGAAAGATACTCGGGTGATACACACACAGTGTATATACATATAACCTGTAATCCGTCAATGCGTCATATATGCTCTTTCGAGCATGTACGGTAAGCCCGGAGGCTGAACATATAATCCCGAAGGATAATCGGTAAGCTCGTGGGCTGAACATGTAATCCCAAAGGATAAACCTGTAGCTCATGAGCACGTGGTGAGTCCGCAACAAATGCAAGAGCTCGAACCACCCTGTAGCCCTAGTGACATGTCACTTGTATCCTATCAACTTCTACGGTTCTAACGGGGCTCGGTATTTATTTCTCACTTGTAAAAATTTCATTTCAATTTCATATGTATACATCCAAATAGGCTATTCAATCAACTAATATGTCATATATTCCATTAACAACAATTATAAACATAAACACATTAAATTTCATTATACGACCTTACCTCGAAATCTCGTATTTACTCGTCTATTTTCCGTTTTCCCCGATCAAGTTCCGGGATTCGATCGTCTTTATCTAAATTAAATCAAATTCAGCTATTTACTAACTCACATATTCAATTCAATCCAAAAACATATATTTTGACATATTTGCAATTTAGCCCCTATACTTTCAACACTTTGCAATTTAGTCCTTTTAACACAAAATAGCAAATTACACAATTAATCCCTAAATTTCCCTTGGTCGAATATTCAAGGGACTTGTACAAGTACATATCTTTCAATTAATCACAAATTTAACCTAAAAAATTCTATCTTTTTGCAATTAAATCCTTAAACTCATTTTCATCAAAATTTACTTTAAAATTCTTGTATTTTCTCACATAATATACAATAATTCATCAAAATCTATCAATATATCAAGGATTCATCAATGGCATTTTTCAAAAACATAATCAAAATCAGAAATTGAGGTACGGGTCGGTTAATATACAAAGCAACGATCTCAAAAACGTAAAAATTATCAAAAACCGATTACAAAACATACCTTAATTGAAGATCAAAGTAACCGAATGTTTGAAAACATTAAAACCCTTTATTTTGTTTGAAGAATCGGTGGAAGAACCATGAAAGTAAGGCATTTTCATGTTTTATTTTATTATAAAACATATAATATACCAAAAAGACTATTTTAACCTTTACTAAAATCATTAAAAATCATTAGTAATATGGACATGAATGTCCATTACCAACCACTCACAATAAAAAATGGTTTAATTTCCATGCAAGTACCTCCCTTTATAAAGCCATCATCAAATAAGCCATTTATAAAATAGAACTCTAATTTATCGCTTTACGCGATTTAATCCTTTTTATCAAATTAACCAGTCAAACGATAAAATTTCTAAACCAAACTTTCACACTGTGATTCTATCATGCTGTAAAGCATATTAAAGCAATAAAAATAATAATTCGACTCGGTTAAGTGGTCCCGAAACCACCCGTTCCGACTAGGGTCTAAAGTGGGCTGTTACACACCATACCAATTATTGATACAAATAAGCAACATTAAGGAAGAAAATGATTAGAAGGTGGTGGAAGGGAGTGTCGGTTCACCTATGACAAACGAAGAACCAAAGCTAAGGAGCTAATAAACAAGGAGAAGGGGAAAGAGAAGGTTAAGGAGCGGGGGAGAAAGCTTGGTGATACTTAGGGTCTTTGTGTGGAAGGATAGAACTCTAGTGTTGGATCCGATACCCTAAGTATAGTATTTTCGTCTATGTACACTTGTATTCTTTTTAATAAATTGGTTTAATAAAATCATTCATCAATTACATTAAAACTTTTTGTATATTATCCTCAATAGTTTTTCCATGCAAAGCAAAATGGAAACAAATATTAACTTACTAGTTATCTAATGTTTAACTAATACTAAGTGATATTACGTGATCGAATCATAATACGGAAAAACAACTTATATTAGTAGATGAACCTAAACATGTCATTAATCTTTCAATTGGTTGTCTAATAAAAAATGAGTAAACCGATTGAAAGACTGATATGTTGTTTATCAGGTCTAATTGGGGATATGCTTTGTCTTAGGCATCGAAGGAGATAACTCCTAAAAGATAGAGACATAGATGTGGCTGATAGTACATTGAATAGTACCCAAGTAGAATAGATCCTAAATTCATTTATGGATTTATTCACTTGTGATGTTCATAGCGTCACATACCTTAATCCTGAGTGGATGATGGACTATGTATGTTTGACTCGTATACTTTGATGTAAGTAAAAGCCTGAATTCAAATAGATAAGGAACCGAAAGCCGGCGCATTGGGTATAAAACTTCTACAGTATGTAGCATCATTCATAATAGTGGAATTCATAACCCAAGACATGAGTAAATGATTTCCTCTCATTAGTATTACATGATAGACGAAAAGTAAACGTGGCCATGGGTCGTTTATCTTGGTGATGAATGACTTAATTACTATTTGATAGTACTTTTCATGAAGAAAAATGTAATAGTTACCATGATATATGATATGATCGTGTTGGGAGAATGGATATTATCCAAAGAGATTAAGGATATCCTATGAGAGTACTACACTTATAACAAGGTCATTGGATGAGCACTGATCAAGTAGCTTTCGTAATGATATGTAATTGGGGAGAGCTCAGTCACGACACTATAGTGGAATGACTTCGTGACTAAATGAATTTATAATTAATAGGTGAGAAGCTAAAACTTAATTATAAATAATTTGAGCCCTAATTAAAAATGTCCAATCAGTCACTCTACTAGCTCGTTAAAACCAAAAATGAATTGCATGCTAAATCAAATGAACAAAAATGGATAGAAATGATAAAGTTAGAAAAATGAGTTATATTCAGAAATGAATATAGTTACTCAATAAGTACGGAAATGACCTAAGAATTACTTTAAGGATTTTGATTATTTAATTAATTGAAGTTCGAAAATTGAATTAAATTAATTGTTCTTTGTGAATCCGTTGAATGTAGAAATTAAATATATTTTCTAATTTATTCTTTTATGGTAAAGTTGTCATAACTTTAACGGAATTAGAATTAGGTTGAGAAAATTATTTAATTAGAAAATTAATTTAATAAATACTCTTTATTTTGGGAAGTAGAAAAATATGAATTAGGTTGGATTAAATTATAAAGTGTTAGGTTAAAAATCCTGTAAGCACATATAATTGGACCCACTACAAAAGAGACCTCAAAACCCTCATGCCAAGCATGAAGGGTGACAACCCTAGTAAAATAACTAGGGTTAGTCACCCCTCTCTCTCCTAATTCAACTAGGAGACTATTTTTTATTAAATAAATATTATTTGTATTCTACTAGTTCAACTAGGGTTTCACTTCCTCCCCTATAAATAGATGGCACCGGTAGGGTTAAAAACACATCATAAGAACACTCCTTAAGTTTTCAATATTGTTATTCTGCTCGAAAATAGTCAGAATTTATTTCTAAATATAAATTATATTTTCGAGAATAACAATTCTACTAGTTTTTATAAGAGAGAGATTTACTTTCCTACTGGAAGTAAAAAAATATTTCTGATTCTATATTTGATTCGAAATTGTTTGAGCCCACACTCGAAGTAGTTCATGGTACAAGAATAGCGAAGAAGGTCATTTGATTGGAAGTCGGGAACATCTAGGATTCGTCTCACTCAAAGAACAAGTATTATTTCGAGAAAAGTTTATTGCTATAAATATCACAAACTAGCTCAATTTTCAATTTTTTTTATTTTTCTAGTGTACAAGAATACCATTCTCGAACCGAGTATTTTCCAACACTTAATCCCTCATGCTTTGGGGTTTATATAGAAGGGTTCACCCCTCCATGATCTATTCATATAAATCATGAATGATAACTTTTGAATAAAAAAAATTATTATTATTTTATATGAAAAGCTTTTATTTGTTAAATATATATTAATAAATATAGTAATTTGAACCGATATGAAAGAAGCATTAGATTGATTCAAATTTTACACGAATGACTAATACAACTTTTAATGCTAAATTCAACATTTAAATTAGAAAGTGTAATTTTGATATCATATTATAAGTGAATTTGTCTCTATACTTTATTTTCTTTGATATTTGTCATTATATTTTAAAAATATGAGTAAATTTGTCACTTAATTTTTATATGATTACATTTTACTATTAAACTTTAAATTTTATTAAATTGTGCTGCCAACTTTTATCTTTTTAATTAAAGTTTACCCCTCAATATTAATTTTGATGGTTTGAAAATATTTTTTAATAAGAAAAATTATTTCAAATATTCAATTTTAATTGATAAAAATAGTTTAATTTATAAATATTAAAAATTAATAAATTAACTTATAATTTTTATTTAATGAAATAAATACTTGAAAAAATTAAAAATTCATATATAAAAATACATTTATTTTTTAAAATAACCATTTTATTAATTTTAATATTATTTTAATTACCTTGTTAATGTCAAAAATTAAAAAAATATATAAAAAATATTTTTATTAAGTTTTGTCTTTAAATTATTTGAAATTGAATAGCAAAACACAACCAAAAAAAAAATCAATTTTAACCAGAAAATTAAATCAATATAAAGTAAAATATAGTGATAATTTTCAAGTTACGTCTAAGGTAGTGGAAAATTAACATAATAACCTTTTAAATTATTAAAATATTAATTTTACAAAAAAAACTATGTAAATGTGTAAAATTAACTTATTTTTTACGATGAACCCTCCAGATTTAATATGTTTTAGTACATGTTTTCAATAAATAAAAAAGAGGAAACCATAAGAAATTATTTTTACATTTGGGTAAGTTGTCGAATAAGTAATGAACAAAAGGAAAAGTTACCAAATTAGTAACCAAAATATCTAGCCAAAAAGAAAATGCTTTATTAGTAAATTGTTCCCTGAATTATATTCTAATTTTTAGTTAATTATACCAAACATCCCCAAGTTATGATTCTTATTTTAAATTAATCCTTAAACTTTAAAACATCCTAGTTACCTCCTAAACTATTGAGGTTATATTTATAAGATCTTTTCGTTACTAAAATTGTCAATTTAACCGTTAAATAGACTCATATGTCATAATTTAAAATAAAAATGAATATTACAAAAATATTGGATTTGAGATTTTTAAAACTCTTAAAGAAACTTTATCGTTCACTCTCTCTTTCTTCAATTTTATTTTATTTTAGTTTTTAATTTCAAAAGTTGTGAGATAATATTTTATTTTTCTTTAAAAAATTCATGTTAAATTATGTCACATAAGATTTGATGTTTCATTTAATGGTTAAATTAGTAGTATTAATAATGGAATGAGTTAATTGATATAACATCGATAATTTGAGCACGCAATTAGAGTATTTTAAGCTTTAGAAAGTAATTTAGAATGAGGGTCATAGTCTGAGCATGTTTAGTATAATTAACTCTTAATTTTTATATTAGCTTTTAGAAATTTGTTTTAGGTAAATTATATTAGTAGTCATCCAACTATGTTTTGTCTTTTCTTTTTTGGTCGCCCAAATTATCTTGAGTTTATGGGAGTTTTAATTTTTATGTTAATCAGACTAAAAAAATGTAAAATTAAATAGTTAGATAACTATTTTATAAATTTTTATATTTAAGTGATAAAATAATTTATTAATAATTAGATTATTATTTTATAATTTTTTATAATTGGGTTAACAAAAATAAAATAAAAAAACATTAATACGTCACCTCTATTTTTTTTTTATCATTTCTGTGATAAGGAAAAACAAAATACTTCGATTAAAAAGAAAAAAAAAAAAAAAAGCAAAGAAAGAGGAATTAAAAAGGGTCGGAAAAGGCAAGCGAATCTTAGCTGTAGAAAGTAGAAACCATATTCAACCATCGGCCACAATTTCTTCTTGGCAAGCCAACAAAAACTTGAAGTAATCTAAAACAAAATCAAACACTTTTTGGTAGATTCTTTCCAGGTAGCGGCGGTGTATTCGGTACACACTCAAAAATATAATTTTAACTCCAGGCCAGAAAGAGTAGGTGAAAGTCGAAAATTTTGGTGCCTTGTTCGAAGTTTATTGGTCCAGTTTCTCCTATAAATACCAAAAGCCGAATTAAAAAGCCTATTTTTTCTTACATATCACTTTGCTTCCCTTAAGTTAAGCGCTCTCTCTCTCTCCCATTTCAGATCTCAAAGGTTTGTTTCCTTTTCTTAACTAGTTTCTGATCTTTATTTCCAGTTGTAATTCTTGAATTCTAAGCTATGGGGTTTGTTTATTTGTCCAAATATAATTTGGGTTTTGTTTATTAATCCGAACCATTATCTGGGTTTGCTCTGTTTGCTTGTTTCTGATAGTCATTTTATTGTTTTCTTCTAAGATGCAATATTGATTAGATCTATACTATCGGTTTATTTATTTCATTGACATTTCTTTCATTTTTTCCAGCTTGGAATTTGGAAACATAGTATTCTGGTTGGGTATCTCTTGAAATGTTGGGCACTGTGTTTCTGGATTTTTCTTATGTTGCCTTGAGTGAAATGTTTGGGAGAAGAGATGAACTTATCTTTTGATGCTTTGGAGGAATTGTTTGAAGATAATCCGGTTATTTTTTTCAATGATTTGTGAAAAGGGTTCCTCGATATTGAAATTCCTGAAATCAACATTCAATTTGGGGATTATCCATAAGTGATATTTGATCCCGTTCACATGATTATTTATTTCAAGTCTGTGAAACTAATGTTAAGAATGTGATTAATGGGAAGAATATGGTAACTCAGACCAAGTTAACCAGATATGGCGTCCAAATTTTATATAGAAGAAACCTGATTTGCCTTTTTGAATAAATTTGTAATTTGTTATTGACTAGACGTGTGCTTTGAAAGAAGTGGGATCTCGGCATTTTCTTATTCGGTTATAGGAGCTAATTTTCTGACCAGGATTTTATATAATGAATGCAAAATTGATACCTTTGGTTTCATAGAATAAGTCCCTTGCTATTGTTTTCTGGCTATGATTGAAAGGAATGATAGATCTATCGATTCCTTTTGCTTTTAGTTCTTTTTAATGCTCCTTCATTATTATTAAGATAGAAATAGATGCTTGCTTTGTTGGTTTTTATATTTTTTAATGCAAGCACGTCTTGGAACCACAATTCATGTTTATTTCTTTGGCAACTATTTGTTTGTCTGTGACATTTGCTTGATAGTTTTAAAAATGGAGACATGCATTCTGGGTGTGAGTCATGCAGCTTATTGATTATATTACTTCATATCTCATTTCAGGCCTAGACGCTGTTTCCTGTTTCAAAACGTGAGATGGCGACAACATCAGCAGCTACATTCTCGATCGGATCGACTGTCTCCTTTGGAAGAAGGGGGAGTCCACCTCTGCTAACAAAACCTTCTGCTGCAAGGTGCACCTCACAGAATTCACTTGCAAGTTTCAGTGGCCTCAAGGCAGCAACATCCGTGAACTGTGATTCTGAGTCCTCCTTCCTTGGCAAAGAAAGCAGTGCAGCTCTTAGGGGCTCTTTTGCACGGAAAGCACAGAAGCCAAACCAGAGTTCTCACCATGGCTTACAGCTTCAAGCATCTTACAAAGTGGCAATACTTGGAGCTGCTGGAGGGATTGGTCAGCCACTGGCACTTCTAATCAAGATGTCCCCGCTAGTTTCGGCCCTGAACCTCTATGATATAGCAAATGTCAAGGGAGTGGCCGCAGATCTCAGTCACTGCAATACTCCTTCTCAAGTTCTGGATTTCACTGGTGCTTCTGAATTAGGAAATTGTTTGAAAGGTGTGAATGTGGTGGTTATTCCTGCTGGTGTTCCAAGAAAGCCCGGTATGACTCGTGATGACCTCTTCAATATCAATGCCAACATTGTTAAGACTTTGGTTGAGGCTGTTGCTGATAATTGTCCCGATGCCTTCATCCATGTTATTAGCAATCCGGTTAACTCCACAGTACCAATTGCTGCTGAAGTTCTGAAGCAGAAGGGTGTTTATGATCCAAAGAAGCTTTTTGGTGTTACCACATTGGATGTTGTGAGAGCTAACACATTTGTCGCTGAGAAGAAAAACCTTAAGCTCATTGATGTGGATGTTCCTGTTATAGGTGGACATGCTGGTATCACCATTTTACCCCTGCTGTCGAAGACAAAACCTTCTGTTAGCTTTTCGGATGAAGAAGTGGAGCAATTAACTATCAGGATTCAAAATGCCGGGACAGAGGTTGTAGAGGCAAAGGCAGGTGCCGGGTCAGCCACCCTGTCCATGGCATATGCGGCTGCAAGATTCGTTGAATCATCCCTTCGTGCTCTAGATGGAGATGGGGATGTCTATGAGTGCTCTTTTGTGCAATCAGATCTGACTGATCTTCCGTTCTTTGCATCTCGTGTCAAGCTTGGAAGAAGAGGGATTGAAGCAATGATTCCATCTGATCTTCAAGGATTATCCGAGTACGAAGAGAAGGCTTTGGAAGCTCTTAAACCAGAACTGAAGGCTAGCATTGAGAAGGGAATTGCATTTGCGCAGAAGCAACCAGTTACAGCATGAAACTGAAGTTTTTGAAGCTCTAAAACCTCATTGAAACCATGCTTTTAACACATATAATCCCTGCACAAGAACCTTCAGTTTTGTAGAATGAATGCTGTTTTTTCTATTTTCTTTTTCCAAAATGAGGATCACTAAGAAAGTGAAAGGGTATTTTGATGGTTGCAGATGAGAAGAATAGTATCATTTTTCAATCAGACTCTGTAATGCTTTCGACTGTTTTGAAATAACATGGTTTATTCCCTTAGTTTTTATTACTGTGTCAAAGGAGTGGCGAATTATGAAGACCCAACATTGTGAAGGCAATGCATTTGCTGCAAAATAAGGTTAGATACCTAAAAGGTACATATTTTCTAGGGTAAATTATTCCACAGGTCATTCAACTATTGTCATTTTTTTTTGTCAAACTTTTTTAAATTTGATTATTCAACTAAATAAGATTGTTTTTTTTTTTTCTATTTTTGTTAAGTGCCATTAAATCTCTGACGAGAGGGTGATTTAGTAGTTAAAAGAATCTGTATACTAATAAATTTAACCATCAATTTTTACATATTATATCAATTTAATTATAATTTTAGAAAATCTAAACTATTTGTTGAACATGTGATATTAACCCAGCACGTTGAATGTATTTCATCTTTTTCCCCTCAGTGACAAACCTTTTCTTTTTCCCTCTTTGGACTCTTTAAATCTTAATATAGCATTTTACATTTTTCCTACTTAAAATACCATTGAAATTTGAAACCCCATTTTTTTTCCATCTTCATAAACTCTCCAGAGCCTCTAAAATGAATGTTTCATCAATGATTTCATCTTGCTTTTACACACAAGAGATGTTTCATCTGGCAATCTCGTTCCTTGTTTTGATCTACATTTTGTTGGCTGTTTTGGAGTTTCAGTGAAACAGTAATGGAGTTCGTTCTTCGTTGCTTCTTCAAGATTGTTGCTTCCTTATGTCGCATCTCGTTTCGAAAAATGATGCGTGTAGTGAGCAGTTTAATGTGAATAAGTTGATGATATGTGAAATCTTACTAATTCTAATCATCTCCAGAATTAGGTTTCACTAATAAATTGTACCTCTCATTTGTATGTCTAAATAAACATACTTAATACTTGAGTCTAATCATGTTTTGGGTTGTAAAACACAAACATGTTTTAATATCGTTCATCCAAGCAAGCAGAATTGCATATTTTAGCTTCTTCCTCCATTCAAGCACTAAAATTAATTAAAAATAGGAAAATAAATAATTATCTAACAACGCTAAACATACTACTTAATTAATATTATTAGACTTTTGATCCTTATTATTTTATATTAATTATCACTTATAACAAGTTGAATTTTTTTATGTTTAACGCATTTTTGCTACTGAATCTGTAATTTTTAGTTAATTTTATCATGTACGCAGTTAGAACCTCGAAATTTGAGTTAATAAGTAAATCGAGCTAAATTCGAATACAAACAATAAAAGGAGGTCAAATTGAAAATTTTGAAAAATTTATAACTGACCAGATTTCTATTTGACTTTGTAAAAATTAGATCTAAAAAAAAATCTGTTATAAAATTTGATGTAAAATATGATTTTATGTGGTTAGTTGTTAGATGAATCAAGCTAAAATTAACATATGAAATGTATAAAAATATTTTGTATGGTGGCTTTGGAAAATACACTTGAGATTTAATAAAATATAATTTGTTTTCTTTCAACTCTTTCCTATAGCAAAGTTTGTGAGCAATCTGCCATTTCACTTTATTTTCCTTGTTTCTTAACATTTTTTGTTCAATTTGCTTCCAAAGTCCTTCCTCCTTTCCACCACTTATCATTACCATTAAATTCCTTCTCATAAACCAGTAAAGTATTATAAATTTCATACTTTATTAATTTCCTTTTAATTTTAAGCCGGTTATCATTTTGATAAAAAAATCATGAGTTATTAACCCACACTAAAAAATTTTTTCAACACGGTATTTGATATTTTTCTAGTATATGGGATAGTCACAATCATCCCTTAAAATTGATTCAATTTCAGCTCAGAGTGCACGTTGGGTGGGAGTTATATTGGCATACAATTAGGAAAACGAGATGGTCGTTTGCCGAGTTCAAGTTCCTGCAAAAAATTGGTGTGTTCAATTGTAAAAAGCTAGTTCGATTCCGTTAAGGGAGATAGTGATTGAATTTAAACGACCCACGTGGTTGAGGCCATTAATTCGAGTTGAGCTTTATTAGATCGCAAGTCTATCAAGATCTTAAATTGCGGACGCGTGTTATATGGTTAGATAATCAATAAGGGTTGGTATGCAAGTCGTACCGGAACTAACTACCAATTTAATTTAATTTCCTTAATTTTATTTTACAATCATAATTCTGTTTTTATTTTATTTTATATTTGTTTATCTTATTTTCTTTATCAATTAAATACCCCCATTTTATTTATTTTATAGCTCTATATGCACAGGTCATGGGCACGAAAGCTGCCTAGACTCAGAAATTGGTAGTGTAAATAGGAAAATTAGGAATCCCGGTATTTGTGGGATCGACCTTACTACTCTATACTACTGTTTAATTAAGTCAGAGCGTAGGAAATTATATTTGGTGGTTTCGATGCCCATCAAATTTTGGCGGCGTTGCCAGGGATTGGAAATTATTCTAATTTTCATTTATTTTACTTATGTCCAGGTCACAACTGAAAATCAAGAAATTAGCTCGAACACTACGAAGAGAAGCTATTCGACGCAAAAAAAACTGCAAGTGAGAAAGACCGAATACGAAACATTATCTTACATAGAAGCAATAGACGATACACTCAGTGAACTAGAAGAAATGGCAAATCAAACCATTTGACAACTCGTTGCGGCACCGGATGAGCAACAATCATTGTGCATAACTTATCTGATAGGAGGAACACCTTTTGAATTAAAGTCGGGCTTAATTCATTTATTGCGCACTTTTCGCGGTTTGAAAAATGAGAATCCCCACACTCATCTTAAGGAGTTCCACATAGTTTGCTTAAGCATGAAACCATAGGAAGTAATCGAGGATCAAATTCAACTTCTAGCTTTTCCTTTTTCGTTAGCTGACCCTACTAGAGAATAATTATTTTATTTACCTCCAGGATCTATTAATACATGGTCTGACATCTCTGGTTTGTTTCTTAACAGGTTCTTTCTAGCAATTCGCGCAGTCGAATTAAGGAGAGATATTATTGGAATTTGATAAAAGGAGACTGAAACACTTTGACTATTTGGAGAATACAAGAAGCTGTGTGCAAGTTGCCCACAACATGGTCTACCTGAACAATCACTTCTTCAGTATTTCTATGAAGGGTTACTCACTATGAAAATAAAGATGATTGATGCCTCTAGTGGAGGGACATTTGTTAACATGACTTCTCAAAGAGTAAGAGAATTAATTTTGACCATGACTACGAATTCTCAACAGTTTCGACCAACTACAGAACCCGCAATAAGGGTTCATGAGCTAAGTACTTCATCCTTAGAAGAGAAAATCGATAAGCTTACTAATGTAGTTTAAAATTTGCTTATAGGAAAAATGAACCCAGCTCAATTGTGTTAGACTTGTGCCATGTTTGATCATCTAACAAACTCGTGTCCGATTTTACATGAGGACACAACAGCATAAGTAAATATCGTTGGGAACTTTTCAAGGTCACCTTAAAGGCGTTATGATCTACATTTGAGCACTTACAATACAGGGTGTAGGGATCACCCAAATATAAGTTATGGACTGAATCAACATTACAAACAATTGTACCAACTAAGGCCACCTCTGTCTCAACAGTATGAACCCCCAAAGTCATCTCTTGAAACCATAGTAGAGAGGTTAGCCATTAACACCGAAAATTTTCAACAAAAGATTGAAGCGCACTTCAAAGAAATGGATCAGCAAATAAGTAAGCTTGCTCTTATGGTTAGTTATTTGAAGACCCGAAGCAAATTGCCATATCAAACTAAGTCAAACCGACGATAAAATACGAATGTTATGACCGTAAAAGATGGAACGATTTTCGAACTAGTACTTTGCACAAGTCGTGATCATGATACTAAATGGGAAGAATAGAGACATGAACAAGCAGCTCCCATGGAGTCAACATCTTAAAATCGTTTGTGGTACCACCCCATTCCCTGGAAGGCTTGCCTAATGTAAAAGGGAGCGATAAGAGAAAGAGCTCCTAGAGACGTTTCAAAAGGTAGAAATTAATATCCCATTACTCGATGTGATCAAACAGGCTCCATGCTATGTGAAATTCTTAAAAGAATTATGCACTGGGAAGACGAAACCTCAAGGTAACAAGTGGGTAAATGTAGGAGGAAACATCTCTATGATTTTACTAAAGAAAATTCTGCCTAAGTGTAAGGACCAAGGTATTTTTTCTATATCTTGCAAAATAAGTAATGTTGACATAAAGAAAGCCACGTGTGATTTGGAAGCATCTATTAACATTATGCATTTATCTATTTTTAAATTACTAAACACGGGTCATTTGAAAGAAACATGAGTAATCATTCAATTGACAGATAGGTCAGTTGTGTTTATGGAAGGAGTGTTGGAATATGTCCTTTTATAAGTGGTAGAGTGGCCTTACTGCCACTATTCACTGAGATTCAGTGCTTTTTCACTTTGATTCGTCCCTCCTCAATTCGATCCCCCCTCATTCCTTTGCGCGACCCGACCCTAGGGTCCCCACATGGGCGGCCCCTGTAACAACCTGTTTTCTGTCAAATCAGAACAGTAGTTTTGGAACCACAAATCCAAAGTCAAAATATTTATTTTATTATTTATTTGAAGTTTACAGCATGATAGAATATTTGTGTGAAAGTTTCGTAAAGAAATTTTATTATTTGAATAGTTAATTCAAGAAAAAGGACTAAATTGCGTAAAATGTAAAATGCATGTTCTATTCGTTAAAAGTGTTAAATAACTTTGGATTTTAATTATGGTGGCCTTAAATGATAATTAAGCCATTTGAAAGGTAAGTGGACATTAATAGACATGAATAAATGAATTTTAGTGTTATATACTTCAGGTTAAATTAGTAATTTATTTAAATAACATACTAAAATAATAACATAATGCATAAGGCTATCATCTTTCTTTGTTTATTGCACCGAAATTTCAAAGATTAAAAGCTATGAGAATAATCTAGGTTTCGGCTACTTTGAAAGCTCAATTGATCAAGATAACCAAATACCGGAATTGGATCGAGGAAAACGAAAAGTGGACGACTAGCCGATAGTTTTATCCGAGCGATACCAGGTAAGTTATAGAATCGAACTTTTAAATAATTGTATTTATTTGAATTGGTTATATGTGAATTGAACAATTGATAGTAATGAAGTTCAAATGCCTATTTGATATAAATTATTAAATATCGAATCTCATTTGAACCGTAGAAAGTCGTAGAATACGAGTGACATGTCACTAGGGTTACCGTTCTGGTCGAGATCCTGCATGTGTTGCGAACTCACTACAGCTCATATGAGCTTACTGATATATCAGCTTGTAAGAGCTTACTGTTCTCAGCTCGTTAGAGTTTTCTATTTCAGCTTAATAGAGCTTACTATTCATTAGCTCAAGAGGAGCTTACCAATCATGGCTCGAAAGAGCAAAAATGATAATGAATTGACAGATTACTGATTAATACACTTACAGTGTATCACCCCAGTATCCCTCGATGTTCTAATAGGTTCAACGGGCATAATTACTGTTATTGATCACATGAATTACTGTTTATAGGGATGGAATACTGTTTATATGAATGAATTACTGTTGTTACGATTGAATTATTGTTGTTACGAATGAATTGCTATTGATACAGATAAATTACAGTTATACGGATTGTAATAACCCATTTCAGCCTGGGCCATAACCCCAAAACACAAAAACAGAAAATACAAAAAAAATAATAATAAAAGTCCTTTTTACAGACCCTTACAGTCCATTTTACAAGCCCGATATTACCCAAACCTTTATCCATTACCATGACCCAATAACAAAACTACACCCGTAGCCCAAACACTAGCCTAAACCTATTACACCCAAATAGACTAAACTATACCCCTAACCTAACAAACCCAAACTCACGGGGCCCAAATGGCCCAAACTAAATCAGAAACCTAGGGTTTCTGAAACCCTTGTGCCGCTGCTCGTTGTAGCCCCTCTCACTGCCAAGCATTACGCCACTGTGGCCACCGTGATTCGCGCTATCAACCTGAAAAAAGGAAAGAGCAGACAATAGAGGACATGGCAAGAAATCAAACAAAAGAAATATACCAAGTTTTGTATCATTACAGTGGCTATAAAAGCCCGAATAAAAACAATGTAAAGGGACGGATACTAGGCAAATATATACAAAAACAATTTTTTTTCAAATCAAAGAAAGGTGAATTTTTTATTTGTTATTTCGTTTTTTTATATTATTATTTTATCTTTATTTCTTTTTCACCAAATACATACATACAAATCGATTTTTACGAATATTAACAGCATTAAAATAAAGGAAAAGGGGTTACCTGTGATTCGCCTGAAAAAAGGAAGGTTTTTTACCTTCCGACCGTCGTGTATGGCGGCGCGTGAGGCGCATGAGGAGGTGGTCGATGACCGCTGCCGGAGCTCAGGCTAATGAGGGGAGAGAGCATTCTGGGATTTTTTTTTGTTTTTTTCTTAAGGACAGTTTGAAATGATTTTTGGGCTGATTTTTTTATTTATATAGCAATAAAGAGACGATGCCGTTTTGGCTTAATTCAATAAGCACAAAACGACGTCGTTTAACAACCAGGATCCGCGTGTTGACCCGTTTATCCGGGGAGGATCCGTGCGTTTTATTAAAATGAGATATTTACTCCCTAGGCCCTTCCGCATTATTTTTGTATTATAATCACGTCCATTTTTTATTATTAATTCGGCCCTGAACTTAGGACTTTGTTTCAATTTAGTCCTTTGGGCCATCCTAAGGGCAGTGAATGGGACGGCGCCGTTTAGAAGATGGGGCATAATTACCCTATGAGTCCCTATGGTGTGGCGCGTGTACGATTTGACCCTTTTACAGTTCTACTTTAATTTCTTTTTTTATTTTTAATTTAATCCCTATTCAATCTTTTTTTTTGTACTTTTATTTTTATTTTTAAATTATTTTGGCATTATATAATTATTTCATTTTTTTCTATATTATGTATACATTATTTTAAATTTGTATATATTATTTTAAAATTCGCATTAATATTTTTAAATATTATTATTTTGGAATTGGTATATTGTTATTAAATATTATGTATTATTTTACATTTTGCATATTGTATAATATTTTAAAGTAATTTACCTATTCTAATTTAGTTTTTTTAAAATTATTATTATTTATTTATCTTAATATTATATATATTATTTATTTTCAAACTTTCCTTTGGTTACTGTTATATTTGTATATTGTTACATGTTATATATATTATTCTAAATCTTTATACTATAATATAAAAATTGTTTTACTATTAACATTTTTCCTTTCCTTTTTTTCATGCATTATCTATTTCAAATATGTATATTGTCCTTTTATATGAAAATATGTATTATTGTTATATATGATATTTACTTTTTTTAAAAAGTCCTAAGTTTATGTTATTCATTTAAAATACGTCAATAATTTTATGTGTATACGTCCTTTTAAAAAATATTACTTGTTTGTTTATTTCAATATCAATTTGTTGTTTAAAATACTTCATTCATTTTATTGTCATTTTTTTTATCTTCATTTTTCATGATTTTGTATTTATTTCTAAGTTTTTTTTATATATATTCTGTAATTTGTTACAATTTACTTTAGATCTCTTATTTACTTATGTTATGTATTTTTACTCTAGCATAGTCATCTTATTATGTATAGTTCATTATTTTACTCATTTCCTTTAATCGTCTATATTTGTATTATAGTGTTGTATTAATGTTGCATTTTGCTCAAAGCATCATTTTAAAATGCATTCTAATTAATTGCTATTTCAAAAATTGTTTTTAAATTAAGGCAATATTTAACATTTGAGATTTTCGAAAGAATCGTGCCCTAACTTACTGGGCTTCGATTTCTTTTGTTAATTCTAAATGATAAAGTATCCTTTTCAAATTAAAATGTTCAATTTTCAAATAAAAAAAAAACTATCTTTGAAAATTTAAGATGTTGCATCCTAACTTACTGGATGT
Source organism: Gossypium stocksii (assembly GCA_020496765.1). Lineage (NCBI taxonomy): Eukaryota > Viridiplantae > Streptophyta > Magnoliopsida > Malvales > Malvaceae > Gossypium > Gossypium stocksii. The sequence goes on along the minus strand of CM035622.1, from coordinate 64,361,238 downwards.
GATATTCTGATATTTCGAGATAGGGATTTCTAAAAACAAAAGATGTTTGACGTTTGGGAAATTTGAAAGATCGTGCTCTAACTTACTGAGATTCGATCATTTTCTTTTATCCAAATAATTGAATGTCTTTTAAAAAAGTCATAAGTTTTTTAAAAAAAAAAATCAAAAGGATCATACTTTAAAACCTTTTCAAATCTTCGACACTAGGAAATTTAATAATCAATTAGGTACCAATTTTTTGGGTGTTACGAGGGTGCTAACCCTTCCTTGTACGTAACCGACTCCCGAACCCGGTTTCTCAAATTTTTATAGACCAGAATCTTTTTTAAAAAATACCAAAATGTTTCATAAGGTGATCCAATCGCACCTAAACAAAAAAGATTGGTGGCGACTCCATTTCCGTTTTCATTTTAAAGTCGACCCTGTTTTTCAAACCCTTAAAAATGGTTTCGACAGCTTGGCGACTCCACTAGGGACCAATAAGAGAGTCAAGCCATAAAATTGATTATTTTCTATCCTTTTGTCGAAGTTTGGAAATTTGATTTGAAAAATTACAAATCCTTTTACTTGTGTTTGCATTGTTGTATATGTTTGTTATTTTCTCGCAACACATTGCATTTGCATGACCGATGTGGTCACACCCTTAAGTGAGAGTGAGAAACTTCGCCTTCGTGAGGTTTTCACTTCCGTGCAGGATAGTGGATCGCTTCCGGGATACATCCGTACCTATGTCTTCGTGAGATTTTCATCTCCGTGCAGCCATAGGGAAATGTATCCCCCTGAACTGAACTCTGTCCGTATGAGCCTATAATGGGTGAGGATCGAGGAATCCGCTGGTTCAGGTACCGCAACTTTAGAGCTAAACTACACGTAGAAAATATAGGGGCTTACCCTAAGTAGAACTATGCCAAACCTTAGTGGTTACTCTAATAGGTGTTTGCTTATTCTATTTGATTTATGTTCTATTTTGTGGTACTAACTCGTTGTGCTTTATTTTTGTGCATGTCATCTCATTTTTTTTAAAAAAGGTATCGATTCATGGTCAGTTTCTAAATTAGAAAGCTGGTTATGGAGAACGAATTTCTTGATAAAGTAGGAAACAATGCGGCTGTCTGTAAATGGTCAGAGGAAACACAACTAGCAAAAGGAGATAGCCTAGCTGAAAGATACACATCAGAATTATAAGACTACACTCGCATCAGTGTGACGTAGAATAATATCCAGGAGATAAAAGAAATATGAGATCAATGGAGTAACGAGACTAAGCAATTGTTCTATTACAACTTTGGGGATTTGTCGTTTTTGCTGGATATGAAGGTAGATGAACATTTGTTTCGGGTCATTACTCAATATTGGAACCCTGCATATAATTGCTTTACTTTTGGAAATGTTGATATGGTGCCCATGGTGGAAGAATATTCAGCTTTGTTACGTTGTCCCAGGATTCAGGTTGATAAAGTTTACTCAAGGGCTAACTGTATTCCAACTTTTGTGAGGAAATTGATGAATATCATGGGGATGAGCGAACAGTGGGTCACAGCTAGAATCAAGCAAAAAGGTGAGTGTAAGTGTATCCCATAGAAGGTTCTGAAGGATTTAATTCTAACTCATCCTGATGAGAAAAAGAAAGTTGATGTTCTTGCCTTAAGTATATATGGATTGGTAATTTTCCCTAGGGCATTGGGATATGTGGATGAAGCCGTTTCAGATCTTTTCAATCGACTTGACAAGCAAGTTACACCTGTTCTTGCGATATTGGCTGAGATGTTTTGATCATTGAATACATGTAGGAGAGTTGGCGAGAGTAGGTTCATAAGATGTGCACAGTTGCTGTTGGTTTGGTTCCACAGTCATTTCCGGAAGGTGGTTAAAGTTTCCTATCAGGTTTTTCTCAAGAATTATTCTCCTTTAAGAGAGGTGGTGGCAGCACCACAGAGAGATGATGTATCAAAAGAAAATTGGATAGCGCTTCTCTAAAATCTCCAAGAAGATGATGTTGAGTGGCGAGCTCCTTGGTTGGTTCCCGATGAAATTTTGTACCGATGTGGGAGTTTCGATTGGGTCCCACTACTTGAAATTTGGGGAGCTGTTGGATATACACCTTTACTCGTGTTGAGGTAGTATAGATCAAGACAGTTTATACCAGCGACATATGGGTTGGCTCAATGTGAGTTTTCATATAGGGGAGATCGTTATAAGAAACTGGTTAAGGAAATTTCTAATGCTTGGAATCAAACTTGCCGTATGAAAATAGTGGATGTGTGCCCAGTGACGACTCCAGAATATACGGAATGGTGGAGTAGAAGAGTTAATGATAATATCCTTGTGCCAAGTTTAGAAGGCGCTCGACCGATCGAAGAGTACTTACGAGTGGTCCCATCAGAGTTAGAAATTATAAGGCAAGATTTCGAAAAGAAGAGTTCAGAGTTCGGAAAGTGGATAGAAAATTTGGAAGAAGAAAAAATGCATCTCAGATTAGACGCGGATGTTTAGAAACTGGAGGCCAAAAAATTAAGAAAAGAAAAGAGGAAGATTGAGAAAGATCGAGATGATTTGAAGACAGAATATAAAAAGATTCAGCTGTCGATGAAAAGAGCCGGATTGGGAAAGACTTTGGAGCAGTGGCAATAAGAGATTCGACAGGAAAAGGCCAAAGCCGATCATTGGGAGAGGAAGTTCCAAGAAATTCAGACGTGAAACGAGGCCTTGGAAAGGAGTTTGGCAGAAAGCCAAAAGGAAAAGTCTAGATTAATGACTAGGGTAGCTGAACTTGGACGGTCTCTTCATCATCATCGAAGTCATAACTCCACGATTGAGCTGAAGGTAAGTCTGAATAAGATCGAGGAAATAAAAGGTAAGATCGAGAAGTTAGAGTCGATATTAGAAAATTGTAAACTTCGGATCGAGTTGCTTGAAGCAAGAGAAGGACACTGGAAGGAGGAGCTGCACCATTCTCAAGAGCAAGTTAGGAGTAGGGATTACCTTATGGGGGAAGCCATAGCTCAGATTTGAGAAGTAGCCGACCATCTGTAGACCCTGACGGTACAGGCTGATACATTGAGCATGAAGTATGAGCTACAGTCCGATCTGGTCAAGAGTTAGCCTTGTTGTTTAGTAAATTAAGAGAGTTAGCCTTGTTGTTTAGTAAATTAAGACTTTGGGCATTAGGGCGAAAGCATATTTGTAGCCCGTTTTATGTAAAGAATTTTATTTTCTAATAAAGTTTTCTAAATGAAATTGAATCAGAATCGATGCCTTTTTGCATTCATGCATTTGCATTACATTACATCATATGCATTTAAATCCGTAGAAAGACCCTAATTAGTGGAAGTTATTACAGAAGAAAGAAAAAATCTGGAAACTACACATCATTACGGTATACGCGCCAAGACAAAAAACATGGATCAGAGATTTGAACAGCTCCAAAAGGACATTCAAGACCAGTTGCAAGAGCAGTTGGCAAAGATGCAACAGGATATGAGAGAACAAATGATGGAGGCCTAGAAGAATATGATGTCTCAGATGGCCCAACTGCTGACTGGGGTAATGGATAAAGGAAAGGGCCCTATGGCTATTACTGGAGAGGATAATGAGGATTATCCTCTGAGTTTTACCCCACCACATGCACAAGCCCAACCTGAGGTGCATCCCCGAAGGCCATCTGTAATAATTAGGCCTTAACAAGGGCAAGCTGATATTAGGGTGCCCATGAATTTCCAGGTTGGTCGGGATCTAATCCAAGAGATAACCCCACCAATCCTATCATCCCTGATCTGGACATAGCAAAAAGGGAAGGAATGAGAAGTGAATCTTCAAGGCAGCTAGAAAACCATTGCAGATGGTTAGAAGAGAAGTTTAAAGCCTTGGAAAATGTTGATAATCACCATGGTATTGATGCTAAAGACCTGAGCCTGGTCTTAGATTTGGTACTTCCTCATAAGTTTAAGATGCCAGAATTCGAAAAGTACAATGGGAATAGTTGCCCCGAAGCCCATATCACCATGTTCTGCAGACGGATGACTGGTTATGTTAATAATGATCAGCTGTTGATCCATTGCTTTCAGGATAGTTTGGTTGGGGCAGCGTCTAGGTGGTATAATCAGCTAAGCCGTGCTAAGATTAGCTCATGGAGAGATCTAGCACAAGCTTTCATGAAGCAATATAATCATGTGACGGACATGACGCCGGATAGAATTACTCTGTAGAATATGGAAAAGAAGCTAAATGAAAGCTTCAGACAGTATGCGCAAAGGTGGAGGGAAGTTGCTATACAAGTTCAGCCACCACTCCTCGAAAAGGAGACTACAATGCTCTTTATTAATACTTTGAAGGCTCCATTCATTACCCATATGATAGGGAGTACAACTAAAAGCTTTGCTGACATAGTAATGGCGGGAGAAATGATTGAAAATACCATAATAGGTGGCAAGATTGAAGGGGAAACTACTAAGAGGTCAGCTCCGAAGAGGAAAGATAATGAGGTGAATAATGCAAGTGCATATAACGTGAAGTCAATTACTGTTAGTCAGCCGAAAGGTTTGTCAAGGTAGGAGTCGAGCAGCAAGCAAAGTACTGAGAAGATTCAGTTCACACCAATTCCAATGACGTATAGGGAACTGTATCAGAGTTTATTTGATGCACACGTGGTAGCCCCTTTTTACTTGAAACCATTGTAACCCACATACCCTAAATGGTACGATACAAACGCGCAATGTGAGTTCCATGCAAGGATAATGGGACATTCAATTGAAAATTGTACTGCCTTCAAGAAATTGGTCAAAAGATTTATTAAAATGGGTATTGTAAAGTTTAATGATAAGCCTAGTGCGGAGAACCCGCTACCCAATCGTACCGATAGTGGGGTAAATGCGGCAGGTGAAGACATGAGAAGAGTTAAAATAGACTTGGCGGAAGTAAGAACTCCTTTAAGATGGGTGTGGAAAGAGATGGTAAAAAGGGAGATAATTATCTCAAAATCAGAAAGAAATTGTGAAAAGGTGGGGAACTATTGTGAGTTTCACAGTATAGAAGAGCATGATATTCAAGAGTGCACCAAGTTTAAGGTCTTAGTGCAGGACCTTATGGATAATAAATAAATGGAGTTTTATGAGGAAAGCCTAGCAGAAGAAAATAGATGCACGTCGGAAGTGGAGTTGACAGCAAATAGCCAAAGAGTTAACTACCTAGTGGTCATTATTTCTCGACCAAGAGTCAATGAGGTCGGGGCACAAGTAGCGCCAAAGGTCGTAATCCAAAAACCTGTTTCCTTTCCTTACAAGGATAACAAAATGGTACATTGGAACTACGACTGTAATGTGACAATTCCAGGAGGGGAAAATCTAGCCAGTACTTCTAAGGAGGGCCAAAGTAGAGGATCTTACACATGAAGTGGAAGGCGTTACGATGCGGGAAGTGTCAAAACTGAGCCTGTGAAAGCGAAAGCCTTGGTAGATGAGCGAGAGAAAGGGGCCGAAGCACTTATAAACGAACCGGTGAAGGAGGAAGAGGCTAAAGAGTTTCTGAAATTCTTGAAGCACAATGAATATAGCGTGGCAGAGCAGTTGCGCAAACAACCGGCTCCCATATTAGTGCTAGCATTGCTTCTAAGCTCAGAAGTGCATCGTGAGGCATTAATGAAAGTATTGAATGAAACTTATGTTACTAACGATATCTCTGTCAACAAGTTGGATCGTTTGGTTAGTAACATAAGTGCCGACAACTTCATCTACTTTAATGATGATGAAATTCCACCTGGGGGCATGGGATTGACCAAGGCTTTGTACATTACTACTCGTTGCAAAGGATATACACTACTCAGTGTGCTAATCGATAATGGATCAGCTCTGAATGTCCTACCATTGTCCACATTGAACAGGTTGCCAATAGATAGTTCCCACATGAAAACATGCCATAACATAGTGAGAGCATTTGATGGCACGGAGAGGAAAGTGATGGGAAGGATTGACATACCATTGCTGATTGGACCGAACACATATGAATTTGATTTTCTGATGATGGACATCAAGCCCTCCTATAATTACTTGTTGGGGAGGCCCTAGATATATTCAGCGGGAACAGTGCCCTCATCTTTGCACCAAAAATTAAAATTGGTGACAAAAGGTCGGCTGGTTACTATAAATGCAGAAGACGACATTATAGCAACTGTTACCAATGATGCGCCCTATGTAAAGGCGAATGATGAGGCAATTGAATGTTCCTTTCGATCCTTAGAATTCGTCAACGCAACATTCATTTTAAAAGGAAATGAAATGCCAGTGCCCAAGATATCCAGAATCACGAGAATGGGCTTACAAATGACAATGGGAAAAGGAGCCTGGCCAAGAAAAGGATTGGGTAGATATCTCCAATGAGGGATTCGAGTTCCAGAACTGAAAGAGAAAAGAATCCGTTTTGGCTTGGGTTACAGGCCATATCCTAGACAAAGGAGGAAAGAAATAGAGAAACAGCAAGAGACAAGAAGGGCACATTTGAGTGGAAAAGAAGTCGAGTGGGAATTGATGACGTTCCTTCACATATCCCAGACTTTTGTATCAAGAGGGATAATTTACCCTAAGAGAGGGATGCTTGAAAATGAAAGTCATCACTTCAATGCCATATACGAAGAAGAGACTGAACAAAGAAATCTGGATGGCATTCATCCTTACGAACTGGGAAGCTCCTTAAACAACTGGACTGCAGAAGAACTTCCTATAGTCTTTAGAAATTTTACAGAGTAATATTCAAAACACTCTTGTTGCTCTAAAGCCTAGAAGTAATAAGATTTCATTTGTGAAATAGACTCATGTTCAGACATTTTTGTTTTAATAAAATACACCTTTGAGCAAATATTCTTTTATACCGATAAATATTCTTTTGACGTTTTAATTTCTTTCTAAATTTTTCATTTCATTCACAAACATGAAAATAGCCATTCTTAAATTCATTTGTTCTTTGTACATTATTTTATGCCCACTACAGGTCCCTAGATATCAATGACATGAGCGATGATACTATAAATCTTGATTTCTCTTTTGAGCAAGACATGTGTTTAGAGGAAACTCAGGATTTTGAAGGTGATAGGGATTGTGACGTGTCTCTAGATTTGTTAAGAATGGTAAAGCAAGAAGAGAAGTAAATTTTGCCCCATGAGGAAGTGGTGGAGAATGTAACCTTGGAGGAAGGGAAGGTAGTCAAAATTGGAACGTGCATAACTCAAGAGATAATACGAGATCTTGTTGAGTTATTACTGGAATTTAGAGACATCTTTGCATGGTCATACCAAAATATGCCGGGGCTAGATACTAATATTGTAGTGCATCGCCTCCCTATAAGAGAAGAATGCAAGCCGGTTCAGCAGAAGCTACGAAGAATGAGGCCTGACGTGGTGCTGAAAATAAAAGAGGAAGTCAAGAAATAGTTTGATGCTGGCTTTCTACAGGTGGTCAAATACTCAGAATGGGTTGCCAACATTGTTCCTGTCCCAAAGAAAGATAGAAAGGTTCGAATGTGTGTGGACTACAGGGATTTAAATGAGGCCAGCCCTAAAGACAACTTTCCCTTGCCTCATATTGATACGTTAGTGGATAACACGGCGGGATACTCATTGTTCTATTTCGTGGATGGTTTTTCGGGATACAACCAGATAAAGATGCATCTTGAGGATACGAAGAAAACCACATTCATAACATTGTGAGGCACCTTTTGTTATAAGCTAATGCCATTCGGGCTAAAGAATGCAAGGGCAACATATCAAAGGGCTATGGTAACCTTATTCCACAACATGATGCATAAAGAAATTGAGGTGTACATTGACGACATGATTGCCAAATTTCGAACAGAGAAGGAGCATATTGAAGTCCTAAAAAAGTTGTTCTTGAGATTGAGGAAATTTCAATTAAAGCTTAATTTGGCAAAGTGTACCTTTGGAGCTAGGTCGGGGAACCTATTGGGCTTTGTAGTTAACAAGAGGGGAATAGAAGTTGACTCAGACAAGGTCAGAGCCATACAAGAGTTGCCTCCACCGCGCACTCAAAAAAAAGTTTGAGGTTTTCTTGGAAGGTTAAATTACATTGCTCAGTTTATTTCACAATTAACTGAGAAATGTGATCCTATATTTCGCCTCCTTAAGAAGAACAACCAAGGTACTTAGGATGCTGAATGCCAGAATGCTTTTGATAAAGTCAAGCAATATTTGTCAAATGCTCCAGTACTATCTTCGCCTAGTCCAGATAGACCGTTAATACTATACTTGTCAGTATTCAGTAACTCTATAGGATGTGTGTTTGGTCAGCATGATGAGTCAGGAAGAAAAGAGAAGGTGATATATTACCTCAGTAAGAAATTCACTGAGTGTGAGATGAGATATTCGCTGATTGAGAAGTTGTATTGTGCTTTGATTTAGACAACTCGAAGATTGAGGCAATATATGCTATATCATACAACCTGGCTAATTTCAAAACTTGACCCATTAAAGTACATGATGGAGTCAACTACCTTAAATGAAAGAATGGCAAGGTGACAGATATTACTATCTGAGTTTGATATAGTCTATGTGAGTCAGAAGGCCATAAAAGGAAGCGCAATAGTAAAATTTCTGGCTAGTAGGACTCTAGAAGATTACGAACCGTTAAGTTTTGATTTCCCCAATGAAGAGTTGATGTATGTGGCAACTACTAAAGAGTATCCATGGAAGCTGAACTTTGATGGAGCATCAAACGCTGTAGGAAATAGAATTATGGCAGTCTTGGTATCCCCAAATGGAGATCATTATCCATTCACGTGCAAATTGGATTTTGATTGCACAAACAATATGGCCGAGTATGAAGCGTGCATCATGGGAATTCGGGCAGCCATAAAACGCAAAATTAGAACACTGGAAGTATATGGAGACTCCGCATTAGTGATTTACTAGCTTAATGGAGAATGTGAGACAAGAAACCCAAAATTGATTAATTATCGAAAGATAGTTTTGGGGCTAATTGAAGAATTTGATGATGTCACTTTCAATTATCTCTCACGAGATGAAAATCAAATGGCAGATGCTTTGGCAACTATGGCTTCCATGATTAAAGTAAACAAAGAAGAGGATGTGAGGCCTATTCAGATGAGTATTTTTTAGGTTCTAGCTCATTGTTGTAACGTGGAAGAAGAGGAAAGGGATGACTATCCTTGGTATGATGATATATTGCGATACGTAAGAAATCGTGAATACCCTGAGCAGGCAACGGAGAATGACAAAAGAACGTTAAGGAGATTGGCCTGTGACTATGTTTTGGATGAGGATATCTTGTATAAAAGAAGGAAAGATTAGGTGCTTTTAAGATGTGTTGACGTTGTGGAAGCTAGGAAAATTTTGGAAGAAGTCCATGAGGGCGTTTGTGGGACCTACGCTAATGGTTTTACAATGGCTAGACAAATCATGAGGTTTGGATACTATTGGTCTATTATGGAGGGAGATTGTATCAACTATGCCAAGAAATGTCATAAATGCCAGATTTATGGGGATAAGATACATGTACCACCTTCACCTTTGTATGTTATGACTTCTCCATGGCCTTTTTCCATATGGGGCATGGATGTCATTGGGCTGATCTCACCAAAAGCTTCGAATGGGCATCATTTTATCTTTATGGTTATTGACTACTTCACGAAATAGGTGGAGGCTGCTACTTACGCTAGCGTTACTAAACCAGCAATTAGGCGGTTCTTGAAAAAAGAGATCATTTGTCGGTATAGAATGCCTAAGAGGATCATATCAGATAATGCATTGAACTTGAACAACAGTACGATAGCAGAAGTTTACAGTCAGTTGAAGATCAAACATCACAACTCATCTCTGTATCACCCAAAAATGAACGGGACAGTGGAAGCGGCCAACAAGAACATTAAAAAGATGGTGGGGAAAATGACTGAGACTTACAGAGATTGGCATGAGAAATTACCATTTGCACTCTTTGCTTATCGAATGTCTGTCAAAACTTCTACTGGGGTAACTTCCTTCTCATTGGTTTACGAGATGGAGGCAGTTCTACCCATTGAAGTAGAAATACCTTCTCTTCAAATTTTGTCAGAAATAAAACTGGATGAAGCAGAATAGATTCAATCGCGATATGATCAATTGAATTTGATTGAAGAAAAGAGGCTAAGGGCTATTCGTCATGGTCAGATGTATCCGAAGCGAATGATGCTAGCTTACGATAAAAAAGTTCGTCCAAGAGAATTTCACGAAGGAGACCTTGTACTGAAAAGATGCTTCCTATACAAAAGGATTTCAGAGGAAAATGGATGCCGAATTGAGAAGGCCCATATGTGGTAAAGAAGGCTTTCTCTGGCGGTGCACTGATTTTGACCGAAACGGATGGGAAGAACTTACCTAATCCTGTGAATTCGGACTCAGTCAAGAAGTATTTTGCCTGAAAAGGAGGAGAAGCCAAGGTGAAAACCCGCAAAGGGTGCTTTGAGACTTCTAAAAAAACAGAGACGGAGAGGCCAAGGTGAAAATCTACAAAGGGCGCCTTGAGACCAAAGGGGTTTTGAGTTGAAAACCCGAAAGGGTAGCTCAAATTTTGAAAGGCATGCAGTGATCTTGCTATACCTGAATCGACAAGAAGCGAAGTATGTTACGTATCAGGGCATCAACAGAGTACTTTAGATCTTCTAAACACATGTTAAGCTCAAAGCAGTCTTCATGGAGTTTGTATATAGAAGCCTAAGCTGCGATATCTAGGGCACCTGGTTTTTGTCCTATTTACTATCTTTGGATTCTTTTTCTTCTCAAAGATATGTTCCTAGATTAATTTCTTTTGTATTTTTGATAATTTATTCAAATCTAAACTATCCTCAAAGATCAATTTATTTGTTGCCCATTATTCATAAAGCATGTTGTATTGAAATAATGATTGATGAACTAATAATATTTTCACAAAAGAAGTTTTGCATATTGCTTTCGAAATTTCTAAATAATACAAGAAACTAAAACAGGACAATTATTTAAGAATTCCCATGAGTAAAGGTCAGAGATACTTGAGAAAGGTCTAAATTGAGACTATCTCTTTTGTCCAAATAGGTGATTGGACAAATTAATGAGTTGAGCAATATCGATCCTAAGAGAGGATCATTTCATAAACATCTCCAGTGGGTCATAACATTCGGGGAATGGTATGACGGACTAAGTTGACGGAAAAGGTTCAAAGCATACTTCGTGAAGAACAAAGATGAACCTCTTGATAAATGAATGAGTGATAGGAATCATTCTCATAGCATTTTTGCATTCATAACACATTTGGTTAGGAGCATTTGATTTATTCTGATCATAACATCCTAATCATTTAGCATAAGCATAAGCATATGAAACTGAGTCTACAGGACATGTTCCCCAGAGGACAGTGTAGCAACATCGGTGTTTTCAAATCTTGTCTTCTCGAGAGAGCAGCGAGGTAGATTGATGTTAACAAATCTTATCTTCCCAGGTAGTAGGGGAGCAGATTTTAGCCATTAACCTTATCTTCCCGAGGTAGCAAGGGAGTCGGCTGAATATTGTAGTCTTATCTTCCTGATGTAGCAAGGGAGTAGACTGAAAAATGAAGATTTTGTCTCCTCGAGGTAGCAACGAGGCAGATCGATGTTGGCAAATCTTATCTTCCCGAGGTAGCAGGAGAGAAGATTTTAGCTATTAGCCTTATCTTCCTAAGGTAGCAAGGGAGCAGGCTAAAGATTGTAGTCTTATCTTCCTGATGTAGCAAGGGAGTAGACTGAAAAATGAAGATTTTTTCTCCTCGAGATAGCAGTGAGGCAGATCGATGTTGGCAAATCTTATCTTCCCGAGGTAGCAGGGGAGCAGATTTTAGCCATTGGCCTTATCTTCCTGAGGTAGCAAGGGAACGTGCTAAAGATTTTAGTCTTATCTTCCTGATATAGCAAGGGAGTAGACTAATAAATAAAGATCTTGTCTCCTCGAAATAGTAGTGAGGCAGATTGATGTTAGTAAATCTTATCTTCCCGAGGTAGCAGGGGAGCAGATTTTAAACCATCGGCCTTATTTCCCTGAAGTTACAATGGAGTAGGTTAAAGATATTAGCCTTATCTTCCTGAGGTAGCAAGGAAGCAAGTTGGAAATTATGGTCTGGCATCCCTTAGGTTGCAGGGGCAGATTAAAAATAGTAGATCTGGCTTTCCTGAAGTTGCAGGATCAGACCGAAGATACCAGTCTTGTCTCCCTAATTTTGCAGTGGAGCAGATTAAAGATAACGGATATTACCTTCCTGAAGTTGCAGTGAAGTAGATTGAAGCCATCAGACTTAGTCCAATTCCTTTGAAATTGTAGATTGGTTGGAAGTTATTTGAAAAAGACAAGGATCAAGAGGTTAGAACTTAGCAAGACCGGGCAAAATGGGTCCTTTTTTTAGTCTTTGCTCTATTCTCGTTACACGACAATGAGCAAAAAGGGGCAGCTGTAATAACCAATTTCAGCCCGGGCCATAAACCCAAAACACAAAAACAGAAAATACAAAAAATAATAATAAAAGTCCTTTTTACAGACCCTTATAGTCCATTTTACAAGCCCGATATTACCCAAACCTTTATCCATTACCATGACCTAATAACAAAATTACACCTATAGCCCAAACACTAGCCTAAACCCATTACACCCAAACAGACTAAACTAAACCCCTAACCTAACAAACCCAAACCTACGGGGCCCAAATGGCCCAAACTAAATCAGAAACCTAGGGTTTCTTAAACCCTTGCGCCGCTGCTCGTTGTAGCCTCTCTCACTGCCGAGCATTACGCCACTGTGGCCATCGTGATTCACGCTATCAACCTAAAAAAAGGAAAGAGCAAACAATAGAGGATATGGTAAGAAATCAAACAAAAGAAATATACCAAGTTTTGTATCATTACAGTGGCTATAAAAGCCCGAATAAAAACAATGTAAAGGGACGGATACTAGGCAAATATATACAAAAACAATTTTTTTTTCAAATCAAAGAAAGGTGAATTTTTTATTTGTTATTTCGTTTTTTATATTATTATTTTATCTTTATTTTTTTTTCACCGAATACATACATACAAATCGATTTTTACGAATATTAACAGCATTAAAATAAAGGAAAAGGGGTTACATGTGATTCGCCTGAAAAAAAGAAGGTTTTTTACCTTCCGACCGCCGTGTACTGCAGCGCGTGAGGCGCGTGAGGCGGTGGCCGATGACCGCTGCCGGAGCTCAGGCCAAGGAGGGGAGAGAGCATTCTGGGATTTTTTTTTTTTCTTAAGGACGGTTTGAAATGGTTTTTGGGCTGATTTTTTTATTTATATAGCAATAAAGAAACGACTCCGTTTTGGCTTAATTCAATGAGCACAAAACGACGTCATTTAACAGCCAGGATCCGCGTGTTGACCCGTTCACCCGGGAAGGATCTGCGCGTTTTATTAAAATGTGATATTTACTCCCTAGGCCCTTCCACATTATTTCTGTATTATAATCACGTCCATTTTTTTATTATTAATTCGGCCCTGAACTTAGGACTTTGTTTCAATTTAGTCCTTTAGGCCATCCTAAGGGCAGTGAATAGGAGGACGGCACCGTTTAGAAGATGGGGCATAATTACCCTATGAGTCCCTATGGTGTGGCGCGCGTACCGATTTGACCCTTTTACAGTTCTACTTTAATTTCTTTTTTTTTATTTTTAATTTAATCTCTATTCAATCTTTGTTTTTTGTACTTTTATTTTTATTTTTAAATTATTTTGGCATTATATAATTATTTCATTTTTTTTCTATATTATGTATACATTATTTTAAATTTGTATATATTATTTTAAAATTCGCATTAATATTAAATATTATTATTTTGGAATTGGTATATTGTTATTAAATATTATGTATTATTTTACATTCTGCATATTGTATAATATTTTAAAGTAATTTATCTATTTTAATTTAGTTTTTTAAATTATTATTATTTATTTATCTTAATATTATATATATTATTTATTTTCAAACTTTCCTTTGATTACTGTTATATTTGTATATTGTTACATGTAATATATATTATTCTAAATCTTTATACTATAATATAAAAATTATTTTACTATTAACATTTTTCCTTTCCTTTTTTTCATGCATTATCTATTTCAAATATGTATATTGTCCTTTTATATGAAAATATGTATTATTGTTATATATGATATTTACTTTTTTTTTTTAAATCCTAAGTTTATGTTATTCATTTAAAATACGTTAATAATTTTATGTGTATATGTCCTTTTAAAAAATATTACTTGTTTGTTTATTTCAATATCGATTTGTTGTTTAAAATACTTCATTCATTTTATTGTCATTTTTTTTAATCTTCATTTTTCATGATTTTGTATTTATTTCTAAGTTTTTTTTTATATATATTCTGTAATTTGTTACAATTTACTTTAAATCTTTTATTTACTTATGTTATGTATTTTTACTCTAGCATAGTCATCTTATTATGTATAGTTCATTATTTTACTCATTTCCTTTAATGGTCTATATTTGTATTATAGTGTTGTATTAATATTGCATTTTGCTCAAAGCATCGTTTTAAAATGTATTCTAATTAATTGCTATTTTATTCAAAAATTGTTTTTAAATTAAGGCAATATTTGACATTTGGGATTTTCGAAAGAATCGTGCCCTAACTTACTGGGCTTCGATTTCTTTCGTTAATTCTAAATGATTAAGTATCCTTTTCAAATTAAAATGTACAATTTTCAAATAAAAAAAACTATCTTTGAAAATTTAAAATGTTGCGTCCTAACTTACTAGATGTGATATTCTGATATTTCGAGGTAGGGATTTCTAAAAACAAAAGATGTTTGGCGTTTGGGAAATTTGAAAGATCGTGCTCTAACTTACTGAGATTCGATCATTTTCTTTTATCCAAATAATTGAATGTCTTTTAAAAAAATCATAAGTTTTTTTAAAAAAATCAAAAGGATCATACTTTAAAACCTTTTCAAATCTTCGACACTAGGACATTTAATAATCAATTAGGTACCAATTTTTTGGGCATTACGAGGGTGCTAATCCTTCCTCATATGTAACAGACTCCCGAACCCGGTTTCTCAAATTTTTATAGACCAGAATCTTTTTTAAAAAATACTAAAATGTTTCGTAAGGTGATCCAATCGCACCTAAACAAAAAGGATTAGTGGCGACTCCATTTCCATTTTCATTTTAAAGTCGACCCTGTTTTTCAAACCCTTAAAAATGGTTTCGACACGTATGAATTATATTTATATTGATGGGAAGCTAAATAATACAATTGATATATGTGCTATATGGAATTGATATGATAAAAATGTATTGAGTATGAGATTATAAATGGTTGATTCATCTTTGAATAGATGATATATATGTGTGTTTATATGGCTAATTTATTGTTGGATAATTATGTTAGGCATTTGGCTAATTATATGGAATGTATTATGATAATTTTGTATGGACATTATATACAGTAAGTTTAATTCTGAATTATAAGAGCTTACTAAGCTGTAAAGCTTACTCTGCTTATTTTTCCTTGTTTTATAGATTTACGAAAGCTCACTCGATTTGGACGGCGTCGGAGATAAGCATCACATTATCCAATAGACTTTTTGGTACTTTTGGAACTTAAGGAAAATGTGTAAATATGGCATGTATAGGCTAGTTAATAGGATGATGTTTTGGTTACTTTTGGTTATAAAGCTCATATGTGTTTTGATGTGATTAAGCCATGAGATTTGGCTTGATTGGCAAAATGGGTGAATGTATATAAGTTGATATGTTTTGGCAAGTTTGTTAATGAAAGATTTGATGCATATATTTATATTGATATGAGATGAGTATATGAATTGAAAATGCTTGAATGATGGTTGGCATTGGAATGTTTATAAGGTTAAATTAATGAATAGGTTATATGTGTATATTGGCTTATGAATCATATTGATTTGGTATGATTTGGTTAGGCAAATGTATCTAGAAATGGTTGAAGTTGTTATGGTATAATTTGTGCATATTTTGGACTTGATTTGGCTGCATATTGGTTTGTATTTTGGTGATATTTGAGTTTTTGTAGGTTAATGAAATTGAGTGAGAAAATGTGGCTTAAGCCAAGCCTATTTTTCATCCACACGGTTGAGCACACGGGAGTGTGGCTCAACCGTGTGTGACACATGGCTTTGGTACACGGTCGTGTGTCCCCTGGTGTGGTAATTCAAATTAAGTCAATATGCTCCACACGGCCTCACACACGAGCGTGTGACTGGCTGTGTAGTACAAGTCAGTGTACCCTACAGGTTTGGCACAGTCGAGCACACGGCCTGGACACAAGCATGTGAGGCTATTTTGAATAGGTACACAGGTTGGACACATGGGTGTGTGACTAGCCGTGTGACCTAAGTCAGTATACACTCCAATTTTCACATGGCCAAGCATATGGGTGTGCGGTTGGCCATGTAACCCAAGTCAGTATGTATGCCTTGTTTCCACAAGGGCTATGACACTAGCATGTTTGGTCGCCGTGTGAGGCACACGGCCTGGTCACACGAGCGTGTGACGTTTAAAAGTTAGAAAATTTTATAAGTTTCGAAAATTTTTATATGTGATCAGTTTAGTCCCGAACCTTCATTAAAGCATGTTTAAAGTCTCGTAGACCTTTTAAAGAGACATTGTATGGATGAATGAATGTGATATGATGATATATGATAAATGTATATGAAATGTTTGTATATTTTTGTGAATTGTTCGGTAATGCCTTTAACCCTAGTCCGGCGACAGATTTGGGTTAGGGGTGTTACAGCCCCCCTCGGGAAACATGGCACAACGGGGGCCTTGGTGGTGCGGCTGTGAACTCCCCACTGTTGCAAACTCTAGGCACTTGTTCAGTCTATTGTCGTACCCTGCAATGCCATATGTTATGGACCATCACGAATTCTATTATTAAAATGAATTCTCTTATTTCAGTTAAAAATTTTTAGTTAAAAATACTAAGTGGAAGTGGCCTAAAAGAAACTATCCCCGTTTTAGACATGTACGAGAGCCTCGAGCACCATCGGTAATGTAGTCCATCTCGTGGTGTGGGGTCATCGGGCAGCATCGGCACCTTAGTGCCTCGAATGTGTGGGAGCATCAAGCACCATCGACAACTTTGGCCCCTATTGGTGTGGAAGCATAGGGCTAGAAAAAGTGTCTCCTATTGTCAAGGTAATGAACTAATTTTTCCTACAGATTTTACATTATCAACATGGAGGATGACAACTCGAAAAATTCTTCCGATATTCTACTTGGGAGACCACTTTTAAGCACTGTACGAACGAAAATTGATGTTCAAAGTGGAACACTCACTATGAAGTTCAACGATGAAGTGGTTAAATTTAATATCTATGAGGACAGGAGCCACCCCAGTGTAATGAAAAATGTCTCTAGTGTTCATGTAGTGCCTAAGAAAACCGACGTGACTGTAATTAAAAATTCTGCAAATGAATATAAAAAATTACACATTTAAGAGTTTGAGTAAATTTGGCATGATGCATATGAAAATGCCTGAATTTATAAAGACAAAACTAAAGCATTTCATGATTAGAAGATATCCTATAAACAATTTCCAATAGGACAAAAAGTGTCGTTTTATGATCACATATTGAGGATCTTTGCAGGTAAACTTCAAACCAAATGGCTAGGTCCTTCCTTTATTACTCAATTGTTTCCTCATGGTGCAGTCGAAATTAAGAGCAAGGAATCTGGAAAGTGCTTCAACGTCAATGGGAAAAGGTTGAAATCTTTTTCAAGAACTTCCAACTACACATGGTGGAAGAATTAATTCTGAAGGAACCAAATGAATAACACTCAGGCCGTCGAGCTAACGACGTTAAACAAATGCGCTTTTTGAGAGGTGACTCATAAATATTTATTTTAATTTATTTAATTTTGAATACGATTTAGTTTATGTAGAAAATAAAAAATAATAATAAGTTTATTATTTAATCTATTTTAATGTGTCGCTTTTTAGGAATAATGATGGAGGTCCAAATCTCAAATATCCACGTTATATTGCAAAGCTGACATTCCACCACCCTCTGGCAAATTAAATATACACGGGGAGTAGACTTTACCCTTCACTTTTGCTATTCTTTTAATTTGCACATTGAGGACAATATGGGCTAAGTAGGCGGGACATGCCATGCTATTTCTTCTGTGCATGTGTTAATTCGTATATTAAGATTATTCCTTAATTCGTTTCGAAAATGAACTTCCAATTCCTATGCTTAGTTTATTTAAATAATTGGGTGATTCATGAATAACTATTGCTTACTTTGATTAATAAGTATTTTGTAAAGTTGAAAATGTTATGGCTAAGTTAATATTTCATAAAAATTATCGACTCTTTAAACTTGCCTAATAAAAGTACTCTGTCTCATTTAAGTAAAATAATAATAAATCCATTAATGGCTTAGTTATGTGTGAAGATTTTGAAAATGTGACCAAATTGTGTAACCAGGATGAGATGATTGAGTTATCATCTCATTTCGCATAAAAAGATTTGAGTGACAAACCGAAACTTGTAACACTCTGCTAACTGAACTGTCTTGAGAAAAGAGAAATAAACTTATTAGGGACATGTCAAATTGAGTAACTGGGGTGAGGTGCTTAGGTTGTCATCTCATTTCGCGAAGATTTGACTACATCTCAAACTTGTGAAAAAATTCATTGAGTACGATTGTCTTGCAAGTTTGATAAAGCCTAAATTAAGTGAATTAATTGAATTTTGCATAATGTTAGAAATTTTATAAAATGCTTATTTGTTGAACCAAGTAATTACTTATTTTTTATTCAACTAATTGTTTGCATTATGCTTGGTTGAGGAAGGAAAGTTGATTTCGGAAAGAATTATGGAATGATTTCTGGTATAGGAATACACATCATACTTGAGGACAAGCATTGTGTAAGTAGGGGAGAATTGATAACAAGCTGAATTTGTATGTTTAACACACCCAATTTTGGTAATTTTTGCTACTGAGTCTGTAATTTTTGGTTAATTCTATCAAGTATGTAGTTGGAGCATTGAAATTCAAGTTAGCAAGCAAATCGAGCTAAATTGGAGGACAAACAATAAAAAGAGGTCAAATTAAAAATTTGAAAAATTTATGGCTGATCAGGTTTTTTATTTAACTTTGTAAAAGTTAAATTTAGAAAAAAAAATCTAATATAAAATCTGAAGTAAAATATGATTTTATGTGGTTGATTGTTAGATGAATCAAGCTAAAATTAGTATATGAAATGTATACAAATATTTTGTATGGTGGCTCTGGAAAATACACTTGAGATTGAATAAATTATTATTTGTTTTCTTTCAACTCTTTCCTGCGTCTGTAGCAAAGTTTGTGAGCAATATGCCATTTCATTTTCTTTTCCTTGCTTCTCAACTTTTTTTGTTCAATTGCTTCCAAAGTCCTTTCTCCTTTCCAACATTCATCATTATCATTAAATTCCTTCCCATAAACCAACAAAGCATTATTAGTTTCATGCTTAATTAATTTTCTTTTAATTTTAACCCGGTTATCATTTCAATAAAAAAATGGTGAGATATGAACCCGCATTAAAAAAATCTTTTAATACGATGTTCGATACCTTTCTATTATATGGGATAGTCAAAATAGTCACAATTGTCCCTTAAAAAAACGTTGTACACACAGGTCTTGGACACGACATTGGCTAGACTCAGAAATCTAGTCACATAAATAGGAAAATTAGAAATCTTAGTCCATGTAGGATCGACCCTCCTACACTACACTACTATTTAATTAAGTTAGAGTGTAGAGAATTATATTTAGTGATTTCGACGTCCATCAATCACTTAATTAATTCTAAAGTTATAGAATAATTAAAGCTAACCTTTATTATTTAATAAGTTTTACTTCTAACACCAAAAAAAAAAAAATATGTTCGATTTTTATTATTTTTGTGTTTTGAAATGTTTGACACTTTTACATAATTTGATATTCTTTTTACCATGCTTATTTTTTCTGTGCAAAAGAAAAGAACATATGATACATAAGAAGATGTCAGTACTAAATAAAGAATCATTTACTTTGATTTTTATTTAAAGTATTCGATTGTGAGTTTTTTCAGATTTTGGTTTTATTGAATAGAGAGGCTTATATTTGGGGCTAAAAGTCTGAGCAATAGCAGCGTTTTTCCAGAAACACCGCTAAAAGTCTAAGCAATAGCGGCGTTTTTTCATAAACACCGCTAAAAGTTGAATAGTTATTTTTGTGTAGGGACTCGTTTCGATTTGATCTGATTTAATTTTCATATTTTTTTTTCTTATTCTTGTTTTGAATTATATTTTCATAGTTAAGTTTTAAGGTTTAGTTCTTATTTTTTAGGTTTAGGGTTTAATATTTTTTGGGTTTAGGGATAAATATGGTGAACTACTTAATTTGTGTATCTTGGATTTTTTTATAATATAGATAAATATAAATTATTATTTAAAAATATATATATATCAAAATGAGTTAAATCTCAAAATCATACATGAACAATGGTTTAGTCCCAAAATCCCAAAATTTAGGTGTATACATATAATTAAATGCCATTTATATGAAATCTAAACAACTAATGCGGACCATACTTAAAAGAATAATGTTGATGAAAAATAAAGAAAAAAGAAATCCTTTCAACAATATTAGATCATACGATACCCATCTATATTTTTAACTTTCAACAATTTAATTCCTAAAAGAGTTGACCATGGTAATTAAATTTAACTTTCAATATTTATATATTTTTTATCAATTTGATTCTTATTTTTTGAACCAAAACCTTCTACTTTTTTAAAAAATATTAAATCTCATTTTTAATAGGAATGTAATTGTAAAATTAAATTTTTTAATGATATTGACATGAAAACCTACAAGGTAATTCACATGACATGATACTATTTTTTTATATGTTAAGTTACAAAGCTGTTAAAATTGATTTAAGGTTTAACGTTTAGTATGTTAATTTTATGGTATAGGGTTTTGTTATTTTGGGTTATGGGTTTAGTGTTTTAAAGTTTGTTATTAATTTGAAGTTTAGTGTTTAAGGTTTAAGATCTTAGTGTTTAGCGGTATTAAGGTAATTTAAGTGTTTGTTCTTAGGGGTTAAGGGTTAGGGGTTTAGGGGTTTAGGGGTTAATGGTTAAAGGTTTCTGGTTTATGTTTTGTTGTTTAGGGTTTAGGTGTTATGGTTTAGGGGTTTAAGGGTTTAGGGGTTGTGATTTATAATTTGTGGTTTAGGGTTTATTGTTTTATAATTTGTGATTTATAATTTTTATCCTTAATTTATATATTATATAATTGTAAAAGAGATAATATGAATTTTAATATTAAATTTATCATTATATTGTTTGGGGTTTGGGGTTATGTGTTAGAGTTAGGGTTGGAGTTTGGATTTGGGGTTATGTACTGGGGTTTGGGGTTAAGTTTTTTAATTTATATGTTAAATAATTTATTATATAATTGTAAAAGAGACAATATAAATTTTAATATTAAATTTACCATTATATAGTTTGGGGTTTGGGGTTATGTGTTAGAGTTTAGGGTTGGAGTTTAAATTTGGGGTTATGTAGGTTTGGGGTTTAAGTTTATGTGTTAGAGTTTAATTAGGGTTGGAGTTTAGGGTTTAAGTTTTAGGGTATCGAGTTTAGGCTATTATTTTAGATTTTAATTTAGAATAAAAATATAAATAAGATAAATATAAATTATTATTTTAAAAGAATATATATCAAAATGGGTTTTACCCCAAAAGCATACATGAAGAGTAGTACTGGATTAGTGTGTAAGTGTGTAAATAAACTGTAATTTGATCTAAATATTGATACAATTAACATCATTTTTTTATTCTTATATTGCATACATAAATATTTAAATTTAACTTTCAATATTTATATTTTTTTTATCAATTTGATTATTATTTTTTGAACCAAGACCTACCACTTTGTAAAAAAAATGTTAAATCTCATTTTTAATAGGAATGTAATTGTAAAATTAAATTTTTAATGATATTGACATGAAAACCTACAAGGTAATCCACATTACATGATACTAATTTTTTTATATGTTAATTTAAAAATTATATAAATCTTCAAAACAATTTAAAATTAAAAATTAAAAATTAAAAACTTAAAAATTTAAATTTTAATATTTTAGTCCATATTTTAGTTAAAAAGTTTAATATTCAAAATTTTAAAAAATAAAAATTCCAAAAAATGATAATCTCAGTAAAAAAATTTTAAAAGAAAAAAAGAAAAATATATATTAAAAATAAAAATATTTTAAAATTGAATAATAGTGACGTTTTTTAGCAAAAGGCCGCAAAAAGTTAAGCCGCAATAAATTAGAGAATTAACGGCGTTTTTTTGAAAAACGCCACAAAAAGCTATTAATTTTTATGCCAAAAAGAGAAATCAAAATCCCGCTCACTCCCAAAAATTGAAAGAGGCAAAATCTCTTCTCCCTCTCACACACGTTCTTCTATTCTTTTTTCACGTTTTCTTCTTTTTCTTTTAATCTTTGATTTTCTTCTGCTGCTTCATTTCAATGGCGTTTTCTTTTTTGGGGGGGGGTTTGATCTGTTGTATTTTCGTCAGATCTTTGTAAGAATCCGGTTGATGGGTTCTCGGCCGGATTGGTTGATGAAAACAATATCTTTGAATGGAGTGTTACAGTTATCGGACCACCTGATCCTCTTTAGTTAGTCCCCCCGCCTTTTTTTTTGGTAAAGTTTCTTTCTTTCTTTTGTTATTATCATTGAAATTAGATGTTTCTTATGGATTCTTTGATGTGGATTTTGTGTGTTTACATTTGATTAGGATATTAATGCTTAATAGGGTTTAGGGTTTTTTAAATTAGATTGATTGAGCTGAACTTTGATTTATGCCATGGTTTTAAGGTGTTCTATTAAATTCGAATGGGATTTTGGGGTTCTAAATTGGATTATCTTGATTGACTTTTAGGTGATTGTAAGGTTAACGTATGATTTTGAGTTTTACCTATTGATTGTGTTGCCAATTGCCAATTGTTTAGGTTTCTCGAATTGATTGCAGGCAGCAATCTTAACAAAACAAATTGTTTGTTTTTGACAACTGTACATAATAACCATGGATAGGGGTTGCTGAATGCTTCTTTTCATTATATATATACATCATTAAGTTACCATCAAGACCTGGTTCTTGTAGTATTGGTTCTCTTGCGAATGATATTTGGAAGTTTCTTAGCTTCTGCAAGAAGGTTGTTGGTTCTAACGAGCAAAAATTGTTGTTCTTGTGCTTTTGGAATTTGTTTAGTCACAAAAGCTTGTCAACAGTTGTCTTTGCTTGTAGCTTCTGTTCCTTGTTACGCATCTTACCTTCCTGTTGCTTGTTATCCTCAAGTAATCTTGACATTGAATTGAGTTCTGTAGGAACTGCTTCTAGTGGTTGTGGCTGTGGGTTAATCTCTTGTTTGGGGATATATCTTTTACCTTTATGTTTTTTCTTATTAATGTTCTTTATCGTAAATATTCGAACTTCAGTGAAGGGGGATTTTTCAATGCCATCATGAGTTTTCCGCCCAATTATCCAAACAGCCCTCCAACAGTGAAATTTACATCAGAGATTTGGCATCCAAATGGTATACCTTTGCATGTTCGAATTCTTGTGCCTTTGTGTAATGCAAGAACTAATTAATCTTTAATGTTTTTTGCAGTTTATCCTGATGGGCGTGTTTGCATATCAATTCTTCATCCTCCAGGTGATGATCCAAATGGCTATGAGCTTGCAAGTGAGCGCTGGATGCCAGTCCATACAGTATGTTTGTGAAGTGTCAATTCTTTTATCTTTTTTTCTTGCCTGCTCAAGTGCCATTCCTGAAAGTTCAACTACTTTAATTTATGATGTCCTTCTTTTCTTGACACCATGATAGATTAACAAATGTATATTCTTACTATGTGGCAGGTTGGAAGTATTGTATTGAGTATCATATCAATGCTTTCAAGCCCTAATGATGAATCTCCTGCGAATGTTGAAGCTGCTGTAAGTGATTGCCGACTGGAAAAGTAAGAACAACGGGCATTTTACAATAAGTTTACCACTGTATTTCTTCATCTGGTAAACTGGAACATAGGTATGCTTGTCTTATATTTCTAGATTATGAGTTGCCGGATAACTTTTCCTTTTTTTTTTTTCCTCATCCATCTAGCATTTTGCTTGCTAGCAAAGATATTGGTTACCAATTCCTGACTTGTTGCTTGTCAGGCGCGTCCTGCTGCAATAAGTGTTCTGCAGATGGATGATTTAGCTGGAAAAGATGGCATCATTTCTGAGCATTCTCCTGGGGTTTTCTTACAGGTACTTTTCCTTTTTCGTTGCTGATGGCTTCTGTTTTGACTCCATAATGATATAAGAACTTCTATTAGATCAGTTTATAAGAGTAGAGATGCCAAGCTGAAACGTTGAAGGGACCTCTTCTTAGAGAAAATTGTTGGACTTGCATGGTCCTCTTATCTTTCTGATGTTTTTCTTGCTTTGTTTTTTGTCTTACTTTTATTTCTCAATGAATTTATTTTCCTTCCATTGAGATATTAATATAAAAAGTAATATCCGACAAAATATGGAATGACTTGTGGAGAATTCACCATAAAGCGTGTGTGGTAAAATTCTGCTAGCAAATTTTCAGTTAACCCAACTAGAATACAATGTAAAATTTGATTCTGCATATTCTTTTGCTTGCAAATCTATGGCAGCTTATTTTATTACCATGATGTTGACTCAGTTGCTTTCTTTCTTCTTGGTTGCAGGGATTGCTGGTTTATGGTATAAATGGTCGAGAAATTTTTAAAAGGAATTTAGATCCAAATGTTTGCAGAGAGGTATCACTTCTTTTCTTTGAAGATCAGATTGTTCTTATTGTAACACTTTGGAGTTTCAACTTTCTTTGGTGCTATTGATTTTTTGACTCAGAATTGTGGTTTCTTTTATAGATAGAAGGAATACTTGCAAGCATTGGCCATTTTTCTGCAACTTGCATATTAATTTTTCATTGTCTTAGTAAGATGTTACTGGGTCTGCCCTCTAAGGACTGGAGAGAAATCTCACATTATGAAGTTTTATGAACTGTTTTTCAGATAGTAGTTTAATTGAGCTAAGTGTGCTAGTTACTAGTAACTGCTTTGATGATAGTTACCCAAAATTTCTGTGGAGGACCACAGTTTTTGCTGCTATTTCATTACTTTATTGATATTGCTGATTCTGCCAAGTTTATCTGGAAAATATCATATTCTTGTATTCTCTTCCGAAGTCTGATTTTATTTCATTCTAATTTGAACAGTCTTTTTGCAAGTGGCTGCAATTTATTCTCATTTCGGTTTAGGTAGGACTTCGTTTAATAGTATTCATTGCCAAATGTAAGGATATTCTCACTCCTCTCCTGTCCCACAATACTCCAGAGGGAGAAAAGGAAAAGGATCCGTTAGCCATTATTCATCTTGTTGTCTCTAAGTATTACTCCTCCTAGGAATGACCAGAGAATTTTGGGTAGGCTGTTTCAAACATCGAAGGAATTGGGTGAATGATGTTTATCAACTCCCTTCCCAAAAGAAAAGGAATCAAAGATACTAAATGCTTAATGCCATTTTATTATGTTTTTATATTTTTACATGTTACAATCATATGTAATTAGTTCAAAGTAGCTGTGATTCTGCTCAATTTTAGAATTTAACTTTTGTATTCTAATTTGGAATAATTTGAATTTTCATTTTTATGTCATTAGTTAGGACAAATAGTTTACATGGTTAACTATTTTGATTAAAATATGGATGTGAATTCTTTTTCTATTTTTCTTTTTTGAGAGTTTGCAAGTAGAAATTAGTCACAAACTAGAATCGAATCAAATAAAAATAGAATAAAACTTGCATATGATAACTACATATGATGGGATTAAACCCAATTTTTTTCTCTTAGTCCATCTATTTTCTCTTTAATTTTTCTGGTAAATCTGTATCTTTTTGAGTGGGTTTTATGGGTCAATTTAGTGGATTTGTAGCAACAGTAGGCAGATTTTGATAGTTAATATTCCTAATTCTTTGAATTTCTTGGGTCCCAAAACTCAAATCCTTGTCTGTCAAAAGATTTGAGATTTGTCCATTTTATTGTTTGATATTTACTATGTAAGCTGTTAGATTTACCATAATATAGCTCTTTTATGTTTTGACTGGTGGCAAATGGAACAGGAAAAACGAACTACACTAGATTGCGGTCCAAGAACAATTTGCGGAAGGCACATAATGACTGGCTCCTACCTCTACAAATGCTTCTGGGAGGCATTGCAACAGCGAATAAGAGTGATATTGATCAACATGCAGTTGACATCGTATGTGCTCTGAATCCGAATTCAGGTGTGAGTTCTAGATATTTTATGTGCAAAAAAGTATTAGAGTGCCTTATGTTTGTATGTTAGTTAAGTAGATTATAGATAGAACATGCAGTGGGATCAACTAATTAGTTGATCAAAAACTACACCCAATTTTGTAATTGTCTACTTGCATATTTGCATATACTTAATAAGAATCTCGTGTCAACTAGTTATTCTATTTTTTTATTTAGTTGTTTTGTTTTCAACATTTTATTTTTATTTGAGTTGAAAGAAGAAAAACACGAATTGCAATTTTGACTTAGAAAAGAGAATATTCAATAATCAATTTTAATATTTCACATGGGAATGCATATTCAAATTTTATATTTTCAACGATTATAATTTAAGTTCTTATTTCATTTAAGTAACTTCATTATAATATCTTATTTTATAGATATCTTTAAATTTAATCTAATTCTTATTATTTATTTTAGTTTTGTTCTAAATTTTTATTTTTATTTTAATATTTAAGATAATTTGAGTTCTAACTTTTGAATTTTAATTGTGTTATTAATTTATTTTTTTAAAATTTAAAATTTTAATTTCTTATGCCTTTTCCCTTCCAGGTATCTCTAGTTTATGATTAGGAGAAACTCGGGAGGACCACTTCTGTTTGACAAAGATTTAGAAGCGACCGTTCGTCGAAATCGCCGAGAGATAAGAAGAAGCCTTTAGTATCTAGAGCAGGAATAAGAACCTGAACCTACTGAAGAGATGGAAGCAAATCAAGACAATTTACCACCTCCCGCGATAGCCGCAGAACGGGTGAACCAAAATAATGCTCCTCGTACTATGTATGATTATGTTAAACCTAATTTGGCTGGTACTGAATCTAGTATTGTTAGGCCTGCTATTGCTGTAAATAATTTTGAACTAAAGCCTAACACTATTTAGATGATTCAGCAATTTGTTCAGTTTGATAGTTTACAGGATGAGGATCTCAACTCACACTTAGCCAATTTCTTGGAATTTTGTGACACTTTTAAAATCAATGGTGTTTCTGATGATGCCATTTGCCTCTGACTATTTCTTTTTTCCTTAAAGAATAAAGCTAAACAATGATTAAATTCTCTACCACGAGGCTCAATCACTACATGGGAACAGATAACCGAAAAATTTTTACTCAAATATTTTCCTCCAGCTAAAACAGTTAAATTGCGGAATGGTATCTCTTTTTTTTTCCAGATGGATTTAGAAACACTTTACGATGCCTGAGAGAGATACAAAGATCTCTTGAGAAGGTGCCCTCACCATGGGTTACCTCTATGGTTACAAGTTCAAACCTTTTACAATGGTTTGAATCCCTCAACAAGGCAGATGATCCATGCAGCTACCGATGGAACAATCAACAACAAAACACTCGAAGCAGCTTATGAGTTTATAGAGGATATGTCACTGAATAACTATCAGTGGCAAGTCATGAGGACAAAGCCGACAAAAGTAGTAGGAGTTTTTAATATTGATGCAGTCACAATGCTTTCCACTCAGGTAGAACTTTTAAATAAAAAGATTGATGGTTTTATTGGTTCTACGCAGGTACATTCAGTTATGCAGTGCGACTCAAGCCTAGGAGGAGTGGGCAACCCAGAGTACCATCCCTATGGACCTAGCATAGAAAATGAACAGATGAATTATATGGGTAATAATTCTCGACCTCAAAATAATCCTTATAGCAATACTTACAATGTAGGTTGGAAGAATCACCCTAATTTCTCATAGGGCGGACAAGGAAATCAAAGACAACCACCCACTTCGGGATTCCAACAACCTCCATTCCGCCAAGAAAAGAAACCGAACCTTGAAGAGATGTTGGAAAAATTCATATCGGTCTCCGAAACTTATTTTCAAAATACCAAAACAGCACTTAAGAACCAGCAAGCATCCATTCAAAGGCTCGAGAATCAAATTGGTCAACTTGCAAAAATTATATCTAATAGACTACAAGGTAGTTTGTCGAGTAATACCGAGCCAAATCCTAGAGAACATGTAAAAGCAGTTACTCTGAGGAATGGAAAAGTGCTAGATGAACTTGAAAAAAAGCCTGTTCAAGAATCTAAAATGGAAACGGTAGAGGAAGCGGTGCCTAAAGGAAGTGCTCTACCAGCAATTAAAGAATATCAACTACCCATACCATATCCAGCAAAGTTAAAGAAAGATCGCATTGATACTCAATTTGGTAAGTTTCTTGAACTTTTTAAACATCTACATATTAACTTACCTTTTGTTGAAGCAATTTCGCAGATGCCGAAGTATGCAAAATTTTTAAAGGAACTTCTCACAAACAAAAGGAAGTTGGAAGAATTTTCCACAGTGGAACTCAACGAGGAATGCTCAGCTATTCTCCAAAATAAACTACCAACTAAAATTAAGAATCCAGGAAGTTTTACTATTCCTTACTTAATTGGTAGTTTAAACATTGAAAAAGCCTTAGCTGATTTAGGCGCCAGTATTAACCTAATACCTTACAAAATGTTCAAGCAACTAGGTCTAGGGGAACCGAAACCCACTAGGATGAGTATACAATTAGCTGATAGATCTGTTAAATATCTTAGGAGAATCATTGAAGATGTATTAGTGAAAGTAGATAAATTTATATTCCCTGTTGATTTTGTTGTGCTTGACATGGATGAAGATATTGAGGTACCTTTAATTTTAGGACGCCCATTCTTAGCTACTGCTAGAGCTGTTATTGACGTAGGGGATGGTAAACTAGTGCTTAGGGTTGGTAAGGAAGAAGTTGTCTTTAAAATTTATGATGCTATGCGATTTTCTAGAGAACAAGTTGATTCCTGTTATTTTATTGATTCTATTGATCATTTTGTTCAAGACACTTTTCAAGAAATCACTCTTGAAGACACATTAGAACTGTATCTTGTCCAAGGTGGGGAGGAAGATGAAGCCACTACTAAAGTTAAGAAAGTAATGAAGGAGCTGAACTCTAATGAACTTATCACAAGGCACATAGGTTATGAGGGTATTAAGATAAATGAAAAACTGAGACAAAACCTTTGATTGATGAACCCCCTAAATTGGAATTAAAACAATTGCCTGATCACTTGGAATATGCATTTTTGGGGGATGATTCTACATTACCAGTGATTATCGCATCAGATTTGAGCGCTGAAGAGAAAGAAGAATTACTTCAAGTATTAAAAGAACACAAAAAAGCTATAGCTTGGAAGATTTCTGATATCAAAGGAATTAGCCCCTCTTTTTGTACCCATAAAATTTTAATGGAAGATGAATACAAGCCATATGTGCAAACTCAGAGACGATTGAATCCCAACATGAAGGAAGTCGTAAAAGCCGAGGTAATTAAACTTCTAGATGCAAGAATTATTTATCGTATTTTTGACAGTTCTTGGGTGAGTCCTATGCAGGTTGTCCATAAAAAGGGAAGCATACTGTGGTGTCTAACGAAAAAAAGGAATTGATACCTACAAGGACAATCACTGGATGGAGAGTTTGTATTGATTATAAAAAGTTGAATGATGCAACCAGAAAAGACCATTTTCCCTTACCTTTCATCGATCAAATGTTGGAAAGACTATCAGGACACATGTATTACTGTTTCTTGGATGGCCTCTCTGGTTACTTCCAAATCCCGATAGCCCCAGAATATCAAGAAAAAACAACATGCACATGCCCATACGGTACGTTTGCTTATCGTAGAATGCCTTTTGGATTATGTAATGCCCCTGCTACTTTTCAGCGATGCATGTTAGCTATCTTTCACGAACTTGTGGAAGACATCATGGAGGTATTTATGGATGACTTTTTGGTTTTTGGTAACTCTTTTCAACTCTGTCTTAATAATTTAAAACGTGTTCTAATAAGATGTGAAGAGACAAATCTAGTGCTCAATTGGGAAAAATGTCACTTTATGGTTCAAGAAGGTATTGTATTAGGACATAAAGTTTTTAGTAAAGGGATAGAGGTTGATAAAGCAAAAATTGAAACCATTGAAAAATTACCTCCCCCTATTTCGGTTAAGGCTATAAAAAGTTTTTTAGGACATGCCGGTTTTTATCGAAGATTTATTAAAGATTTTTCTAGAATAGCCAAACCTTTAACAAAGTTACTAGAAAAAGATATACTTTTCAAATTTGATCAAGAATGTTTAGAGGCCTTCAACGCTCTCAAAGAAAAATTAATTAATGCCTCAATTATAATTACACCTGATTGGAATTTACCTTTTGAACTCATGTGTGATGCAAGTGATTGTGCAGTAGGTGTAGTTCTAGGACAGCGAAGAGACAAGCACTTCCAACCTATTTATTATGCTAGCAAAACTTTGACGGCCGCACAAGAAAACTGTACTACCACGGAAAAAGAATTGCTAGCTGTGATTTTTGTGTTTGACAAATTAAGATCATATTTAATATTGTTTAAAGTCATCGTTTATACTAATCATTCCGCTCTTCGTTATCTTTTAACTAAACCTGATGCAAAACCTTGATTAATAAGATAGATTCTATTGTTACAGGAATTCGACTTAGAGATCCAAGACAAGAGAGGAGCTGAAAACTTGGTAGCAGATCACCTTTCAAGATTGGAAAATCTACATCTCAAGGACCTCGACAAAACCGAAATAAATGACTCGTTTCCTGAAGAACAACTCCTAGTCATAGCAGAAGCTAAAGTCCATTGGTTTGCTGATTTTGCAAATTATTTAGCAGCTAACATAATCCCAAAAGGTTTAACCCATCAGCAAAAGAAGCGATTCTTCGCTAATGTGAAAATTACTTTTAGGAAGACCTTTTTCTTTTTCGTATGTGTGCAGATCAAGTCATTCGAAGATGCGTTACTGAAATGGAAGCATATAAAATTCTGGATCACTGCCATGCTGGACCAACAAGAGGACACCACAGTGGAAATAGAACCGCTCACAAAGAACTTGAATCAGGTTTTTACTGACCCACCCTTTTCAAAGACGCCAACAGGTATGTGACCTTTTGTGATAAATGCCAGAAGACAGGTAATATCTCTCAGCATAATGAAATGCATCAAATATATATACTCTCATGTGAAATATTTGATGTATGGGGTATTGATTTCATTGGTCCTTTCCCTACTTCGTTTGGGAATAAATACATATTAGTAGCAGTAGATTACATGTCAAAATGGGTGGAAGCCCAAGCTTTACCTACTAATGATGCTAGAATGGTGGTACGTTTTTAAAAAAAAACTTTTCTCTCGATTTGGAACACCTAGGATAATTATCAATGATAGGGGTACTCATTTTTGCAATGCTTAATTTGATAAATTATTAAAAAAATATTGAGTGCACCATAGAACAGCTACCCCTTATCATTCACAAACCAGTGGACAAGTTGAAGTAACGAATAGAGAATTAAAATGTATATTAGAGAAAACAGTAGAAACAAACAGGAAAGATTGGTCAAGAAAAGTAGATGACGCTTTATGGGCCTATAGAACTGCATTCAAAACCCCCATAGGAACATCTCCTTATAGTCTTGTTTACGGAAAAACTTGTCATTTACCTTTTGAACTTGAACATAAAGCATTTTGGGCTATCAAATTCCTAAATCTTGATTGTAAGCTTGCAGGTGAGAAACGTTTAATGCAATTAAATGTGCTGGATGAATGGCGCTACAATGCATACGAAAGTTCACAATTATAAAAGGAAGCTACAAAGCGACGCCATGACAATCGTTTAAGACAACCTAAGCAGTTTAAGACTGGCGATCTTGTCTTGTTGTACAACTCAAGGCTTAAACTATTTCCCGGGAAACTTAAATCAAGATGGTCAGGCCAATTCACTGTTTAAAATGTCTTTCCATATGGCACAATCGAGGTAACTCATCTAAACCACGGTACTTTCAAGGTAAACGGTCATCGGCTTAAACATTATAAAGGTGAGGAATTTAAGAATAATAGAGAGGAGCTTCAGCTCCACGAGCTCTCGTCATGATACACGGAAGCAGAGTCGAGCTTAGACTCTAAATAAGCGTTTCTCGGGAGGCAACCCGAGTATTGACTTAGTAAATCCTTTTATTTCAGCTTTCTAATACATTAACTAACCCTTTGAATACAGGATTTTCAAGCCACACGGTCATGCCCACGGGCGTGCCTAAGACCGTGTGGATACTACGAGCAGAGACACGATCGTGCAATATGGCCATGTACAAGCAGGGTAAAATTTTTCTAGCACACGAGCTTCGGCAAATTGCCACGGCCGTGCGATGTGGCTGTGGCTGAACCTGTTGAATCACACACGGGCTTCGACAAATTGCCACGGCCTTGCGATGTGGCTGTAGCCGAAACTACCAATTCAAACACGGGCGCGTGACATACCCATGCCTCGAGGTTGTGGTCGAGCCTGTCATTCCAGAAACGAGCGTGTGACCATCTACACGGCCGTGAGAGAAGCGAACATCGAAGAACACGGCCGTGCGACACGGCTCCTTAGGAGCATGAGCGTGTGTCTTGAACCAGGCGCGCCAAAATCCCTAATTTTCGAACCACACGGGCAAAACCCGAGTCACACGGGCGTGTGACATGCCCGTGTGACCCAAAAACCTATTTAAACAGGCCACTATTTATCTTCTTCCTCATCTTAAACCCTAAAATCTCTCACCTAAAACCCTCACCAAACCTCCCTAGCGCCACCGCCAACCTCAACAGCGCCACCACGCTCGTGTAACATCGCCACGACCGTGTTCTACTCCATACCCACTCATTCGGTTCCCTTTTTCTTACTTTTTCTTTTAATTTTAATGTCTTATATCAGTTTTTATTTGTTTATTTTTCATTCATTTAGATATTTGATTTATTGTTAATAAGAAATTCATTCATTTAGCATGATCATTCTAGACTTTTCATAATGCCATTTAGACCCATCCTTTGGCTGCCACTTTTACTTATCTAGAATAGTATTCACATAGTATAAATTGATACCCATGCTTCCACCATTTGATATTATGCTAGGATACTGTACTTAATAATGTTTTGCTTAAATTTATTCATATATTAGTTTCAATTTTTAGGACTAATGCATATCTTTTTGTTTTAGGAATTATGTCATTGTTACGCGGAAAGAAAGCTGTCGTCCCTTCCTTAAAGAAACGGAAGGGGCTCGTAGTTCATCCTCTAGACCCACATCTGAAAGTCGCCACCCATTCATCCAGTTCCTATAGAGTTCCCAAGAGGAACTATTTCAACTCCTACGAGCATGACCTCTAGGAGCGGGGAGATGCATCGACTGGGCCGCCTTAGAGCGGGTTCACTTGCCGTACGAGGTCCGGGCCTTATTGGCAACGGACCCCTGGAACCAGCTGGGACCAGCTTTTTGGGATTGTGTAGCCCACCTATCTCGAACTTACCCTCGAGTTCTGCTCCACATTCCACCTCCAGGCCATCATGAGCCAATACGATGATCCAAGGATGATCCAGTTTCGTCTAGGAGGCCTCGTTCGCCATCTTAGTGTCCTAGAATTCGGTATAGCCTTGGGCCTCTACATTGAGCAGTTCATGGAGGAAGAGATCTTTCTATGCTCCACCACCACATCCACGTCTCTCCAGTTAACTGCTGGCACGCCCTAGTCCCTAGCCAGACTACATACGACCCTAGTCGCTCCAAAGTAACTAATCTCGCCCCATCCTTGAGGTACCTGCATGCCCTCCTCGCACACACATTGACGGGCAAACGCGAGAGTACAGGTGCTGTTAACACTCACGACGCCTACTTTTTATGGAGCATGGCGAACGCACTTGTCATTGACCTCGCATACTTCATCGCTCATGCCATCCAGCATCAGACGGAGCGACACCGGAGGGTCGTGATCTTTATGGGTCCGTACATCACTCGACTGGCCCGCCACTTTGGATTACTTAACACCGTGGCCCAGACATCCTCCTACACTTTGATCGGCCAGATGTTCCTACAGGGCATTCAAACTATACCCATATAAGGATGATCCAGCGCCGACGCGGGATCGATCCTCCATAATACCACCTACTCCGAGATGCCGAGCAGGAGGACCTCGAAGACATTACTGATGATGTCCCACCATCGGATGAGGCACCTACCGAGCCACCACCCCTTCGCCGCTCATTTCATGCGGCAGCTTCATATGCTGACATATCCGAGCGCCTCACACGATTTGAGCAGCAGTGCTTCCAACGCTTGGATCATATCGACGCTACTCTTCAGCAGATATGCCAGCATCTTCATATCGCACCATCTTCCCCACCTCGCGAACCATCTGAGGATTAGAACTTTCTATTCCTCTTATCTTTATTTTTATTTTTTTATTCTTGATCTTTATTTTTACTTTCTCTTAAACTTTATGTTTCTTTAGAATTTTTTGATTTTTCTTTATCTTTATTTTGATCTTTATGTTTATTGAATATTTCAATTTAGTTTTCAAATTTATATTTTTATCGGTCATTTCCTAACGAGTAATTATTCTAATCTTCAAATATCTGAAACCCCTTAAGTGCTTTCGCAGTTTCAAAGGAGCTCTATAGCTGAAATCCATATGTAATGGGAAAACCCTGCCACAACTGTCGGCCCTTACAATTCCAATATCCGTCTCTACAAATTCATCCAAAATTCAGGGAGTTTTATTTCTTTTCCTATCTTATGATATTATGCTTCTATTGCTACTAATGTATCATTGTACATTGAGGGCAATGTACATCTTAAGTGTGGGGGAGGGGAACTTACTTTCAGTTATTGTATTCTCTTCGAAACCCCTGAAAATTTTTTAAAACTAACATTTTGCATTATTCTCAAAATTTTCTCAATCTACTATTAGGATGAATTCTGATTGATTTATGATTTTTATTGATATGTTGAGAATTAAGACATAAGTACTTATGCTTTGATTATTCAAGCTTTAAAACATTAGGGAATCAAGCATGATAAGTTGAAATTTTTGAGAATTTAAATTTTTTCTAGGTTATTTTCCCTAATTTTAAGTATTATCTTGAAATTTGAAATTCGTAGGATTGACATCAAAAGCCATAATTCTGGTGAGATCTTTGAGCCTTTTGAGCATACATTCTTTTGTGCTCACTTTTATTGTTGCTTTAAGTGAGTCAATACTGATTTGTTATTCTAAAACTTGCTTCGATTATACATGTCAAGACCACATCATTGATCTGATATACCGATATGATAAAGGCATCTAGGATTTAACCCACTTACCCCATAAAAGCCTACCTTCATAAATTAACCCCTAATGAACCCCATTGAGCCTAACAACCCATTCTTTGACTTACCTCTAATATTAACCTATAACCCGTTTTTGTTGAATTCCATTCAATTATATTGATCCCTATTTTTGTCGAGATTTGAGTTGAAATTATTATCTAGCTTTGTTCTCTTCTTCAATTTATAAAGTTTGTAAATATTCAAAGTATTATTTTTGAATTATTCTTAAAAAAAAGTGTATATACAGTTAATTCAGTTATATTTCATATCTTAGTTATAGTTTAATTTTTGCATATTTCTATTATAAGCTATCAAATCCAGAACGATGTCATCATAAAGCTTAGCTCGAGGAATATGTTCCAGTGATAGAGATTTTTCTAGCTAGATGATTTTTCAATTCAATCGCGATTTTAACCCTTTCTATTTCAGCTTGTGACAACACCCCTAACCAAAGCCCGATTACAACTATTGACCTTTTGATCGATGTGTCATATCAACCTACAGTGGTGGAGATTTGATTTCCTTGCAAGCCTATGGTAATTACCTTTCAGGTTGACTAAAGAGTGCTTAATTCTTGAACCCTAAACACTTTGAGTGGATAGAGTGAACCTTTAGTGAGGATGTCAAATCTTGTTGATTTTGATTGAAAGGTGATTACTTAGGAGAAGGGAGAAAACCTATGTTTCTGTGATAAAATTCTCAACTTAGAGTGCTTGAATCTTTAATGTTCTTCAGGTTGAATTTTCATCGTATGATTACTTATGGATTAGTTTGAAACATCATTGATAAAGGTTATAAGTTGAGAAGAATAATTCTTAATTATGAATTAAGATTTTGCTTAAGGACAAGCAAAGGCTTAAGTGTGGGGGTATTTGATAAACGATAATATATACATGTTTTTACCTCATGCTTAGCCTAAATTCTAGATGAATTAACCCTTGATTTGTGTAACATGATGCTCTTAAACCTTTAATTTCATGTTTTATACTCAGGTGAGCATAGGAAAGTGAAAAGAATGAGAAACGGGCCGAAAACAAAGAAAATGGGCCAAAGTATGAAAATAACACGGCCTAGAGGTTCGCCATATGGCCGTGTCACACTGCCGTGCCACCTTAAAGCTCAAACACGGCCCAACCACGACTCACACGGCCGTGCCACACTAAACAGACTCGAACACGGTCCATTGTCGAAGTCATACGGCCGTGGTACACTAACGTCTCCCTATCGTGAGGAAGTTCAATTCTACTTGGAAAAAGCTACTTAGGGGCTAAGAAACACACTCCAAAGCTCTATATAAAGACCCTAGAGGACAACTACAAAGAAGTACTTTTCTCTCGCCAAGGGTCTGCTTATTTCCCACCAACACAGAGAGCAAAAGTAAGGAATTACTCCAAAGGAAGCCGATTGATCCATCTCAGAAGCCGAATTCTCCTTCAAGACTGAAGATCTCCCTTCAAATTCTTACAGGTGTTTTTGGGTTCTTTATGTTTTGGTATCATTATTCTTTTGAGATGTTTTCTTTTATAATGATGAATTAAATCCCCTAAATACTTTAGGGGGATGAAACCTAAGACAGATCTTGTTATTATTTTCTCTTAAGTTATATGATAAATACTTGAGTTGTTCTTAATTATGTGTTCTTAATTCTTGCTTTGATATTCCAGGATATTAATTCAAGTACTGTTTAAGAGTAGATCTAGCATAGTTAAGCGGAGTTGCATGCAACCCTAGACATAGGGCGACATAAATCTATCGGATTAGGGTCAAACCTAATAAGGAAATCCATAGATCGAGTTAATGCAAGACTAGGGGTTTTAACTATAAAGAGATTTCAGTTAATCAACCTAGGATTAGTTGTTCTTATCCTCGACGGAGGTATTAACATAAATTAGTGATTTCTACGGATTAAGTCAAGTGAATAAATCGTCTAGCTCAAGAGTTGATAACAAGTGAAGTCTAGGTGGATTCTCCCTTGAGTATTGTCCAAATCGATCAGTTTTCCAAAGAGTTTTTCCCTAATTTACTTTCTGTGCATTCTTAGCTTAGTTTAATAATTAGTTTAGTTCAATAAAAATTCCCTTTTATTCCTAGGTTAAATAATAGAAAGAAAGTTAGTACTAGTACTTTTTGGTTCCTTTGGGTTCGATATCTCGGTCTTGCCACTAAGCTATACTACTGTTCGATAGGTGCACTTGCCTTAAAATCGTGATATTAATTAGTTTTGGGTACGATCATATTTTATAAATTTTATTACTTCATATCATGCATATCAGATCCATATGTCCATGGCTAATTTGGGCTTGTGGGCCCACACGCACCACACAAGCATGTGGGCCCATTTATTTGAATTCCCCTAGGGTTGCAGAGGTTGTCCTAAATGACCGTGGGCCTACGATAGTGTTGGTAAGGGCTAAGTAAACCCTAAATTGTATGATTTGACTGAGTGAAATTCTAAATTGATTAGAAACTGATGCATGACTATTTGCACTGTTATTTGCGTATCTGATATATATGTATGTCATATGTAAGCATGTGAGCATGTTAGTCTATTTATCTATATCTGCTTATTTCTATATCTAATATTGGGGATTGGGATGATGCATATTGGAGGAAGTGTTCTGAAAGGCGTTTACGCCTATTATCTGACAGCATGGCTGCATTATATCTGATATGTGCCGTATTCGGTACAGCATGGTGTGTAAGGGTGGGTGGGTGTTTTAAACCTCACATGGTGTGCAAGGATGGTCGGAGATGGTGTGTAGAGGCTAGGGATAGGATTTTGATTTCTAATTATGTTTGCATATCTATATTTGTTTCTAAAATAGGCTTAGACCCGAATCTGCATCTGTTTTTATAATAGGCTTAGGCCTAAATTTGTATCTGTAAAGGGCTTAGGCTCGAATTTGAGACTATCCGATTCTGATATTCTGATTGTGTACATGCTTAATTCTGTGGAGATTGCACACTGAGTTTACGTAAACTCACCCATTTCTATTTAATCTGTACAGGTAATCCACAAAATTAGTTAGATCGGTACAGTGTTGGACTCGACGGTGACCATATTTATTAAAATGCTTCACTTTTGATTTTATTGTTTATTTCATTCTTGGGTATTTTGATGTAAATTTGGACTTTTGAACTGTTTGCTTAAAATTAGGGTTTTAATTGCATTTATGATTTATTTTCTACAAAAAGCAACAAAAACACAGTTTTTACCATAAGTAAAAGTTCTCTAAAATCACAAATGGTTTTACTTAAACACAATTGTTTCTAAAGCTTCCGCAATAAAATATGTTTTAACAATCTATTAGTTTACCAATGTTTAAGAAATCAAGTGCTGAGTAATGAATGATTTATTTTTAAATAACAACTTAATGTTCTATCCAAAACACGTGGCTTAACAAATCCTTTTCATGTGACATCACCAGATATGGTCGTAACATCTAGGTTGGATCTTTGGTGTTATAATATTAATTATATAAAATTGAATAAATTATTTAATGAATTATAAATTAAACATGTATGATCACACACAACACATGTATAATTAAAAACTAAGAGCTTAAATCATCAACATTCTTTCCCATACAAAAAATCAATGAAAAAAAAAACTTACAACGCTTTGCTTTGGTAGAGGCATGCAAGTTTTGTTCTCTTCTGAGTCTCAGAATACTAAGAACCCATCGTTCTTGTTATACATACTTTATAGGGAGATTACTTCACTTTCCTACTTCACTAGTACTATATCTCGCCAAAATATGAAACCACGCCAATCCCAACTACTTTGCCAAACTGTTGGTTTTGCCTAATAAGATTGTTGCTACAAATTGTTCACATTACATTACAATCACATCACATCAAGTTGCATCATTAACCTAATAAAAAAACTTACACCATGTAACCTGAGTGACAACTCACAAATTAATAATGGATACGTGGCCTATGAATGTCTCCCTTAAATACTTTCTAAAACTTATTTGGCGAGGGAAAACCACTCCATCGACTCATCTCTCTCGTAACTCTCAACTTCACCTCTTTTAGATATTTGGTTTTGGCTACCATTTCAAGAAATTGTATTATCAAGCTTGGAACAAGTAGAAATATTGCTTCACTAATTATCTTTTCTAGAAGAATAATAACTATTCAAAATAGTTGTTTAGAACAACCATTGTTTGAG
This sequence comes from Gossypium stocksii, assembly GCA_020496765.1. Classification (NCBI taxonomy): domain Eukaryota; kingdom Viridiplantae; phylum Streptophyta; class Magnoliopsida; order Malvales; family Malvaceae; genus Gossypium; species Gossypium stocksii. The sequence goes on along the minus strand of CM035622.1, from coordinate 64,321,439 downwards.
AATAACTACATCTGAAATAACTATGTTCAAAACATTGTTTCAATTTAGAACAATTATCATCTAGTGTAGCTTTCATTTGAGAACAACTTTTGTTGAGAATAACTAAAGTTTGAAACAAAGCTTATTTAGAATAATGACGTTTTAAGAACAACTATGTTTAGAATAACCATTGTTGGGAACAACCTCTATTTAAAGCATCTGTTTCTTTTAGAACAACCATTATTCAAGAAAAGCTCTACCAAGAAAAATATCACCATAGAACAACCTTTGTTTGGAACAAACTCTACATTGAGAACAACTCACGTTTGAAAAAAGTTAGAAAAACCAATGTTCAGGAACAACCATTGTCTTGCGAAAGATGTTTCATATAATACTACTTTACCAAAGTAGACGTGGAGGCAACAATAAAATATTACAGATTCTTATGTCATCTTCATTTTGGGATGTTCTATAGAGCTTGTGATACATACACAGATTAGGTGAAATTTATTAAATCTTATTCACTGAAGCTGCCAATTTTTAATATTGGAAATCCAATAGAGTTGCGACGACTCTTTGGATGGGATGTAGACATTTTTGGGTTAAGATGGTTGTATATGTTCAAATATCTATCTCTTAGCTTCGAAACACACTTTTCACTCAATTTTGAGTTCAGAAGCTCAAGTTATGACTGTTTTAGTAAAGTCCACGCAAGCAGAATTTCTGGACAGGATTATGACAGGAATTATGAGTTTCGGTCTTTTAATTAGAGTTTAAATAATATTGAGTTTGATTTTTAAGCTTAATTTTTATTATATATGATCCAAATATCATATTTGTTATTTATTATTATTTTATTATTTATTTATTTCGAATTTTGGTTATTATTTAAGTATTTTAAGTTGTTTAGGAGTTTTATGTTTCTTAGTCAAACAATAAAGTTTAGATTAAAATTACTTATTGTTTAGATTAATTAGAGTTTCAGTATACTTTAGAGTTTTATTTGGATGTAATTAGCTAGCCTATATAAAGGCTTCTTCATTGTTCATTAATGAGACATTGTTTTCATTAATAAAGTTTTCAACTTTTAGAGTTTGTTTCTTTGTGCAAAATTTCTTTTAATTTTTAGAAGTAGCTTTTTTTTCGATTTTCTTAAAGAAGTCATGGAAATTCATTATTCACCTTTTGATTTGCTAAGGATTATTTTTTGGAAGGTTGATTAAAGCCATTAATTGAGTTTGTTAGGATTTATATCTCAAAGGGTTCAATTGGACATTTATCTTTCTATCCATCATATCCATCAATTTATCGTTCCATCTTCCACTTTACTTTAATCTATATTTTCACTATTTATTATTTTGAATATTTATCCTTTATTTTTTTAAGTTTTCTTACTTTTATTATTTCTTTTGTTATTTTTTAAATTTATTTGGTTTCTTCTTTTTAGGTCACATCCAAATCTTTCCTTCTCGAGTCAAACAATTTGAATTCGATCCTTCTTCCACTTCTTACACTCCAATTCCTTATTATTTGGTATCAGAGCTATGCATATATCAGCTTGGCTTGGTGGCTAAAATATGGAGGTAGTTAGAAGGTTTCATCTTAACCTTTTCTTAGAACATCGAGTGTTTTTCCCTTTTTTTAGAAATATAGTGAACTTTTCTTCACTTTTCATCATCACCATCACCAACAAAATCCTTCACCATCCTCTCTTAGTCATTAATGTCATTGCAACTAAAAATTAATGTCATTATTCTTATTAATTGTTAGCTTTGTAACTTTCATTCTTGAGACACTATAAATAGGAATCATTTACAACTAGTGAAAGAACTTTCAACAATTTGGACTTTCAAATCACTCTTTCTAAATTCTCTGAACTTGTTTCTTTACTTAAACTTATTGTCAGCCATATTTTATTTTTTTCCACCTTACCAACCACCACCTATTGTAGCACTTAGTGTTACCGAATTTATTTTAGCCTCTCTTTATCTTCTTTTGGTACATCTTATTCATTTGTTTACAATGCTTCCTTTTTCCATTAAAGAACCTTATAAACCTCTCAAAATTTATCTTGCAATTTTTGACCCCTCTTGATAAACTTTCTTCAACCTCTTTCAACTCTAATTGGTCAACAATTTCCAATCTCATATTTCTCTATATGAGATTAGAAAAACCAATTAAATCTATTCCCTATTCTCACTAGGTTTTTAATTAATTTTGTGTAAGAGAAACAAATTGATGGTTTGGATGTGTTTGCCTAATTGTAATATTGAAATTGAAAAAAAAAATTGGCATGAACTTATTTAATTTGTTGACCGTATTGCTTAGATAACACTAAGACCTAAGTAATAATTTATGACTTCTCCAAGTCAACGTACCTTATTATTTTTATGTCAACATTATTCTTTTCAATTTTTATATAATTTAAAAAAGAAAAATAACTCTCACAAAAAACTACTGCTCCAACTATTAACATAAAAGACAACATATCTATATTTTATTTTCACTTTATTCTACAAAATGTAATAATTTATTTGAAACAATATTTTTTTAACTTGATAAATTATAATATATATTAAATAATTAACCTATACAGTTGCATAATTAGATTCTACTAGTATGGTTAAAAAACTTTATGCATATTTTTAAAATGTATTAACAAACTTTAATATATAAAAATTTGAAACATATAATTATAATTAAATTTTCTTGTTTTATAAAAAAAAAAAAACCTTTCAAATACTATGAAAAAAAAAAACTAGTAGATATATTTATTAATCTATGGCTTCCAACTTGGTACTATTGTACCTCCTCAAGAAGATGGGCTAAAAGCCATTGATTGCATGACTACAATTGCAAGATATGCTTTTGGTTTATATTCTCCTTGCCCTCGAACTCAAGTAATGTGTAAGGTTAACTCCCCTCTACACATAGGAAAAACAAAAGACGTTCATAGATAATGCACATTTATTATTAAATACTCATAATTGAATTTGTTGATGTTGTCACTTATACCATCAATTGCATTTCACTTTGTAATTAAATATTGCGAAACTTGTCTTATTAGCTAACAATTTTTTTCTTGCTTATCTTGATTATTCAGTTATATTTTTTAGGATTTTGAACAAAAATTTACGAGATCATGATTGATGAAGCTATTCAATTAAGCAAGAGTATTTTTGAAAGATTCCTAATGTGATCTACTTATCATATTTGAAGAGATACTAATTTTGAAGTTTAAGAAAACAATATCCCTTTATTATTTCGTGCCTTTTTAAAGAACTTAATTAGGAGAAATTCAAAGGACATTGATCAATCACACTAGCCAAAGATTCACAAGTGTAACACTGCTTATATAGTGAAGACTTGTTTTATTGGTTTACATACATACTAGAGATAGCACCATTATGTTCAATTTAAGAACTTATTAGAGTACAAATGGTTTGTTAGCAAACTATTTTTGTTCAGTTTGTAACTAAGCTTTCTAATAGCAAAGACTTAATGGGGGAGTGAATCTAACTGAATGTATTAGAGTGACGCTACAACATGGAAAATGAGCTAAGCTTCAATCACATCTTTTACTATTGATTTATAGTGAATTACTTTTTGGTCAAGGCTTCACAGACATAGGAAATGGTTCAAATTGTGTAACGAATTTTTTTTTTCATTATCTTTACTTTCCATTTCTAATTTTATCTTTAGTTGCAACTCACAATACAACTAACCAACAACTCAACCCCAAACATTAGTATCAGAGTTAGGCACCACAAAATTTTGGTAAAGATCCTTCTATTGAATTGTTGAAAGATGAAATGTAGCTCGATTTCATGCTCATCTATGCTTTATGGATCCAACTATGCCTACTGGAAAGCACGGATGAAAGCGTTTGTTAAGTCTCTAGGTGAGAAGATATAGAGTATTACTAACTAGTTAGGAGCCTCAACTGTTGATATTAATGGTTTATAAATACCCAAGCTAGAAACCACATAGACTATAAAGGAGGATAAGTTGGCTAATGCAAATTCCAAAGCTTTTAATGTCATTTTCAATTGAAAAGACCCTTAATAATTCAAAAGAATGTCTAAATTTGCAATTGTTCCTAAAGCTTAAATTCTAAAGGTAGCACATGAAGGGAATTTTGATGTCAAAGAATCCAAAATTCAAATGTTAATGAACAAGTTGGAACTCTCAGAATGCTTAAAGATGAATAGTATAAAATTTCCAAGCTGGTTCGTAAGGTTTTAAGGTCTCTCCCTAAACGTTTTGTCATTAAAGTGATCATAATAAAGGCTAAAGACATCAATAGAATGAGGATTGATGAACTAATCGAGTCCTTGTAAACATTTAAGATGAATTAAGGAATCCAATAGGAGCAAAATTAAGACAAAGAAGAATATTGCTTTGGAAGTTGCTTCCTCAATTGCAATTAAAGAAAGAAACTTTCATTGAGGATTTGTAGGAGAAAATAGCACTACTAATAAATAAATTTAACAAGGATTCAAAAAGCTAACAAGGAAGAAAAAAAACTTTGAGGGAGTTAGAACTTCAAAAAAGGAAAAAGAAAGATGTTTCCATTAATGATAAAGGACCAAAGGAGAAAAAGAAAGGCATTCAGAGCCACGAATGTTAGTGATATGGTTATATTCAAGCTGAGTGTGACAATACACAAAATAAAAAATAAAAAAGAAGTAATCTCTGTACATGACTTGGTGGATGATTCTTTTAATGAACCAAAAAAAGATTAGGAACACATAAGAAATTATGTAGCTTTCACCTTCAAAGTTGACATTGACATTGCAAATGACTTAGACAACTATAGTCGCTATTATGTTGAATCTACTGAAGACTTTATATACACTTACAAGCAATGCTTGACAAGTGGGATCATATTTTTAAGGTTACTATAAAGCTTATTGGTGAAAACTTTATGCTGAAACAGGAGAACCAAAAACTATGAAAGAAACTTTGAGAAAAAGAATCATTGTTAAATGAGAAATAAGCTAAACTTGAGGTATTTGTGAATGAGTTAATTTCAACTTAGTCCATATTGAAAATTTTGGGCATAAGGAGTGAAAAGTTGGATAAGATACATACTATTAAAAGCAGAGTGCCAAACAAAGGAAGATTGCGATATGCTGACAATGGGAATAAAATAAAAACCCTTATATAAGGCTAGAAGGCATTCACATTGAGAAGTATCATAAGCACAGTGGACAATTTATGTGTCAATACTATGGTGTCTTATGGCATACCAAGCCCAGGTGTTATAAGATTGTGAAAGATCTTAAGAGAAAGTAGTTAATTGCATAACTCAAGTTCCAATTGACAGAAGGGAAAACTATAAACTTGTTTGGAAAAGGAAAAATCAAGTGTTTTTTTGTTTGCACACCAATACCTAAAATACTTTCATTGAGCACATTTGGTGGTTTGATAAAGTATGTTCGAGGCATATGATTGGAATTAAAAGTTACCTACAAGAATTACAAGAAAACCATAAAATAGGGCGACATTTGTTGATGGAAATAAAATGGGGAATTCTTGGTAAGAGCGTGCTTAATGCAAAAGGTACACTAGAACTCCAAATATTTGTTTCTAATTGAAGGTTTAAAAGCTAACTTGATCAACATAAGTCAACTTTGTGATCAAGTTATGTTGATGAACTTTACAAAGGAAAGATGCAGTGTGACTAACAAATCTAATGGGTTGATCATGGAGGGAGCTAAGAATTTTGATAACTGTTACAAATTGGTAGAACCACTTGTTGAGAAAATCCAGTTATGAAAATAGTTTACTGTTACAACAGAAGTTTAAAATTTTTTAAAGCCGATCCAATGTGTGGTATATATAGCAATAAACTTTTTCTCGAAAAGAACCTATGCTTTGTGCGAGACATATCTGAATTGTTCTCACTTTTAACTGAACGACCTTCTTCATTATCCTCGTACCTCAAATTATGCCGGTGTAGGCTTGAGCAACAAGAACCAAATACAAAACAAGATATAATTTAATTACTTTCAGTAGGAAATTAATTCTCAAAATAGTAATTAGTAGAAATTGTAATTCCCAGAAAATAGAATTTATTCTAAGAAAAAAAATTCCCACTAATTTCTACCAGAATAACAATATATAAAACTTGTGTGTGTCAATAGCTCTACTAGTGACATCTATTTATAGGGAGATATAAGAGAATCCTAATTAAATAAGAGTTACACAAATAATATTTATTTAACAAAAAACACTCGCTTAGTCCAACTAGGAGTGTGATGGGTTGCAACCCTAGTAATATGGGCGGCATACCTAGTAAATATTGCTAGGATTATCGCCCCTCACTTATCATACGATAGGGATTGTCCCTCTTATTTATTGAGTCTAATTATATGTGATTCTTGAACTTTTAACCCAACACTTTATAATCTAATCCAACCCATTTTTTTTTCCATTTCTCAAAGCAAAATTTATTTCTTCTATTAATTTAATTAATCAAATTAATTAAATTAATTTCCCAATTAAATAATTTTCTCAATCCAATTCTAATTCCATTAAAGTCATGATAAATTTACCGTAAAAGAATCTATGATGAAATATATTTAATTTTATTATTCAATGGATTCGTAATGGATAATTAATTTAATTCTTTTTCTAACTTCAATTGTTTAACTATAATGAATTAAATAATAATTCAAAACCTTAAATTAATTCTCAAGTCATTTCTATAATCAGCGAGAAAACACATTCATTTGTGAATGCAACTCATTTCTCTAACTTCATCATTTTCATTCAATTTTAGTTTCAACGAGCTAGCGGGTGGACTAATTGTGTTGGAAAAAGTCCAATTTGAAAACAGTTTTCTTGCATAGTGGAAAAAATAAAAATTTGAAAACCGAGCGAATTTGTGATATTTATAACAATAAATTTTTCCCGAAATATAAATGTGCTTTGAGCGAGATGTTTGATGTTCCCGAATTCAACTAAACGGTCTTTTCTGCTATTCTCGTATCACGAATCACTTCTAATGTGGGCTCGAACAATTTCAAATTAAACGCAGAACCATAAATAATTTTTTTACTTTCAGTAAGAAAGTAAATCTCTCTCTTATAGAAACCGGTAGAATTGTTATTTCCAGAAAATAGAATTTATACTTAGAAATAAATTCTAACTATTTTCGGGTAAAATAACAATATGTCAAAAGTTGTGTATAACTTATTATATTTAACCATATTGGTGTCATCTATTTATAAGGAAAGGAAGTGAAACCTAAGTTGAATTATTAAAACATAAATAATACTTATTCAATAGAAAAAAATTCATCTCCTAGTTGAACTAGGAGAGAGGGGTGGCTACTAGGGTGTACCTCCCCTCATATGTATTATGATGGGGATTCAGACCTTTCTTGTAATGGGTCCAATTATATGTGGTTCATGTACTCAAAATCGTTCACTTTATAATTTAACCCAACCCAATACATGTTTTTCTATTTCCCAAAATAAATATAATTTATTAAATTAATTTAAATTAAATAATTTTCCAATTAAATAATTTTCTCAATCCAATTCTAATTCTGTTCAAATCAAGACAACTTTACCGTAAAAGAATATATGAGAAAATATATTTAATTTCTACATTCAATGGATTTCATAATGACCAACTAATTAAATTCCATATTCGATGTTTGTTTGAATTTTATCACTTAGTTATTGAATCCATGGTTATTGAAATGATATAGTATAATAAGTATAACACCCTTACAAGTATGTGCTTAAAAATGAAAATTAACTAGCAAACAAAAGCATTATGAGGGTTAAAAGTAAAGTGTGTGATAAAAGCATAGAACGTTTAAAAGCCAAGGGAGTGAAGAGTGAATAAATTGAAATAAATAAATAAAGTTTGAGAAAATATCACTCATATTGGCACAAGTACTCGTGAATTGCTTATACTTGTAAATACCATATTAAAGTTCAAAGTATGGATAAAAGAAACTAAGTGAGTAGAATACGAACCACCTGTGTTCTTCAACCATAGATTTTATACTCGGGTGTATGTTTTGATGGAATTATATGTTTAGTTTTCTATAACTTGTTTACTTTATAACTTATTGAACTAGCACATTTGAAGTGAAAATCATGAATCGTATAGACATCTAGCTAGAATTATTTGTTTAGCATATTTCCTTATCTCAGATGTTCCGAAACCAATCTCGTGTATGACGCATGCTCAAGTACATTGTTGTTTTGTGTGTTTTCTTTTTCTTTGTCATTTATTTTTTGTCTTGTTTGCTTGAGGACAAGCAACAAGTTAAGTGTGGAGGAATAAATTAAACTCTTTTTGACACTTAACGAGCTTATTTTTAAGTCATTTTATGTTATTTTAATTCATTTTTTATTTTAGTAACTTAGATTTAATTACTAGCAAAATAAGCGTTTTTACGCATAATTTAACTTTAACTGACCTAATGGGCCGATACAAGCCTAAGGAAGTTTTAACAAGCTTAATCGAGTGTGCAAGACACCTATTTTCAGGTCTAGGAGCATCAAGAACGAAAATCGGGTCGCAACATGAGCTTTCGGGGTCTCAACACAGCAGAATGAATTCCAAAATTCATATTCGAAATTGTGTGTCGCGACACAGCTGTGACAAGGGCCAAAAATTAGTCAGGGGTGTTTTCACCCGCACAATCATATTTATTAGATTTTAGGCTTATATTTGACCTAATTAGGGAAGCTAATTATGCCTATAAATAGCAAGGCTTAGGCTGAGTTATGGGAAGCGAGTTAAGAGGCCATTAGTTAGGTTAGACATTAAATTTAGTTTTAAACTAGGTTTTTATTTCAATTTTAAAGTAGTTCATTTTCTTGTTTCAAACTTGGATTCAATTTGATTCCAAGCGTTCGTTATTTTTTTATTAAGTATTTTTCTTTTACTTTTCTCTTGCATTCATCGATATCTCACTAGTTGTGAAAGGAATTTTCACAACCGAGCCCATCCAGCATCTCAAACGGATTGATTTCTATTCTCCTCTAGTTTTAATTTAATTTGTGTGTTTTGCATGATTAAAATTAAACTATTTCTAGGAAAAATGATATTTAGATTCACGAGTAGCTAATTCCTTTAGGAAGATTAAAGAGCAGATATGGGAGTAATTAACGCGAGAACAATGATTTATTTTAGAATTAGTTGGCTTAAATTGTGCATGCTTAAACCCTATGATTGACGACCCTAGGAAGCAATCTAGGTAGATAGGCCAAAAGGATAAGTCTACCAAGCATCTCATAATTTATCTCAATTTTAAACTGCAAGGTCGAAAGATAAGTGGGTTTTTATCGATTAATTAATTAGTTAGAGGTTGAAAGATAATAATTGGTTAGTTATTAGCTAATTCACTAAAGCCTGAGTTTTGAAGTTAATTTCAAACACTGAAGTGAGTTAATCTTCTGTCTATTATTTGAGATTTCGTTAATTCTTAATTTCTTGTCAATAATTTTCGTTTATTTTATGATCTTAAATTTTACTATTATTTATCGTAATATAATTTTCAGTTATCACAGTTTAAACTTATTACTGTAAAAGATAATATTTAGTTTAACACATCCTTCGTTAGGTACGATCCTTAGAGTATTTCATGTACCCCGTTGTACAATATTATATTATAATTTGACTCATATACTTGCGAACATCACTACTTTATTATATATCTTTTTACTACAATATTTTCAATGCAAACATTCGTATTTTTAGCCACGGTGACACAACTAATTCTTTTATTCACTGTCTTTATTTTTGAGGTCTAATTTGTATCTTCAATTAGAACTCATAATATAACTAACCAACAAGTCAATACTAAAATGAATTTCTTCTTAATATTCTTTTATATAAATATACAATTCCCCTCCACATGTTAAAACAAAAAATGGGGCGGAAGTTGATATATAGTTCACATTTATTATCAAAATAACTCCAAATCGATTTTCCTTTTATATTATTTTATATATTTAATAGTTAATTTATTAATAGTGTATAATTCTATACAGAAAGCATTCAATAAATCAGATAAAAACACGTAATTCAAATGAAATTAATTAAATTTATTTTTAAAATTTTAGATGATATATCAGATTCACTAATAATGTATATATGTTATTTGCGCATCAAACCTAAATCTAATATATATATATATATATATATTTATTTATTTATTTATGTATGTATGTAAGTTTTTCGCCAACAACTTCTTGACCGCGAAAGTATTTATGAGGTGATATGAGAACTTAAGTTGAATCCCTAAAACTCTATTTTAACCCAATTATAAAAAATAAAAAAATAAAATAAAAAACCTCCATCACTGAAATTTCATTAAAAATAATAATAAAATAAATGAAATATTTATTCTCTATAAATACCTTATGTTCATAGTGAATGAAATCAGCTTGATGGCTGCCCTTGGAACCTGTAAGCAACCATCGCTCAGTAATAAGAAAATGGTCATTCATGTGACTAATGACATTGAGAGAAGTGACATAACCCAAGGACCTATGAATGACGATGATGAGTTTGATTGTTCTCAAAGGGCGCAGCTGCTTCGAGCTGTGCTGCTTGGAGCCAATGATGGGCTGGTTTCGATTGCATCACTAGTGATGGGCGTTGGAGCTGTTAAAGATGACACTAAAGCCATGGTTCTCACTGGTATTGCAGGCTTGGTTGCCGGAGCTTGTAGTATGGCGATTGGTGAATTTGTCTCGGTCTACACTCAGAAAGACGTCGAGTTAGCCCAGAGAGCGAGAAGGGTGCGAAAAAATGCAGGCCATGAGGAAGAGACGACCAATCAGAGGTTGAAGTTGCCTAATCCAGTACAAGCTGCTATCGCATCGGCCTTTGCTTTCACGATTGGTGGGGTGGTGCCACTGCTAGCAGCCGCATTCATAAGGCGGCAACATAAGCTGAGGCTGGCGGTGGTTGCAGCGGCCGCCAGCTTGGCGTTGGTGGTTTTGGGTGGCGTTGGTGCTGTACTCGGGACTCGGGAGGACTCCGATGGTGAAGTCTAGTGTCAGAGTGCTAATTGGAGGATGGATGGCAATGGCTATAACTTTTGGCCTAACGAAGTTGATCGGTACTACGGGACTCTGATAAATACGTAAAATTATAGTTTTCTAAGTTACAATTTACGTGAAATGATAATGTCTTTCTTACTTTAATAATTAAGGTTTCAATTTTCACTCTAGATATAGAATAATTTTAAATTTATAGCTAACATTTACCTTTAATAAATTTATAAAATATGTAGGATTAATCACTTCAACTTATTTGAGTAGAGATTTCAGATTTTAATTAAATAAAAAATATCAAATATCAAATAAACATTAAATATAGTAACTATTTGACAGGTTTCCTTGGGTCATTTGTGTCGGAGAGACTTGATAGAGTCTTCACTAATATGGTCTGGATGCAGTTGTTTCCGATCTCTAAATTGATTAATTTGGTTGTTGCCACATCGGATCATAACCTGATCAAGTTTATTACACATACTGTTGTTTATAATATTTATAGATATTATATATATTATATAAAGTATTTTCAAATGAAATGTATATTATTAAAGTTTTATGTTATTTATAATATATATATATATATATATATATATATATGCAACAATCAATATATACATATGATAATGGAAAAGAAAGAAAGAATATGATATTAAATTAAATAAAGATGTCTATATTTTAGTTAACTTAATTATTCATATTTTTTTCAAAGGAAGTTATGTTTTTCAAAGTGAAATAAAGTACTTCGTGGAAGGAGTAAATAAAATTTGATTTGATTAGAAAAACTCAACAAAATCGAATTAATCAAGTTATTCGGATCAACTCGAATAAAAAATTAAGTTTTTCGGTTTAACTCAAAAATGAATTATATAATTCGAGTTATTCGAAAATCCGAATAAGAAAAGGTAAAACTAAGTCCTTTTGATAAATGTTTACTTTTTTTAAAAATTAAAAGTTAAAACCATTAAGTTAAAAAGTAAAATTATGTCGTTTTGATAGATGTTTACTCATTAAGTTAAAAGGTAAAATCATTATATTGTTTATGTAGTTAAATAATATTATACTTCGTCTACTAGTTAAATAATCGGTACATGTAAACGCAATATTGAATATAAATAATAAGATTCGTTAACTCAACTCGACTTAACTCGAAATTTTTTAATTCGATTTGACTCAACTCGATTTCCGAATTTACTAAATTTTTATACAATAATTTAAAAATAATTTATTTGATAGATTTTGAAATGAGAAAGACACAAATTATTCATATTGAGAGACTCGAGTAATTCAACAGTTACATGAAAATTGATTTGCGTATGATAAAGGCTACTCCACATCACAAATTATTTATTAGAATATTCACTAAAATTAGTGAGCTCAAAAAGAGTAAACAAAGTTTGTCTTCAATAGATACAACAAGATCTTCCTTCTAATATTAAATTTGTTGAGATGAGATCTTCAATTCACAAATCGAATTAAATTAATAAACTCAAAAGGAAGATGATAATCAAAAGTTATAATACGAATATATGGAATACTTGAAAAATCTTTTGTTTTGTTTCAAAGTATAGTGTTTAATTCACTTGGATTACAAAGTGGATATACAAAAAAGTTGGCAATGGTAGACAATGAAAACTTAAAGAGGCAAGAGAACATCTTTTAATATCTTTCATTATTTAATGCGTTGAATTTAATGAGATTGTAAAGTGAAATTTGGATACTAGAGTTCCAAATTCACATGAGATTCGTTACGCAAAATTGAGAGTATTCAACAGGTACATATAATATTAAGATATTTATATATTTCATGCAAAAGTAATCAAAACAAGATCATTACAAAGATTAGCTAAGTTGAGAGTTGGAAACATGGATGTTAACGGTTTTTTAACCATTTTGGAAACCTAAATAGTGTCAAAAAATAAGCTACTGTAAAACAAATTCTATTAGTATTGATTGGAAAACAAATAATGAATTAAGAAATAAAATATTTATTACATCGTGGTAAACCACTACTTTAGAAACGAATTCACCCTGATCGGTGTAGTCGTGTAGTGGACGTCGTCCCCCAAGATTAACATAGAGCTTTGATTTTCGTACACCTGAAAAAAGAAGATGGAACTCGATTTTTGTTGCTATTCTCAAGGAAACCACAATAGGATTAATTCCCAAGAAAATTTGGAGGGGTCACAGTCTGTCCCGCTTAAAACCCAAACTCCTAGATAGAATTTTCTCTAAAGTGATTTAAGGGAAAAACCTACAGAGTGTTTAAGAAAATCAGAAAGGAAGAGGTGGAAAGAGTTTTTCAAAGAGTGTTATGTTTTCTTTCTGTGTGGAAAAATGAGGAAATCAGCCCTCTATTTATACTAAAAATGGAAAGGCAAAACAACAAATAGACAATGCAAAAGAGTAAAAAAATGCAAGAACAATTTTGAAACTGTCCCACTATTTCAACCCAACAGTCAAATTCCAGATTTTTAGGAATAGTAAAACTATTTAAAGACATTATTCTCTAAAAAAATAATAAAACTTTTATTCAAAAAGATATACACGCTGTACGTGTCCAAGACATGTGTTAACACGGACATGGACCAAAACAAGCGAGCGATGGCGGCACGTGCATGTGATGGGCCTATGGCCCAATTACTCAATGAGAGCAAGAAGTAAAGTTATATAAAAAATAAAATAAAAAAAAAACTCTCTTGATAGCTTGTACATAACTAATGTGGGATATACCCACTAACACCAACCCTTTGCATTACCAACAATCCCTCACTAATGCAAAGTAATTCGGAGATTTTGAAAACACGAGGAAAAATAGTGTTTTTTTTTTCAATTAAATCGGGAGAAGAGCAACAATGAAATTATTTGCTTAAGAACTAGTATTTTATGGATTTGAACTAGTACATAGTTAAATAAGTTATTATTTTCTTTAACAAGTGAAAGAATCTTGAACTTCTTAATATAAGAGTTAACTCATGACACACAACTAATCTCGAATCCAATTGATGTTCCGTAATAACTCAACAACTTTTAGCCAATATACCTCAAGATGTTGATAAGTGCTTTAGAAAAACTTCCCAAAATGTTTTTCATAGAAGGTGGCTAGTCCTTCACACTTATGTAGGTGATTTCATAAAGTTTTTTTTAATATAAACCACCTGAATAAGGGCTGTAACACCCCTAACCCTTTTCTGTCGCTAGAATAGGGTTACGAAGCATTACCGTAAAAACTTAACTCAAATCATTCATTCTTAACATTTTGTAATCATTGCAAATTTTAATAAAACACATACATAACGTCCCTAATTCGAGCCTTCGAGGCCTTAGAAACACTTTAGAAAAAATTTTAGGACTAAATCAAAAACATTTAAAACTTCATGGAAAATATGGAAAAATTCATACTGCAAGGGTCACACGGCTGTGTGGCCAAGCCGTGTGACTCACACGGTTGAGACACACGCCCGTGTCTCAGGCCGTATGGACATTTGAAGTAGGGACACACGGTTGTGTCCCAGCCTATGTTCGTGTCCGTATAACTCTCTAACTTGGGTTACACAGCCAAGCCACACACCCGTGTGCTAGGTCGTGTAACTCTCGAAATGCAACCTTAAAAAAAACTATTGGGGACGCACAGCCTTGTCGCATGACTGTGTGTCACACACGACTGAGACACACGTCCGTGTCCTAAGCCGTGGATAAGAAATTGGCCAAAATCAAGTCATTTCCTTCACCACCTCATGTAACACCCCGAATTTTAGGCCTAGAAGTATTGGGCATTGGTTAAGTTTTGGATCCTAGCTTAGTATTTTTAGGAGTTTAATTTTGGCCTTCTAGAAGGTTAGAAGTGGCATGAAGTTAGACCCTAAGGAGAGTGATCAGAAGAGAAAATATAGGAAGAGGTTAGGAGATCTTATCGTGGAGAAAAATTAGGAGATAGGATGTGGATGAAGTAGAGCCAATTGGGACTTTAGGGGTTTGGCTTTGGGTATTTATAGGGGGTGCCGAATTCTTTTTGAAGAGTTTCCCTTGCTTTGTCAAACTGAATACTTCATTCTTCTCATTCTTTCTAGTTCTTTTTCTTTTTCTGTAAAAGTCGAATACCTATATCCCCTTTGCCGATTTCTTTCCTTAATCTCTTAAAAGCCGAATACCCATATCCCCTTTGCCGATTTCTTTTGCTTTCCTCCATCACAAATTTGTTTTTTTATTTACAATCTTTAATCAAGATTTTAAAAGCCAATCACACTCAGTAGATATCTAGGCCGTTAGTTTGAATGTGAGTTTCAGTAAGTGTCTCATTCTCAATTTCGGTTTCTTAGGGGGGTGGCCGAATATATGTGTAGCCATAAGGGTGACTCGTGTGGAAGACGAGTCACCTGATGTTGATAAAATATGTGTGTTGATGCAGATCTAGGAATATTCGAGACTATTCGCTAAGGAAAGGCTAGAAAAGCCGAAGGTCCACGGTAAGGCTACGGTAAGGCTTCGGGATTTGATAAAGTTTTAGTAAGGTTTAGAGTTGATTTGGAAGTGGTTTTGATTGTAGGTCAAGACTGAGGATAGTGTAGGTGCGAGTCGTCAATCAGGTGTGTAATACACTACACACACGGTAAAACGGCAAAAGCCGAAAATCCCGAAATCCCGAATGGGCCTGCCGAATTTGTGGGCCCAATTTGGCAAAATTGTGATATGAGATATTATGTTGAATTGACATGTATGATTGTATGATTGAATTATGAATGGGCCTTGAATTATGAATGGGCCTAATGGGTTACATAAGTATGTTGGAGTTTAATAGGCTTCATAAGCATGTTTGGGTTTTATGGGATTGTAGAAATGCATGCTAGGGTTTTTAATGGACTATAGGTCTAGTTCTGATCTCTCAAATTTTACATAAGACTTAATTAAATAATTAAACATGTCCGTGGACAAGTCGCTAGACTAAGGTGTGGCAATGGATGTGTGCATATCTAGGATTGGATCTAGGAAGAGCTTGGTACTTAAGCGGTCCAAGTGACCCACCTCCTCTTCTCTTGAATCCTACCTGGTGCATAGTGTCCGTTCATCTTAGCCGCGAGGGCTTGCTGATGGGCCAAAATCCATAACTAAAATATGTATCATTAGGAAATTACGAAAATACCCTTCTAGGATAAAATTACAAAAATACCTTTCTAAGGTAGAATTTCGAAGATGCCCTGTAAGGTAGAACTACTAAAACACCCTCGTAGGGTAGGAGTACCGAAATACCCCTGTAGGCTAGATTTACGAAAATACCCCTGGGTAGTGAAATGACCAAAATACCCCTAAGTGCTTAATATGTGAAAATGTGTGAAAATGTGTGAAAATGTGTATGATGCATTCATGAATTGTATGTTACACTTGGGTGGGTTTTGATAATACGGAAGAAGTGTTTTGAGGATCGCATAGTCGCTTAATGACCGTGGATCCACTGTAGGCTATTTAAACCACCGAGTAGCTTTGCTACATCTTATATATTTATAGCAGCCTTGCTGCAACGTGGGTAGTACCGCTGTGTGTGCTACCATTGGAGTGTAGAGGATGGGTGGGTTGATGTAGACATCTCCACAGGTGTGTTGGGCTGGTACGGGTGGTGTGTAGCGGTTGGATTTGAGATGGGAACATTTGCATACATGTAATTCTAGTATGATATGAGGTCAATGTGGGCTAAGGCCCAGACCACCGATATTGTTAGGGTTAGGCCCAATGTGATATATGTATAATGAATTGATTTGATTGCCAAGGGTCGTACACACTGAGTTTCAAAACTCACACCCTTATTATTAATATTTCAGGTGATCCACAATAGACGGCTCGATGCAGGAGAGGACTCAGAGATAGCCACACTACAAGTTACTTAGGAGTTTTCAATATAGATTTATTAAGCATTTTATGATAATTACTTTTAAATCTCCACTGTGATGTAATAAGACTATGTATCTTCGGTTTCATTATTTACTTGGGATTTTATTTAGTTACTGCTATATTTAATAAACATGTTTTTTTTTCATTTAATTTAATTTTTCGAATTTTTAACTAAGTAAATTCCTATCAAGCATATTTCATTTCGAACTAAATTTTTAACTAAACCATTTTTTGAAAGCAACCCTTCAATGTGACATCGCCAGATTCGGGCCTAACTTTTAGGCCGAGTTTGGGGTGTTACATTTAGTGGTATCAGAGCTCGATTGTAAAACTCAGACTGTGAAATGGGTCTTAGATTTTGGGTTTTTAAAATAAGTGATTAAAAAGTTTTTGCAGGATTCTTGAAGTGTGGTTCACCGAGCCCTCGACGTCGAGCCAAGTAAGTTTTTCTGTTACTGAACTTATTTAAATTACTGAACTGTATTTAGATATTGGGCTACTTTAGACAACAGGTTCTTAAAGACTAAAGCTCGTAGGAAACTTAAGCCTGTAGTGGATTTACTACAGCGAAACAACTTTTAAATTGTTACTTACATAAGACATATGCTTTAAACAGTGGAACTATGAACTAATCTCATAAAAATTCTAATCTAAAAATATGTACGCAACGAAGAGCGCTTGAAGGGGTGCGAGAGGCCGCGGTAGAGGTCGTGGAAGTGTTAGGGCTTTGTAAATATTTGAATTGGAATTTAGTACTTATTTTGTGTGGGTTTGAGAATGTCTGCGATAGGTGGATGTCTTGGGTGTGTATTAAAATTATTTAGATCAGAACGCGCAGCGATAGCGTAGTGGATACACGACCACCATGTTATTTAGAAATTTCGAGGACGAAATATTTTTTAGGAGGGGTGAATTGTAACACCCCGAATTTTGGGCCTAGAAGTATTGGGCCTTGGTTAAGTTTTGGATCCTAGCTTAGTATTTTTAAGAGTTTAATTTTAGCCTTCTAGAAGGTTGGAAGTGGCATGAAGATGGACTCTAAGGAGAGTCCATCAAAAGAGAAAATATAGGAAGAGGTTAAGAGAGCTTATCGTGGAGAAAAATTAGGAGATGGGATGTGGATGAAGTGGAGCCAATTGGGACTTTAGGGGTTCGGCTTTGGGTATTTATAGGGGGTGCCGAATTCTTTTTGAAGAGTTTCCCTTACTTTGCCAAACCGAATGCTTCATTCTTCTCCTTCTTTCTAGTTCTTTTTACTCTTCTGCAAAAGCCGAATACCTATATCCCCTTTGCTGATTTCTTTCCTTAATCTCTTAAAAGCCGAATACCCATATCCCCTTTGCCGATTTCTTTTGCTTTCCTCCATCACAAGTTTGTTTTTGTTATTTACAACCTTTAATCAAGATTTTAAAAATCAATCACACTCAGTAGATATCTAGGTCGTTAGTTTGAAGGCGAGTTTTGACAAATATCTCATTCTCAATTTCAGTTTCTTAGGGGGTGGCCGAATATATGTGTAGCCATAAGGGTGACTCATGTGGAAGACGAGTCACTTGATGTTGATAAAATATGTGTGTTGATGCAGATCTAGGAATATTCGAGACTATTTGCTAAGGAAAGGCTAGAAAAGTCGAAAGTTCACGGTAAGGCTACAGTAAGGCTTCGGGATTTGATAAAGTTTTAGTAAGGTTTGGAGTTGATTTGGAAGTGGTTTTGATTGTAGGTTAAGACTGAGAATAGTGTAGGTGTGAGTCGTCAATCAGGTGTGTACATACACTACACACACGGCAAAACAGCAAAAACTGAAAATCCCAAAATCCTGAATGGGCCTGCCGAATTTGTGGGCCTAATTTGGCAAAATTGTGATATGAGATATTATGTTGAATTGATATGTATGATTGTATGATTGAATTATGAACGGGACTAATGGGTTACATAGGTATGTTGGAGCTTAATGGGCTTCATAAGCATGTTTGGGTTTTATGGGATTGTAGAAATGCATGCTAGGGTTTTTAATGGACTATAGGCCTTGTTCTAATCTCTTAAATTTTACATAAGACTTAATTAAATAATTAAATATGTACGTGGACAAGTCGCTAGACTAAGGTGTGGCAATAGATATGTGCATGTCTAGGATTAGATCTAGGAAGAGCTTGGTACTTAAGCGGTCCGAGTGACCCACCTCTTCTTCTCTTGAATCCTACCTGGTGCATAGTGTCCGTTCATCTTAGCTGCGAGGGCTTGCTGATGGGCCAAAATCCATACCTAAAATATGTATCATTAGGAAATTATGAAAATACCCTTCTAGGATAAAATTACAAAAATACCCTTCTAAGGTAGAATTACGAAGATGCCTTGTAAAGTAGAAATACTAAAACACCCTCGTAGGGTAGGAGTACCGAAATACCCCTGTAGGCTAGATTTACGAAAATACCCCTGGGTAGTGAAATGACCAAAATACCCCTAAGTGCTTAATATGTGAAAATGTGTGAAAATGTGTATGATGCATTCATGAATTGTATGTTACACTTGGGTGGGTTTTGATGATACGGAGGAAGTGTTTTGAGGATCGCATAGTCGCTTAACGATCGTAGATCCACCGAGTAGCTTTGCTACACCGTATATATATAGCAGCCTTGCTGCAACGTGGGTAGTTCCGCTGTGTGTGCTACCATTGGTGTGTAGAGGATGGGTGGGTTGATGTAGACATCCCCACAGGTGTGTTGGGCTGGTACGGGTGGTGTGTAGCGGTTGGATTTGGGATGGGAACATTTGCATACATGTAATTCTGGTATGATATGAGGTCAATGTGGGCTAAGGCCCAGACCATTGATATTGTTAGGGCTTAGGCCCAATGTGATATGTGTATAATGAATTGATTTGATTACCAAGGATCGTACACACTGAGTTTCGAAACTCACACCCTTATTATTAATATTTTAGATGATCCATAATAGACGGCTTGACGCGGGAGAGGACTAGGAGATAGCCACACTACAAGTTGCTTAGGAATTTTCAATATAGATTTATTAAGTGTTTTATGATAATTACTTTTAAATCTCCACTATGATGTAATAAGGCTATGTATCTTCGATTTCATTATTTAGTTGGGATTTTATTTAGTTACTGCTATATTTAATAAACATGTTTTTTTTCTAATTATTCATTTAATTTAATCCTTCGAATTTTTAACTAAGTAAATTCCTATCAAGCATATTTCGTTTTGAACTAAGTTTTTAACTAAACCATTTTTTGAAAGCAACCCTTCAATGTGACATCGCCAGATTCGGGCCCAACTTCTATGCCCAGTTTGGGGTGTTACACCTCAAGCATGCACCTAAACACAATTTGTACATATGACCAAGGCATCAAAACATATTCAAATATGCATAGAATGACCAATTCAAATGATCAAATACCATTCAACCGATATGCCATATAGGCACCTCAAAAGCAAACATACAAATTTACTTAAACATATACATGACTTGACACTTTTCGTTCATCAACACCTAAATCATTTTCATCTCAAAGTTATCATAAATTGACCTATATCACTTTAGCTTAAACTAACCATTTGTACCATACCATTCACACATTATAAGTACCAAACTATCATAATGTAACCAACATCAAATTGGCACCGAATAACTAACTTATACATACCAAAATCCATGTCTGAGCATTTAAACAAACATCAAACACAAGTCCACCTATACATGCCATTATAACCTTTGCTAAAACATTAAGAACTACCGTTAAAGAACTTCCAAACCGATCAAGCTTCCGATAATATGAAAAGTAAAGGAAAAATAACAATATAAGTAATGAATGCTTAGTAAGCTCGTATAATTTTAAACATAACATTTCATTTCAATAATGAACTTTGTAAGGTAAACATAAACCTATACCAATGCCACAAGATTTATCAAACCTTCAATTTACTTACTTTAGCTTAAAAGACATTATCAACTCACAAATTAGTGTATTTATCCATAACCTAGATAAATTCATCCATAACTTAAGTAAATTTCTCACATATAAGTAAACCCTTTTTAACTCATCAATGCATTTACATTATCACATTACATCCCAATTATGAACTTACTATTTTATTACATTTCCTCACTCGTATCATCAATACACCAGTTAGTGCATATACTCATAATTCACTCGAAATATTAAAAGGTAAGTCATATATATGAATAACGTCACTTGAAATTATCAATTTCATAAACATAAACATACTTTCATTGAACATTACCTTTTTATTCCTTTTCATAGATTCATAATATAAATCTTTTGAATACTTACCGATCCCTTCCTTTTCATACCCATTGAATCAAATGAAATAATATCGAATAATGGAAATAATATTTTCAATACAACTTACTTGGTACAATACATTGGCACGAAGACTACCAGGCTCAAAGCCTAATATAACACACTGGCATAAAGCTTGCTAGGCACAAAGCCTGATATATTACACCGGCACGAAGCATACTAGGCACAAAGCCCAAATATCACTGGCACCAAGCCTGCTAAGCACAGAGCCCAAATATCACCGACACAAAGCCTGCTAGGCACAAAGCTTGAATATCACCGGTACAAAACCTGAATAACATTACGTTTCTATTTCTTAAAACATAGCTAAATGACATTTAGTATTTAACCAATAATGAAATAGTATGAAACATTCAATTCAATTAATAATAATTGTATAATGAACTTACGTAGCTAAAGTGAAGAAATATCAAAATACAGGGGCTTTTTGGTAATTTTCTATTCTCCTCGATTTTTCATTTGATCTTGATCTAAGTTAATAATTTCATTCAATTCATTAATTTAGATAGTAAAAATTAACCATTTTTAATGTCAATTCACATTATCAGAATATTCATGGCACACAAAACAGCCCAAATTTGTAATAATTTCACAACAAATCATTATACTTTTATTATTTCAACAATTTAGTCCCTAATAGAAAATTCATCAAAATTACTTAACAAAATACTTTTAAATATCAACCAACATTGCAAATTCATCATTTAATATCTAAAATCATATAGATTCATCAATAACAACATTCAATATCTTTAACAGTTTCAAAATAGAATGTACGAGCTAATTAAACCTAGTTGTAATGATCTCAAAAATATAAAAATTAAAAAAAAAAGTGAAAAAATGGCTTACCATGCACCCATTGAAGCTTGACCGAAGCTTGGAGATTCTTCCCCTTTTTGTTTCGACTAACAATGGTGAAGAAGATGAATGGATCATCTTTTAATTTCTTTTTCTTATTTTATTAACATTATAACATAATATAATGTTTTTATAAATTAATAAACATCTTTTTTTAACTAAATAACCCCACTAACCGTCCAATACCTTTTAAAAATGGTGTATTTACCATTCAAGTCCACTTACCTTTATTTAATAAGCCATTTAATCACTCTAATCAAATGGTGATCACATTTTACACTTTTTACAATTTAGTCCTTTTTGCTTAATTAACTATCGAAACGTTAAAATTTTTTCAACGAAACTTTAATACAAACTTAATGACACTCCGTAAATATTTATAAAAATATTTACATCTCGGTTTATAGAAATGAGATCCTGATGCCTTATTTTCTAAAACCACTTGACTTTGGAGTCCTACCATTTGAACGTAATTAATCATTCATATCACATAAATTACCATAACAAAAACCTTTTAAAAATCATATTCGACTCATAAATATTAAATAATAATATTTATGAACTTACTCGTTGGATTTGGTGGTCCCAAAACCACTATTTTCGACACCATTGAAAACGGGCTGTTATAAGGGCTATGAAATCATTAAAAGCTTTCAAGTTTATCCTCTCAAATTTAAGTTTGGTGAATTCATCAAGTCAATCTCAATAGGACCACCCAAACTCTTGGGATATTGATCGGTTGCGCAATGCGCATTAAAACAATGAGTTTATATAATAATTTTTAAAACCCGATTTTACTCTAAACGTACAGGTCATTTGTAATATTTATAGTCGTACAATGAAACACCGAAATATTCCAAGGATCAAGCCCAAAAAAATAGGCGATTGAGCAATAACTAGCATAGACAATAGAGTCTAAGTGGTTACTAATATGATTTTGCAGTACAATAGTCCATAAAAGATGATTTTGCAAGAAAATTAAATATTCTACCCTAGGGACTAAATTGTAAAAAATGTAAACTATAGGGACTATCCAGCAAATCACCAATGGAAGTTGATTGACTTTGATGTGGTTCACCAAATTTCAGACTCGGGACATAAATCGCTTAAATTACTAAGTGGCTCCATTTTATCTTACGATCTCAATTTTATCAACTTAGACAAATTAGGTCTGATTTATCTTCCAACCTTACCTGTTTATTCGGGACTATCGAACAAGTGCGTGAGAAGATTACCTTCTGGTCTCACTTCATCTTAATATTCTCTTAGAGGCGTCACTATCTAAGTTCTTAGTTCTATTCAAATTAGTCCAATTTGTTACAATTTAGTTTTTTGTCCAAAGAGTTTAGTTTACTCATACATCCATCAACCAACCTCCTTAAAGGTTTAGCTACACATGTTCAAAGTGAAGAAAATAAACATAGAAATGGAAAACAATGCAACCATGAAAGTAAAACTTGAGAAAAATATAAAAGTTGATATTTTTATGCAAGAAAACTTAAATAGCAAGAAACCAAAAGCATTTAACAGAGAAATCTAAAGCGAGAAACATAAAAGGAAAAAGCTTTCAAAGATTTAAAGTAAAATAAATTAAAATACATTAAACTAAAGCTTAGAGAATCTTTAAAACAAAGTACAGGGACTTGAAAGGTAAATAAACCTTAGTTACAATGTTAACCAACTTAACTAACATAAAGAACAAGAAGTAAATGCAGAAAATTAAACTCTAATCTGAGGTAGAAGAAGAGAAAAATAAAAACCCTAGAAAAAGTGCAGAGAAAACTAAACCGAAACTAAGCTAATGTGTGTCTCCCTCCTCCTCAGCAATTTTTGGTTGTTTTGAAGTGTATTCTGATGACTTTTCAGTGCCAAAAATACCCTTACATGGGTTGTGTGTGATTGGTGGGCCGAGGAGACAAAGGTTGCCCTTTTTGTCCAAGTTTGTCCCCTTGATGAAGGTGATATCATGATATCTCGAGCAGTGTTGAAACTTGGGGTCTTTCTTAGGATGTGTATATCATGATACCACTGAAGGGAGTCCTTAATCTTCTATATTGTTGGGGGTGTCGCAATCCCAAGGGTTGGATATTGTGATAACCTTGCCCTAAGTGTCGTGTTCGCTCATTTTTTACTTCCGACACGTTCCTACAACACTCAAACACACATTAGGCCTCCAAATGAGACTAATGGCCAATTTCGGTCAAAAAATAGACAAAAGTGAGACCTTTTCACTTATTATTCGAAAATATGAAAATAACGAAAAACTATGCTAAAAACTCTCTTTTGCTCGAGAAAAAGCTCCATAAGTGTGTTGGAAAAGCCTAATTTGCCACGTCGATTTGTGGCAAATTAGATATGAGCTCATTAAAAGTAATAAACTCAACCTCTCAAGTCAGTGAATTCATCAAGTCCGTCTCAATAAAACCACCAAAATTCTGGGCTATGAATTTATTAAGAGTAAAAACTCATTTTTACGCATGTACATCATTCACTATAGGGATAGGTAAAATGTACACTATGAGTCTTTCCATAGTTTCATTTGACCTCATTGAACTTAGAAACTAAGTTGGATATCCACCATGAATTCCTCAACCTCTAGGCTTAAGACTCATCCCCCTCAACGAATCAAAAACCATTTTCCTACTTAACCCTTTGGTTGGTGGATCATCTAAGTTCCTTTTAGACCTCACGTACTCCAGAGCGAGTACTTCATTCTTTATTAAATGTCTCACAGATTCATGTCTTATTCGAATATGTCTCTTCTTACCATTGTAAGCTTGACTCTTAGCAACACAAATTGCGGCTTGCAAGTCACATAATAAAAATATGGGAGGTACTGATTTTTCCCATAAAGGAATCTCTATAAGTAGATTACTAAGCCATTTGACCTCTTGCCTAGCTAAGTCAAGAGCTAGAAAATCTGACTCCATTATGGAGCGAACAATAGAGGTTTGTTTAGCAAACTTCGACGAAATGGCTACTCCACCCAAAGTAAAGACATACCCACTTGTAGAGCTTACCTTATCATTATCAGTTACCCGGTTTGCATCACAATAGCCTTCAAGGACTGCAAGGTACCCGACAAATTCTAACTTCCAAGTTATAGTACATTTAAGGTATTCAAGCAAACGTTTTAAAGTATTCCAATGCTCATTGCTTAGATTATGGGTATATCTACTTAGTTTACTAACTGCATAAGCAATGTCCAGGTGAGTGTAGTTCATCAAGAACATAAGATTTCTAATAATCTGAGCATACTCTACTTGAGAATCATAATTTCTCTATTCTTTATCAGTTGTATGCTAGAATCATAAGGAGTTCCCACGGGGATTACATCAAAACTATTAAACATTTTTAACACATTCTCTATATAGTGAGATTGGTTTAATGAAAATCTTTTTTTTTTTTTTTTGTAACTTTAACTCCTAAGATTACATTTACCTCTCCCAAACCAGTCATTTCAAATCTAGTAGATAAGAAATTCTTGGTTTTATTGATGGTTTCTATATTGAAAATGAAAATTAATATGTCATCTACATACAGACTTATGATGACACAATCAAAACCAAGCATTTTAGAATACAACATGCATCTGCAGCATTAACTATAAAACCAAAAATGAGAATAGTCTTATGAAATTTCTCATACCATTATTTTGGAGCTTGTTTGAAACCGTACCGAGATTTTTTGAGTATGTAAACGTTATCTTCCATACCAAGTGCCACAAATCCTAGAGGTTGCTCCGTATAGATCTTCTCATCCAAATCATCATTCAAGAAGGTTGTCTTTACATCGATTTGATGTACCAACAAATTATGAATGGAAGCTAGAGCAAATATGTTATTTATTATATGTTATTTTCAAACATACCTCTATGTTCTAAATATGTGATTTTCTTACGCATATATGTGTATGATAGAATTTCTAGTTAATATTTAAAGTTTTGATTGAGTTAATATCACTCTTAATCGGATCCCAACACAGTTATGAATTTACTAAAAACACTTTTTTTACAAAGAAGTAAATGTTATATTGATGGTATTTTTATCTTTTTATATTAAATCTAAAAAATATAAATGATGAGACTTAAACCCAAAACATTATTAACTCTATTAGTTCTATTTTACCATCTCTTTTTATATTTATATTTTCTTATATAAATTTATTAGAAGAATAATGGTTATGAGTTTCAACTGCCAAATAATACAATAAACTCATGAGATCCAAATTCGTGAAAATCTGTTGGAACTCGATTCCAGTTCCAATAAAATATGATTGTTACAATAAATATCGAAATAATCTATATCCAGGGGCAAAGTCAGAGTAATTTTTTAGGGGCGCCGAATGAAATTTTAATTTTTTATAGTTTATATCTTTATAATTTTTAAAAGATTAAATTGAATTTTTATAATTTTAGGGGGGCCAAAGTGTAATTTTACCTTTATTGATTTAAATTTTTTAATAAAATTTAAAGGGACTAAATAACAATTTTTCATTTTAGGGGGGCTGGGGCCCATGCCAGCCCCCCTCTAGATTCGCCTCTGTCTATATCTGTATACTTATATATTAAAGAAAGTTACTTTCCTCTAAATTCGCCTCTGTCTATATCTGTATACTTATATATTAAAGAAAGTTACTTTAGAAAGACACGTGGTACGCTTTCATAAGTTCTTTTACTTTTTCTCTCATTTTATGAGAAATGAATAATTTTTAATTTTGGTACTTGGTTAAATTTGACTTTAATTTTCAATATAATTTAATCTTAATATTTTTATAATTTTATTAATTAGTTGAAATAGTTATTAGCTTTTCAATTAAAATATTACATGATTATATATAATTTGAATACAGATTTTTAAATCATAAAATTGATAGATTAGATTCTTGAAAATAAAAGTTAGAGGATTAAATTCTAAATATACGAAATGTAGAGACATAGAGTCAAGTTTGTTTGAATCGGTAAAATCGGTCGAGGCACCAATTTCGAGAGAGACATCAAGTCAGTTGACCCGCAACCTAGTACGAGCAAATAGAACTATGCTAAAAAAACTGATTGAATAGCTTTTTTTAATTTTTTTAAATATTTTTATTTTTATTTTTTTAATGATTCATTTAATCAAACCATATGAACTAGTGATCTGAGCAATTCGACATCCGTTTTGGTTCTAAAAACTTTGTTTAAAATATATTTAATTTTCAAAATTTTACTATGCAAACAAATAATCAACTCAACACGAAACATAGCATACTAGCTATTTTTAAAAGTAGCGTCCAAACAATGATATAATTTAAATTTTAATCCTTAGAATATGTTGAAATTTTAAATCTATATCTATAAACTAAATATGAGAGGAAGGCATTAGGGCATTCCAACAGGACACGAAACCTGCTTCTAACATTATAAAATAATGGTTCTATTGCAATTACAATTCCTTTACTTTTTAATTTATATAATAATTATCAAATTTCAGTTTCAATCTTTAGATTACACTCAAATTTAAGATTTAATATTTAGATATAATTTTTAACATAATTTGGCACCTCCAGCGACACATTCTGCTATTTTCTCTCTCTCTCTCTCTCTTATAAGATGATGGTATAATTTTTTAATAGTGATATGGGTTATTTAGATGGATCAAGCCAAGCTACATCCAGGCTCAAGCTCAAATTTTAAAAAATTATGGACTTGATTCGGCCCATAGATAAGTCTATTTATCCAATACTTACAAAATAAGTTTTTTTTTTTTTAGGAGGGAGAGAAAGTGTCTAAATAACCCCCAAACTATTCCGAACAAACCAATTAAACCCCTCATAATCTTTTTGCACTCAATTGGGCCATTGAGCTAGTGAATTTCATCGAAAAAATCTTCTGACCGTTAATTCACTAGCATGGCAATGACAGTTGTTAACGTGGCATTACCATATCAACAAAAATTTTAAAAAGCATATTTAAAAAAATTTAAATCTTTTACTTAAATGAATACAAATTTATAAATATCTTTTAAAAAAATATATTTTTAATATTTTAAAAAAAAAGTTTGAAATGTCCTTTGACAATCAATTGTCCAAATTCATTCAAGTAAAAAATTAATTTTTTTTTAATTTTGAAAAGTTTTTGAATTTTATATTTTTCTGACATGTCACTACCACATCAGCGCTATTAATGTTCGCATCAATGAATTAACGGTCAAAAAGTTTTTTTTAGCAAGATTTACTTATTCAAAGACTCAATTGAGTACAAAAAACTGAGTTATTTAGATAATTTTTTTTTTGTAAATATAAACTCATTAAAGTTTTTTTACCCTTTCTAAAATCATTTTATTTATAAAATGTTGAAAAAGTTGTACAAAAATACTAACATAAAACATATTTTAATAAATACACAAAAACATTTTAAAAATATAAAGTAGCACTAGAATATTGAATCATGCTAATGATAGAATTATTCTTTAAAACACAATACAATTTTAAAAAATTTAAAAACATAATGTTTCAACTACAGTATTCTTTTTAAAAAAATTATTAGTATTTAAAACTTCAAATAAAAAGTTCATTGTTTATAAATTTAATGTTGTGACTTCAAAAAAATTAAAGTTTTTATGGTTTTTAATATTTTTATTTTATTACTACTTAAATTAATGTTTTAAATTACGGTGATTAAAGTAAATATAATTTGATTATGATAATAATGATTATGTATAACAATAAAACTTTTTTTTTTATTTTTTAAAAACAAAATCAATTAATTTAAAATAGACATTACAAATATGTCATCTAAACTTAAGATTATCTATCTTTTTTTAAAAAAAAATTGCATATTTTAATTATTGGGTGAGTATTTGGTAGCCTTAAAATTTTAAATTTAAAAATATATAGGGAAAACTATTTAATTTTTAAAAAAAATAAGGGAAAGAAAGGCACTAACTTTATACGTATATGTATAGAGAATACATTTAAAGGATTCAGCTATAAACCTATTGGCTTGATTCACGGATTATAGACATTATCATTTCACCTAAAGTCTACAACAAATACAAGAGAGTTTCACTTGGAGAACATTTATTGTGTTTTTCTATCTAATTTGGGCGCAATACTTATTTTTAATCAGAAGATAACAGCATCAAGCTTTTTCTATCTTTTGTCACCGGACACTACCTGTAATTATGGGCAAATCCCACAACATTGCTTAAAAATGCATCACCAAAATATATAAATGCCATAAAAAAGCACTGATAACATCAATATCCATAACTTTGAGAGTGCAATTCAATTTGGAACTTTAGGGTCAGATATATAATCAAAACAAAGCAGTTCTGATCCTACCAAAGAGTTTAATCCAAATTCAACTCCATTTTTAACTACTACTACCACCTTAGTTTCTTGACTTACCACCTTTTCCACGGCCTCGTCTGCCTCCTTTCCCACCACGTCCTCGCCAACCGCCACCACCACCCGATGCCCTGTTTGAATCGCTTTTTCCCTTCAAATCTTCAGGTAAGGGAAGTATATGATCAATACACTTGCGGAAGCTAAAATCATCCATAGTTTCATCATCCCTAATCACAAAGAAACATTTACTCTTCCACTGGGGATGAATACGGATTTGGAAAGCTTTGACACCTCCACCAATCTTTCTCTCAGGCTCTAGATGACCTTTTTTAAGCAAGTCCAACAATACCATATGTTCATACTGCAACACAAAGAAAACGATGATCGCAATATGAAACAAAAATTCAAATATTTCAGTGCCTAAGGATCAAATTTGACAACACAATATAAAAGCAATGAATCTTATGTGCATTTTCTATCATTACTACAAAGCAGCCTTTCCTCAATCTAAACAATATTAAAACGCCAATCTATAGTACTTAGACTCAAGTCCGAGTATCAGATTTTGATATACATATGACACAGGGTATTTTCAATTTTACTTCTATGTTTCCCATGGAGTAATGTTATACTTGGCTTCCAATAAACAATTACAACATCAAGCTTCAGGAAACTAGAAAGTTTACACCTTTATGCGAGTGCAATCATTTACTATCTTCATTCACCATGAAAGCTATAATTGTAATGCTACTACTGATACAAACAAAAATAAAAAATTTCTTCTTCTACATAAAATAGATCATCAAATACCAATGAAAACTAACAGTGAAACCAAAAAAAAAAGAAAAGAAAATTTAATTAGTACCTTGTTAAAGTTCAGTTGAGTACCCCAATGATGAAGCAAATAGCAAAAGTAATCCAACATCTCCGAAGACGACCCGAACTCCTTCGGACCGAGCCGCACACAAACCGACTCCGGTGACTCATCTGACTTCTTCTCCAACCTTTCTTCCTCTACGGACTTCTCCAGTTTCTGCTTTTTGGAAACATCTTCGGTTTCTTCGCCGTCTTCGTCTCTCCCGCGCTTCGATTTGGAGTCACCGTTGGCGTCGTCCCCGGCATTAGGGTTTTGGGCGGAGGAGTCAAGGTTTTCGAGATCCATGTCTTCAGTTGGTGGGTTGGCCTCGGCGGGCCCCGGCGACGCCTCTTTCTCCGCCATTGAGGAAGATAAAGATTTCAAACCCTAGAACGTTTGGCGGCAGTGGAGGAGTTTGCACAGAGGTTTTGTTTAGTTTTTCATGGGTAGAAAAGAGGCTTTATACCTTGTTTCCTTAATAATTACTGGTGCTAAATCCCACTCGGCCACTACGCTAGACGGTTTTGATATTTTTTTTGGGATAATGTCATGAATGGCCCAGTATTTTAGGATTTGTTTTAAGGTGATATCTCTATTTTTAAAATATCCAATTTGATACCTAAATTTGTAGATGTGACTCTATAATTCAATGACTGACATGTTTAATAAACCGGTTCTTTACTACCTCAACCTTTTTTGGTATGGATAGTTTAATAAACCGGTGGGTTTTATTTTTGGTATCTATCCGAAGACCTTACAAAATTAGATAGGAACATAAAATTTGTGTCCATATTAAATATATATCATATTTGTGTAGTTCATAATTTGCTTTCTGCAACACAAAATATTGTGTAATGTTAAAGGCATGAAGAATAATTTGTTCTGGTGCAAAGTGGATCAATATTCTCAGTCATCTAAAATCGATTAGTTCCACTTGAACACAATCAGGTTCAGGTGAACATCTCCACCCATAATTGATGAAAGACTCAAAATTTTGATACAGCCTCGCCATACATGTCTGCTCCTCTGCTTTCGGTTCAGTGTATGCCGAAATTGATGGCATTCCAACAGTTGAAGACTCGAATTTCTTCTCAAATCACCAGTAATCTTTGCAAGAACAAGCGCCATCATCGAATGAGTGAAACCGACTTCGATCTCTGACAACAAGTTTTAATCCATAAACCTTAGAGATTAACTTCATAACTGTATGGCAATCTCTGCATATTCTCAGATTCTTTACTATTCTTATAGCCTTCCCCTTACAAAGCCTTGAGATCCCGAAAGCTACAGCAAGCTTCTCGCTGTGTTTGGATACCGAATCTTCCTTTTCTTCCTCATCTACATCGTGCAACACACTTGCAACTTCAGGAACGTAACCTCCCTCAAGCCGAAGCCTTTTAATTATCTCCTTAAGCTTCTCGTAAGCCTCTGCTGTAGTCTTATTCGTTTTTTCCCCTGCCACGAACCTATACATTGTCCTGTCAACTTCGATCATACTCCAACCAGGTGTTTTCTTAATCTTCTGATCTGTCATTGACCGCCTCACAGTGGCAACATCCTTCCATTTCCCCGCAACTGCATAAATATTTGACAGCAGCACATTATCACTTGAATCATCAGGTTCTAGATCAAAAAGTCTCGCCTTTACTTGCTCTGCCAACTCAACATTCCCATGAATGCCGCAAGCACCAAGAAGAGTTCGCCAAATTATAGCATTAGGCGTTATTGGCATTTGACATACAAAGTCATAAGCCTTCTGCAGGTAACCAGCTCGACCATACAAATCAACCATGCAGCCATAGTGCTCAACCATAGGTTCGATATCATACACATCCTTCATCCTAAAAAAATAGTTACATCCTTGTTCAATCAACCCGGCATGACTACAAGCGTATAGGAGTGAAACAAAGGTAATCCAATCTGGCCTAATTCCGCACCCTTCCATCTCATGGAAAACCCGTATTGCCTCTTCCGCATAACCGTGCATTGCAAGCCCTTCTATCATTGATGTCCAAGAAACAACACTTCTATGTAGCATACTCTGAAAAACTAATCGAGCCATCCCTACATTCCCACACCTTGCATACATATCCACAAGTGCATTGTTCACGGTAGTAATCCAATTAAACCCAGATTTCTCAATAAACGCATGTAAGATTTTACCAAACTCAGATGCCCCAACTTGTGCGCAGCCTGAGAGCACCCCAGTCAAGCTAACCTCATTGGGTCTCAACCCTATCATTCGCAACTCCCTAAAGTATGCAAAAGCCTCATCAAAGAACCCATTATGCGCTAATCCGACAATCATAGTACTCCAAGAAACATCATCCTTCACTTTCATCTCCCAAAACACTTTCCTGGCAAGCTCCATCTCCCCAGCTTTCGCATACCCTGCAAGCATTACATTCGATGAAGTCGAATTCTTAAAAGGCATCATATCAAACATTTTTCGTGCACCCTTTACATCACCACACCTAAAACAAGCCGTGATAACAGCATTCCAAGCTACAACATTTGGTTCACGCATTTGGTCAAACACTTGCTTCGCAAAATAAACAGAGCCGCATTCTCCATACATGCTAATCAAGGTCGTACCAACAAACAAATGGGTTTCGAAACCATGAATCAGAGCTTGACAATGAAGCTGAATCCCAGTTCTCAACGACCCGTGATGTGCCGCCGCCTTAAGAACAAACGCGAAAGAGAAGCTATCAGGCGGAACCAATGATTTCCCACACATATCTATGAAAGTAAATATTGAATTCTGAGGGATCCCCGATTCCGAGAACCCTCGAATAAGCGTGTTATACATGAAGACATCCGGGTTTGGGAAGTTAAGGAAGAAACGGCGAGCGTAGTGGAGAGCACCGGGGACCGTTACCGCGCTATGGAGAATTAGTTTTCCGGCGAAAAAAGGGTCGGAGTGGTGGCCGGTTTTGACGAGAGAAGCGTGGATTTGTTTGAGGATTTTGAGGGTTTTGCAGCTGGTTAACAAAGAGAGGCAGTAGCGGGGTGCGTTGTTCATTTCTCAGTTATGCTCATGCTCCATGGCTCTACTTCTTCGTTGCCGATTCGAAATGGGTTTACTTTTAATCAGAAGAGAGCATATTAATAAATGATAGTATGATACAAAATAAGCACAACTAGCAGGTTGTTATTAATAGCAAGTAGTCTATCCCAAGTTCAGTTATGCATGGTGGACATTCAGGTTGCATGGTCATGCTTCTCCTTGCTAGAAGTGTGCATGTGGGGATAATCTTCTGAACACATTCCACATGAAAATTTTTCATTTCAGTGGGATATAGAGTTTCCAAATCTATGACCAAGTATGATTATGATTTCCTTAGGGTAACATCTTAATTCCTACATCATTCTGGTACACACTTTTTAGTGTGAATTCCCCATTAACTAAGAAGTTACAGCATAATGAGTCTTTTCCTTCCCCACAATTTGATATAGGGTGCTGATAAATTTGGTAAAAATCTCATTAGGTAGCTCCAACGATAAAAAGGTTTGAGCCTCAGGTTTTCCATTGTTGTTTAGTGTCCCTAAAAGCGAGAGTTTCTTCTCCTTCACTAAGAGGGCCAAACATGGGCTAAATTAGCCAAAAATACTAGTCTAAAAACTTGAGGAAATAGGCCAGTTTCTGGTATATTTATCAAAATAGGGATTAAATTACTTAAAAAGGTCCTTTTTTTTCAAAAATTACGGAAACGAGCTGATTTTTCAATTAATTATGGGAATAGGCTAAAAACCCCAAAAACGCGTCCACGTCAGCGCATTGTCAAGGGAAAAATTAGAAAACGCTTCCTCAAAGAAGCGTTTTTTTCTTTTTTTTTAAGGTTAGGGTTAGGGTTTAAGATTAGTGGTTTTAGGATTAGGGTTTAGGATTAGTGGTTTTAGGGTTTAGGGTTTTTAAGTTTTTTATTTTTTTAAATCAAATAAATTAGGGATTATGGTTAATTAATTAAATTAATTAGTAATTAAAAAGTATATAATTTAAATTTGTGTTTCTGATTTTAGGGTTTAAAGATTTAATTATGGATTATTTTTTAAGTAGTTTAGGGTTTAGGGTTATGAAAAAATATATATTAGCAATATAATTTTTTTTTTGTTTTTTTAATTGATTTGGTATCTAAAGAAATTATTTTGAGAAGACGTTTCTGAACAAACAGTGTCAAAAACGCTTTAAGCAGGATGCACTGTCAGCAGAAGTGATGAAAAAAGCTCCCGCGTGGACGCGCTTTTGCTACAGTACTTCCTGAAGAAATTATTTTGAGAAGACGTTTCTGAACAAACAGTGTCAAAAACGCTTCAAGCAGGATGCACTGTCAGTAGAAGTGATGAAAAAAGCTCTCACGTGGACGCGCTTTTGCTTCAGTATTTTCTAATTGGCCTGAGGCTATAAATAAGTCAAATTTCATTCTCAGGTTGTATAACTCACAACAAAGAAAAAAAATAGAGAGGTTAAGAAGAATAGAAATTGAAAATGAGTGAACGTATTAGTGCTGTTATTTATTATGATGGTGAGGTTCGTCACACTGAGAACGGTGTTGTTTTTTTATCGGAGAATACAGCGCGACTGGTTTTTAACCAGAACATTGATTTGACAGATCTTCGCAAAAGAATTAGGTGTAAAATTTTCGGAACGACGCCAATGAAAGTTTTGTCTATTAAGTATCGATTTTATGCTTCTATTGTTCCGGTGACATACAACTCATTCAACATCAAAGGTGCTCGTGGCTTGGAGGCAATGGTGCAGACTCATCTCGCTAGTGAAGCACCATATCTTGAGTTATATGTACAATTTTCATCCCCAAATGATACATTTGCGGCTTTAACATCTACTCATGTTCGAGAGGAGTACACGACCCCAGCTCGGTACTCCTTTAGTTGGTGGCAAAACACAAAAGCTTTGATGTTTGGTAGTAGAACAGAATACACAACCTATGCACGACACTTCGTTAGTGGATGGGATATGCACCTCAGTGAGTTGATATCTGATGCTGGGAATATGTACTGAGGAACATCAACTTCTACCAGTTGGCAAGCCACATCTGATTGGGGATGTTATGAAATGTCCAGAAGAAGGGATGATGTACTCCCTATGACGTCCACCGGTGAGGGGACCTCGTACGTTGCAGCTGATGGTAGGTCAGATGATGAGTCTAATGTGGATCCACCTCGAGAGCCCAGGCCTGATTGTGCAGAAGTTGCATTATTTTCTGAACCAGAGCCTGTGCCAACCGAAGCTGAAGGGGGTTCAAATGAAAAAAAAGAATATCCGCGATTTAGGGCGTACTCGCCTCCTGCCCACATGCATAATGTCGATCTATCTGAAGATGATGCGTTGGAGTTTCTAGATCTACCACATAGAAGGCGTGACCGTGCAAGTTCGTCATTAGATTCGGGCGAATTGGAAGTTGGCAAGGAGTTCTCCAATAAGGATAGTTTTCTTGGTGCATTGAAACAACATAGCATCATGAACGGGGTTAACTACAATGTGGTTAAATCCAAATCTGATAAGTTTGAAGCCAAATGTGCGGTGAAAGACGGGACATGTGCATGGAAAATCATGGCCTCATTGAGGAAAAGGATAGGGTTGTGGGAGATAAAAAACTATAAAGGTCCACATACATGTGTTGGAGGTACAGTAATTAGGGTTATTTAACACATAATATTACATTATTTAATACGTAATGTTAAAATATTTAACGTACTTCGTTGGCAGGTGTTTCACAAGATCATCCTAAGATGAATTCGAGTATGTGTGCTAGCTTAATACTACCGATGTTGAAGGAGGATCCCAGGACTTCAGTGCCAGTCTTAATTTCCCATATACGTAGCCAATTGAGGTACACGTCATCTTATCGCAAGGCGTGGATAGCTAAGCAGAAGGCATTGGAAAAGTTGCATAGTGGGTGGGACGCTTCATATAATAAAGTGTGGCAGTGGTGTCAGGTACTGGAGAGATACATCCCAGGTTGTATAACAGACCTTGAAATGGCACCTGTGTACTATAATGATCGATTGCTCCGTGGATGCCAAGTATTCAAGCGCCTTTTCTGGACCTTTAAGTAATACCGAGACGCATTTGTATATTGCAAGCCATTGGTACAAATTGACGATACCTTTATGTATGGTAGATATACCCATCAGCTATTGCTAGCTGCGGCACAGGATGACAGTGGGAGAATCCTTCCAATTACGTTTACAATAACACCGGGGGAGTCAGCTGATGACTGGGATTTTTTTTCTGTCTAGGTTAAGGAAGCATGTTTGCCCCCAACCTGATATCTGCGTTATATCTGATCGGGGCACTAGAATATTATCCGCAATTGAGCGATAAGAAAGTCTATGGCAGCGCACACACCATCGGTATTGCCTAAGGTACGTTGCGTCCAACTACTACGGGCAATATCGATCTACAACTGAACGACGGCAAATGACCAACATGGGTATTGAACTTATTATCTATTAATTAATTTCGTTTGTAATATTCAATTTATTCTGAATAGAAGAGTGGTATGTAATTTTCGCTATGAACTTATATTGGCAGGGTATGAGATAAGTAAGGACCATTGATATGTGAGCGATTTTACATTCAGTTAACGAAGAAGGCACGGACTACCTCTGTAACATGCCTTTTGAACAGTAGACACAAGCATATGACGGCGGCCTACGATATAGTCATATGACCACAAACCTGGTCAAATGCATAAACTCTATTCTAAAAGGATCGCGTCATTTGCCAACAACATCAGTTATATGAGAGACATATTTTCGTTTAGCTGCATTATTTCTAAAGCGAGCAACGAGTTATAAAGGCCAAATGTAGGGAGGCCACGTATGGTGCCAGAAGGTGTTGCAAGCAATTAACAAATCCAAAGCGCGGGAGAACACTATGTACATAGTGTGTCACAATCGCGACAACCTATGGTTTCGTGTGACAAAGTATGACACACCGAACTAATGTATTACCGGCGGACAATATCGTGTACATTTGCAGAATAGGACTTGCGACTGTGGGAGATTTGATACACTCCGTTATCCATGCGCTCATGCAATTGTAGCTTGTCAAAATCTCTATTTGGATCCCATGAGCTATGTAGACGATGTGTATAAAATAAAATACATGTACAATGTGTGGAGACACGTATTCCCACCGGTCCCAGATGAACGTAAGTGGCTGTCTGTATCGCTTGCTCCATTTAAGTTGTTACCGGATAGAGAACTGCGTCGCAAACCAACGGGTCGACCTTACTCAAGTAGAATACGCAACAATATGAATATCCGAGAAACAACCAACCAACAAAAATTGTGTGGATGGTATAGGAACCCAGGCCATACAAGTCGATCATGTTCCAATCGGAATGGCTAATAGTTATTGTAACATATTAAAAACAACTTTTATTGTATTAAATGAAAATGTATAAAAAATGTTTATACAAATATATTATAATAAATATAGAAATTAAAAATATTACCTTATTCAAAAGAACTTCTATTTTTATTAAAACTAGAAAAGTAAACTAAAATTAACATATTAAAAACAACTTTTATTTTATTAAATGAAAATGTATAAAAAATGTTTATACAAATATATTACAATAAATCAATGTTGGTGGCGGTCGGAATCAGTGCCACATGGGGGTCGTTGATGATTACGTACCGGATTCCTCATTGGTTCAGCTTCTGCCAGGTGTTGTGGTTCCTCGAGTGGGGATTGTGGTTCCTCCACTAGGGGATCTGGTTGTAGGTGTTGGGAGGATGACCCACCTTGATAAAATAATAAACCCGGAGATGTTTGCATCATCCATGGCGAAGGTGGTAGAGTCCCATAAGGCGATAGGGTTTGGTAAAAAAGAAGAGCTCCCCAACGGCGACTCATGCGATCCCTCATGCGACGGCGGCCTATAGATCGGCAGTTGAACAGGAGTAATCGGAAACGGAGATGAACCAGGCCATGCATTCTAACCTGCCATGGGACTAGAAAAATGAAACATATAAGGGTTAGGATACATAAAAGGGCTAGGGTACATACCTGGCATAATCTGAAAAGGCTGTGATTTCGGTGTCATTTGTTGAACTGTTGGGCCCGGTGACTGTGCGGGTGCTGTTGTTGGGCCTGGTGACTGTGAGGGTGCTGTTGATGGGCCCGATAACTGTATCGCCGCTATTGATGGGCTCGCGTGGTCATCAATTCTTCTTGGACTTAAAGGGCCACGTCGTTCCCTTTGGACACATATTTGTCGTTGCCTCTCCTCTTCCGACAATAGATATGACTTGCCATGGATTCTAAATCATGGCATGTATTCCGGCACACACGTCAACTCTAGAACGATGATCGGTTCCCGAGTAGGTATATAATTATACCGATTTTCCCATATTTCGATATAGTTTGACCAATATCTTGACTAATCTGTATTGATGAGTCGTAAGTCAATTTCGTGCTTATCATCTAGCTTCTCAAGTGTCACGGGAATCGGTTGTCAGAATTTAAATTGCCGCAATACTCTATCTGACTGGTGCATCTCCACGATCGCATATGTGACCATTGGGACCTTCACATGCCAAATGTTTAGATTTCAGAAGAATTCATCTGGAATTACCGCCCGAATTGCCGGATCCTCGTATGGTGTCCATTCAAACTATATGAACATGATAAAAATATTAGTTATATACATAATACTAAATACTATCTATGAAATAACTATTTTATTAAGTATACATATTTCGATATAATACTTACTTGTGCTTCCAATCGTTGGTCTAATAGAAGTCGTATATCTTCTAGAGAGGTCGGTATTCCAACATAACTAGCCGAATGGTTCTACCTAATTAAATAAATTTTTAGCATACAATTATATTTTAAATCTACCTAATAATTGTAAAATCTATTATAAAATTTACCTCGTTATGAGTGGAAATATATGTGGGTAGTTCACTCGAAGACGTAAAAATGGAAGCCGATATCATGCCCATGATTGCAGTAGTGATAGGCAACCTCCGATTTTGGTTTTATTCGGTACCGTCGCCCCACACATCTCCCGGTATAATGTTGTCAACACGGCAGACCCCTAACTAAGTTCACCAGTTGCTCTAAAATCAACGAGTTTTAGTAGACACCTCAAATGTACGAGGTTTTGGGACAAGTCCGGCATCAAATAACCTCCGATAATCTAAAGAATATATGCCTGAGCATATCGTATTAATTCTAGTTCAGTAGAATCATCATCTGGCTCTGGGAACGTGTCTCGTAACCAGCCCATCTCGATTCGACCTCCCTTAATTCTATCCGGAATAGTGCTCAAAAGCTCGTAGCATACGGCACCCCAATCAGTAGATTGAGTGGACCCGGTCACTGCGTACCCATACACCGGCAATCTCAATTGCAACTGCACATCGTCTAGAGTGATAGTACACTCTCCGCATGGAAGATGGAATGTGTGCGTCTTGGGTCTCCACCTCTCTATCAATGCACTGATAAGTTTCGGGTCCAACTTGCATCATCGGCCTATTGTGGCCACGTGCCAAAAACCCACTTCATGCAGGTAATTCTCTAACAACAGCGATGGAGGAGCAGACATATTACGGATATAGCATTGCAACACCCGATCTACAGTCTGTAATAAATAATTATAAAATTAAAATTAATTAAAATTACATAAATGAAAAAAATATTAAATAATATTGAAAAAAATAAAATAAACACTTACCATTCTCAATTGTTCGACAGAGATGTGTGTAGGATCGAGACGAATTAATTCGGAAGCCATTGCTAACACGATCGAAATTTTAAAATTTTAGAAAACAATTTCAAAAAAATTGTAAAGTGAGCTTTTTGCAAAAAATAAAGACAAATTTGAGAGAATTTGAGCAAATTATTGAAAATTTGATAGAAATTTGAGAGAAATTTGAGAGAATTTAGAGAAATTTTTTAGATAATTTGGAGAGGATTTGTGTGTGAAAAAAATAAAGAGGAGGGGGTTTTTATAGTTTTTTTTACCATTGGGGGCTAAAACGATAAAAAACTTACCGTTGGCGGTTTAAAACCGGAAAAAATGCTTCCTCAAGGAAGCATTTTCTGATTTTTCCCCTGACAACACGCTGACGTGGACGCGTTTTTGGGGTTTTTGGCCTATTTCCGTAATTAATTGAAAAATCGGCCTAT
The DNA here is from genome assembly GCA_020496765.1 of Gossypium stocksii. Lineage (NCBI taxonomy): Eukaryota > Viridiplantae > Streptophyta > Magnoliopsida > Malvales > Malvaceae > Gossypium > Gossypium stocksii. The sequence goes on along the minus strand of CM035622.1, from coordinate 64,280,980 downwards.
TTCCTTAATTTTTGAAAAAAAGGGCTTTTTTAAGTAATTTGCCCCAAAATAGGCTAGTTTTTGGCATATTTATTGGAACAGATCGATTTTGGTTTATCAGTCATGTTTTTAAAGGTTTTTGGGGTTTGTGTAAGGGTTGGAATAAGTTTTGTTAGGGTTTTTAAAGTTTAGGGTTTTTTAGGATAATAAATAAATTTTAGTGTTTGCTATGGTTTTTAAGGGTTTATGGTTTATTTTTGGGTTTAGGGTTTAAGATTGAAATAATAGGAGACCGGTTTATTTGTGTTTGTGTTTGACGTAGATATTGTGAAAGCTTTAAGTATCTTTCAGTTGATGATGATGCAATAGAGCTAGGAGACCTATACATTTCTTTTGTCATGTCGGGATGGAACCATTGCCTTAGAAGGCCATTGCATTGCAAATCAGGCTCTGAGTTCGCAGTGCTTATACGGTCACGAACAGTAGTATAACAAGGGCTCTTAGTTAATGGATGTTAATGTGGGATCATGGTTTGGAGTATAACTTGGGAGCCCACTTGATAGTGATTATCTGGTCACGGGTTCAAGTTCCACCTCACTGAAAGAGGATAGTTTGTAAACTTGATACAGAAGTTTAAAATGATAATTATAGAGAAAAAGTTTGGGGCATTCCAGTATAACCATCTCCACCAAAAGAAGGATTCGTAACCTTCCTATTATCCAAAACAATGACAGAGTTGGATACAAGAGCACTGTTAGAGGGAACAACGGTGGCTGTGGAGAGAAGCTAGAGGTCGAGTAGGGGCAATAGCGATAGCTAGAGGTTGAGTCAAGGTAACAACGGTTGTAGTTATTAATCAATGATTTAATCATAGTCCAACTTTTCTCCAACATTACAATCACTGGCCCCTTAACAATCCACTTGCCCCTAACTTCGTCATCGATTTCAGACAAGAGGGAGATTGGTGATATTGCCTTTGGTGGAGATGGAGAAAAAGAGTAAGTAGATTATACTAGAAAGCCCCCAAGTTTTTCCTTATTATTATGATCTCAAACTTATGTATCGTTTTACAAAGCATCCTTTTCTGGTAAGGTAAAACTTGAACCCGTGACTGCATAACCACTATCAAGTGGGCTCTCGAGTCATACTCCAAGTTGCGATTGCACATTAACGTCCATCAACTATGACTCATAGTTAGACTATAACCAGTGATCGTATAAGCACCACAAACTTGGAGCATGAATTGCAATGCAATGAGCTTCTAATGCAATAGTTTTATCCCAACATGGCAAATAAAATATGTGGGTTTAAGAGCACCAACGCATCATCATGAACTCAAACACACCTTAAAACTAGCACACTGGCTCCTTCAAACAGAAATAAATTTGTTCGTCAAAAAAGTTAACACTTGAAAGTAAAATATAAATAATGGTGTAGAAAAGTTTTTAGGGGTGACGGGAGGTGGTCAAGAGAGTTGATAGAGTAGGGGGAGCAAAACCTCTTTTATATAGACAGCTAGATGGACAACGAGTGAAAGAGGAAAAAAATGTGCTTCGATTAATTTGAAAATGTCCTAAGAATCTCGGGATATTTGAAAAATAAGGATCGAGATTTCTTGAATTTGAAAACTTTTTAGGAGACTGAAATTAGGAAGAGGAAACGCCCTGTTAGGCGCACGCTTTCAGTAATGTGGCAGAAAGATACGATTGTCAACTGAAAACGCGTTCACTTGGGCGCACTTTTAGTGCATCTTTCTACCACATCACTAAAAGAGCACACTTAGCGGGGCATTTTTCTCCCTCCTAATTTCAACCCCCTGAAAATTTTCCAAAACTTGAGAATTTCGATCTTTATTTTCTAATATCCCGAGATTTCCAGGGTATTATTTTTAGACATCTCGATCAAGTGATTTTGTTTTTATTTTGATAACTTTTCTAAGAACACGCGTACTATGTAAACCTAAGACGACGAACCTGCAACTGTGAGAGATTTGACGCACTTCATTATCCATGTACACATACAATTACTGTATGTGCCTCAGCACGTCTAAATAACATGAGCTTTGTGGATGAAGTGTACAAATTAGAACACATATATAATGTGTGGAAATATGAATTCACACCGGTCCTAGATAAACATATGTGACCTACCTATATCGAGCGCTCCATTCTAGTTGGTACCATATATTTTGTTGTGTCGCAAGCCAAAAGGTCAGCCTATTTCTACTCAAGTACGCGACAATATGGATATTCGAGAGAGGACAGACCAATCAAGGTTATATAGTTATTGTAAGAACTCAAGTCATACTAGGCAAAAATATCCACACTTGAAGATACATTAAGGACAAAACCTCGTTAACAAATTTAAATATGCTTTATAGATAATTTGTTAATTTTTTCATTTATTCTCATTTTTGATAAATTGTAAATATATGTAAATTATTGATGTGCAATACAAAACAATACAATATAAATATTTGTTTCATTTTTTTATGGAAACCGAAAAAAATGTCAGCGTTGTTGGGCCAAATGTGTGCCACAACCCATTGGATGCCGATTGCGAGGTGGATTTCTTCTTCATACAAGTTAGGGTTTTGATTCCTCTTTTTCTTTATCTTCGTCTTCATCTTCACCTCGATCGTCATCTTCATCTTCATCTCCTTCCTCCGTGGTTGAGTGCAGTGTCGTCCTAGGTTTTCATCATCTGTCCTCTATTCCACGAACATGTATTTGTGGAAATGAGCCACTTTGGTAAAACAATGATATCGGTGTTGTCGGTATTGGCGTGTAATATGCTAGGGACAGAGGTGGTGCAAAAAACATACTTGCAGATGGTGTTGAAGCAGGGCACGGTGGTGCATAGTGTGGTGCTTGTGTAAAAAATACGAGGTTAGTGAAAGCACCAGAATAAGTCGAGCCATATTGACTGAGAGGTAGTGCAGCCATCAATGCTTCTTGTTGGGTCGGTGTAACAACCTGATAGTCAGGGGTGTCGAAAAGTGGATTTCTAAGATTCCGTTTTCGTAAATTAGACTCATAAAGATTTTTAAGGTTTGACACCAACTTAGACTAGTCAAAAATGGACATATTTATATTTTTGTTCTTTGAGTTTATTAATGACGACTTTATCTAATAATTGGATTGTTTCATATTCTTTTTGAATAGGTAAACTCCTTTTTTTTGTTTTTATAACGTAACTGCAAAAAGCATTTAAATTTTCAAAAGTTGTTTTCTTGTAAACTTGGTTTGTTAGAACCCTTGGAAGAGTCCAATTATCAAATCTTTGGGGAATATTTTCCTAATGTTCTTCCTGTTCATTAACGATGTTGTTTGAGTTTTGATCGGATTCTTGGGATTGATTGGAAACAAAGCTTACAGAAGAATTGGTTCTTCTAAGGAAGGGAAACATTCTTTGTTTTCTTATATCCTATAAGAGGTTCTACTATTAGGATTTTTAGATTATTATAGTTGCATATTTACGAAGTTAGTTGTGTAGTTAATTAGGTTTTTGTTAAGTGAATTTGCATGAATTAAGAGTAATTAGGTATAATGACTAAATTGCATATTGGGTGAAAGTTGGATTATAGATGAAAGAATAATTAAAGGGGCTAAAGAAGCAATTATGCCATTGTTCTTTAATGATGCGACATAAGGTATAAAATTACTATATATATTTAAAATATATATTATAATATGTTTTACTTAATATTTAAGTAAATATCTATTATAGTAATAAAGGAAAAAATATACAAAAGCAAAACAAAATAGAAAGAAAGAAAAAGAAAAAGAGAAAGAAAGAAAAACCCATGGCTTAGAGGTTTCAAAGTTCCAAGTTCAATTAGTTAGTTAATTTAGTCATATTTTCTTGTAATCTTTATGTTTTTGGAATCTTGGTGTTAAGTACTACCCGACCCATGTCGAAATTTTAGCAATTATTGAGTTTTTAAGTGTTGTTAATGTTGAATAATTTTAGTATTAGGGATTAAATTGATAGATTTTTTAAGTTAGAAATGAAAAAGGATTAAATTGTAGAATGAATTGTAAATTTTGAGTAATAGGGACTAAATTGTGAAAAATTCAAAATTTAGGAATTTAAGTGAAAATAGGGATTTAAATTTAGTTTAAAGTGGAAATTGTATGAAAATATAGAATTAATTGTGAAGAATAAAAATTAGTCTCGATTTAGGGACTAAATTGGAATTTAGGCAAATATTGAATAAAAATTGAAATATTCAATATGAAATTGAATTGTGTTGTATTGATGAATTTTAATTGTTTTAATTCCATAGCTAACGTCGTACAGGAATCTTCAACTAAAAAGGGGAAAGATAAAGTTGACGTGGAATAGCTCGGAATTCTTGGTTTGTATTTCTATAATCCAAAACTAGTTATTAATTGTTGTATTTTTTTATTTAATGCATATGGTAAGTATTGAGGTGAGTATTTAGCACTTTGACATTGAATTGAATTAAGAGTTGATTGAATGGATTGAATTGATATATATATATATATATATATATTATGAATATATTGATTATTTGAATTGAAATGAATATATATGTGCAAATATGATAATTGAATATTGGTTGTATTTGAAAAGTCAAATTAAACCCTATTAATTGTATCAGACTGAGTCGAATATAAATGGCATGCCATAGGATTAGAAGAGTTCAGGGATTTCTTCGACTTCGAGTCGATGAGGCACTGGGTGCCAATTTACTTAGGTTTAATCGATAAGACACTGGGTGTCAAATTTATATAGCTCTAGGCACAATTATTACTTTGAATTTATCCAATGATGCACCGGGTGCCAAACAATTATGTTGCTTGGATTCGTGTATCCATCCGAGTCTGAGTCATGTTAATAGGGGTAATTAAATAAAATAGTACTATGATTGATATTGGATGATATCGTATGTGAATGAAAATGGGATAGTGAATTGAAACATGAAAATGAGACACATGAATTACGTATTCATGAATTAGTTATGGATTGAATAATATTATTGTTTAAATGATATATATATTAAATTGTGAAAAACTATTATATAGCAAGTGATAAGATTTGAGAATGGTATGAAATGATGTATTTATGAATTGAATATTGAATGGCTAATGCCATTGTATGAATAAATATGGTCTTAAATATTCAAATGTGCTTATAATTAAAATATGCATATTATACTATCTTGTCTTTAAATATTCGGATTATAGAAATACCACTGAGTTTTACTCAGCGTACGGTTTTGTTTTCCTTGCGCACATTATGTACTTCAATTTTGATCGTTGATTCAGCATCCAACAACGCTCTCGAACTCAAATGCGGTGATGTCTATCTTTTGTATTGGCATGTACTGTAACACCCCAAACCCGGCCTAGAAGTTAGGCCCGAATCTGGTGATGTCACATTGAATAGTTACTTTTAAAACGGTTTAGTTCGAACGAAATATGCTTGATAAGAATTTACTTAGTTAAAAATCGAAGAATTTAATTAAACAAATATTTAAGAAAAACCATGTTTATTAAATATAACAGTAACTAAATAAATCCCTAAGTAAATAGTAATTTCTGAGATACATAGCCTTATTACATCATAGTGAAAACTTAAAAGTAGTTATCATAAACACTTAATAAAATTATATTTAAAATTCCTAAGTGACTTGTAGTGTGGCTATCTCCGAGTCCTCTCCCGCGTTGAGCCGTCTATTGTGGATCACCTGAAATATTAATAATAAGGGTGTGAATTTCGCAACTCAGTGTGTACGACCCTTGGCAATCAAATCAATTTATTATACACATACCACATTGGACCTAATCCCTAACAATATCGGTGGTCTGGGCCTTAGCCCACATTGACCTCATATCATATCAAAATCACATGAATGCAATGCTCCCACCCCAAATCTAACCCTGCATTCCACCCGTACCAACCCTACACTCCTGTGGGGATATAAATATCAACCTACCCATCCCTACACTCCAAAGGTAGCACCGGTTGTAGCACTACTCAAATGTTGCATCGAGGCTGCTATATAATGGGCTTAAAGCCACTGGTGGATCCACGGTCGTCAAGCGACTATGCGATCCTCATATCTTCCTCCGTTCAATTTATCCCCCCCAAATGCAACATACATATTATGAATGCACATACAACATTTTATGAGTGCACATACAAGTTTTTCCATACATTAAGTATTTAGGGGTATTTCAATCATTTCATTACCCTGGGGTATTTCGGTAACTTTCTAACCTACAAGGGTGTTTCAGTACTCCTACCCTAGGAGGGTGTTTTAGTAATTCTACCCTACAGGGCATTATAGTAATTCTACCTTAGAGGGTATTTTCGTAATTCCATCCTAGAAGGGTATTTTCGTAATTCTAACCTACAGGGGTATTTTTGTAATTTCTTAAAGGTACAGACTTTAATTATGGTTTTGGCCCATTAACAAGTCCTCGCAACTAAAGTGAACGGACACTATGCACCAGGTAGGATTCAAGAGAAGAAGAGATGGGTCACTCGGACCGCTTAAGTACTAAGCTCTTCCTAGATCCAATCCTAGACGTGCACACACCTACACCTTAGTCTAACAACTTGTCCACGAACATGTTTAATTATTTAATTAAGTCTTATGTAAAATTTGAGAGATCAGAACTAGGCCTATAGTCCATTACAAACCCTAGTATGCATTTTTACAATCCCATAAGGCCCACTAGGCCCAATCATATTTATAAAACCTATTAAGCCCCAAGCATGCTTATGTAGCCCATTAGGCCCAATCATAATTCAATCATACAATCATGCATGTCAATCCATCATAAGATTTCATATCACAACTTTGCCACTTTGGGCCCACAAGTTCGGCAGGCCCATTCGGGATATCGGGATTTTGACTTTTACCGATTTTCGTGTGTGTAGTGTATGTACACACCTGATTAAGGACTCGCACTACTCTATTCTCAGCCTCTACCTACAACCAAAACCATTTTCGAATCAATTCCAAACCTTACTAAAACTTTATCAAATCCCGAAGCCTTACCGTAGCCTTACCGTGGACCTTCGGTTTTTCTAGCCTTTCCTTAGCGAATAGTCTCGAATATTCCTAGATCTACATCAACACACATATTTTATCAACATCAGGTGACTCGTCTTCCACACGAGTCACCCTTATGACTACACATATATTCGGCCACCCCCTAAGAAACCGAAATTGAGAATGAGACACTTATCGAAATTCATATCTGATATTACTGCCTAAATATCTACGGAGTGTGATCGGCTTTTAAAATCTTGATTAAATGTTGTAAATAACAAAAACAAAGTTGTGATGGAGGAAAGCAAAAGAAATTGGCAAGGGAGATATGAGTATTCAGCTTTTAAGAGATTAAGGAAAGAAATCGGCAAAGGGAGAAAACTATAAATATTCGACAAAATAATAGATGGCTAAAAAGCAAAGGGAAAATTCGGCAAAGATGGAACAAATGGGAGAAAAAGAATTTGGCAAGAGGATGAGAGAAAATAAACTATATGAAAGTAAGGAAAACCTTGCTATGAAATTCGGCATTCCTTAAATAGCTAATAGCCAAACCTAGCCCTCCCTAGAGTCCAATTCTGCACCATCACTTCTTCTCTTTAATCTCCTATTATCTCTCTTTTATCATCACCTTAAAATCCTCTCATGATCACTCCCTAACAGAATCCATCTTCATGCCACTTCCAACCTTCTAGAAGGCCAAAATTAAACTCTTAAAAATACTAAGCTAGCATCCAAAACTTAACCAAGGCCCAATACTTCTAGGCCCAAAATTCGGGGTGTTACAATTCACCCCTCTAAAAAGAATTTCGTCCGCAAAATTTCCAACTATTCATTAGTCACACTACCCAAGTCACACCACTATGCTTCTGCTGCGCACTCAAACTCTAAGTCCACACTAAGATACAATACACTACCGATAAAATACGTACCAATATTCGCGTCTAGAGCATCTCTGTCCTCTTGGAGAGTGCTGCATAGACTAAAGCTGGTTGTCTCGCCTCTGCCTGTCCTGCACCTCTGCCCGGTGCTCCATGTCCCTGTCCTGTGCCATTGCCGCCTCTAGCTTGTCCACGATCCCTTGGTGGTTGTTGACCATCTCTCTGCTGTTGAAAATTACCTCTACCATCGACTTGCACCTAATCTGGCCTTCTCGGGCACTCTCTAATCCTATGTTCCATATATCCGCAGCTCAAACAAGCTCCTGTTCTCCTCCAACATTCGCCCGTATGCCCTTTTCTAGACACAGCACAAGGTGGTATCTCAGTGTTAGCAGCAGCAACAGGGGCCCCAACTCTATCTGGCCCCTTTACTCTGGTCCTCCTCACAGGCATCTGCCCAGGCCCTATAGCTTCCACGTTCCGTTTATTTTTGCCCTTCTCCTTCTCACGGTTGAGTCGCTCTGTATGCTTTACTTCTTCCGCTATTTTTGCTTTTTCTACTAACACCATAAAGTCTCGCTCTCTCTGCGGAGCTATAAGTACCCTAAGGTTGTCTCTTAAACCATCCTCGAACCGCACGCACCGCTCATACTCTATTGCGACTATTCCTTTGGCATATCGACTCAGGCGCAGAAACTCAGCCTCATACTCCGCTACTGACTTATCTCCCTGAGTTAGATTCAAAAACTCCTTCCTTCGGGTATCTACATAGCCTACTCCAATGTACTTCCCTTGGAATGCCAACTTGAAGAATTCCCAAGTGATTTGTTCTGGTTGGTTGCTCTTCTTCACAGTCAACCACCACTGATACGCTTCTTCCCTAAGTAGAGATATCGCCCCCTTCAATTTTTACTCAGCTGTACAATCCAGATCATCCATTATCCTTTCCGTGGCTTCTAACCAGTACTCCGCCACATTCGAGGCCACCTCAGCTACTCCTTTAAAAGTCTCAGCCCCATTAGCTCGAAGTCGTTCCACAACCGCCTCATGACTTCCTGTTCTATTATTGGGCCCAACGACCCTTTCTAGAATCCTTAGCATTGCTTGCGACAATACTTCTCCTCTAGCGGCCCGATTATACGATTCAGTTTCAGCTACAGGTGAAGCCGGAGCCTCTCCTACTTCAACATTGAACATATGGCCTAACACCGACAACTCAGCCCTAACACTTTCGCAACCTCGGCCGCGGCCCCTTGCACCTCTTCTAGCGCTCATTATTGCGTACGTGTTTTTGAATTAAAAATTTTATGAAATTTTAGTTCATAATTCCACTGTTTAACGCTTATGTCTTATGTAATTTAATAATTTAAAAGTTATTTCACCGATGCGATTCCACTACAAGCTCAAGTTTCCTATAGGCTTTAGTCTCTAAGAACCTATTATTTGAAGTAGCCCACTATCACAGTATAGTTCAGAAATTAAAACAATGTAATGACAGAAGAACTTCAAGAAACCTGCAAAAACTTTTTAATTTACTTTTTTTTAAAACCCAAAATCTAAAACCCATTTCACAGTCCGAGTTTTACAACTAGGCTCTGATACCACTAAATGTAACACCCCAAACTTGGCCTAGACGTTACGGCCAACTCTGGTGTGTCACATTGAAGTGTTTTTCGAAAACCATGTTTTCATTGAAAACCCTTCTTAATGTTTAGAAACTTTTACCGATAAACTTATATAAAACCTTATGGAAAAAAATTACGAAAGCTTGTAAACCTTTGTAGTTGAGGAAACATGTTATTATAAAAACAGTTTAAGCATCGAAAAATCAGACTTTCTTTGTTATGGCTTAAAGTGAATGGATACTATGCACCAAGTAGGATCCAAGAGAAGAGGAGGTGAGTCATTTAGACTGCTTAAGTACCAAGCTCTTCCTAGATCCAATCCTAGACATGCACACATCCATTGCCACACTTTAACCTTATGACTTGTCCATGAACAACAAATTAAGTTTAAGCATATTTAAAATATTTATTTATGAAAACATTTATGTTCCGGAAGCTTTGCTCTGTTTTCGAAATATTTTGAAAACAAATAACTTTTACAAAAACGCGTTGTAGTGCTAACCGATTTCAAAACGATTTAAACAATGTCCTACTTGAGCTAAAAACAATTAAATAATTAAAGAATTAAAAACCCAAAATAAAATAAATAGAACGGCCTTATTACAACCCAGAAACCAAAATTAAATAATCTAAATAGATAATAAAATGAAATAATTGAAAACTAGAAATTTAAATCTTCGTGGCCACTCTAAATCCCTCCCAGCTCCAAGTCCACTAACTATGGCTCACCTACATGGATGGAAAGAAAGGGGGTGAGTTTGGAAAACTCAGTGTGTATAGAATGCCCATCCAGAGCCCAAGTTAGCTTAAGCCCACTGGCCGAGGCCCTATCCAGATACAGTAAACTGGGCCTTCGCCCTTTCAGTTAACAGTACAACCCATAGGCCCATTTCAGAACAGAACAGATATTAACATGTATGCAAACCCAACCCAGCCTAAATCCAACCGCTACACTCCACCCATACCAGCCCTACACACAATGTGGGGAATAACTCAACCCACCCAGCCCTACACTCCACAGTTGCAGCATAGCTGCTCAGATATCAGTAAGTTGAGGCAAAGCCTCCAGTACGTGGTCAAGCCACTTTCAGTACTTCCTCCATCAATATCCCAGTCCCATGCAACAGATAATAATGACATGGCATTCAGTAAACAGTAACAATAAAACATGTATTTTGGTCACACTTAGCCCTAGGGGTATAACAGTCATTTTGCTCCTAGGAGTAAAATAGTAATTTTCCACCACCAAGGGTTTTTAGTAACTTTATCAATTTTTTAGGGTTTTCATGCATACTACACTCACTAATAATCCATCCGTCATTGCAAAAGTCTATTTAACTTAGTTTATCAATTTTAGCTATTGGGCCCTAAACCCCTAATAGGCCCTACAGTGTCTATTTAGCAAATTAAGCCCATTTAGTTCAAATTTTATGATCAATTTATCAGTTTAAACAATTTTGAACCTACAGTCTATCAGTACACATTATTTACCTATTTTCACCCATATGGGCCCGTAAGCCCATTGGGCCCATTTTTAGCCCATCGAGGCCCAATTACCGAAGTATACAAAATTCCACACGCGACTAGCTTACCACCTTGCGATTTCAGATCTAACGATTTCTAACGTCTTGTGAGCATGCACACACTCATAAGCCCATAAAATGCCAGAATTTCGGTATTTTAGCTTTTGCCGAAATAGACTAAAGAAGGGGTTCGATACACACCTGTTTCGCGACGATTGCTACTGAGATCCCCCACGATGTCCTACAATCGATTACCACAATTCTTAGATTGCAAATCTACAACAAACAATCCCAATATTCACTTACCCATATTCGGCCAATGCCCCTAAGATCCTCAAAATCTTACATTTGCCGAAATTGATGACTAGATCTAGATCTAGTCATTCCAAAGATCCAAGCTTTCGATCAATCACCTCTAGAACACACTAATTACCAAAAGAAATCATTGGTTAATGACCCTTAGAGCCCTAAGCCCCAATCGACAGCCTCCCTAGATTTTAGAGACTTCGGCTTTTTCTAAATCGCAAAATAATGTAGATTTGGAATAACGAGTACTTACCACAGTTTCTCCTTATGTTCCTACTCAGATCTGATGTAGATCTATCCCCTAAACACTAAGCAGAACTCGAATCTTAGAGATCTAAAGATTCGACTATGAGCTCCTATGGTTGTGGCAGTTTTGACTTTTTGACTGGTGAAGAAGATGGTGATTTGGGGTTGTAATTTTGGAGTAGTGTTGCTGACAGGTACTAAGGGTTTAGAGAAGATGAAATTTGGTCAAAAGAAATAAAAAGAATAGAGGGAATTGGCTTGGAGGAATCGACACAAGAGGTAAGTTTTCGGGATTTCGGCTTTTATGGTAATCAGCTATAGTGGTTTTAGGAAGGATGGATTTGAAAAAGAAGATGGATTTGAGTAATAGGGGTGTTCGGCTGAGGTAGAAAGCAAAAAGGAAAGGAAAGTAATAGAGGAGAATAAGAGGAAGAAGAAATCGGCACAGAGGAGAAGGAATCTGTATTTTCGGCTTTTGTGAAAACTTAGAGAAGGATAAATGAAAGTGAAAGCTTTTAGGTGGCTAACCCTAATTTGTCATGACAGAAAAAGAAAAGAACCTAACCCTAATATCAACTAAAACATTTGGCCCAACCTCCCTAAGGCCCTTGCCGAAATTCATTTAAGTGATCACATGCCCGGCACATGCCTAAAAACTAAAAAGTAACAATACGCTTACCTTGCAACTTGAACCCTGGACCTTTAATTCCTTCCCAAGTGCCACTTTTTTAGGAGCTTAGTGGCGCCACCTTGCCACTTTGCCAAAGCTCTTCTTGTATCATAATTTACGAAGTTTTTCTTAAAAGCCCACTTAACCAAGTCTCCTATTCACTTAAAATCCAAACTTGATATTTTATCGGGTTTTAACTTAGGCTTGGGCCTTCTAAAGGCTCACTAACACTTTTAAACTCAATTCTAATATTCAGAACACCTAAATTTCAAGATTTCACCAAAATCACAAAAACCCGAAAAATCTCAAAAATTAGGACGTCATCTAAATTACTCAGGCTATCTTCCATCCGAACCCAGACTCAAAGCCCAATTCTTCTAGGCCCAAATTCAGGGTGTTACAACTCTACCCCCTTAAAGAAATTTCGTCCTCGAAATTTCTAAAAACTAAAATAGTCGTGCAACACTATGCTACTACGCTACTCCTGCGCACTCTGATCTAAATAATTTTTAGTGCGACCTAGAACATCTAATTATCGAAGTAAATAAACATTATCACTTGCGCATACAATTCGTTTCCAACCATCACACACCTAGCTAGAATAAGCTTGGCAAACTGTGCGTACCCTCAGAACCCATATCAATATTCTACATTACCAGTACACATATCAAATAACTACAAAGATCTCGAAAATTTTATTGTTAATTCATATGTCTTATGTAGAGATAGTATTTTAAAGTTTTTGTTTTTACAGAATCATAGCCTAGCTACGGTCTTAATTTTTTTAGGGTTTTTAGTTCCCCTACAGTCTCAGTCTCTATAGTCTTCAGTACTACCCTATCTACAGTATCATATCAAAGGCTTAGTTCTATCTACAGTATTATCTCAGTACAGTACAAAATATAAAGCAGAAATACTTACAGAGTTGGTGTCGGGGATTCAGTGTGCCACTTCTTCAGTTGTCAGATTTCAGAAAACTCAAAACTTTTCAAAATCAGACCTTCAGAACATGTATATTTTGAAGAAAACTAGTTTGAAAGAGTTTTTCTAAATATTTTAAAAACTAATTTCCAAAAATACCCTTCTTGGGCCTAAATTTTTAAAATTTTACGAAAACCTTTTTGAACCCGATCCACAGCTGAGTTGTTGCAACCGGGCTTTGATACAATTAAATGTAACACCCCAAACCCAGCCTAGAAGTTAGGCCTGAATCTGGCGATGTCACATTGAAGAGTTACTTTTAAAACGGTTTAGCTAAAACTTAGTTCGAACGAAATATGCTTGAAAAGAATTTACTTAGTTAAAAATCAAAGAATTTAATTAAACAAATATTTAAGAAAAACCATGTTTATTAAATATAACAGTAACTAAATAAATCGTTAAGTAAATAGTAATTTCTAATATACATAGCCTTATTACATCATAGTGAAAACTTAAAAGTAGTTATCATAAACACTTAATAAAATTATATTTAAAATTCCTAAGTGACTTGTAGTGTGGCTATCTCCGAGTCCTCTCCCGCGTCGAGCCGTCTATTGTGGATCACCTGAAATATTAATAATAAGGGTGTGAATTTCGCAACTCAGTGTGTACGACCCTTGGCAATCGAATCAATTCATTATACACATACCACATTGGACCTAAGCCCTAACAATATCAGTGGTCTGGGCCTTAGCCCACATTGACCTCATATCATATCAAAATCACATGAATGCAATGCTCCCACCCCGAATCCAACCCTGTACTCCACCCGTACCAACCCTACACTCCTGTGGGGATATAAATATCAATCCACCCATCCCTACACTCTAAAGGTAGCACCAGTTGCGGCACTACTCAAACGTTGCAGCGAGGCTGCTATATAATGGGCTTAAAGCCACCGGTGGATCCACGGTCGTCAAGCAACTATACGATCCTCATATCTTCCTCCGTTCAATTTATCCCCCCCAAATGCAACATACATATTGTGAATGCACATACAACATTTTACGAGTGCACATACAAGTTTTTCCACACATTAAGCATTTAGGGGTATTTCAATCATTTCATTACCCTGGGGTATTTCGGTAACTTTCTACCCTACAAGGGTGTTCAATACTCTTACCCTATGAGGGTGTTTTAGTAATTCTATCCTACAGGGTATTATAGTAATTCTACCTTAGAGGGTATTTTCATAATTCCATCCTAAAAGGGTATTTTCGTAATTCTAACCTACAGGGGTATTTTCATAATTTCTTAAAGGTACAGACTTTAATTATGGTTTTGGCCCATTAACAAGTCCTCGCGACTAAAGTGAACGAACACTATGCACCAGGTAGGATTCAAGAGAAGAGGAGGTGGGTCACTCGGACCGCTTAAGTACCAAGCTCTTCCTAGATCCAATCCTAGACATGCACACATCCACACCTTAGTCTAACAACTTGTCCACGAACATGTTTAATTATTTAATTAAGTCTTATGTAAAATTTGAGAGATCAAAACTAGGCCTATAGTCTATTAAAAACCCTAGTATGCATTTTTACAATCCCATAAGGCCCACTAGGCCCAATCATATTTATAAAACCCATTAAGCCCCAAGCATGCTTATGTAGCCCATTAGGCCCAATCATAATTCAATCATACAATCATGCATGTCAATCCATCATAAGATTTCATATCACAACTTTGCCACTTTGGGCCTACAAGTTCGGCAGGCCCATTCGGGATATCGGGATTTTGGCTTTTACCGATTTTCGTGTGTGTAGTGTATGTACACACCTGATTAAGGACTCGCACTACTCTATTCTCAGCCTCTACCTACAACAAAAACCATTTTCGAATCAATTCCAAACCTTACTAAAACTTTATCAAATCCCGAAGCCTTACCGTCGCCTTACCGTGAACCTTCGGCTTTTCTAGCCTTTCCTTAGCGAATAGTCTCGAATATTCCTAGATCTACATCAACACACATATTTTATCAACATCAGGTGACTCGTCTTCCACACGAGTCACCCTTATGACTACATATATATTCGGTCACCCCCCTAAGAAACCGAAATTGAGAATGAGACACTTACCGAAACTCGTCTCTGATCTTGCGGCCTAAATATCTACTGAGTGTGATCGGCTTTTAAAATCTTAATTAAATGTTGTAAATAACAAAAACAAATTTGTGATGGAGGAAAGCAAAAGAAATTGGCAAGGGAGATATGAGTATTCGACTTTTAAGAGATTAAGGAAAGAAATCGGCAAAGGGAGAAAACTATGAATATTCGGCAAAATAATAGATGGCTAAAAGGCAAAGGGAAAATTCAACAAAGATGGAACAAAGGGGAGAAAAAGAATTTGGCAAGAGGAGGAGAGAAAATAAACTATATGAAAGTAAGGAAAACCTTGCTATGAAATTCGGCATTCCTTAAATAGCTAATAGCCGAACCTAGCCCTCCCTAGAGTCCAATTCTGCACCATCACTTCTTCTCTTTAATCTCCTATTATCTCTATTTTATTATCACCTTAAAATTCTCTCATGATCACTCCCTAACAGAGTCCATCTTCATGCCACTTCCAACCTTCTAGAAGGCCAAAATTAAACTCTTAAAAATATTAAGCTAGGATCCAAAACTTAACCAAGGCCCAATACTTCTAGGCCCAAAATTTAGGGTGTTACATGTACCTAGGGTGTCTAAATAATAGTTATTTCATGGATTGAATGTAAATGAGATTATAAGTTTAATATTTGTTGGTTTTATACATATAAATATGTATTGTTTTTGAAGCCAATATATGGCATGGTAAATTGAACTAAATCTAGATAGGTGCATGTGAATTTAATTCTATGTTTAAGTGCTCATGAACTAGGCAAATTAATTTGGATTTGGTATGTTTATAATTTGGATTAAAATTATGCTTTGATGACTTGTTTTGATGATATGAAATATTTGAGAATTCTGTCTGTTTGATCGATAAACTTTGGTAATGCTTTGAAACCCTATTTCAGCTATAGATATGGGTTAGGGGTGTTACAAATAGACTCGATGATGAACCCGTCTCAACACCTATTCCAGACCTTGGATTCTAATGCGGTCGTCGTTGAGGGGGATTAGGCGGGGGGCGAAGGTTGTTGAGCAGCTGGATTCGTTTGAACGAATTTCGTGAACCATTCATTCATCATTTGAAAACAGGTTTGTTTAGTCTAGAATTAGATGGCACTGCCCCTTGAGTGGGAGCAGGTGCATTACTTTCAACATTGTCAGCTACAGCTCGTTCGAGATCCATTATTATACGAAAACACATTTTATTTGTCAGGATTTATCACACTATCTCAGTTCAAATATATGGCATGTATAGCTAGACTCACATACGCTACGTTAGCTCTAGAATTGACTAAACCATAGCTCTAATACCAACCAAATTGTAACACCCCTAACCCATATCTGTCGTTAGACTAGGATTAAGAGGCATTACCGGACAAATCAAAACATTTCATAAACATAATTATACATCATCATATCATATTCAAATATCATCAATAAGTCCCTTTAGAAGGTCTATGAGACCTTAAACATACATTAGGAAGGGTCGGGACTAAACCGAACACATACAAAAATTTTCTAAAACTTAACAAATTTTCAAAGTTTCAGAGGTCACGCGCCCATGTGACCAGGCCGTGTGCCTCACACGGCATTAGACACGTCCGTGTGTCTAGACCGTGGTAAAACAGGGCATACATACTGACTTGTCCACACAACCACCAGACATGCCCATGTGCCAAGCTATGTGAAAATTAGAGAGGTTATTGATTTTCTCACACGGCCAATCACACACCCGTGTTTGGGCCGTGTGCTTGGCCGTGTCAATTTATGGAGGTATACTAACTTGGCCACACGGCCTGGCACATGCTCATGTGTACGACCGTGTGGTCTGCCCAGGCTTATTTCGAAATAGCCCTCGAGCAACATGGCAGAGACACAAGCCCGTGTCCCTGCCCGTGTAGGCACAAAATAAGCCATTTACAAGGCCAAAATGCCACCCAACTTTGGATCCTCCCTACAAGTTCAAAACCAAAGCATTTCATACCAAATTTTCAGCCAATTCACAACCAAAACATATACAATTCTTATCATACATTCCTCAACCAAATTCATACTCAATCTACATGCCAAATCATATCAAATCATAAGTAAAATTCATGTCAAACATACATGATCAATACATCAAATTACCATATTAATCTCATGCTAAAACCCTGTAAATTTCTCAACTAAGCAAATACCAAATTGACCATTTCATATTGGCCTTTCATGAGCACATCAAATACCAATTTTGCATCACATAACTTATACCAAATTCAACCATAACCACAACCATTACCAAGCAATATCACATGGCTAGATTTACATCATTCCAAAAACATATTTATATACTTTTAGTCTATAAATGCCATATTTCAATATTCACATTTTCAAAAGGTACCAAAATAGAGTTCGATAGTGTGGTGATGATCCTCAACAATCTTTAAGCTCCCAGTAGCTTCGATATTTATAACACAATTAAAAACACACACAAAGTAAGCTACAAAGAGCTTAGTAAGCCATATACAAATAAACTTATCATATAACACTTTCATAGCTCAATTTATTCAAGTAGCTCATGACAAAACACAATTATAAATCCACATTACTCATATAGCTTATATAATCATATATCACTTGAATATAACACATCTTATTCTCATGCCATTTATACATATATCATAAATTCACAATTGAACATATACTACCTTCCAATCACAAATATTGAACATATTTCATACGTACAAGAATCGGATGCACATTTATATACTCATTCATTTCTCGGAATGCCCGTTGAACCTTTTGGAGTCAAATAGGAAACTCGAATAGCTCGAAAAGCTCGTATAATGCCAACGTCCTAGACTTGGTCTTACATGTAATCAAATATCGATGCCACTATCTCAGACAGGGTTTTACATGAAACCAAACATGATGCCAATGTCCCAGACATGGTCTTACACGTAAATCACAAATCGGTGCCAAAGTCTCAGACGTGGTCTTACATGATAACATATATCGGATCCTATGTCATGACATATGTATCCTAACTATTCCTAAGGCTCATACGAGGCTTTTCGGACGTCGAAACATTATTAGAACTTTTTTAGATTTCACATATTCGGCTCAAATAGCCATATATCACAATTAATTTACATATATACAATAATAATTCAATTAAAACATATTTATTTGTATATCGACTTACCTCGTACAGATTCAAATAGAAATAAACGGCTATTCAACGACTTTCAATTTTCCCCGATCTAAATTTATTTCTTTGGTTCTTGATCTAAACACATTCAAATTTAATTCATTCAATCTCACATTCATTCAAATCAATTCATGAACACATATTTAGGGCATTTTACAAATTAGCCCTCACATTTTCACATTTTAACATTTTAGTCCCAAATTCACAAAATCACAAAATATGCAAAATCTCACTTTACCATAGTTAGGCTGAATATTCACATAGCACATACAAGCCCATATATTTTATTTATTTCACATTTTAGTCCTCATATTTCTCATTTTCTCAATTTAGCCCAAATTACTTAAATTCATCAAAAATTCAAATACAAATCATATTAATCTCAAATTAAGCTTCCATAATTCATCAAATAATATCATTAAACTCACAAAATCATCAATGGCATAACTTAAAATCTTTAAAAAAATCAGAAATTGAGACATGGGCTTTATAGAATGCTAAGCAACGATCACAAAAACATAAAAATCATCAAAATCGGATCAAAAACATACCTTAATCTTCCAATTCTTTAGCCGAACCCTAAAACTCTTTTATTCTTTTCTTTTCTTTGTATTTTCGGCAATGATGGATGATAATGGCTTAATTTCATGCATTTGTTTTATTAATTCATGTTAAAATAATGAATTACCATTTTGTTCATCATTAATAAACATATCAAATACATACATTAAAGCCATAAATGTCCACTACCAATTAAAATGGTTCAATTATCAATTAAAGCCATCTCATTTAAAAGTCACTTTCAATTCGGCACTAAATCAAATAATTGGCCACTTTTGTATTTTCTGCGATTTAGTCCTTTTTGCAATTAAACACTCAAACGAACAAATTAAATCACGAAATTTTTACATATATCAATGCACATATTATAAGCACAGAAAATAATATTAAAATATTTTTCAGACTCAGATTGTGGTCCCGAAACCACTATTCCGACTAGGGTCTAAATCAGGCTGTTACAAATTAATTGAAATTTCTTTCTAATTAAAACCCCTATTATCGCATTAACTCGTGCTATGGATTCCCCTATTAGATTTGACTCTAACCCGATATATTTATGTCATCTTATTTCTAGCATTGCATGTAACTTCACTCAATTATGCAAGATCTACTCTTAAATAGGGTCTATTCAATCATCGGTTTAAACACATTAAACATGGACCAATAATTTAGAAATATTAAACCAAGAATCAAACACAAACAATTAAGAATAAGAAACTAAGTATTTATTGCGTAAAACAAAATCAAACTACAAAATCCATCGTAGGGTTCGTCTCCCCTAAATATTTAGAAATTTAGTTCATGCTTGAAAATAAAAACATTTAATACACATTATAACCGAAAGAAATAGAAACTAATGATAATTTCCTAAGAATCAATTGGGAATATTCAATCTTGACAGAAATTTACTTCAGAGTCAATTCAATGGTGTTTTTCGAGTTGTTTTCTTGAATATTCTATGATGACTCACTCCTATCTTCTTATTTTTGTCATATATACGCGTTAGAATGCCTAAAAACTTAAATTTAAGATTTTTTGCTATTTGGTACAGAATCCCGTGAAATCGACATGGCCTACTACAAGCCCGTGTAGCGTATGGTAGGCCGTTTGAAATGATTCAACCCATGTGGCTCTTGTAGCTTGCTCTGACCATTTGATTTTCTCTTCTTGTGTTCTAAAATGCTCTATTAAGGATTAAAGCATGATTTTAAAGGATTAGGAGTATAAAATTTCACAATTAACATAAAATAATCATCCAAAAACATATTAAGAATGAGGTTAAAACATGCTACTTTTAGCACTTATCATTGATTTTTTAAAAATTAATTACATATTTATTATTTGATTTTATAAATAAAAGAGTTATTAATTAAAAAAACTTGAAAAAAATATATTTATTAATTATAAACATTAATTAAAATAAAAAAATTAAACAACAAATAAAAAATACATGTTAAAATGCTTATAAGAGAATTTGAACCCAAGACTTAATGATGAAATCACAATTATCTAACTATCTAACCAAAAAAACTAATGTGTTAAAAATATTAATTAAAAATAGAAAAAAAAACTTAAAACAACATGAAATAAAAATACAAATGTGATTAGAAGAGGAATCAAACTCATGATTCAAGGACAAAAGCATTAATACTAAACTATCTAAAAAAACCAAATTATTAATTTTTAGTGAAAATGCTGTTTTATAAGATGCGTGATAGCAAGATAAATTTGAAATTTTTAATGCGTCTATTTTTGGCTAATTATCGAATAAAGTGCTACTAAATTTAGATTTTTTTATAGGAATGAAGTTAGTGTGCTAAAATTCAAAATCATACAAAAAGGGGTTAAATTTGAACAAAAAACAAATAGAAGGGGTAGATTGAAAGATTGAAGAATTAAAATTGGCTAGATAAATATTGAGGATTTGAAATTGGCTGGATAAAAATTAAATTATTTTTGATATTGTTAAAATTATGTAATTTGTTCAAATTTGATTTTTAATTTAAATTTAATTTTTAAAATTTTAATTTATTTAATGATAATGTTTAAAGAAAATCTAGCTAAAATTTAGCGCTAGAAATATGTATAAATAACTGGGTAGACTTGGCCTATGTTTCAATATGAATACTACCATTTCATAGGAGTTTTATGAAAAAAAAAAGTCAAAAGCCCCTTATCGGATTTGAACCGATGACTTACGCCTTACCATGGCGTTACTCTACCACTGAGTTAAAAGGGCGGTTCGATTCAATTACTGAATGAATTAGTAAACGGATAAGATTTAAAAGCCACTTTCATATTCTATCTAGTATGATTTATTTCATAATTAACTAAGTCTTTTTAGCCTTAGCTCGATTACCGCTCCGACAAAGTAATCTTGAGATATGAACTCACATTAAATACTTAACAATTCTCTATTTATTATCTCTCCGATATATGAGATGGTACAAATTTGTGCTTTAAAGTTGATTCAATTGTGGTTTGAGCGTATTTGATCACTATAACTAACTTATCGGTTAGAAGGAAAAGCTTCTTTAAGGATTTTTTATTTATCAGCTTGCAACGCACAGGTCTTGAGCATGACTTACAGAAACAATAATTCTGGTCACAAAAAAAAAGGTAAAATTGGATAACCAGTCCCTGTGGATCTGACCCTACTACTCTATACTACTATTTAATATTATTTTATCATAAGAATTTAAAATTTGATGGTTTCGACGCCCATCAATGTGTTTCAGGTTTCTTTCTCCGAAAATAACCTATTCTTATATAAAAAACCCTAAAATCATAAATATTAAAAAAATGAGCATATATATAATTCAACTGAGGTTTGATTCTCTAAAATTCACAAAATCTTATCGGTTTTTTTATTCTATGATATTATCACATATATAATTTCTTTTAAAAAATTATTACAAAATTCTAAAAATTATTAATTAATTTAAATTTTAAATAATTCTCGAGGCATTTAAATAGAATGTTGAACTTAAAATTGAATTTTACATTTCGTAATATAATATATATATAAAATATGATACGATAAAATTTTATAAATAATAAAAAATATTTAAATGATAAATTCGGTAACCACAAAAGTTATATTAGAAAAAGAAGAAAAAAAAGAGCAGCCAGAATCTCTTTAAGCTTTTTCCTTTAATTGTATATAAATAAATAAATAAATATGGTAGGAAAATTATAAAATTACAATTCTACCAGTACAAGGTTCTAGGGCCGCTGCTTCGTGTCTATATAAAGGAACTTGCGTAGCCGTGCCGATTAGAATATTATTATCGGCTGCGTTTGGCTCTCAACCAAGCTTGCAATTTTGCAGCCTCTTCTTCAACCCGTTCAAGCCGATTAACCCTCAGGTTCATGTTTTTCTTTTTGATTTATTTATTTGTTTGTTTTTAATTTTTTATATTGGATCTCCATCTGATTTCTAATTTGATCGGCGGAGAAATTTCAGATATCGCTTTGGTTTTAATTTCACTTGTTTTTGTTTATTTTTGTTATGAATTTTGGCTTAACTTTTTCTATTGTTGTCGATTATCTTTGTTTAATATTAGGAATTTCTTATTGCTTTATTGGAAATTTGATTAGTTGCAATCAGAATTTGTTAAAATGATTACGTTGGTAGGGAGGTCTAATTTTGAAAAAAAAAAATTGGGAATATATATATATTTTTACTGAAGTATTTCTTTCTGTTTTATGTAGTATTTAACATCTTTGTTATTTTTTTTTTGTTTGTTTGGATTAAGTATATGCTTTGATGTCTATTTGTTTATTTAAAGTTTGTGAATTTTGATGGCTCTTTGAAGAATTACCGCGTTAGACGATAATAATTTGTTGCAATTATTTTTAGGTCATTCGAATATGCTTTTGTGTGTATAAATAAATTTGATGTGTCGTAAGTGAAGGTTATATAGGCAGCTTCTTTTCCTAATGTTTGATTTTACCTGATACAAGGTCGTGATTATGATTTGTTTTTTCTTCGTCTGTCTATTTGATCTAGATCTTTTATTTGTTGATTTGACATTGTTTTTTGTTTATTGATTTATCTTTTTTTGATGCCCTTAGTGGTAGATTTGAATAATTTTGATTTGAGTTATAGCTTTTTAAAACAATTTGTTGGGCTTCTGGGTAATTTTTGCAGCTTTCTGTTTTCGGAAGTTACTACTTTACCTAGTGATGGCAGACGGTCACGAGAGTGACAAGAATATTGAGATATGGAAGATCAAGAAGCTTATTAAAGCACTTGAAGCCGCTAGAGGCAACGGCACCAGCATGATATCTCTCATAATGCCTCCACGTGATCAGATTTCAAGGGTTACCAAGATGCTGGGAGATGAATTTGGAACAGCTTCAAACATCAAAAGCAGAGTCAACCGTCAATCTGTGTTAGGTGCAATCACATCTGCTCAGCAGAGGCTCAAACTTTATAGTAAGGTTCCTCCCAACGGACTTGTGCTCTACACTGGAACAATTGTGACTGATGATGGGAAAGAAAAGAAAGTCACAATTGATTTTGAGCCTTTCAGGCCTATAAATGCTTCTCTTTATCTCTGTGACAACAAGTTTCACACGGAGGCACTGAATGAACTTTTGGAGTCGGATGATAAGTTTGGTTTTATTGTTATGGATGGTAATGGAACTCTTTTTGGGACATTAAGTGGTAACACCAGGGAGGTACTTCATAAGTTCAGTGTTGATCTTCCCAAGAAGCATGGGAGAGGTGGACAATCAGCCCTTCGTTTTGCTCGACTTCGAATGGAAAAGCGCCACAACTATGTGAGGAAGACAGCTGAACTTGCTACTCAATTTTTTATCAACCCTTCCACCAGCCAGCCTAATGTATCTGGATTAATATTGGCTGGATCAGCTGATTTCAAAACTGAGCTGAGTCAATCTGATATGTTTGATCAGCGGCTTCAGGCTAAGATTCTGAATGTGGTTGATGTCTCTTATGGAGGAGAGAATGGTTTCAACCAGGCAATTGAGCTTTCCTCTGAAATCCTGGCGAATGTGAAATTCATACAGGAGAAGCGCTTAATCGGGAAATACTTTGAGGAGATCAGTCAAGATACTGGGAAGTATGTTTTCGGAGTGGATGACACACTGAAGGCCTTGGAGATGGGAGCCGTTGAGACACTTATAGTGTGGGAAAATCTGGACATAAATCGGTATCAGCTGAAGAATAGCACTACTGGTGAAATTATCATAAAACATTTAAACAAGGAGCAGGAAGCCAATGAGAGCAACTTCCGCGATCCAGTCAGCTCTGCAGATCTGGAGGTTGTTGAGAAGATGCCACTCTTAGAGTGGTTTGCTAATGAATACAGGCAGTTTGGCTGTAGCCTTGAGTTCGTTACCAACAAATCCCAGGAGGGTTCTCAGTTCTGCCGTGGGTTTGGCGGTATTGGAGGCATCCTTCGATACCAACTAGACATGCGATCATTTGATGAATTTTCTGATGAAGAAGTATATGATGATTCTGAATAGCAATCAATCAACTCAACCCCGTTAACGGTGCAGGATGATGGGGTCAAAAGCATGCCTGCACCGGCGCTCGGGCTGTCGCGGATACTGCTGGTCACAATGCCCTCAAAGTTCTCCTTGCATCTAATTAAGGTTTGGGTTTTACACTGTTTTGGTTTTACTCTACCTTCTACTCTTTATAGTTCCATAGTTGATGTCCAGCAGGTTTTACTCGGTGATGTTGCAGGACCGAATAATGAGCAGCAGCTAAAATGTGTAAAGGCTTAGCTAGGAAGATTTACATCAAACTTGCTGGAGATTCTATGGGAGCTTCCTTTCTATTTTCTTCGACCAGGGCCTTGCATATATTGAAAACTGGCACTTCACTCGTATATGTGGTTGAACATTGCCTTGGGCACAAGGCAGTGGTTGTATGGAGCTATTATTATGTTTGTTTCTACTTTCTAGAAATTTGGTAGTGTTAATGCCCCCGCGTTGGCATTTGGTTGAATAAGTTTGGTTTGGTTTGGTTTGGTTTGGTTTGGTTTGGTTTGTTTCGTTTTATATGCTTAATTCTATCTCGCAGACGATGTAAACTGTGTGCTTAATTTCTAAACTTGTTCACATGCTTTTATAATATCTGAATGCAGAGCTAGTAATGATGTCTAAATTCTCACCGGTGTTTGATATTTTGGGGGCAAAATTAGTGGTACATACCACTTGAAAGAAAAGGTTTTGTTCTCTTTCAAGATTATTCGGGACAAAACACTACCTAAACCCAAAATTAATAGGTTATTTCAAATATTGTTTTTACTAAATATAATTTTCATATATGATTTTTAATTTTTTCATCTTGTCATGGGTGGGTCAGATTTTAGTATTATATATTGTTAGCTTTAATTTCCAAGCTTTTGATATAATAATATTAAGATAAGTTTTAATTTATATTTCCTAAATTATTTGGTGAAAACCATGGAAATTTTGTTAAATATTTTCAAAGCATTCCAAAGACTAGTAAAAGTATTTAAAAATATGTTTTAAATTCGTTTTATTTTATTTAAATGTTGTTGAGTCAATCTAAAATATTTATAAGAGCTTTAAACTCATTTTATATAAGTATGAGAAGTTGTATCGATACTTGGAGGAAATTCTATTTGTAGAAGTAAGTTAAAGAGCACTTCAAACATATCTTCAGATTTCTACTGATAATTAGGGGGATATATAACCATACAAGTCTACTTCTACCGAAATAAGTCCACTTCTACCCATACATCTTATGAGTTGTATTGATATAAATCTATTAGCAAAGATTCCAATGACTATAAACGATCACAATTTTTGCTCTTGTTATGTATAAATATATATATATATATATATATATATATCAAGAATGTCAAGATACAAGAGATGAATATCGAAGTATAGAAATCAAGAGGAAAGTTTGAAATTCTTCATTTTCTCACTTTCTCTTGTACATATATTTTAGGTGCTTATTGTTAGATATTTTTATCATTCTCATTTCAATTCTTTAAGAGAAAAAGCTTAAAATTTGTAATCACACACTTTTGGAAGGTCTTCATTGTTTACATATTTTCTTTGTATTGCTAGACCTACTTAAAGGTCAAAAACATTAATTAATTTGTAAATGGTTATAATTGAGACTTGTAAAAACTAGAGGGTTCTAGTTAAGCCATAAAAAATTTAGGAAGAAGGTTCTATCTTAATGTTGTGAAAAGAATAGAAATTGTAAATGTTATACCTTCTCATTGAAAGGTATCAATTCAAGTATAATGACTTGAAAAATCTTTGGTTGAAGTTAGGGCTGAGCATTTGATCGAATCTAATTTTATGAAAAAAATTTCGAGTTGACGAATCCTATTTTATCATCCTAACTCGATTTGAAATTTTCTCGAATTGAGTCGAGTGAGATGGAATTCGAATCAAATCGAATACATTTGTTTGAGTTAAATTAAAAAAAGACTTTAAATTCTTGTAACCATTGTCACCCACTATAATCAAATTTGCCTACCGTAATCAAATTTGTTATTAACTTTCATCTCCTCATTATTTATTTATTAATCTTTTATATATGGGTTAACTTTTTTGCTTGCTTAGTTGCTTCAATTATTTCTGATTCTTGTCACTATGTATTTTGAAATTAAAAAATATATTAAATATAAAAAAAATGTGATTTTTTAATAAAAGTTATCTTAAAGATAAAATGTGAAATTGATACCAACATAAATTTTAACACGAATATTTTATAGCATCATCAATAATTTAATTTTAACAAAAATTTATAAAGATTTAATATGATTAAACAATTCAATAATATAAGAAAAATTAATTTAATAATATAAATAGTAGATATAAATAAAATTATTACTATTTAGGTTTAGAGTTTTTTTGGATTATTTTTTATTTGGGGTAAAAGGTGAAAAATAAAGTTTTAGGGTGAAATAAAAAGTTTTAAGGGTTGGGGGAGTAAAATTTTGGGGGGAATGTAACACCTCTAACCCGTATATATCATCGAAACTAGGTTACGGAGCATTATCGGAGTTTACAGATCAAACAGACAGAAATTTCAAACATTTCATATCATATAATATTCAGGTCAGAAACCAATCAAACTCATAGATAATGTCCCTTATTCGAGCCCTCGAGGCCCAAAATACACATTAGAAACAAGTCAGGACTAATTTGGAAACTCAGAGAATTTTTCAGAATACATTAAAAGTTTTCAAAGCTGCAGTGGTCAAACACCCGTGTGTCTGGCCATGTGGGCATTCAAAGTAGGGACACACAGCCGTGTCCCAGCACGTGCTGATGCTCATGTAACTTTCTAACTTGGGTCATACGGCCAAGCCACACGCCCATGCGCCAGACTGTGTACCTTTTTGAAATGGCCTCGCATGCCCGTATGCTAGCTGTGTGTCTCACACGGCCAAGTCACACGCCCGTGTGTCTGGCTCTGTAGACTTAAAAGATGCCTTAAATAACCAATCTATCATTTTCTACATGCTCGGGCATTAAACAACTCAAAAACCATTCATTTAACAAGTTCAAAACATGATCAAATATGTTCAAAACATATCATTAAAGCATCATTCAAATCCAAATTATAAACATACCAAATTCAATCCATTTTGCCTAGTTCATAAGCACTTAAACACTAACTTAAATTCACATGCACATATCTAAATTTGGTTCAATTTATCATGCCATAATATCACTTCAAAAACAAACACATGTTTATATATATACCAAACCAACATTAAACTTATAACCTCATTTACAATCAATCCACAAAATAACTATTATTTAGACACCCTAAGTACATGCCGACACAAAAAGTAACATTACCACATTTGAGTTCGGGATCGTTGTTGGATGCTGAATCGACAATCAAAAGTGAAGTATCTAACCTATGCACAAAAAAACAAAACCGTACGCTGAGTAAAAATTAGTGGTATTTCTATAATCCAAATATTTAAAGACAATATAATATAATATGCACAATTGAATTTTAAGCACATATTAATATCTAGTATCATGACTATCATATACTATTATATTTAATTTGTTAAATAATGTCTCAATTCACACAATTGATATATAAATAGTCATTCACATATCAAACCACATTTATTTGTACAATGGTATTAGCCATTTAATACTCAACTCATGAATACATCATTTTATATCACCCTCAATTCTCATCATTTGCTATATAATAACTTTTCACAATTTGATCCACATATCATTTAAACAATAACATTATCCATTCTATATCCAATTTATGAGTACATAACTCATGTATCTCATTTTCATGTTTCAAATTACTATCCCATTTTCAATTCATATACAATATCATCCAATATCAATCATAGTACCATTTTATTTAATTATCCCTATTAACACGACTTGGACTCGGACGGAAATATGAATCCAACCAACATATCAGTTTGGCACCCAGTGCCTCATCGGATAAATCTGAAGTATTAACCGCGCTTAGCACTATATAAATTGACACCCAGTGTCTCATTGGTTAAACTGAAGTAAATTGACACCCAGTGCCTCATCGACTCGAGGACGAAGATCCTTGAACTCTTCCTATCCTATGGCATGCCATTTACATCCGACTCAGCCCGATACAGTTAATAGAGTTTAATTTCACATTTCATATGCAACCAATATCCAATATTAAGTTTTCTTATAATCATATATATACATGAATTTAATTCAATCTATAACAATCAATATCCAACTTTCACATTAATACATATGTAGCGACGAAAAATTTTTAGCTTAGGTCGCTAATTGTGGCGATTTAAAATCTTGAAAACGAATTTTGATTTTATTAAGGGAAAGGAGTCGCCACCGATCCTTTTTCTTAGGTGTGATCGGGCACCTAATAAAACCTCTTTCTAGCAAAAAAGATCGTTTGTTGAGTAAAAAGGCTAAATTTAGGTCCACGTTAAAGTTCAGAGAAAAATAGGGTTCGGGAGTCGGTTACGCGCGGGGAAGGTATTAGCACCCCCGCGACGCCCAAAAATTGGTATCTTTTCAAACGCAAGTTGTCTAAATTTTCAAAAACACGATTTCAATTTAAAACTTAGTTATGATCCTATCAAAATACGAGAATTTTAAAGTTTTTTTTTATTTTCGAAAAGGATATCTCGCTTTTAACACGAGCCATCCGTGATTCACCCAACATAGCGATGAAATCACCGGCTTAATGTTAGAATCGGTATATTGCCTTGTTTTTAAAACATGAAAAGACTGATTAATATCGATGAAGAAACATGCTAAATTAGAAGTAAATAATGACAAAAGGTAAAAATATACGAAACAAACAACACATAAACATTAATGATGCATGCGTGATAATCATAGTTATAATAATGCATATGGTATTTAACGTGATAATAACAATAATGTAAACACGAGGTGATAAATGAATATAAAACATGGGATACTAGATTTGTGGAATATCTATAATAATATTTAAACACATATACATAATATGGTATTTATGATAATAATAATAACACAAATACAAAAAATAATAATAAACGTACATAAAACGTACAATATTAGGTTTAAGAAATATATGTAATAGTAACGATAATGTTAAAAATAGAAGTAAGTAATAGTAAAAATACAATATCGAGAATAATACTAAATATGATATAAGAATAATAATGAATAATAATAATGATAAAAGTAATAATAATACTAATGTTAGAAATAAATATAATAATAGTAAATAGATACAATAATAATATTAACAATAATAATAAATATCAAGGCTAATAAAACCTAATGATAATATTTAAAAATAAAGCATATGCACATAATACTATATAAAATACTATGCGTATGTACATAAATACAATAATAATAATACTAATAATTATAATTATAATAATAAAAGGAAACAGAATTCAAATGAAATGGTAGAAGGATGGAATTGAATTGACAACCAAGGTTTCGGGCTAATCTGGGATAAAGTAAAATAAACAAGGGTTTATTTGAACGCGCTCTTAACTAAAAGGGCCTTGAAATGCAATTTTCCCGAAATTCCAAAACGCAAAGCAGCACGGAAGATCAAATTGCAAACAAAAACAAAACAACGGGCCAAATTGAAATAAATAAAACTTAATTGTAAGACATTAAAAATGCGGAAGGACCGATCGCACAAATATCCCCTATGACGTAAGAACACGCGGATCCTAGCGGGTAAGGGTCGGAACTCGGGTCGGGTCCTCAAAACGACACCGTTTTGAGGCCAAAGTACAGCCCCCAAAACGGTGTCGTTTTGGAGGGCTATAAAAGGCCCAAATCAGGCAAAAAAAATTCAATTTCACGGGGCAGAGAAAAAAAAAAGGAGGGAGAGAGGGAGAGGGGAAATCGGAGCGATTTCCGGTGGTCGGTCCGACCACCGGACGGTCACCGGACCGCCATGCCGTCGCCGGTGCCGGCCACCGTACACGGTGGCCGGAAAGGTAAAAATTTACGAATTTTTTTCTTTTTATTTTTTTTGCCTTTATTTGCTGTTATTATTTTTTATATTATTAGTTAATATATATACATTTACCTATAAAAACAGATTTAAAAAAAGAAATCACCTTAGTCTTCTGTTTCGGTTTCCTCTGGTGTTTTTCGAGTCTCCAATTTCGGGATTTTGATTGCCTATCTCTTTTGATGCAAGATTTGAAACTAGAAACTGATTGTTTGTATTGATTTTGCAAAAAAATGTCGACCCTTACACTGGAAAATCATTCGGCTTTTATAGCCCTTTTTTACAACTTGTTATTTTCGTTATCATTTCTCTGTCTTGTCCATTTAATTGTTTGCAGGTGAAGGGCGGTGGGGACATGACAGATGCGGTGGAGCAGCTGCTGAGTCAGAGGCTGCAGAGGCCAAGTGGGCAGAATAGCAAAGGCGGCTAGGGCAGATAGGGGTAATCGGGTTAGCTAGGGTTAGGGTTAGGGATTTTGGGCATTGGTTTGGGCTTGTAAACGGGTTAAGGGTTTCTGTTTGTAAATTGGGCCTACCGGGCATTGTAAATGGACATTGGTTTTATTTGGTTTATATGGGCCAAAATTGGTCATTACAGCTGCCCCTCTTTGCTCATTGTCGTGTAACGAGAATAGAGCAAAGACATAACGAAAGGCCAATTTTGCCCTGCCTTGCCCAATCTTGACTTCTTTGGTACTCTGGTTCAGGTAGTCTCCTTCCAGTCCATCGCATCATGTAGCTTTGGTTCGATCCACTGTAACTTCAGAGATCTGCCTTGTAACCTCGATCTATCTTTTTTTTAGGGATATGGAATTCGTCGTGATCTATTTTCTGCAACCTCAGAGATGAGATCTTGGTATTTTCAGTCTGCTCTGCTACAACTTTAGGAAGATGAAACTTGCGACTTCAAACTGCGCCTCTGCGACTTCACTGGGGATGCAAGGCCTACATCTTTGATTGGATCCCTTGTAACTTCGAAAAGGCACAATTCGTATCTTCAACTGCTCTGCTACATTGCAGCTTCAATCTTCATCCTTTATTGAGACTAAGTCGGGAATTGCTCGACCTGCATTCTCACAATATGGGTTAGTTTTTTTGAAACGTAAATTGTAAGTACCTCAGTGTGCAAACTGAGGCTCAACTCACTTCTCGCGATATGAGTTGACTTTTTAAAGAATAGAGTTTGAAAATATCTGGACATGAGGTCCGAGGCTTAACTCACCCCTCGCGATATGAGTTAACCTTTGAGAGACAGAAATTAAGATAGAAATTGAAAAGCTCAACTCATCTCTGTAACATGAATTGACTTTTGAAAAGCAGAAAATAAAAACAGAAATTGAAAAAGCTCAACTCATCTCTCGCAATATGAGTTGAAAAAAACTGAAATTAAAAAGCAGAAATTGAAAAAGATCAACTCACCTCTCGCAATATGAGTTGAATGAACAGAAATTAAAAAGCAGAAATTGAAAAAGATCAACTCACTTCTCGCAATATGAGTTGAACAAACAGAAATTAAAAAGCAGAAATTGAAAAAGATCAACTCACCTCTCGCAATATGAGTTGAATGAACATAAATTAAAAAGTAGAAATTGAAAAAGATCAACTCACCTCTCGCAATATGAGTTGAATGAACAGAAATTAAAAAGCAGAAATTGAAAAAGATCAACTCACCTCTCGTAATATGAGTTGAATGGACAGAAATTAAAAAGCAGAAATTGAAAAAGATCAACTCACCTCTCGCAATATGAGTTGAATGAACAGAAATTAAAAAAAACAGAAATTGAAAAAGATCAACTCACCTCTTGCAATATGAGTTGAATAAACAGAAATTAAAAAGCAGAAATTGAAAAAGATCAACTCACCTCTCGCAATATGAGTTGAATGAACAGAAATTAAAAAGCAGAAATTGAAAAAGATCAACTCACCTCTCGCAATATGAGTTGAATAAACAGAAATTAAAAAGCTCAACTCACCTCTGTAATATGAGCTGGCTCTGAGGAACATAAATTAAAAACAGAAATTGAGAAAGCTCAACTCACCTCTGTAATATGAGTTGTCTCTTGAAAAGCAGAAAATGAAAAAACTGAAATTGAAAAAGCTTAACTCACCTCTGTAATATGAGCTGGCTCTGATAAACATAAATTAAAAATAGAAATTAAAACGAGCTCAACTCACTTCTCGCAATATGAGTTGATTTTGAAAAAAAAACTAAAAGTACCTCAACGTGTCTTGAGGCTCAGCTCACCTCTCGCAATATGAGCTGATTTTTGAAACATAAATTAAAAACTGAAATTAAACGAGCTCAACTCACCTCTCGCAATATGAGTTGATTTTGAAAAAGAAACTAAAAGTACCTTAACGTGTCTTGAGGCTCAGCTCACCTCTCGCAATATGAGCCGATTTTGAAAACATAAAAGCAAGATTCGAAAGTACCTCGGCATGACCTGAGGTTTGACTCACCTCTCGCAATATGAGTCAAATAAACAGAAATTAAAAATACCTCAACGTGTCTTGAGGCTCAACTCACCTCTCGCAATATGAGTTGATTTTGAAGGACAGAAATTGAAAATACCTCAACGTGTCTTGAGGCTCAGCTCACCTCTCGCAATATGAGCTAATTTTGAAGAACGGAAACTAAGACAGAATTTGAAAATACCTCAGCGTGTCCTGAGGCTCAACTCACCTCTCGCAATATGAGTTGATTTTCGAACAAGAAATTGAAAATACCTCAACGTGCCTTGAGGCTCAACTCATCTCTGTAACATGAGTTGATTTTTTTGAAACATAAATTAAAGGTTCCTCGAAGTACCATATCATCTGGTGGAGCTCAGGTGTCCTTTCCTTGATTCAGTAGAGTCATCGAAACCCCTTGTTCTGCTGAAATACCTGTATATGTCATGCATGATGTTATCATGATATGCACCTGTTTGCCTTAAATGCATTCATGCCTATATGAACATGTTATGTGCCTTGCACTTGTTTATCGTGATCTCTTTTCATCACGACTCTTATAGTGATCTATTCTCATTATTTCTTGGCCTTTTCCTTTAAACTTCGTACTCGTTTCCCAATTTCACGAGTAATCTTTGTTTCTTTGGATAGCACTCTTTTGCCCCATCTGAGCTTTTGTTCTTGTTTTCGAGCTTTTGTTTTGCTTGTCGTGATGATCTGCTTTCATTGCTTGGATTCTTAAGTTTCTCTTCAGGCTTTGTATTCTTCTTTTAAGCTTTATAAGCGGTTTGTGTTTCTCAGATATCACTTGCTTGGCATATGTTGAACTTTTGTTCCTGCTTGGAGACTCTTGTGCCTCTCAAGTTTTCTATCCGAGTAATACTCAACATTTCTTTTGTTTAGAGCATGTCATTCTACTATTTATCGCTTAAATAAACAACATAATGAGGTGCATGCAAATGGTCAGGTAGGTACAAGAAAGAGACTTCATATAAATTTCAAAGGTAACAAACAAAGTTAACCAAGGATAATTGGAAGTGCCATAAAAGAAAAGGAACCATATTAGTGGATACAAATGTTCTTGATATTCAACGCATGAACTCTGCCACGTTTCTCAATCAAGAATCTTTCTGAGCAAGACTTCTTGTGTAGAAGATCTCGGGTGTCCAGAAATACTTCGTACTATAGCCTTGTCACTTGGCCCACTGTTCAAATTGCTTTTGCTCTTTGGACCCAGATTTGCTTCATTAGGACGCCCTTTCGGGTTTTCATCCTAATATTTTGTGTTTAACCAAGGCGCCTTTACCGGGTTTTCACCTTGATCCCCCTTTTTTTTTTAAGTGTAATATTTCTTCACAACATCGGAGTTTACTGGATTTGGTAACTCCTTCCCATCCATTTCTGTGAGAATCAAAGCCCCACCAGAGAATGCCTTTTTTACGACGTATGGTCCTTCCCAATTAGGTGCCCATTTCCCTCGCAAATCTTTTTGTATTGGGAGGATCTTTCTCAACACGAGTTCTCCTTCATGGAATTCTCATGGCCTTACTTTCTTGTCATGGGCGGCGATCATCCGTTTCTGGTACATCTGTCCATGGCAGATTGCCTTCAAGCGTTTTTCTTCGATGAGATTCAACTGATCATATCGAGCTTGGACCCATTCGGCCTCCTCGAGTTTCGATTCCATTAAGACTCGTAGGGACGGTATCTCAACTTCAATAGGTAGCACGGCTTCCATCCCATAGACTAGAGAGAAAGGAGTTGCCCCTGTAGATGTCCGTACGGATGTGCGATATGCATACAGAGCGAATGGTAGCTTTTCGTACCAGTCCTTGTAGGTCTCTGTCATTTTGCCGATAATCTTCTTTATGTTCTTGTTAGCCGCTTCTACAGCTCCGTTCATCTTCGGTTAATAAGGCGAAGAATTATAATGCTTTATTTGAAATTGCTTGCACACTTCTGTCATCATTTTATTGTTCAAATTCAAGGCGTTATCTGAGATGATTCTTTCAGGCAAACCATATCGACAAATGATTTCCTTTTTCAAGAATCTACAGACGGCGGTCTTTGTCACATTGGCAAATGAGGCAGCTTCTATCCATTTCGTGAAATAATCTATGACCACAAAAATGAATCGGTGCCCATTAGAAGCTTTGGGAGAAATTGGCCCTATAACGTCCATGCCTCACATTGAAAAGGGCCATGGAGACGTCATAACATGAAGGGGCGAAGGGCCTACATGAATTTTGTCACCATAAACTTGACATTTATGGCACTTTCTTGCGTAGCTAATGCAATCGCTTTCCATCGTTGACCAGTAGTACCCGAGTCTCATGATTTTCCTGGCCATAGTGAAACCGTTGGAATGGGTCCCACATATCCCTTCATGAACTTCTTCAAGTATTTTCTTGGCTTCAGTAGTATCTACACATCTCAGAAGCACCTGATCTTTACCTTTCTTGTATAAGGTGTCCCCATCAGGAACAAATCCCACTGACATTCTTCTGATTGTTCTTTTGTCATTCTCGTTTGCTTATTCAGGATACGTTTGATTCTTGATGTACTCTAAGATATCATGGTACCATGGTCGTCCATCAGCCTCTTTCTCAATGCTATAACAATGTGCAGGGACCTCGTATATGCTCATCTTGAGGGGCATTATTTCTGTTTCTTTATTTGCTTTGAACATTGAGGCAAAGGTGGCCAAGGCGTCAGCCAATTGGTTATCTTCTCGTGGGAAGTAATTAAAAGTTATTTCTTTGAAATCTTTGATCAATTCAGCCACCAGATAGCTATACTTAATCAACTTTGGGTCTCTCACTTCCCAATCTCCACGGATTTGGTAGATCACTAAAGCTGAATCCCCGTATACCTCTAGGATCTCGATGTTTCGTTCAATGGCTGCCCGTAGTCCCATGATACAAGCCTCATATTCTGCTATGTTGTTGGTGCAGCAGAAATTGAGCCTAGCAGTGAAAGGGTAATGGTCTCCTTCCGATGATATTAAGACTGCTCCAATTCCATGCCCCAGGGCATTCGATGCACCATCAAAGTTCATCTTCCAGGGCGTCCCTTTTGATGACTCACACTCTTTTTCTGTGATGCACATTAAGTCTTCATCCGGGAAATCAAATCTCAGGGGCTCATATTCTTCTGATGTTCGAGCCGTCAAGAAATCAGCTATTGCACTCCCTTTCATCGATTTTTGGTTCACATAGACGATATCGTATTCTGATAACAGGATCTGCCATCGTGCCATTCTCCCCGAGAGTGCGGGTGATTCCATCATATACTTTACCGGGTCCAGCTTTGAGATTAACCATGTCGTATGATACAACATGTATTGCCTGAGCCTCCTAGCTGTCCAAACCAAAGCACAACAGGATCTTTCGATTGACGAATACCTTGCCTCGTATTTTGTGAACTTTTTACTGAGGTAGTATATTGCCTTTTCTTTCTTTCCCGACTCATCATGTTGCCCCAGTACGTAACCCATTGAGTTTTCAAACACGGTTAGATACAAAATTAAAGGCCTCACTGGAGTCGGTGGTACTAGCACTGGGGGGCTAGACAAATATTATTTTATTTTGTCAAAGGCCTCCTGGCATTCTTCGTCCCATTCTCCAGGGTTGTGCTTTCGAAGGAGTCGAAAGATGGGGTCACACTGATTGGTAAGTTGAGAAATGAATCGGGCAATGTAGTTTAGCCTTCCCAGAAATCCTCTAACCTCTTTCTGTGTGCGCGGAGGTGGTAATTCTTGAATGGCTTTTATCTTTTCTGGATCCACCTCAATGCCTCTTTCACTGACGATGAAGCCTAGCAACTTTCCCGAGGTAACCCCGAATGTACATTTAACTGGATTAAGCCTTAGCTGAAACTTTCTCAGTCTTTCAAATAACTTTTTGAGGTTCACAATATGTTCCTCTTCTCCTCGGGATTTAGCAATCATGTCGTCAACATAGACTTCTATCTCTTTATGCATCATATCGTGAAATAATGTCACCATGGCCCTCTGATATGTGGCTCCAGCATTCTTTAGTCCGAATGGCATCACCTTGTAGCAGAATGTTCCCCACATCGTTATAAAGGTGGTTTTCTCCATATCCTCGGGAGTCATTTTGATTTGGTTATACCCCGAGAATCCATCCATGAAAGAAAATAATGAATGCTTTGCCGTATTGTCCACTAATGTGTCGATATGTGGTAAGGGAAAATTATCCTTAGGACTTGCTCGGTTCAGGTCACGATAATCCACGCACATTCGTACTTTACCATCTTTCTTTGGCACTGGGACAATATTAGCCACCCATTCTGGATATTTGGAGGCTTGTAAGAAGCCCGCATCAAATTGCCTTTTGACTTCTTCTTTTATCTTCAACAACATTTCAGGCCTCATTCGTCTTAATTTTTGTTGAATGGGTTTGCACTCTGGTCTCAGTGGGAGCTTATGGACTGTTATATCTTCATCCAATCCCGGCATGTCCTGATACGACCATGCGAACACATCTTTGTACTCATGGAGCAAAGCGATCAAATTACGCCTGGTGTCTTCTGAGATAGAGGTTCCAATCTTCACTTCTTGCTTATTTTCATCAGTCCCCAGGTTTATTGTTTCAACAGATTCTTGATGAGGTAAAATCTTTTTGTCCTCTTGTTCCACCAACCTTAGCAAGTCAGGAGACGAGACATAGTCTTCGACATTTTCCTCATCCTTGAATTCTTCTAGACAAACGGTGCTCTCAAAATCGATTTCAAGATTGGTAACGGGCTCATTCATGTCATTGGTATCTAAACACCTGAAAATTGAATGGAAAAAGGAAAACTATAGAGGGACATCCAAGTATTGGCAACAATAAACAAAATGTTATGGCATGATATGAGGTGAGCGTAAGGACAGGTCATGAAATGAAAGAATAATTATGGAGTAAATGTGAATGCAAAAGGTTATGACAAAATGCCTCTCTATTAATATTTATTTAATAGATAAGGAGCGGATGACATCTCTTACAAAAGAATCCCATTATATTTAGGGACACAAAAAGTGAATATCGGACATTACTCTGAGGAAGACTTGTAAACCACAAGAAGGTCCTCAGCGGTCCAATTGTTCAACATGTAACCCGGGGGACAAGGGCGTATCCTCGAAACACTTTTACTTGTATCAGCTTCTTCATCAACGACATTTATACAAATGTTCTGGAAAGCCTTCTCAACGAGTAGCAGTGGGCTGTGCACATTTTCTTGCCCTGGATATATGATCCCAGCGGATGTGAATGTCCTTGACAGATGGGGGTACTCGATGGGTTCCCATTCCGGTTTTCGTCCTAGAGTCCTCGCAACCTTTCTTTCTTGCTCCTTCTTCCACTGTTTCTTCAAGTGATGTGCATTCGGTTGGAATCCTAGACCAAATCGTGCCTTATGAGGTACTGACTTTAAGGCCCTGACTATCCCTTGATGATGTCTTCCCAAACCTTTCCTTGCTCGGGCCCCTCTCCCTACCGTCAGCTTGATTCCCATTTTAGTATTCTTCGACAGCCTAGGCACGGGAATTTTATTTCCTTCAGCCACAAATGTGGCGTTGACGAACTCAAAGGATCTAAAGGAACATTCCACGGCGTCTTTGTTCGCTTCGAGGTAAGGTGTGTCTGCAGAGATAGACGCAACAATATCCTCTTCACCCTCAACGGTAACCAAGCAGCCATCCATGATAAACTTTATTTTCTGATGAAGGGATGATGGAACTGCCCCGGCCGAATGGATCCATGGTCTCCCCAGGAGGCAATTATATGAAGGGGTGATATCCATAACTTGGAACTCGACGTTATAGATATAAGGACCCACTTCTAGAGGGACCTCAATTTTTCCTACAACTTCTCATCTCGTTCCATCAAATGCCCTTACCGTGGAGTGACACGGCCTCAAGTAGGACAAATCCATCGGAATTCTGGAAAGTGTGGCCAGAGGCATAACATTAAGTGCTGACCCATTATCAATAAGCACGTTTGGTATTATATAACCCTTGCATCGAGTTGTTATGTGCAGCGCCTTCACAGAGCCTCTACCGTTCGGTGGTATTTCATCATCACTGAAGGAGATGAAATTATCTGCGTTCAAGTTATTGACCCACCTATCAAGCTTTTCGACCGATATATTGTTCGCTACATAGGCTTGATTCAATACCTTCAACAAGGCATTTCGATGCGGCTCTGAGTTCAATAACAGGGATAATACCGAAATACGTGCAGGTTGTTTACTTAATTGTTCAACCACGTTGTACTCACTGTGTTTAATGAATTTCAAGAATTCCTGTGCTTCTTCCTCGTTCACAGGTCTTTTAGTCTCTTGCCGTTCAAGCGAAGTTTCCGATTCAGCCTCAAGCATAGGTGCCTTTCCCTTTTGTTTTAAATCGTTATTCCTCTTTGCTGGTTCAACTTCTTTGGAATAGCATCTTCCACTCCGGGTAAAGTGACCAACTTCCCCGACATTTTCAGCCATGCCTTGGGATTTTTCACTTTCAGGAGTGACGATATTCACATCGTACTTCCAAGGTATTGCCTTACTATCCTTGTACGGAAAAGGCGATGGCACCTCAATTACCATTTTTGGTTTTACCGGTTCTCTCCTCGCATCATAATAAATTATTAGTGGTCGTTCAGCAGTGTAAGGGAGATCCGATGATTGACCATCGGAGGCACATATTTCTCCTTCATTGGCCTCTCTTCTTCCGTTGAAGATTTCAATTTCTTTGTTGTCCATCATGTCTTGGAGTAGTTCTTTAAATTGCTCACAAGACTGGATATTATGTCCTTTGACTTCATGGAAGTCACAAAAATTTTGACTGTTGGTATTTCTTTTCTCGGTTACCCCTTTAGGATGACAGAGTAATCCTTTTTCAAGCAGCACCTCCCAGATTTTCTGCAAAGGTGAGCTTATTTTTGAAACAACTCTTCTGGTTTGCAATTCACTCATCTCCTCTACTGCGCTTACATTTCTTTCAGTATGATTTGGGAACGGGTTCCCGGTTGCATCACCAGTACCGTCGAAACGCAGAACACCCGCATCGATTAGTCCTTGGACTCTTCGTTTAAAGGCAATGCAGTTTTCCGTAGAGTGCCC
Organism: Gossypium stocksii; assembly: GCA_020496765.1. Lineage (NCBI taxonomy): Eukaryota > Viridiplantae > Streptophyta > Magnoliopsida > Malvales > Malvaceae > Gossypium > Gossypium stocksii. The sequence continues at coordinate 64,240,832 of CM035622.1, read as the reverse complement.
CTGGTTCCCCGCGTGGTACGCACAGCTAGCATTTAGGTTGTACCACTTTGGGTACGGGGGCTTCAACGGTGCCATATAATGAGGAGATATCAGCTGTTTCTCCAAAAGCTTGGGGTACAGTTCCCCATAAGATACAGGAATAGGAGTGAATTGGGGTCTCTCGGGGTTAGGCCTCGCTGGCCTTGGTTCGCTTCTGGGCTGGCCTTGGGTGGAGCCAGCATTTTGAGGAAACGTGGCGGCTGGCCTCGGGTTGTTGGTTGCATAGACAAGGTAAGAGGGATAGGGTGGTGGTGTTTGGTAGTAGGGGCTTTGTGGTTGATAGAAATTAGGTGGTGGGTAATTTCGAGGTCAGAATTGATTAGAATATGGACCAGGAGTATAACGGTTTCCCGTTCCCACTATGTGGGCTTTCGGCTCCTTTTTTCTCATGGGCACTGCCTTCTTCGAACCTTCTCCTTCCATCCTTCCACTCTTAATCGCATTTTCTATAAGTTCACCGGATATGACAATATCCGAGAAGTCCTTTGTGGCGCTTCCCACTAATTTATCATAAAACGGCTCCTTCAGGGTATTGATAAAAAGGACTGCTATCTCGGTCTTGGTTAGTGGAAGGTCTACCTGGGCTGAGATGTCCCTCCATCTCTGTGCGTATTGTCTGAAGGTTTCCGATGGCTTTTTCTCCATCATTTGTAGTGTCATGCGATCGGGTACCATATCGGAGACGTGTTTGTACTGTTCGCAAAAAGCCACTGCTAGATCTTTCCAGGTTCGGATCTTCTCTCTACTGAGTTGGTTATACTAGCGGAGAGCTGATCCGGTCAAACTGTCCTGAAAATAATGTATAAGCAGCTTGTCTTCATTAACATAGCCGGTCATTTTCCGGCAGAACATAACGAGATGTGCCTTCGGGCATCTCGAGCCGTCATACTTTTCAAAATCCGGTGCTTTGAATTTTGGAGGGAGGACCAAATCAGGTACCAAACTAAGTTCTTTAACGTTTAGCGCCGGGAAGACTTCAATGCCTTCTATCGTTCTAAGTCTTTCCTCCAGACTTCTATATTTTTCTTGGACTTCATGATCCTCTATCCTTAGCCTAGCGATTTCTGCCGGATCATCTAGGTCTGGGACAGGTGGATCCATCGGAGCAGTTCCTGGGTTTGCCACGAATACCCCCTGTCCTACAGGAGGAGGTGTTACAGGCCGTTGTTCCAGGCCCGCGGGTCCCCCTTGCGTGTATCTTCTATGTATCGCGTGAGGCGGAGTAAACCCAGGAGGGTAGGGCGGATCCTGATCAAGATTCACAACCTCAGGGTTTTGTATAGGTCCCTTTCCTTTGACTAGGGCCGACATCATTTCCATCATTTTAGCTAATTGGTCCTTCTGTTCAGTGGATTCTTCCCGAGACCTTATCATCAACTCTCTCATCTCCTGTTGCGACCTGGCTAACTGTTCCTGTAATTCTTTCTGAATTCTCTCCATCCTTTCAATTCTTTCGTTAAACTCAGCCTCCATTGCTCTAGCTTGTCGACGTGTTCTATACGTATGGTGTGATTCCAGGTTTACAACGTCGCAACTGCGCATTATACGATTCTACTCTTTAGCGAATGATCATGAGATATGCAATGAATGAATGAATGAATGAATGAATGAATGAATGTTAGTCATGAATGCATATGCAAAATCGGTGTTGATTCCAGACAGCCCCTATTTAGGCATTTCATTAATCAAAAGAGTCTATTTACAAAACGTTTTTCCATCATTTGATTCAGCTTTCATACAAACTTCCTCGCTACATTGCCATCATTTTTCACTCGTTCCAAGAATTCTGATATGCTCGATCTCTGTCTAGGCGGGAATTGGCAACTAAGACTCTCGGCTTCATCCACTATTTGTACTATGCGCATGGCTGCCGCGCGAATCTCGTTGATCAAGTATTTGAGATTCTCATCCTTTTCGCAGAGGGCTCTTTCGTAAGCGCGGGTATCTCTATCATACTGACCCTTCTTTTCTTCCAAAGCTTCCAAGAGAGTATCTAGTTGTTGTTGTCGAGCTTGTAGTGTGTCTTCTAAATCCCGTATCATTTCTTTCAATTCTTGACGCTTAGCTCGACTAGTCATCAGTTCAACAGATGTAGCTTCATACTCAGCAGACTTCTTTCTTAACTCTATTACAGCTCGTGCAGCATTTCCTTCTTCTTTCTTTGCTTTTCCTTTCCAAAATTCCATCCCACCTTTGACATTACTCAATTCCTCTTTCCATTCCGCTGACGACTTGCCCAGCCCGCTGTTCTTTATAGTGCCTCTTAACTTTTTATTTTCCAAATGAAGATCTCTTAAGTCGTTTCTTACGACCTCGGCTTCTTTTTGCACCTTTTCGGCCCTAGATCTTTCAATTTGAACATCGATCTTCAGCTGATAGTTTTCTTCCTGAAGGGCACTAAGATCCCGTAACATCTTGGTCTTTTCGCGTTCGAATTCTTGTCTCGCCGTCTCTAGCGCGGATGGGATTTCTTTCGAGAAAGGATTTTGAAAGGCATGATCTGCCGATGAGACTCGCAAACTACTCATCCGTTGCTTCCTCCATGCATCATAATCCTGGGTGATAGTATCGGCGTATAAAGCCAACTCCATCAGATAAATTCTTTTCCAAGCCTTTGCAGTGTCTCGGACTTTCTTCATATAACCTTTACCCGCAAAAGTAAACTCTGACTGTGCTAGACCACTGGTGGCGGGTATAAACTGTCGTGAAGAGAACTGTCTTTGAACCAAAAGAGGGGCATAACCAACTCCTCCCCACAATCCAAGTAGTGGTACCCAATCTTGGTTTCCGACCTTGTATAACAGAAGCGAAGGGCGTATCCACGGCGCTCTCCAAATTATGTCCTCGGCACGCAGGTTCTGAAACACTGAGACCCAATGCTGTTCAATAACCTCTTTCGGCCATTCTTTCTTAAGGTGAGCTTCTAACGGGGCAAATGTCTTCGAAAACATGTAGAATGGTGTGCGCTCTACCTTCCAAAAGTGACTCAAAATCCAAACGTTGAGTAGCTGCGCGCATCCGATGAATCGTCCTTCCCCTCTTTTTCTGCAACTGCTCAAAGATCTGAAGGTCTCTGCTAGGATGGTTGGGGCGGGATTGATACCTTGCTTTAACTTTTCAAAGAAATCCACTACCGCTACTTCTATATGTCCGAGAATCTTCGGAAAGACAACCAAACCATAGATAGCCAAAGCAAACAAATTTATCCGTTTCAACATGTCAGGATGATTTAAAACCAGGTCTCGTAGGGAAAACCATGGGACACAGCTGATTTCATTCTTTTTCTTTATTTGCTTTTCGGCCCATGCATCGGTCATGTCCGTCAGCCTCACTAACTTTTTCTTGAAGGTCATCGGCTTGGGCTCTTTGGCATATATTTTGTAGGTTTGCATGTTTTCGACACGCAGCAAAGCAGCATATTCCTCTATCGTAGGGGTCATATCTTCTTGGTTAAATGTGAAACACTGATAACCCGGATCCCAAAATCTGATCATAGCTTGAATCAATCTTTCGTCTACTTTGACAGCAATCAGATGGGCTATGTCCCCGTACCTTTCGGTGAAAATGCCCCTAGTATCTGAATCCCACTAATTCCAGATCCAAACCAAGTCTTCAAGATTGTTTTGACGGACATTCACAGTCACCCGCTCGGGTAGATTGACCATGCAATCTTCCACCAGGCTGTTTCCCTTTTCTCTTTGAATCCTCAAAGACCAATCCCGAACCACAGTGTTTGTCTCGGTCGTTTGTACAATTGACTCCTCCATTTGAAACCCGTTTTTGGCAACTAATCTTTAGTCAACACCGTCCTATTATGATGCCTATAATGCATGATGAGAAATAAAACAAAGACAATCAAACACGGTTAGTGATCAAATATAAGCAAAAATAAATTAAAGCATTTAAGCTACCCGATTCATTTTACCGGATAAATCCCACCCCTTATATACAAAGCGAAAGTACAAAAGGTAAGAGGCATTTCTCCCGTGTGCCTATTTTGGTATCTACTAAACGGACAGAGGTTCGGCATGGCTCTAGCTGGGTGGCTCGTACAGTTCATTATATGCGGTTTTGGGTTCTAGAAAGGTACTCGAATTGTCTGTACTATCATCTACTAAGATTAGTACAGAACCTCGGTCATAGCCCATCACAGGCTTACGAGATCAATTCGAGGGATTACATTTACTTATGCCTGTGAGGAGGGACGAGTTATCTCACGAAAGCATAAGTCATATGTAATCCGAAAGTATTCACTAGCCTGTGCGGAGGGACGAGTTAACTCACGAAGGCGTAGCGTTTACTTTCACTTAAAAGGGACGGAGCCCGGGTATAGAGCTCATGTTATGCAACAATGCACGCGAACGATGTGTGGGGAGAAACTCACAAACCTTTCGTTTTATTTTAAAAACTAGACTTAGAGAACCGGGGCTTAGAAATTTAGAGCTTCAAAACCAGTAAACAAGAAGTTAGAAAATATTTACAATGAGATGCAAGTACATGACTTTTTGTAAAATTTTGAGGATCACGACTAAATATTAATTTGAAAAAGGCATCTCGAAAATTTCAACAACGCATTTGATTTGATTCGACTCTCGAAAGCTGGTCCCCAGCGGAGTCGCCAGCTGTAGCGACGAAAAATTTTTAGCTTAGGTCACTAATTGTGGCGATTTAAAATCTTGAAAATGAATTTTGATTTTATTAAGGCAAAGGAGTCGCCACCGATCCTTTTTCTTAGGTGTGATCGGGCACCTAATAAAACCTCTTTCTAGCAAAAAAGATCGTTTGTTGAGTAAAAAGGCTAAATTTAGGTCCACGTTAAAGTTCAGAGAAAAATAGGGTTCGGGAGTCGGTTATGCGCGGGGAAGGTATTAGCACCCCCGCGACGCCCAAAAATTGGTATCTTTTCAAACGCAAGTTGTCTAAATTTTCAAAAACACGATTTCAATTTAAAACTTAGTTATGATCCTATCAAAATACGAGAATTTTAAAGTTTTTTTTATTTTCGAAAAGGATATCTCGCTTTTAACACGAGCCATCCGTGATTCACCCAACATAGCGATGAAATCACCGGCTTAATGTTAGAATCGGTATATTGCCTTGTTTTTAAAACATGAAAAGACTGATTAATATCGATGAAGAAACATGCTAAATTAGAAGTAAATAATGACAAAAGGTAAAAATATACGAAACAAACAACACATAAACATTAATGATGCATGCGTGATAATCATAGTTATAATAATGCATATGGTATTTAACGTGATAATAACAATAATGTAAACACGAGGTGATAAATGAATATAAAACATGGGATACTAGATTTGTGGAATATCTATAATAATATTTAAACACATATACATAATATGGTATTTATGATAATAATAATAACACAAATACAAAAAATAATAATAAACGTACATAAAACGTACAATACTAGGTTTAAGAAATATATGTAATAGTAACGATAATGTTAAAAATAGAAGTAAGTAATAGTAAAAATACAATATCGAGAATAATACTAAATATGATATAAGAATAATAATGAATAATAATGATAAAAGTAATAATAATACTAATGTTAGAAATAAATATAATAATAGTAAATAGATACAATAATAATATTAACAATAATAATAAATATCAAGGCTAATAAAACCTAATGATAATATTTAAAAATAAAGCATATGCACATAATACTATATAAAATACTATGCGTATGTACATAAATACAATAATAATAATACTAATAATTATAATTATAATAATAAAAGGAAACAGAATTCAAATGAAATGGTAAAAGGATGGAATTGAATTGACAACCAAGGTTTCGGGCTAATCTGGGATAAAGTAAAATAAACAAGGGCTTATTTGAATGCGCTCTTAACTAAAAGGGCCTTGAAATGCAATTTTCCCGAAATTCCAAAACGCAAAGCAGCACGGAAGATCAAATTGCAAACAAAAACAAAACAACGGGCCAAATTGAAATAAATAAAACTTAATTGTAAGACATTAAAAATGCGGAAGGACCGATCGCACAAATATCCCCTATGACGTAAGAACACGCGGATCCTAGCGGGTAAGGGTCGAAACTCGGGTCGGGTCCTCAAAACGACACCGTTTTGAGGCCAAAGTACAGCCCCCAAAACGGTGTCGTTTTGGAGGGCTATAAAAGGCCCAAATCAGGCAAAAAAAATTCAATTTCACGGGGCAGAGAAAAAAAAAAGGAGGGAGAGAGGGAGAGGGGAAATCGGAGCGATTTCCGATGGTCGGTCCGACCACCGGACGGTCACCGGACCGCCGTGCCGTCGCCGGAAAGGTAAAAATTTACGAATTTTTTTCTTTTTATTTTTTTTTGCCTTTATTTGCTGTTATTATTTTTTATATTATTAGTTAATATATATACATTTACATGTAAAAACAGATTTAAAAAAAGAAATCACCTTAGTCTTCTGTTTCAGTTTCCTCTGGTGTTTTTCGAGTCTCCGATTTCGGGATTTTGATTGCCTATCTCTTTTGATGCAAGATTTGAAACTAGAAACTGATTGTTTGTATTGATTTTGCAAAAAAATGCCGACCCTTACACTGGAAAATCATTCGGCTTTTATAGCCCTTTTTTACAACTTGTTATTTTCGTTATCATTTCTCTGTCTTGTCCATTTAATTGTTTACAGGTGAAGGGCGGTGGGGACATGACAGATGCGGTGGAGCAGCTGCTGAGTCAGAGGCTGCAGAGGCCAAGTGGGCAGAACAGCAAAGGCGGCTAGGGCAGATAGGGGTAATCGGGTTAGCTAGGGTTAGGGTTAGGGATTTTGGGCATTGGTTTGGGCTTGTAAACGGGTTAAGGGTTTCTGTTTGTAAATTGGGCCTACCGGGCATTGTAAATGGACATTGGTTTTATTTGGTTTATATGGGCCAAAATTGGTCATTACAACATATATTCATGTCACTCAACTGTCAAAATGTCAAATACTCACCTCAACACTTGCCATATGTATTAAATTGAATTACAGCAATAAACAACTAAGTTCGAATTATAGAAATACAAACCAAGAATTCCAAGCTATTCGACATCAACTTTATCTTTCCCTTTTTTAGTCGAGATTCCGGTACGATGTTAGCTACGAAATTAAAAAAAATTAAATTCATCAATATAACACAATTCAATTTCATATTGAATATTTCAATTTTTACTCAATATTCGCCTAAATTTCAATTTAGTCCCAAAACTGTGACTAATTTTTATTCTTCACATTTAATTCTATATTTTATACAAATTCCACTTTAAACTAAATTTAACTCCCTATTTTCACTTAAACCTATAAATTTTGAATTTTTTACAATTTAGTCCCTATTATTTAAAATTTACAATTTATTCTACAATTTAATCTTTTTTCACTTCTAGCTTAAAAATCTATTAATTTAATCCGTAATACTAAAATTATTCAACATTAACAACACTTAAAAACTTAATAATTACTAAAATTTCGACATAGGTCGGGTAATAACTAACACTAGGATTCCAAAAACATACAAATTATAAGAAAAAGGACTAAATTGACTAACCAATTTAACTTGAAAATTTTTGAAGCCCTTAGGCCGTGCGTCTGTTTCTTTCCTTCTTTCTCTTTTTCTTTCTTTATTTTCTTTATAATTTTGGTTTGGCCTTATTTTTCTTTATTTCTTTTTCTTTTAATACTTATTTGTTTTTATATTATATAATATATATTTAACAATTAAGATTAGTCCCACTTAAAGAAATGGTAAAATTTCTTCTTTAGTACCTTTAATTATTCTTTAATCTATAATTTAACTTTCAACTTATATGCAATTTAATCTTTATACCTAATTACTTTTAATTTATGCAAATTTACTTAAGCGAAATCTAATTAACTACACAATTAGCTTCGTAAATATTTATTAAAAATATTTACGAGTCTGATTTACGGGAACAGAGTCCTGGGAATGCACCTTTTTTTAATTTGGTTCTTTTTAATTAATTAACTATTGAAACGTTAAAATTTTTCAACGAAACTTTAATACCACCTTAATGACACTCCATAAATATTATAAAAATATTTACCGCTCGATTTATAAAAACAAGGTTCCGATACCTCATTTTCTAAAACCACTTGAACTTAATAAATCACTTATATAACATAAATTATCAAATAAAAAACTTTTTAAAAATCACATTTGACTCGTAAATATTAAATAGTAATATTTACGAACTTACTCGTCAAATTTGGTAGCCCCGAAACCACTATTTCCAACACCATTGAAAAATAGGCTATTATAGGGAAAGTAAATTAGAGGGAAATATTAAAAAAAAAATTTGGGGAAAAAATGAGTTTGTGGTAGATGGGGGGTGGGATGAGATGGGAGAAAAAGTATTGGGAGGAAAGTAAAAATGTTTGAGAGTTTGGGGTAAAAATATAAAATATTATAGTTTGGTATTTGGTTTATTCGAATTCAAAAATTAAACTCGATTCGAACTTGAAATTCGAAAAAAAAATTTGACTCAAACAACTTGATTTGTTTAACTCAAAATTCGAAATTTTTTTCAAATCGAATCAAGTTTTGCTCACTCCTAGTTGAAAAATACCAAGATAGTGGAGGTAAGCAATTAGGGCCAAACCACTATAAATCGAAACATCTAAGCTTTTCTTTCATTTCCTCGTCCTTTAGAAAACTTTGCAAAGATTTTTAAAATATCAATCCACCTCTCTTGGTACTTTCAGGCCTAACATATATTTTTGTATATGTATTCGAAATAGTTATTTAATTTTATAATATTAAAGTTTACTATATCCATAGTGTAGGTGAAAAATAATGATATTTGAAATAATTAATTGATATTATAATATTAAAATTTACCATGCCGACAATGTAGGTGAAAAAAATAAATATTTAACATGTAAAAATTATATATATCAAAAATATATCAAAAAAATTAGCTGATTTTTAAAAAAAAATATATATTTAACATAATAATATATATCAATATATTTTTATCATTATATAATTATATAGTTATTATTTTATGTATATAAATAAAGAATTTATCAATTAAAAAAATCAAAAATAAAATAAAAAACTTGAAAAGCGACTTAAATTGAAAAAGAAAAACAAACAAGCTTTCACTGATTTATATTTTTGTCTTTCGCAATTTCCTTAAAAAAAGTAAAAGTCATGAATATAGACTTACCATAAAAAGAAAAGAGAATTTATTTGTATTATTTTCCTTTACACTTTCACTGATTTGCATTTTTGTCTTTCGCAATTACCTTAAAAAAAAGAATATTGTAATAAGAAATCTAAGAAAACATCCTATAATCTAGAAAACAATAATAACAAAAAATAAAACTATCAAATCTTAAAATTATACATGAATTTTAGTTTAGTTACAAAATTAGGAGGTCTGGCAGGGCCCTGCACCCCCTAAAATGAATTTTTTTTCATATGGCCCCTTTAATTTAGTAAAGGTAAAATTGCACTTTAACCCTCCTAAAAATATAAAAATTTAATTTAATCCTTTAAAATTTATAAAGATATAGTCTATTAAAATGGTGAAATTAAAATTTTCCTATCGTAAAAATTACAATTTAATTTCGACCCCCTAAAAAATTTATGGTTTCACCCCTAGTTTAATGTGCAATTGTATATATGAATTTTGATTTTGTGCAATTTTGTTTATAAAATTTTGGTTTAATCCAATTATCACAAATTATTAACACAATTATTGATATAACATCATTTTATATTTTTATATTGCATACAAAAATAATTATATTTGTCCAATATAAAAATGAATTAATCTATTTATTTCTTTAGGTGTGTATGATTGAATCAAAATTAAAATTCCATTTATATATTTGAAACACAATCAAAGTTTCACATGTATAATTGTATCAAATTAAAGTTCATATATACAATTACACATTAAACTAAAGTTCATGTATAATTTTAAGATTTATCTCATAATGTTAAACTAAAACTTTTCACTTGAAAGAAGAGGAAAAGAAAAAGAAAACATTATTTGACTTTTTAGTTAGAAAGAGAACCAAAAGGAAAAAGTAGGGGTGTTCAATCGGTTAACCGACTCAAATTACCATTAACCAACCCTTTTAAACCATTAATCATTAACCAAACCAAAATTTTTTCAAAAAAATTTAATCAAACCGAACTTTTTCGGTTAATTCGGTCGGTTAACTGAATTAACCGAAATTTATATATATTTTTTATTTTTGGTTAAAACAAGTATAAAACATATAAAAAATTAACCGACTTAACAGACCGATTAATTTATATTTCCAAAAAATTAACTGAACCCACCGAATACTTATATATTATAATATTATTTATTAAATTCGGTTAATTTGGTTAACCGACCGATTTCAAACCGAATTAACCATTAATTGAACTTTCAAAAAATTATTAACGGACCCCAACCGAATTAATTCGATTAACCAATTGATTAACCGAATTCGATCGGTTAACTGAATTAATTCGGTTTTACCCGAAATTTGCACACCCCTAGAGAAAAGTATTCAGTTGAGATTATAAGCGAAGCTAATATTTAAAATAATTTCACTGGGAATATAATTTTTTTATTCCATAAGTAATTTTAAAAATTTGGCATAAATCTTTTATTTAAATATTTATTTTTTAATATTTTTATTATACAGATTTGTCAACCCTTAACTCTGTTTGTAAAGTCTAAAAATTTCATTTATAGTGTACCAAATATTTTTCTAAATAATTATGCATATCAAATTTATTTTGACAAACTCATTTATTTTTATTTAGTATATAATGTATCTAATAAAAAATAATTTTAAAGTTAGGGTAAACTGCACTGTTAGTCACTAAATTATGAGTAAGTTTAGTTTTGGTTGCTTAACTAAAAAAAAGTTACAATTTAATCATTAAACTATTCAAAAAATTTATTTAAGCCATTGAGTTGTTAAAATCGATACTATATGACTTTCTCTGTTCACACTGCTTGCACTAATCGAAAACTCTCTTTTCCCTTCTCTTTTACAACCCAACTTTGTTTTTCATAAAACAACTTTGAATGTCATGAGTCTACGAATCAAAATTCAAACAACTTTTTTCTCCGATCTCTGATACTGATTGTCAAATTGACTTAGATTTAAGGTATGTTCTTCTACTCATTGATGAGTATTGATCCATTGTATCGATTGTTTAATCTTTGCTTAGAACTTGCTGACGAAACTCTAAAAAGAAAAACTTAACAATTCAATGACTTAAATAAAAAATTTTCAATAGTTCAATGACATAAATGAAAATTTTCGAATAGTTTAGTGATCAAATTATAATTTTTTAATTAAATGACCAAAATAAAAATTTACCCATAATTTAATGAATAATGATATAATTTAGGTTTGAATGCGAATTTGATTTATTTAATATCTAAATAAGTAAAAACACCTATACTGAAAAAAGGTATTCAAATGGGAATCCGCCCTTGCTTCTCTCTCGCAATGGATTGAGAGCCCCATTTGAAACAACTCTTTTTTTTTTTTCTTTTTTTTTTCTTTCTTCCAACACCTCATGTGCTTCCTCCATGGCTACTCCTTTTCAAAAAATAATGTTACAAACTTTAACCCTTTAACTTATCATTGCAATGTAATGTTACAAAAGGTGTTTGAAGGTGTTCTCAATTGGACTTCAATTATTATCAAAAGAGTAGATTAGCTAAATTCTTTTTTTGTGGGGAGAGAGGAGTTGAAGGATTAAAATCTAAATATGCTAAGATTATAAGGGCTGTGAGCAAATTAGACCATATATATAGATTACTATTTATATATACTATTATTTAAATAATTGAATGAGTTGGTGGCACCTATTAAATTGAGAAATTACAAAAAAAATACATTCTTTTTTTATAAAATAACAAATATTATTGTGATGATGTTTTTGTCTTTTTATATTTTTACAAAAAATATAAAAAATACAAATATAACAAAATTAAACTTAATACATCATAACTTTCAATATCTTAAAATTATCATTTCAACTAAAACTCATTTGGTTTGGTTTGGTTTATTTTTACCAGAGGCCTGTCACAATCCAACATGGGCAATGAAAATGATCCATTAATATTTTTTTATTGTATATTATTATATATTTTAATGGCATCATAGTAAAGGTATCAAAGTGAGTGATAAAATTGAATTTTAGCTATCAGTAGAGGTGTTCATAAGTTAGGATTAAGCATGATATCAATACATTTTATGATTGCTCAAGCTTGACTCGACCTAAAACACGAGCTTAAAATTTTATCTAAATTTTCCCATATTTGTAAATGGCAAGCCCAAGCTCATTTTAGTTTTATTCATATTTTTTTCTGAAAATTATGTATATCATTTTAAATTTAATATTTAATATTTAATAATTTTATGTATTTTTTATTTGTTAAAAATTATATTTAGGCAACTTAACAATTTTTTAAATATGTTTACATTATTCTATTATAAATTACTATAAATTTGATTTTTATATGATATAATTTATAAAATATATAACATAATAAATATATTACAAAAATAGAAAATGAGTCGGGTTGACTTGAGCTTTAAATGCTTGAACTTGAGCTTGGCTCATATTTTAAACATGTCTAATATTTTTTTGTTTAAACCCTTTCAAAATTCAAATAGGCCTTCAAGCTTGGCGAGTAGCTCACCCCTTGAACAACTAAGTACTAATAATCGAGTTTAAGAGGCAAAATATATATTAACCTTTAAAAAAGCCTTAAATTTCATTACTTTATCTACTAAAAAAATTATGTTTCTATGACACTTAAATAAGCATTTAATTTTTAGCCAGATTAAAAAAAATTATTATTATGAATTGAGCCTTAATTAAGTTGACATTATAACATTTTAGACGACAAAGATTTGAATGCTTAATTTCGTATTTTTTTACTGTTTAAAAGTTTAAGGAAGATTTATAAGTAAAAGTAATTACTGTACCGATTTTTTTTACTTCTTTTTAAAAATTACTATTGATAAATTGGATTTGGAGTTTATTAAAATATTTTCAAAAGCCAATAGAGCCTAAGTTTTATTAAAATAAAATAAATTGATAAATAAAAACAGAAACAATATTTACGTTTTACAAAGTGTTTTTAGTGAAAGAAATAATTTATTTTTATTTTTATTTTTAAAAAATTTTTCAAATATTTTTATTTTTATTTTCTAAAAATTATTTTTAAAAATTTCAATCAAGTATGTTTTGAAGAATTATTTTAATAATTTGGCCTATTTTATTTGAAATCTATAAAATTAGTTAAATAAGTGCTTAAAAGTGCCAAAAAAACAATTAATTCAATAAAAATTAAATTTTATAGAAAATAATTCAATATTTATTTAAAAAATATTAAAATAATTCAACAATTATTTTACTTTTTTTTCCTATTTTATTTGACAACTATAAAATTAGTGAAATAAGGGCTTAAAAGTTCCAAAAAAGCATTTAAATAAAAATTTGCTTTTAAAAGAAGGAAATAGTTCAAGAAATATTTTAATATTTTGGCATATTTTGTTTTATAACTGTAAAATTAATGAAATAATGACATAAAAGTTCCAAAAAAAAAAATTAAATAAGGACTTTAGAAGTGCAATTTTTTTTAAAATGATTTTGAAAGGGATAATGACTTATTTGGTCCTCCAACTTTATAAAAAAGTTTTTTAGCCTTTCATTTAAATTTTTTTATCTTTTTTAGTTCTTAAACTTTTTTTTTGTCAAATTATCCCAAAATGAATGGAAAAGTTAATATTTTTTTAACTTTGTTGATGTTGTATCCACGTGGATGACACATCAACATTTAATTAATTTTTAAAATTTAAAAATTTTAAAAAATATAAAAACTTTTTTTAAAATTTAAAAATTATTAAAAAAGTAAAAAATTATAAAAATATTTTTTAAAATTTAAAAAAATAATTAAATATTGGTTTGTCATCTATGTGACAATCCACGTGTATGTCATATTAACAAAATTAACAAACATTAACTTTTCCATTCCTTTTGAGGTGATTTGATAAAAAATGCAAGCTCAATGGTTAAATGGGGTGAAAAATTAAATTAAGGGCTAATTTTTTTTTTTTTGTAAAGTTGAAGGGTAAAAAAAATTATGCTTTTTTGAAATAAGTACTTAAAAGTAAAAAAAAAAAAGTTAATACTTTAACAGTGAAAAAAAAGAGTTAATTTTACGGATAGTCACCCAACTATAAAAATTCTCAAGGCACCTAAAATAAAAAAATTACAATTTAAATATTCATGTTACATAATTCATTCATTTTAGTCATTCCTGTTAAACATGCAAACAAAAATCTGCCATAGCATTTTTTTTGACATGCGGACCAATCATTAGATATTACATGGCACAATTTATCATGTCATAAATGTTGCATACCACTTTAAAAGACCAAAATATAATTTATCCAATACTAATTATTAATCAAAATAAAATAAAAACAATAATTAAATCGTTAAAGAAAACCCAGAAAATCTAATCGTCATCTTCTACTTCAAAATTCAACTTAAAATATGAAAAATAGAACAAATAAATTTATTATAAAATAACTAAAGTTTGAATCCTGACTTAATAGAAACATTTTATTTGTTTTTATAAAAAAAATTATTATAAATAACCTAAACATCTTATTTCTGATTCTTCTTAGAATCAATATAAAAAAAAAAAAAAGAATGGGATTTGAGTTAGCTTATTGGTTCTTTGAAAAATAACCAAAGTTTCAATCCTGACTTGGAAACTACAATCTGATTGCTTATGAAATTTGGTGTTTTGAGTGGTTTCTTCTTTAATGGAGCTATTGGGGATAATATTAAATTTTGGGGTTAGAAAACGTTGATTCTTTGTGGAGGATAGTTATGGATGAATTTGGTCCCAGTAATCAAGGAGAGCCTCCGAGGATCTCGGAATCGGGCTCCGATGAAGGCTCTGCTATGCGGTGGAGGCTGAGGCAACTAGTTTTGGACCTTACTCAACTAGAAATGAAATTGATAGAAAGCTGCATGTTGTTGTTAGGAGGCCTATAAGTTCTCTTTTTTCTAATTGTTTGTTCATCTTTCAGGGTTTCTTTTAACTATTTAATTTTTTTTCTTTTATTTTGGTTAATAATTAGTATTGGGCAAATCATATTTTAGTCCTTTTAAGTGGCATCAACACTATGATATGGTAAACTGTGCCATGTGGCATCTAATAATTAGTCCGTGTGTCAAAAAAATGTCATGTCGGATTTTCATTGGAGTTTTTAACGAGAGTGACCAAAATGAACGAACTATATAATATGAGTACTTAAATTGTAAATTTTTTATTTTGGGTGCATAAAATGAGAATTTTTTGTAGTTGGGTGACTATATGCGTAGTTTACCCAAAAAATTAGTGAAATAAAGACTTAAAAGAAAAAAAAAGTTAAATAAGGGCTTCAAAAATTAAAAAAAAAAAGTTGAACAAGGGCCTTAAAAAATGAATACTTAAAACTAAAAAAAAATGCTTTAAAAGTTTAAAACAGTAGTGAAATAAGGACTTAAAAGCAAAAAAAAAGGTTAAATAAGGGCTTCAAAAATAAATAAAAAAAAGTTGAACAAGGACTTTAAAGAATAAGTACTTAAATAAGGGCTTCAAAAATTAAAAAAAATTGAAATAAGGGCTTAAAAGAAAAAAATAAGTGAAACAAGGGCTTCAAAAATAAATGGAAAGAAAAATTATATAAAATATTGTCAAGAATGGGATTCGAACCCATGCCCTTTCGGACCAGTACCTGAAACTGGCGCCTTAGACCAACTCGGCCATCTTGACATCTTTGATCGAAGGCCCTTATGTTAAACTATCTAATTAATAATATTAAATCAATTAAATTTATCCAACAAACGTCAACGACTAAGATCTTGCCATCTCAGCTCAAAAAGATTGCAACCTACTATCCAACGGCTCCCAAGACCTCTACATTTTTCCCACTTTATATCAATCATACTCCCTTGTTTTTACGGAAATTGCCCTGTGATCTTCTGCTGAAGCACAAGAGAGGAAAATAATGGAGACGGCAGGAGAATGGCTGGAGAAGGCTTTAATTGATTTGTGTAAAAAAATAGAGACGGGTTTGGATTTGGATGCTGAAATTATTTCTGGGTTAGTTTCCTATTGCGAGTTGGCTCATCCCCTTGACTCCAAAGAATATCTTGACGTAATTCTCTTTCCCTATCTTGTTATGAGTTTAGGGTTTATGGATTTCTGATTTTATCTTTTAATTTGAAAGGGCGGATTGTTTTTGAGGGTGTCTGTTGATCTGGGATTGGGTTTAGTTGATATTAGATGTATTGGCAACTTGCAAGATGATTTTGATGATTCAAATTTCGATGGATAATTGATTTTTATGAATGATTATCCCTCCATTATATTATTATTATTATTATTGTAGAATTTTCACAAATTATTTTTAGAACTTTGATGTTTGAACTCGAAACATGCACTAACCATTGAGCCAAGTTCTTGGAGTCAAAATCTAACATTGAGTATCATGTCAAGTTTCCTAATCTCAGCTGCAATAGCTTTATTCTTTATCGAAGTATTAAATTTCATTTGTTTTGCAGAATATTATTGGACAAGAAGCAGGAAAAGTTGTTACTGAAGAGTACTTGCGGCGGAGAGGTCACTTAGATCTCTGCACCGGCAATGCAGCCATCCCTGCTTCGAAACTTCAAGCCTATGTCAAACCACCTTCTGGTGAAATCTCTGTCAGTGGAACGAAGAAACCATTTAAGACTCCAAAAGAGGCTGCGGGCTCTAGTTATCGGGCTGAACCAAAAAAGAATGTCATTTCTGGTAATCAGGAAAACAGAATCCCCAATGATGCTAGTGACTCAAGAAACATGCATAAAGGGAACCAAGGTAATTCTAAAAAGAAGAAAGCTGGTAAAGTTGTTTCACTTGCAGAGGCAGCCAAAGGGTCGATTGTCTTCCACCAGGGAAAACAGTGCTCGTGCCAAGCTCGCCAACACAGACTGGTCAGTAATTGTCTTTCATGTGGTAAGATAGTCTGCGAGCAGGAAGGAGAGGGGCCGTGCAATTTCTGTGGTGCTCTAGTGCTTAGAGAAGGGAGCACGTATGCTGGTCTTGAAGGAAGCTTCACTCCTGTATCAGATGCTGAAGCAGCAGCTGAAGCTTATGCAAAAAGGCTTGTAGAATATGACAGAAACGCTGCAGCACGTACGACAGTTATTGATGACCAAAGTGACTACTATGAGATTGAGGGTAACAGTTGGCTATCAAAGGAGGTATCTCATGTTTTTAAATCCTAACTCTTTGAGACCAGAGGTTATTGCTGCATGCGTTTGCTTGAAAGTCACTTGCACTGCATGTTTTTTTCTTCTCAGGAGAAGGAGCTTCTTAAGAAGAAACAAGAGGAGATTGAAGAAGCTGAACTTTTGAAACGAAGTAAAGTGTTTGTGACTTTTGATTTAGTGGGACGCAAGGTATTAGCTCTTTCCAATGACCTGATTTCTGCCTACATTTCACTAATAAAATTTCGAACACGTATTAGCCGTTTCACTTGCACTGAATTCCTTCCTTCCTGGTTTCGCTTTCTCTCATAGTAACCATTGTCTTCAGTGCTTGAAACGTCTAGGTCGTCTGACTTCTTTTTCAGGATTCTTGCTCTACCGTGTAGCTTTTAACTGCTTTGATCTTTTCTTTTGTGCATTATATGTTTTTGAAAATTTATAGATACTATTTTTTTCCCTCAGGTCCTATTGAATGAAGAGGAAGTTTCAGAACTAGAATCGGAGAACAGAATCCTTCTATGTCCACCAGATGAAAGGGAAGCAAACAGGATTAAACCGAATCCAAACCTTAAACTGCAACCAGTTTTTCTAAGTCCGGTCCCCAGTAAGAAGGGCTTCAAGAGTAAACAGCCAAGTAAGAGCCCTGTTAGTGGCTTGTGTTTGGAAATTACAGGGAGGGTGCAACATGACAGCAATGAGTTGAAATATTTTATGACCGATCAAAAGATAGAAGCAACTTGAAATGGAAGTTTAGGCAAAGACACTGAAGTGAACTGTGATCTGGATGCAGCAGAGGATGATGTTGAATGTTCTCTATATTACCATTAACATCAATTTCTTGCTTACCGAATAACTTTTTTTTATTTTATTCTAGTCTTTATATTACATTGACGAATCAAAACCACCTTAAATTTTTTTTTCAGTAGTGAATCAATGATATAGGGTTTTGCTTTTCTGAAGAGAAATTAAATGAAGCACAAGAGCTTGAACTTAGAAAGTGCACTATTTCTTTTTTGGTGACAAAGAAGAAAATAAAAATAAAAATTCCATTACAGAACCCGTTTCCCCAAATGGAGATACTATAAATGGGCTAATTTAATCAATTTATTAGCTTCCTGATTCTCTTCTCTAGGGATATGGTAGATGTTTTAATGTTGAAGCTAAGAAAACCGTTGAAAAATTCTCCTAATCAAAATAGAGTTAGATCCTTTTGTAAGTCCCTCTTGTATGACAGTAGTCACTTCAAGATTATTTATTTGAATCAGCACATTATCTTAGCCTCAGTCAATCAAGATGTCTAAGCTATCTAAGATGCCTCACAATTCAGCCTCAAACATTGAACAACTCCCTAGGAATCTGTTAAAGCCAAAGATCCAATTTCCAACTTTCTCTTGCACAATTCCTCCTGCTGAAGTAGAGTCAACCTCTAACCTTACAAAACCATCAGTATTCAAGTAAATCCAGTTTCCATGTAGATTGGAATATGAAATTGAAGCCTGAAGTGCTTTCGTTGGGCCCCTAGTTGTCATCATAAACTGTTTGTCCTAGCTTCTAAGACACTCTTTGACAAATGAAGAGATTGCGATTTTTCCATATGTGTCAGATGAGGATCCTAAAAAGGCATTTCCAATAGGCTTCTCCAAATCTTAAATCATGCATGTTCTGTAGGTTTGAGACGATCCATTCCTGTAAATTACCTAAATAAAAGTTAACAATTTTACAAGTAGGAATTAAAAGATTCCAAATATCCCTGATAGCATGCAACACATCTTCAGTGATGTACCCACAAACCTCACACGTCAAGCTATGACCTATACCTTACCGGACTCTTTCCATATAAGTGAGTAGCCTTTGCTTGAAAGCAAGCCAAAGAAAGAACCTAACCCTTTGTGGTCCTTGAAACTTCCAGAGGATCTTCCATATAGCCTCATTTGGCCTTCAGGAAGTTTCATAAACTTTCCCATATACACTTTTAATTGAAAAAGAACTTGTCGATGTACCTCTCCAGATAATCCTATCAACCCTTGCTGTCGGGTATGGAGGAGGGACTTTAATAATCTTACGAACAACAATTTCTGGCGGCTAAAATAAAAACAAATTAAGGTTCTAAGTACCATTATCTACAACCATATCAATTAGCAAACAATTTTAATCAAGATTTGAATGACAAGGAAGTTAAAAAGAGGCCCCGTATTAGGAACCCATGGATCATGCCAACACATGACGTTTCTCCCATCCCCTATTGACCAGAGCAAATTTTCTTGAATATATAAGAGGCTAAACCTTGGTGAGAACTCTCCATAGAAAAGAAAATATACTCTTTAATAAGTGATCAAGAATTCCGTTGGTAACCCCTTATTTAGCATGAAAGACCTGAACCCAAAGGGTTCTAGAATTAGTCATAAGTTTAAAGCCCAACTTCATTATGAAGGAATTATTATGACCATGCAGTTTCCAGAAGCTAATCCCTCTATGCTCTCGAGGTTGGCAAATATCTTCCCAGCCAACTGAAGCCACTTTTCGACTCCTGCTTAAAGATCCCCAAATAAACTGGCGCACCATGCTCTCAATTTCCTCGTAACGGCCTTTAGGGATCAACATAGTCTGCATGAAGTAACTAAGAATCTCCAATAAAACTGATTGAGCTAAAGTAACTCTGCCAGCTAAGGGTAATGTCCTTACCTCCCAACTTTGTAACTTGCTCCGAACCTTATCCACCACAAAATGCAATGTTTTATTAGTTACTTTTTCATGAAACAGAGGTACCATTAGATAACTTCCAAGATTTTAAACTCTGTGAAAACTAATAATACGATAAAGTTTACCACTTAAATAAGCATTTACTTCTTTAGAGAAGCATACTTTCATCTTATTAATATTAATCGTATGACTAGAATAATCACAAAAGTTGTCCAACACCTTTTTCAAAATGATGGTTTGATCCTCTTCTACTTGACCAAATAGAATAAAGTCATCTGCAAAGAAAAGGTGAGACAAGGAAGGACTTGATCAAGAAAGACATATAGGTCTCCATTTTCCAGAATGAATACTAGAATGGATACTATGACCGAGTCACTTCATGCAGAAAATGAAGAGATAAGGTGACAATAAGCATCATTGATGAACACCTCTAGACGGACAAAATTTTTATGTCGGTATACCATTCCAAAGAATTTGCATAGTAGAGTTAGTAATAGTAGACATAATTACATTACTGAGAAAGTTCAGAATACCTAAAGCATAAAGGGAAGCTTCGATAAACTCCCAACATACTCGATCGTAGGCTTTCTCCAGATTAACCTTGATGGCCAACCAGTATCTAGTTTTCTTCTTAATTCTCATGGAATGGAACACCTCTTGTGCAATAATGATGTTATCTGTGGTACTCTTTCCTACGATAAACTTAGTTTGCTTTTGGCCAATAATTTTTGGAAAAACCAGTTTAAATCAATTTGCATGATTTTCATCACCAACTTGTAAAAAACCGAACACAAACTAATCAGTCGAAACTGAGAGAAATTTAGAGAAACATTCAGGATTCTGAACCTTTGGGATGAGAACTAATAAGGTATTATTCAACTTCGGATCGATTTTCTATCCAACAAAAATTCTCTTAACCCACGAGCAAACCGAATCCCCAAGACGATCCCACTGACTTTGAAAGAAAAGGGCATGATATCCGTCACTCCCCAGAGATTTTAAAGGTCCCATATCAAACAAAGCAACCTTTATATCCTTATTTGAAACTTGTTTACTTAAAAATTGAGCCTCATCATCTTTAAGCTTTGGAAACGAACTAGGGGGAGTTCCCTCGTTATCACTTACTCCCCACCATACAAATCCACTCCTCTACCTCATTTTTTGAAGCCGTGATCCAATTTTGATTTCTCCTTTTGAGTATACGCTTATGAAAGAATTTTATATTGTGATCCCCCAGAGAAAGCCAATCACATCTTGCCTTCTGATTCTAGAGAAGTTCCTTGTGATACAAGACCTGTTCTAGCTCCTCGCTTACCTTCAAATCCAGCTGTAATAAAGACTCAGAATAAGAATAATCCATACCCTTAGAATATTGTCTAATTTTTGAATCAGTCTTTTTTTTCGAAAACTAATGTGTTCATACACTTCTTTATTCCAGTCCTTAAGATGACTCATAAGGTTAGAAAAAGGAATTGGACATAGACCCCGTGAACTTCCAATTCTTCTAGATAAACTCTGGAAAATTAGTATGCTCAATCCAACTTGCCAAAAAACGAAATAGTCTACCCAAAGAAAAATGGGTCTGAGGTTGAAAAGAGATAAGAAGGGCCTTGTGATCTGACTCGAGTCTTAGAAGATAAGTGATAGAACTATTTGAAAATTTTGCAAGCCATGCGTCATTACCAATAGCTCTATCGAGATGCTCAAAAACACCACTCTTATGCCATGTAAAGGATGTACCTTTAAAACCCAAGTCATGTAACTCAGAGGAATCTATAAAATTCCCAAAGAAAGAACACCTTGTCCCATTAACTCGTCCACCCCTTTTTTCATTAGAGGCTAAAATTGCATTAAAATCTCTTACAAACATCTAAGGGGAGTTGGGACACAGAATATCACTTTCAGAGCATCCTAAAATCCCTTGCGTTTGTGACTATTAAGGCTACCATAGACAAAGACAATATAAATCGATCGCTGAAGAGTATTGTCAAAAACTTTAGTCAGAACAAATTGTAGATGACTCCATATAATTTCCACTTGAACCGACTCCTTCCATCCAACCCATATATCCCAAAAAAACTATTACTTCCACTTGATAGGATGCTAAAAACTAAGACAAGTAAGACTGAATCAACTTTGCTACCATTAACTTTTGTTTCTAAGAGGCTAACAATATTCGACTTGTACTCTCTATTATGCTCATGAAAAAATCGCAAAAACTTGTTGCTAGCACACCTTTGACAATTCCACAAAAAATTGATAAAATCATGAATATATAGGAAATTAAAAGAGGAAAAAAAACCATATTACATGTCAGTCAAATGCATTCGTTACATTTCCTGTCACTACTATGTCCCTCCTTTTTAGCCTTAAAATTAATTTACGAGCTAATAAGTTTGGTCATAAAATTTATAGAATGTGCTAGTGTCACGGGCCAGAGTTCAAAGCCTGTGACCATCGAACCAAATACATCTTATAGAGATCTATTGCTTAGATGGGGATCATTTGGCCCACAAGAGCTGGCCCGATTCAAGGAACTGTTGGAGAAGCTTGTCAAATTGAAGCCTGGTTGACCCGATAATGAAGATATGGCAACTAAGGCTGATATGGTAACTAATTTTGTAAGATAGAGGGAATCATATCTTGTAAAGATTAGATAGGATTTGATATGGCATATCTTGTAAATATCTTGAATTAAGGGATATGGTTAATCTCGTCCGTCGATGTAATTGTATCTTAACCGTCGATTCTGGGGGAGCTCAAGTATAAATAGAGAGCCTCCTCCTCATTTGTACTCACTTTATTCTATTGTTTTATTATTCTTTGTGAATAAGAATAGAGAGCAGTTACTCAAATACTTGGTGTGCGCCTTTCTGTTGTCTCTTTGTCTTCTTCTTTTGGCATTAAGTCACTTTCTCTATTCAATTGGTGCCTTGAAGGAGTTCTTAACGAATCCTCATTCGAGTTAAAGGCTGACTTAGGCGAGTTTGGACGAAGAAACTACCTAAGGCTGCACGGGTTTGCTTGTAAAAACTCTAGCTCCGTGACAAGTGGTATCCAAGCTAAAGGTTCAAAAGTACTATTGGGATGTCGAAAGAAGAGTTCGAACAAAGGTTGGCGAGAAAGTCTTTGAGGGAGACACTGTCGGCAGTAGAAGAACGTGTGGGCAAACTCGAGAGATCCATGGAGGACATAAAGGAGACACTCGTTGGGGTCGAGGGTCGCATAGACAACTGGAAGAAACAGTCTAGAGACTATGTAAAGATGTTTTTTTATTCTACCATGGACCAGGTAAATGAGTTGTTTAATTCACATAAAGATAAGATGTCAAAGTGGTATGATGCTATTGCGACCATGATGATGGCTTCGAAGGAGGAAATAATGGCCACGACGCTGGCTTTGAGCAAAAGAATAGAGGAACTCGAGAGAGAGTTGGCCTCGTGCCGAGCAGCGGTGAGGAATGGAGTGGCAAGTGCAGCACTCAGTGACGACTATGTCCCGAAGCTGAAAGAGTTTGTGGGGACAATGTCTGCATGTGATGTGGACAATTTCTTATGGAGGATGGAAAATTACTTCCGTGCCAAAGGCATCGTGGATGATGCGGGTAAGGTAAAAACTGCTTCATTATTTCTTACTGATATAGCACTTTTATGGTGGCGAGGTAGGACCACAGATAAAAGGCAATGTGAGATTGGAACATGGGAAGAGTTCCAATGCGAGTTGAAAGAACAGTTTTACCTGAAGTTTACCGAGGAAGAAGCTCGGGTAAAGTTGCAAGGGATAAAGCAACAAGGCATAGTAGGGGAGTATGTACGAGAGTTCAAGGAACTCATGCTCCAAGTTTTAGATGTGACCGAGGGAGAAGCAATGCTTACTTTTCAAGAGGGATTGAAGCTGTAGGTCAGACAGGAGGTGGAACAAAGAGGTGTCCAAAAGCTGTCGAAAGCCATAACGGTAGCGGAATCCGTGGTTAAGCTTGGTCTAGGGAAAGACAAGCTTGGGTCTTCTAAGTCCGAGGAAAGGGGCGTATGTGAAGGGAATCACGAGGAAGACAAGGATGGTGGCAATGACAACGGCGACAATAGTGGTAATGGGAAACCACGAGTTGGGAAGAAGAAACCCAAGAGGAAAATGGACAAGTGGAAATGCTTTCTCTGCGACGGTCCACATAGATTGAAGAATTGTCTGAAGAAATCCGCATTTAAGAAGAAGCCAAGGGTAAAGGCCTTGGGACTTGGTTCGAGCGCAAGGGGTGTCGAAGCTAAGGAGGCCGAAAGCGAGAAGAAGCCAGTTGAGTGCTTCTTGTGTCATGGTCCGCATAAGTTGCGAAAGTGTCCGAGGAAGTCTGTCATCGAAGGGAACGATGGAGCAAACAAGGAGTCCAAGAAGCTTGGTTCGAGCAAGGAAAAAGTCAAAGCCAAGGGGGCAAAGAAGAGTAAATCTTTCATCGAAGGGAACGATGGAGCAGACAAGGGGCCAAGAAGCTTGGTTCGAGCGAGGGAGAAGCCGAAGCCAAGAGGGCTAAGAGGAGCAAAAAGAAGCGAGTAAAGTGCTTTTTGTGCCGTGGTCCGCTTGAGTTGCGAAACTGTCCAAAGCAAGCCGTAGTCAAAGGAAAGGCAATGTCCGAGTAAGGTGAGTCGTCGGAGGGGCTTCCACCCAAGAAAGATGTGAGTTTGTCATCGAACTTAGAGGAAGAAATTGCGATGAAAACAGTAAAGTTGGGACCAATGAGGCTCAAGTCGAGTGGAGCGTCGGAGTTGGCCGAGTCATCGACAAGGCTTCCACCTATGGGAGAGGTGGGTGATGCATCGGACTTCAAGGAAAAAGAAGTGATGCATGAGGGACAGTTGACCCAAGTAAATGTTAAGGTACATCCTGAACACCTTAAAAGTGTGTTGCATTTTAACTTATTGACTTGGCAAGAACGTAGGGGCCCTTTCGAAGTTCTTGAATAAGGAGGCCAAGAGACTATTGGCAAAGCGAAGCCAAGTGTTGTGAATCAAGAGGATTCTGTGCAAGGGAAGTTAGAATGTGGGTAAAGGAGTGACATAACTCCTTGTCGTCGAGATTTACGAATGAGTAAGACGGCTCGAGTTAAGAAGCGACGGAAGCCGAGGCAAAAGTCTCGAAAGAAGGGAGAAGCTAAGGGGACAAGACGAGACCAAGGCGAATCAAGTCAGTGCCATTCGAGAGTCGCAACGAGGACGTTATGAGAATGGGTAGGGGAGAATGTCACGGGCCAGAGTTCAAAACCCGTGACCATCGAACCAAATACATCCGATGGAGGTTTATTGCTTAGATGTGGATCATTTGGCCCACGAGAGCTGGCCCAATTCAAGGAACTGTTGGAGAAGCCTATCAAATTGAAGCCTGGTTAGCCCGATAATGAAGATATAGCAACTTAGGCTGATATGGTAACTAATCTTGTAAGATAGAGGGAATTATATCTTGTAAAGATTAGATAGGATTTGATATGGCATATCTTGTAAATCCCTTGAATTAAGGGATATTGTTAATCTCGTCCGTCGATGTAATTGTATCTTGACCGTCGGTTCTGGGGGAGCTCAAGTATAAATAGAGAGCCTCCCCCTTATTTGTACTCACTTCATTCTATTGTTTCATTATTTTTTGTGAATAAGAATAGAGAGCATTTACTCAAATACTTGGTGTGCGCCTTTCTGTTGTCTCTTTGTCTTGCTTCTTTTGGCATTAAGTCACTTCCGCTATTCAATTGGTGCATTGGAGGAGTTCTTAACGAATCCTCATTCAAGTTAAAGGCTAACTTAGGCGAGTTTGGGCGAAGAAACTACCTAGGCCGCACGGGTTTGCTTGTGAAAACTCTAGCCTCGTGACACTAGTAGGGCCCTCGCATTACCAGAAATTTTAAAATTCCCCCTCTTTCTCGAATTATCTTGCTGATGTCACCACTAGAATGAACAATACCCTAAATTCCTGACCCCCTTCCTTTTGAAGTCGAGGTCTCTTTACCTCTTCCAACTGTGATACCAGTTTTAAGAGGCTTGGCATGATTAATTCCTCCATTATCCTTAAAAGTAAAAGCCGAGTGATTTTCTAGATTAAGAAATTCACTATTTAAATCCACCACTAAATCAACCAACCAATCAAAACTGGGGTTAAAGTGGGCATTTATACCCAAGGGAACCGACCCCTCCCTAGAATTTAATAAAATCGGTTGAGAATCAGATTTTGGAACAGTGATCTTTTCATCCTTTTCATTTAATGTACTATTAGAACTAGCTTGTTTCAAAAATTCTAAAAAATTCACTTCACACACATCCTGTTCCTTGGAATTTTTCGTCTGATTTAGGGCCTGTTCTGTAGTGCTTAAAAAAAGCACTTCTAGCTCCAAAAGCACTTTTGGAAGAAAAGTTGTGCTAAATAAGCTACTTTTGGCTGAAATTTTTAGCTTTTAAGAAGTGCTTTTCAAAAACACTTTTGAAATTTGAAAAGGAGAAGCTAAAATTTTTAGCTTTTCTTCTCCCAAAAGCACTTTTAGTGCTTAATTACTTTTTCACCCCTCTAATAATATAGTGCTTTCCTTTTTCTTTCTTGGTGCTTAATTACAAATATGTTAAAATTATTAATTAAGAATAAAAAATATTTTTTAAAATACTAATTACAAATATTTAATGGTTATATTTAAATATTTAAAATATAGTTTATTTCTTAAAAGCACTTTTTGATAGCAATGCTAAACATTCAAATTTTAAACCAAACTTTTTAAAAGCACTTCTGAATAATACTTTTCTATATCACTTTTCAAAAATATTGTCAAACTAGCTTTTAGTCCCACTATGACATCGTTGACCTGCTGTGAAGAAAAGAAAATTAAGTCAGATTTTAAAACAAGCTTAATTGGGTTAGAAAGCTTACCTGGGCTTTCATGTGTGGGTCTTGAAAGGGTTCTCGTCTGATTTAGTCCCACTAAGACTTCGTGGACCTGCTGTGAAGAAGAGGAAATTAAGTCAGATTTTAAAGCAATCTCAATTGGATCAGAAAGCTTACCTGGACTTTCGTGTGTGGGCCTTGAATGGGTTCTTATTTCTATTAAACCTGGCCCGTTTCCCTCCATCACATCAACGTTACCAACAGGCCCAGAATTTCTACCATAAGACTGGCCCACTTTGCTTAAAACAGGCTACTCCTTAGCCGATTCCCCCATTTGTGAAAGTGCCCTTTCCTTTTTTTTTTTTTTTTTTTTTTTAAGATTCTCCTTTCTGGGACATGACCCACGAAAATTCCTCCATTATCGCTCCATTCATGCCATCTCCGATCTTCGACAAAACATTAAATCAGAGGCCCATCCCCTGTTTAGGCAATATTTTTGTTGTTAGATTCTCATTACCCCTTGAATTCTTCCGAGATTTTCTTTCAACGAACATCCATGGGCCAAATGATTCCGGCAACTCCTTCATCTTCTCCTTCTCCGGGAAGTCCACTATGACTGCTTCTTTGGCCATTTCACCATCCATCATAGTTTCTTTGGAAGGGAAAAGATCACGCACTTGGCTATATCGGCCACACAAAAAGCAAACCGCCAGCAGCAACTCGTATTCAACGCGTTGCACCGTGCCGTTGATCAAAACATGTGGTATGAGCGGTTTGTTTAGATTGATAAAAACCGCCATACAGGCAAACCGTCCTCTAGATCCACAATCTGTTTTAAAGTCAAGTTTAGTCACCTTACCAATTAGACTGCCGATTTCTTCCAAAATTTTCCTATTATAAAAGACCCCCGGTAAACTAGGAAAACGAACCCAAGCCATGTCATGATTCGGGAACGGCTGAAGGGGATTGAAATCTGGACTCCACGGTTGAACCGTGAGGTATTGTCCAAAGACAGTCCACGGCCCCTGAGTGAGCGCCTTTTTATAATCGTCCTTACTCTGAAATTTGACTAGATAACAGTCATTCTCAACGTCCATGAGATGGAAGGGATGTGAAGGCTTCCAGAGACTAAGGATCCGATTTTGCAGTGTGGAATAGGCTAAATTACATCCCAACAATTTCACCACCACCGTGGTTGCCATGTCTCTAATAAAAATCTGTTGGATTCTCTCAGAGAAGTTGGTCGTGGGAACTCCATTAATCGTAGTCTTCGTGACATCGCCCTCTAATAACTCGAGATCCTCCTCTCCTGTAGAGCCATGATTTCCCCTTCTCAGCAATTTATCTTTCCATGACTCCACCGGCATTGGAGTCGAATCCACAGCCATAAAACTTTCAATGTTTGTTGTGGGATCCTTAAAACGGACTCTTTTTTGTATTACGATCTTCATTCGAAGTATTGTTGCCGCCGTCCCCAATCAAGTTTTCCGACATAGTAAAAAGTATGAGAAAATATTGTTACGCTGCGAGTGGAGTTTTAACTCAGTAATTAAAATTAAGGGTTGAGAAGTATTATATAGGGATATAATAAAATATTTTAAAGAAAGAGACCTATCAATTTTGTAAGAATGTTTGTAGAATAAAAAATATATTCTTTGAATGTAACATTATATATATATATATATACGAAACATCAAATAATATTATTAGTATGGTTTAAATACACTTGTACAATCTTGAAAATTCGTAGAAAGAATTTGAATAAAAATATTCAAGGCTTAGTGCAACTTGACTTCTTGTCTAAATTCATGATATATTACATTTTGTTGTTTTTACATATTATGTTAAAATTGTAATAAAAATAGTTACCCAATTGTATTACTGTTTTACAATCCGCGATGAAACGAAAGGGCATATCAATGGGCCATGTGTCTTGGCTTCTAGGTTAAATTATACCATTATAAGTCTAGTCTCTTTTAAATAGTGATAATTCAATATAAACCTCTAGAAATTTTTCTGTTTTTTCCAATTTTATTTCGACCCCACCACACAATTCTGTCTTTGCTCGTAGATGAAATGAAGGACCTTATCGAAGTAAAAAGTTTTCTGACGTGAAAGAAATAGAATACAAGAATGGCAGATGATGAGGATAATATTCCTGTGTCCTATTTACAACATCGACGGAGTGATGGAATTATAAACACTCAAATGAGGAAGCTCTTGACTGTAAAATATTTAATCCCTGAAAATACAGTTGCGCTTCTATATCTATAGAGGCCTGCCTTAGTACAATCATTGGTGGGTGACCTCCAACTGCAGCCATGATCCACTTGTCACCACACCATCCATATATACCAATTATCATCAACTATTGGTGCATAATGTTGAAAACTAAATGAAAGATAATTCCCCCATGTCATTAAATTGGTTCAAATATATAATCTACGAGATGATTTGTTAATCCATGCCCCACCTCATTAAAACATGGAATCTTGCAGCCCTACCCCTACCCCTACCCTGCCCCTGTGTCTCTACATATACATAATTCATGCCAACTGATCTGCCGGTCCTTCCTCGAATCTTGAATTGCATAAATCAACCGAGTTAAATCCGGTGTGTCCTCGTCCTATAAACTTTCGTTTAGAGTTTTCCTATGGAGCCTGCAAAACAGCATCCGGAACCAAGAGATGAGATCGAAGTGGGTGAAATCGGTGTCTTCGGTGCCGAAAAATACTTCAACATGGAGCTCGATGATGGTGACTGTCCCAAGCCTTATGACAAGTACTCGAACCAAATCGATCTTCATCATATGACTCTTAGAGCAAGTTCAGAAACCAGTTGGAACATCCAATCTGTTTCGTTACCGAATTTTACAAGGAGTCGATCCGAAAACAGGCGAACCAAGGTCGATGGAAGGAGCTTTTTCTCCAGTCTTGGTAGCAGCGGGTCCTCTTCAGATGGGAAATCTGTTTATCTCAATCAAAACGTTGTTCATGGAAAGGATTACAGCAAAGAACACATTCGAGTCGATCACAAGCCTATAGACATGGACGGAACGAAGCTGGTTCAAGCAAAATTTAAGGAGGAAGATGAGTTTGACACCCAGAGTTTCGATCTACGAAAATCCCTGGAAGTGTTCGGATCCAGCGGTATGAACAAAGGAGACATAGCCAAGAACCTTGAGAGGAAACTGTGTATGTTAACATGGGATGCCTTTCCAAATGCCCCAACCATTTCATCTATATACAAAAGCAGGCTTCTAGGGGATGATGATGATGAACATAGTGAAGGTAGCTCAGATCTCTTTGAGATAGGCAACATATTAGGCGATGGTGAAGCATCTGATGGCATGTCTAGCTGCATGATGACCCCATATGCACCAAGCGAGACCAGCATTCAATGGAGTGTGGTCACTGCCAGTACTGCAGCTGACTGCTCGTTTGTTTCAGGTTACGATGATGAAACGAAATCAGCGAAAAGTATTAGAGCTCCGGCATCAAAAACCACCGCCAAAGAGGCTCAAAGAAGCCGATCAGGTGGGATACTGGGGTGCCGAAGACACAAAGCAGTCATGGTGGCTGAAAGTACTGCATATAGAAAGAGATGGTAAATTACTTTCCTAATTGGCATATTTAATTATGTAATTGCTCTAAAGTATTTCGTATAATCTCCAACATGGCATTGTTATTTAGATAAATTTAGCAGAATGGCATAATGAAATTGTACTGGGGGAGCGGGGACAATCATGTTTTGGAGGTCCTGTACAGGATTAAAGCCAAGTTGCTTTTGAAGAAGCAGTCTTTGCCTCACTTGAGAGACTACAAACATACAACTTTGCGTTGGCATTTGTTGTTTGTGTTCCAAACTGAAGATCCTAAAACATGATGACGGAAAAAGTGGCATATAATATTATGTTTTGTCATGTTGCATTTGTAATCTTATATATACATATATATATTAAAATCGAAATATCAGTACTTCTACGTGAATAGTTTAAAATGTCGTAATGCATGTTTTATGTAATTAATTTATTTAAAAATTAAGTTTTTTATTAAAATTAAAATCTTAAATCAATTTAAAAACATTTATTAATAAAAACTATTAATATGTATCCAGGTAAAGAATGTTTGGTATATAAATTTTTGTTAACTTATCAAAATCATATATACAATTTTGATAACCTTATGGTTTTTTTCTTAAAATTATATGATTGTTTATATATTCAAAGCTTTATTTTGATTTTTTATACAATATTTTCAATGTTATTACATAGATTGTTTCACTCGCATTATTTGTATCTATTGATATTTTTATAGATTGAGTTTGTGTCACAAGTCAACTTGAAACCAACTCAAGAAAAATGACAATGTCATGATAAACAATTAGAGTGTATTTAATATTTTAATTTAATGTATTTGCCTATTTAAATTTCTTTTTACTCACAATTTAAATTAATTTTTTAATTTTAATTTCATAAATATTGCATATGTGTTATTATTATTAGTTTCAAATATCACGTTTCATTATTTCTTATTTCTTATTTTTAAATGCACACTTATGTTCTAAATTTATGATTTCCATATGTATACACATGTAACAGAATTTCGGGTAAACTATACAAATGGTCACCTAACTATGCTTGCATTCCTATTTTGGTCATTCAGTTTTAATTTTTTTTTAATTTAAACACTAATGTTTGAATTTATTCCTATTTTGGTCACTTGCCATTAAATTGATAATGGAAAACCTTTTTTTAAGTAGTAGAATAACACATTTAGTTCTTAATGCTTACACATTTTATCAATTTGACCTTAATTCTAAATAATTCATAAATTTAACCATTCACATTTACAATTAAATTTCCTAACCAAAGCTTCCATCTTTTAAAACAGAGGCATTCCACATCTATTAATTGTTTTATTTTTGGTTGAAATTATCTAATTCAATACTTAACCCTTTTTAAAAACATAATATACAATAAAATTATATAAATAATTTAATATTTGTAAAAATAAATTTTCACTTACTATCATAATTTTAGTTTTTAATTAATTTGGTAAATGATTTGACACTAAATTAGATTATTAGTGATACATATTTGCTTATTGTGGATTTAAAAATTTAAAACAAATAATTAAAAATAAATAAAATACATAATAAACTCTTAACCAATTTATAAAAATTAAAAAAAAATCATTATCAATGTATCAAAAGGAATTCAATTAATTCTTTCATATTTTTTTCTTATGAAAATTTAAATGTTCATAATTTTTTACTATATAATCACTCATTAAACAATTGAATTTTTCAAAGCCATAATTTTTAACTTTGGATTTAATTTCCAATTTCAAGAATCAACTTTGAGGACTATTTTTATCTAGCTTGAGGGAAATGCCATACTGTTAACAACAAGAGTAAATCTAAAGTGTTTTTTTTTTTAATGTTTTTTCATTTTCTTTAGTCAAAATTTTTTCAACCAAAGCCTTATAAAATATTATATTTAAAAAAACTAATGAAAAAAGAAAGGGAAATTAAAGTTTCAAAATAAACTTATCAGAAATTGGCTCGAAAAATAACTTGTTAGTTTTAGGATTTTAAAATAATTAATTTCATTTCGACTATAATATTTGCATAAATTGTATATGTATATTTTTTATACAATGTCTACTTTTAACCATAAACTTAATTGTATATTTTGAATTAGGAATTGTTGAGGGAGGTTGACTCCTTCAAGAAAAATCTTCGAAGAGTCGTCCGTTGGGCTAACCGATCCCTCAACAATCAAAGGTATTGCCCATTGATAGGGGGTTTGTCTTTGATACTCTATCGAGAGTCAGTATGCCATGAGCAGTTGCTCAGTGAGCTTGGTTCATAGATCCTAGAGCACTTCGATTGGAAGACCTACAGAGCTAAATGGATAGATGTTAGTATAGAATGCGTAATGATTATGAAGCTCACCTATGCATGGAAGGACTTGATCCACAAACCTTAGGCCATTTACTTGCAGCCATGATATCATTGGAGCTATTTTATAGTTGAAGAGGGGTCGACTCCTTCAAAAAAAGTCTTTCAAGTGTTGTCCGTATGACGGAGGTTCATCTAGTGAGGGATCAAAAGATATGGGGTAATGTGCAAGGTCAAATGTTGGTTGTACTACTTAAGGTATTTTATAGCTTTTCTGATTTATTTTTTTGCTTTTGTGCAGGTTCTCTACTTATTGCTTACGGCTTTACTTGTTATTGCAAAGGTGAGCAATTCTTTCTTTAGAAGATGGCTAGTCCGTCTATTATGGCATTAGTTTTGACAAAAGAAGTGTTAAACGCTCCACTTGATATTTTGGGGCTATATAATACATAGAAGAGATGTTACTCTACGATGAAAATATTCATCTGATTCAGTACTACTTTGGATTCTAGTTCTGGTATGTGTAGGAGTTTAGAATGTTTTAATACATTTGCTTATTTTACCTTTGTAGGTGGTGATTTAAAAGAGGGATCAATGGTTAAAATTTGGGAGGTTGCTACTGGTGAAGTTGTTAGGAACATAGGTGTGCTAACTCCTGTTAGTGACATGAACACAATAGAGGTGATTGTCATTAGTGAGACTAGTCCAATAGAGGTATTGGCGACATCTATGTCCACGACTAACTTCACTTCCCCTACTCCTGATTTCCTAAAGAACTTGGGTTCTTTTAGGAGTCAGATGATGAGGGAAAGTGGATAAAGAAAGGCTCCATCAATTTCCAAGGGATAAGTCTAACAAAAAAGTAGAAAAAGACTATTTCTAAAAATATAGTCATTGGTAGAAGCGAATGTGTCGATACTGGAAACGTGAGTGTCGAGAAATCCTACTAGGTCATTGCCTACATCAACTCTCAATGTTAGCATTGGTTTATCAAGTTCTTCAATTCCTATCATTGTGGTTCTGATTGTTGCTGACACTCTGAGAAATATTCCTCCTTTAACAACTATGGCCTCACAACCAGTCGCGCATAATGTTTTTCCTATCAACTCTTCCTCAGACTTTACCTCCGTGCTAGGTAAGTTAGTATATCTATTATGGTTATTACCTAAATGAAGTTTGTGTAGCTTGCACAATAGTTATATCTTTGTTGTAATGGTGATGTAAGACATCAGCACAAGCTAGCTACACCAACCGTGTTAGCGTTCCAGATATATCTAGGGAGTTGATAAGGGGAAAAATGTGCTAATGTGTATTTCCAGTAAGAATAACCCTATCGTACATTCTTTTCCCTTGGTGAGATGTGCTGAGTATTGATAACCTCCTATTGAATCTTGATGAGGTGATGGAACAGATAGTAACTATGATTCCCAAAAAGATACAAGGTGCTGATTATACTAATATTCTTATAAAAGTTATAGGAGCTTGGGTGGGTCTTATAGCTGAACAAGCTTATACTTTTGTATGACTAATGAAGATGTAGATGTTCATTGCTAAGTAGTTAGTTGAGCTAAACCAGGAGAAGCTAAAGCTTAAAATAGAATTTGAGAAGTCCGCTGCAGATGTTGAATTGCACAAAAAGTTGAGCATAGAAGCTGCTACAAGAGAGGCAAGCTTTAAATCTGAGAGCGAACATTTATAGGTTAAGAATAAAGTTTTGAAGAAGGAGAAACTTGGGTTACAAATTGAGACCAACAAGTACAAAGAAAATATAGATAAGCATGTGGCAGAGTGATAATACTCTAGAATAACGTATTTTTATGTATTAATTGTGTATTTATTCTGAGATGATCCTGCTAATTTGAGCTATTTATGATATTTTATCTTATAGGGACTTAATTGGAGGCAAAAGCATAATTAAGGGCCAAAAGCGTGAAATTAGAGATAAAATGGGTCAATGTGCGACACAGGGAAAAGTTAGTGCCAAAGTACAAGCATGGAGGACACAAGGGTTGAAATGCAAAAAGAAGAGATTTTATTCTATCAGACTCTATTTTGATTATATTAGGATAATTAATATTAAGATAATTATTAGGGATTATTTAATTTTAGGATTTTATCTTTATTTATCTTCAATTAAATGTATTTATCTTTTGGGAGTTTAAGTAGGATTAGACTATCTCCCTTAGCACTATAAATAGGGGGTGAGGTGACTCAACATTTATTTCTTTTTTTTCTGAAACACTCTCTCCCCCAAAAGTCTAGGCTTTTGTTCTTTTTGTATTTCCTTTCAATAAAATATCCATTTTTATTATATATTTTTTTTTCCACCACAACCATGAGTCACTAAACCCATCTAGCCAAAAGTTGTCGATAATCCCCAAAAAGGGTTTTTGAGGCTTAGAATCAGTACTTAGCCTTCTCGCTAAGTATTCATCGTTTCTCCGCACTACGAGGCTGACGCTTCTGTCCATGTTCCTTAAGAAGTAAACTTTTCAACGTATGCAAAGGATGCCCCTTTGTATGTTTTGGGAAGGTTGCACAGTTGGTTCGTTAGCTTACTGCGTCAAAGGTTGGCGAGCCCAAGAGACAAAATGGCGTGGGATTTGCCATTGAAAAGCGTTGATCTAGCATAAGACGATCCCTCAGAAGCGATTGTTGGTTAGAGTCAGGTTCCACTAAATTGTAATTCTAAATCTTTGGAGCTGGTGGTTGTAGGCGTCCTCTTCCACTATAACTGACTTATTCGGTTTGAGAAGGTTCATTTAAAAGTCAAGGATTAAACCCAAGGCGGATCGAGACAACTGGAGGCTGAAATCTCATTACATAAGAATCTCTCTATTTTCTCAACTCTGTTTATTTTTTTATTTTTATTTTCGTAAGCACAATTTCAGTCAGCTTTAAATTCTGTTTTTATTTTCTAAATTCAAAACTTTTAATTCTATTATTTTTATTTTTTTCCAGGAACACAGGTTTTCTTGGGCATGATTCTGTCCAAGATTTCGAGAAATAAGCATTCGTGCAATCCAGTCCTGAGGATTCGACCCTACTTCCCATTTATTATTCTTTTTCATTTTTTTCGGGAATAGGATATTTTTGTTGCCTTCAACGACCGCATCAAATTTTGGAGCCGTTGTCGGGGACTGGCAACGTACTAATCTTGTTTTTTGTTTTCTATGACAAGATCTACTCCAGGCACTCTTGCGTTTGACTCAAACATTGAAAAGACTGCGAAAGCTAATTGTAAGGAAACAAAGCTAAGGAAAAAGCAGTTAGCGGTGGTTGGGACTCAAAGCAATCCACCACCAGAAATTAGAAACGACGAAGTAGAGTCTAGGGTTAATGAAAACCCTACTTAAATATTTGAAAACAAAGCAGAAGAAGTCGATTCACCTGAAGAAGTGCTTGACGCTAGGGTTAACGAAAACTCAAATTTGGTACAGCGACAAATGGCTCAAACAATTCTGCAACTGGCCGAAGCTCTGACAGAACAACCACCGTTATGTATTGCGTATCCTAATGTGGATATTGATTTCGAATTGAAGTCAGGGTTAATTCAATTGCTACCAACTTTTCGTGGGTTACAAAATGAAAACCCTCATAAACATTTGAAGGAGTTTCATATGGTTTGTCTGAGTATGAAACCTCAAGGCGTAACTGAGGATCAAATTAAATTGTGTGCTTTCCCTTTTTCCCTAGCAGATTCTGCTAAAAAATGGTTATTCTATTTACCCCCTGGATCTATTACTACTTGCGCTGATTTATCTCGTTTATTTCTTAACAGGTTTTTTCTAGCATCTAGAGTAGCTGAGCTAAGAAGTGAGATCGTAGGAATAAGGTAAAAAGAAGCTGAGTCTCTTTACGACTATTGGGAGCAGTTTAAAAAATTATGTGCGAGCTGCCCACAACATGGTATAACAGAGCAATCTCTCCTCCAATACTTTTATGAAGGCTTAAAGCCCATGGAGATGAATATGGTAGATGCCGCAAGTGGAGGAGCGTTGGTCAACATGACTCCCCAACAAGCAAGAGACTTGATCTCCACGATGGCTGCAAATTCTCAACAGTTTCTAGCTAATCCTGAACCCCCTAGAAGGGTTCACCAGTTAAGTAATTCTTCCATAGAAGATAGACTTGATAGACTTACTAATATTGTGAGCTCTCTTATTGTAGAAAAAGCCAAACCAACTCGGTTATGTGGAATATGTGCTACACCTGAACACACAAGTGATGCATGTCCCAGTTTGTATGACGAATCTATGGCTCATTTAGATGCAGTGGGAAATTTTCCTGGCCCACCACAGAGGCGATATGATCCCTACACTAATACCTACAGCCCAGGGTGGAGGGACCATCTTAACTTGAGTTATGGAGCCAATTCACGGTATAACCAGCCATACCAAAACTGACCTCTACAACAGTCGTAAAGTTTATGTAACTCTCTAGAAGCTCTTGTCAATAAATTAGCGGCTAATGTTCTTGATTTTCAACAGAAAATCAAGGCATCCATAAGGGAGTTGACCACATCAATTGAGAAAATAAGTTCTCAAGGGAAGCTGCCGTCACAAACAGAACTGAACCCGAGGAAAAACGCGAATACAGTGACGCTACGAAGTGGTAAGGTGCTGGAACCTATTCCTGACAGGAATCTTGACTAAAAAATCACTCAGGAAAAACCTAAAAAAGACGAACAGGTTCGACCGAAACCTTCACTGCTTAAAATCCAACCTCCATTTCCAGAATGATTCAACCAGAGTCGGAAAGGTAAAAAGGACAAGGAGATCCTCGAAACATTTAAGAATGTCGAGATTAACATTTCGGTGTTGGACGCTATCAAGCAAATTCCGTGGTATGCTAAATTTCTTAAAGAGCTTTGCACCAACAAGCGAAAATTAATAGGTAATGAAAGGGTGAATGTTCGTGAAAATGTGTGCGTATGTTATAGCGGAAAATGCCCGCAAAGTGTAAGGATAGGGGCATGTTCGCAATACCATGCAAAATAGGCCATTTGGGAATTAAGAAGGCTGTGTTTGATCTAGGGGCCTCTATAAATGTAATACCATATTCTATTTATGAATCACTTAACGTAGGCTTTTTGACAAAAATAAGTGTTATCATTTAATTGGCAGACAGGTCCATTGTGCATCCCAAAGGAGTCCTCGAGGACGTGTTGGTAAAAGTTTACGAACTTATTTTCCCTGCAGATTTTTATGTGATAAAAATGGAGGAGGATAGTACTCCCGGATCTTCAGATCTTTTGTTGAGAACCCTTCCTTAGTACGGCTAGTACTAAAATCGATGTTCGAAGTGGAACTCTCATGATGGAGTTTGATAAAGAGATCGTGAAGTTTAATGTCTACGATGCCATTAGCTATCCAAGGAAATCTTGAGCGTAAATTGTGTCGACAAAATTTTGAGTCAATTTATGATGATAAATCTGAACTTGATGAATTTGCATTTGTTAATGAGTTATTATCTCCAAGTACTAAACTTTTACCTTCTGTTATACAGGTACCAGAGTTGGAGTTGAAACCGCTTCTTGAGCATCTGAAATATGCATTTTTAGGGAAGAATAATACCCTACCAGTCATAGTCTCCAATAAACTCTCCACGTATGAAGAATAAAGTTTGGTCCGAATATTAAAAAGTCATAATGAGGCAATTGGTTGGACAATTTTCGACTTAAAATGGATAAGCCCTTCGACATGCAGACACAAGATTTACTTAGAGGAAAACATGAAACCGAGGCGGGAAGCACAAAGACGACTAAATTTGAATATGATGGAGGTGGTAAAGAAAGTGATAATCATGCTGTTGGATGCTGATGTAATCTACCCCATTTCGGATAGCAGATGGGTAAGTCCAGTACAAGTCATGCCCAAGAAAACGGGCGTGACAGTAAAGAAAAATGCTGAAGGTGACTTGGTGCCAACCCGAGTACAAAATGAGTGGCATGTCTGCATTGATTACAAGAAGTTAAACTCTTACACTAGAAAAGATCATTTCCCTCTTCTTTTTATTGATCAAATACTTGAAAGATTAGCTGGAAAAACTCACTTTTGCTGTCTTGATGGATACTCAGGTTTTTTTTAAATTTCGGTCGTGCTAGAGGACCAAGAGAAGACCACTTTTATGTGCCCATTTGGTACATTTACGTATAGGAGGATGCCATTTGGTCTTTGTAATGCGCCAGCTACCTTCTAGAGATGCATGATGAGTATATTTTCTGAATATGTGGAAAAATTATCAAAGTTTTTATGGATGATTTTACTGTATATGGAAATTATTTTGATGAGTGCCTTAAAAACCTAACGATAATTTTGAGTAGGTGCATAGAATTCAATCTTATCTTAAATTATGAAAAGTGTCATTTTATTGTAGGCAAGGGTTTAATTTTAGGTCACATAGTTTCCTCTAAGGGAATTGAGGTCGATAAGGCAAAAATTGACATTATAAATTCTTTGTCTTATCCCTCCGTTGTGCGTTCTTTCCTTGGCCATGCAGGGTTCTACAGGCGCTTCATAAAGAATTTCGCAAAAGTAGAAGAATCACTGTGTGAATTGTTGTAGAAGGATAAGAAGTTTGATTTTGGCCAAAAGTGTAAGAAGGCTTTTGATACACTCAAGCAGAAGTTGGTCTCCGTTCCTATAGTGCAACCTCCAAATTAGAAGTACTTGTTTGAAATTATGTGCGATGCGAGCGAACGCAATGTAGGGGCTGTATTAGGGCAAAGGATAGACAAGGAACCCCATGTCATTTGTTACGCTTCAAAAACCCTAGATGCTGCGCAGAGTAACTACACCACTATGGAAAAAGAACTCTTAGTCGTTGTATTTGTTTTAGATAAATTCCGACCTTAGTTACTTGGTTCTAAAGGAATTATTTTTTTCTGATCATGCAGCCCTTAGGTACTTGATCCCAAAGAAGAAAGTAAAACCGAGGCTCATTAGGTAGATTTTACTGCTCCAAGAGTTTGACATTGAGATTCGAGATAAAAGAGGATGCGGGAATTTAGTGGCTGACCACTTGAGCAGAATAAAAGTAACTTTTGATGGCATCCCTATTAAAGAAGAATTCCCTGATGAGAGCCTATTTTCGACCGAGGCACGTCTCCTATGGTATGTAGATATGGTAAACTTTCTAGCCACAGGATCATTACCCACTAGTTAACACGTTCCATAAGGGATAAGTTCAAACGCGATGCCCGATATTACATTTGGGATGACCTATACTTGTGGAAACACTGTTCAGACCAGATAATATGATGATGTGTTCCAGAAATCGAGGTAACTTCTATCCTTAATTTTTGTCATGCTGAAGCTTGTAGAGGTCACTTTGGGCCTAAGCGGACTACTCACAAGTGTTAGGATGTGGGCTATATTGGCCCACAATTTTTTGAGATGCATATAACTTCTGTAAGTCTTGGGATAGGTGCCAAAATACAGGTAACATCACTAAACGAAATCAAATGCCCCTATCCCCGATTCATGTATGCGAAATCTTTGATGTTTGGGGCATCGATTTCATGGGCCCATTTATTTCTTCATTTAGCAATGTATATATAATTCTTGCGGTGGACTATGTTTCTAAGTGGATAGAGGCAAAGCCTACTCACAATGATAATGCCAAAACTATTGTGGAGTTTCTAAAACGAACTATTTTTTTCAGGTTTGGCACACCTCAAGCCCTAATCAGTGATCGTAGAACCCACTTTTACAATAAAGTCATGGAGGCACTATTGTCGAAATATGAAGTTCATCATCGTATAGCTACAGCGTACCATCCCCAAATGAATAGACAAGCCGAAGTCTCAAATAGGGAGATAAAACTATTTTGGAGAAAACAGTTCAGCCCAACCGAAAAGATTGGAGTCTTCACTTAATGATGCACTTTAGGCCTATCAGACGACATATAAAGGACCAATTGGAATGACCCCGTATCGACTTGTTTTTGGCAAAGCTTGCCATCTTCCTGTAGAATTAGAACATAAAGCCTATTGGGCGGTTCGACAATGTAACATGGAGTTAGACCCTGCAGGAAGGGCGAGGAAATTAGATATCTAAGAGTTGGAAGAAATCCACAATGATGCCTACGAGAATGCTCGCATTTATAAAGACAAGACCAAATTGTTTCATGATAAGAAAATACCTCAGAAGTATTTTTCGGTAGGACAAAGAGTTTTACTTTATAACTCTGTGTTGAAATTATTCCAGGTAAGTTTCAGTCACGATGGCAAGGAGCTTTTATTGTTACCGAAGTATTCCCTCATGGTGCGATTGAAATAAAAAGTGAAGAATCGAAAAAGCGGTTCATAGTCAAAGGCCAGCG
Source organism: Gossypium stocksii (assembly GCA_020496765.1). Taxonomy (NCBI): domain Eukaryota; kingdom Viridiplantae; phylum Streptophyta; class Magnoliopsida; order Malvales; family Malvaceae; genus Gossypium; species Gossypium stocksii. Next base: position 64,199,690 of record CM035622.1, on the reverse strand, counting down.
GTTGAAGCTGTTTTACAAGAATTTTCAAGCTCACTCGATTGAAAAGATTTATTTGGAGCCACCGTAGAACCATTTAAGTTGTTGAGCTAATGACTTTAAACAAACGCTTGTTAGGAGGCAACCCAATTTTTTTATTTATTAATTATTATTTTTATTCATTTACTTTTACTTATTTGATTATTTTAATTTTATATTTTAATAAATTTTCTCTTCTTTTGCCTAGGTACAATAAACCAAAAGTATGAAAAAAGAGACAGAAAAGCTAAAAAGTTTTAACCAAAACAGCTTTATCCATGTACCAAACAACCTCTATTCCAGATTCTATTCCAGCCCAGAATGCCATATCCCTACAACCAAACAGCCTTATCCCTGCAGCCAAACAGATCCAATTCTAGCTCTATTCCATCTCAGAATAGTGTGTTCCAGCCCTAGACTTTCCAAAACCTGCAGCTAAACACGCCCTTTCAACCAAATAAAACCTCAACCCTTACATTTTTTTCCCAATTTTCTTTTCCTTTCTCCATAGCCGCCTAACCCTCCCCACCACCCCTCTCATTGCCGTTTGTGCACCACCATGGTCTAGACTCGTAGCTGTGCCACCGCCGAGCCCTCTTTCACGGTGAACCCACGCCTGCACCATTTTTCTGCTCTCCAAACCATCAACTTGGTCAACGGCGCGTCCTCCTCTTCTTCCACGTCGCACGGCGACCACGCGACGTCCTCATTCTTCCACTCTTCATCTTCGTCCACGCCGCATACTGTTGAGTCGAGCTTGCCCTCTTCTTTGTAACTACTGTGCCGACGGATGCGCCGCCCACACCAATACCATCCCCTTTGCGCCATTCATCTTCTCCTCCACACGGCAACTAATCATTATCGCCCTCCGCTCCTTCGCATGCTGACCTAGTGTTATTCCTCCCACCACCACCGCCTATAGTACGGGCCCCAACATCACCACGTTATGTGGGACCCGGACAGGCATGACAATAGCCTCGTCATCATTCACCACGTTGTGCAGTCCGACAAGTAGAAGTGATCATAGACTCCTCCTCTAACACGGCGACCAATTCACATGTCGACTCTTCTAACACTACTAACGAGAACCGCCCAATACCCTCCCGTGGCCATACCTACCGTTCTCGCGTCAATGTCTTACCCCTGGAGGCCCATTTGCACGGTAACCTTACTTTTACTTCTGATACTGATCGGAACATGTATGACTTTCTTCGACATAGAATGATAATACCTTGTGAATGCCTGTCGATACCTGTTTTAGCTGCCTTGCATATTGAAAATACTGTTACAGATTATTTCAAGAATATTGGCTGGGTTGGAAATTTTGATATAACTCATTGTGCCTTTTATGAACTTGTTTTAGAATTTTATTTTACTTTTCAATCTCACCGGCACGGTCACATTTTGTTAGACACAACGGATGTTGTCAAATCCAGGTTATTGGGTACAATGCATAGCTTATCTCTTATTGACTTTAATATTGCCTTATCTTTTGTGACTGAAGAGTATGCTATGTCTCCAGATTTTTAGAACAGTTTGTGTACATTTCCTACTGATTTTAGGGCCGTCGAGGCCTTTGCTTTGTTAACCGATGATGCCGAATCCATGTATAGCCCAAAAACATCAAAGGATTTATAGTTTCGTGACCCTGCTTTGTGTTACTACACCGTTATCTAGCTTGCAATTTCTCCGGCTGTCGAGAAGTTCCGACCACCGTCTCAAAGATGAAATTCTTCTTCTTATGGTGTATGTATACCGATCGTCCGGTTAATTTGGGTTATTGGTTTGCACTTCAATTTGAGCATGTTATCAAAGCCAAGTACCCTCTAATTTTAGGTTCTTTTATTACACAGCTGTTATTTTCTCTGCCTGGCTCTAATGCTCCTATTTCAGACTTACATGTTGCTTGTTAGGCCGATCCTTTGGATGCTCGATGCCTCGACTCAATGGGGCTACTTCTTGGCACTCCGTCATCTTTCTGTTTTGTCCCTCCTGGTATTCGTTCCACACCATCCAAATGAGTCTTTTGACAGCATAATCAAAATGAAGCACCAGCACCCACTCCAGCCCAACCTCCGTCAACTGTTGAGCAACGCCTAGAGCGCATTGAGGCCCGACTCGATACTTTTGGCCAGCAACTAATCGAGCTCATTGTAATCCTCCGCAATCGGCAGTAGCTATACGGGGAGTTTTTTTAAACTTTTCTACCTATTTATTTCTTTGCGTCCATATTGAGGACAATGTGTTTTAAGTAGAGGGAGGTACTCTTTATATTACTGTCATCTTCTGATATGATTTTGGTTATTATTGTTGCTGTTGTGTTTATTTGTGTTTGCTGCTTGAGGCTCCATTTTTTCCATATTTTTTTAGAATATCCTACCTCTTTTCATGCCCAAGATTTTTACTAGGAATTGCCTATTGTTTGACCTACAAGTATGATTATTGCCTTCTGAGGAAATTACGATTTTTTTTCCATAATTGATGTCATCTCCACTGTTTTATTTTTATTAGGCTAAAAAATAATTGTGACTAATAGAGTTAACTCTATCTTGCTTTTCGTAAAATTGATCAAGTTTAATATAAAGTGGACACTTAATACAATTGCATGCTTAAATAATGTTCATGTCTATTAGGTGGTTACTGAAACTTATTTTTGATACTTGATTATTTTTCCTAAGTCCTCCAAAATTAAAATTTCGTGTAAATTTTGTTTAATGATAATAAATGTTTCCATGGTTGTGAGTGCAGCTTAGAACGTGACTGATTGAGTAACCGGGGTAGGGTGCTTAGGTTGTCATTCTACTTCACGTCAAAAGGTTGTGTGACGTGATAGGTAAAACTCCGCTAACCGAGGTTATGAGTGCAGCCCAAAACGTGACTAACTGAGTAACCGGGGTAGGGTGCTTGGGTTGTCATTCTACTTCGCGTCAAATGGTTGTGTGACATGATAGGTAAAACTCCGCTAACCGGAAATAACCAATTCTTAGGACTATGTTGGGCTGAGTAACCGGGGTGGGGTGCTTGGGTTGTCATCTCTCTTCGCGTCAAAAAGTTCAATATATTCTTAAGTAAATAAATAGTAACAAATAAAAAATAAATAAATAAATAAATAAATTAAAAAAAAGAAAAAAAAATAGAGAAAAATAGTACTAATAAAATTACAGTTGGAGACTAAAGGAGGATATAAATAGGGTGTCTTTGTAGGTTTGGTAATTTACCTAAATAGCATGAAATAATTCAAGACGAATTTAATTTTTGTGTGTATTAATTGGAATACTTTTTCTGTTTTACTTAAAGCAAGCTTAGAATTCTTTTTATTTTTCGTATTTATTTTTAACTAATTTTTATAAACTTTGGAGTGGTATTTCTTTTATGGCAGAATCTAACTATCACGGCAGATAGGAACCATACTTGAGGGCAAGCATGGGCTAAGTAGGGGGAATTTGATAATACTCTAGAATAATGTATTTTTATGTATTAATTGTGTATTTATTCTGAGTATGATCCTGCTAATTTGCGTTATTTAAAATATTTAATCTTATAGGGACTTAATTGGAGGTAAAAGCGGAATTAAGGGCCAAAAGCTTGAAATTAGAGATAAAATGGGCCAATGTTCAACACAGGGAAAAGTGGGTGCCAAAAGTGCAAGCATGGAGGACACAAGGGTTGAAATGCAAAAAGAAGAGATATTATTCTATCAGACTCTATTTTGATTATATTAGGATAATTAATATTAAGATATTATTAGGGATTATTTGATTTTAGGATTTTATCTTTATTTATCTTCAATTAAATGTATTTATCTTTTAGGAGTTTAAGTAGGATTAGACTATCTCCCCTAGCATTATAAATAGGGGGTGAGGTGACTCAACATTTATTCCTTTTTTTCTAAAACACTCTCTCCCCCAAAAGTCTAGGCTTTTGTTCTTTTCATATTTCCTTTCAATAAAATCTCCATTTTTATTATATATTTATTTTCTTTTCCACCACAACCATGAGCCACTAAACCCATCTAATTGAAAGTTGTCGATAATCCCCAAAAAGGGTTCTTAAGGCTTAGAATCCGTACTTAGCCTCCTCACTGAGTATTCATCGTTTCTCCACACTATGGGGCTGACGCTTCCGTCCATGTCCCTTAAGAAGTAAACTTTTCAACGTATGCAAAGGTGGCTGCTTTGTATGTTTTGGGAAGGTTGCACAGTCGGTTCGTTAGCTTACTGTGTCTAAGGTTAGGGAGCCCAAGAGACAAAATGGCATGGAATTCACCATTGAGAAGCATTGATCTAGCATAAGACCATCCCACAGAAGCGATTGTTGGCTAGAGTCAGGTTCTACTAAATTGTAAGTCTAAATCCTTGGAGCTGGTGGTCGTAGGTGTCCTCTTCCACTATAACTGACTTATTCGGTTTGAGAAGGTTCATCTAAAAGCCAAGGATTGAACCCAATGCGGATCGAGAAAATTGGAGGCTAGAATCTCGTTACATAAGAAACTCTCTATTTTCTCAACTCTGTTTATTTTTTTATTTTTGTAATCACAATTTCAGTCAACTTTAAATTTTGTTTTTATTTTCCAAATTCAAAACTTTTAGTTCTGTTATTTTTATTTTTTCCATGAGCGCAGGTTTTCTTGGGCACGATTCTACCCAGGATTTCGAGAAATAAGCATTCGTGCAATCCAGTCCCTGAGGATACGACCCTATTTCCCCTTTACTATTCTTTTTCATTATTTTTTATGGAATAGGATATTTTTGGTGCCTTCAACGACTGCATCACAGAGGCGGAGTAAGTAACGCGAGATCGTGCTACTAGGAGTTTTACAAAGCAAAAGTAGTAGCTATCAAGTAGGAGCGTGATGAGATGATCGAAAGTCGTGCCCAAGAACTAAAGTCTCTAAAGAAAAAAGATAGAAGATGTGAATTTTTTTTTGTCTGCGAAGGACAGTTTGATGGTCATTATCGCAAAAGATGCTAAAACTGAGATAGCAGATACAATACCTTATATACAACAAGGTGCTATCTTTGTTATTGAAGTTTATTGAGGATAATCAGAGAAGGCAGTTAATGATAGTCAAAGCAGTTATGTGTTGGTTAAGAAGTTGTTAGAGTTAGCTTCTTAATAAAACATCAGTTCATTCTTTGTATAAATATGATGTCGAAAACTTTGAATTGTAGTATGGTTTTTACTCTTTAATAAAATGAGTAAACTAGTTATTTTTCTCTTTTCTGTTATATTGTTGATCTAAACATGGTATTAGTGCCAGTTCATTTTTTTTAGGAGTTCTTAAATCTTGCTTTTCATAATATTGTATTTATGGTTACAGAGATAATTTTTGGGAATGGTGGTCATTCTTCTATGAATATAAGAACACAAGAACAGTTCTTAACATTACCATTTATGGCTAGTTTGAATGGTTTGGGCTGTCAAGTTCAGTAGTTTCCCAAGCATGACACAGTTACACTCAACGAGAATAATTTTCTCTTATGGAAGCATCAGATCATGCTTATTCTTGAAGGTTATGGGTTATGAAGGTATGTGTTGGGTCCTTCTTTCAATATTTCTCGATATCTAACTGGTGCATATGGTGTTTTTGTGGATAATCCAAATTTCTTGTTACATAAACAACAAGATAAACTCTTAGCATCATGGTTACTTTCTATTATGTGTGATGATGTTCTTGTGTATCTAACGGGTGCTACTACAAGTTTTGATATCTAGTTAATAATAGAAAAAAAGTTTACAACTCGGTCTAGTGTTAAACTGTTTAGTTTAGGACATATGTTTTATTCTCAAAAGAAGGGTCAAATGACTATTAAAGAATTCATGTTTAAGATTAAGCAAATGTGTGATGTGTTAGCTACAGCTGGGAGTGGTATTTTTGATTAAGAACAGGTTAATATTGTTCTTGCTGGTCTTCTAGTCAAATATGAATCTGTTGGGGTAGTTGCTTCAGTTACTAGTGTTTCACTTGAGTTTCTTGTTGAGTTGTTGGTGAATTGTGAGTCTAGACAGCTTGAGTTTGTAAGTAATCTCCCTATACAAGCTAAAATGGTTCAACAACAGGGGAATGAAGCTGATCAGTCTAAGGCCTCTCATCATGGATAAAATAAAAATGGTAGGTTCTGAGGCACACGAGGCTTTTATCGTGGTCACTGCTCTAGGGGGCAGTTTTCAAACAACCATCCTCAATGCCAACTTTATGGGCGAATTAGACATGTGGTGTAGAAATGCTATTATCACTTTGATGAAACTTTTTTAGGAAGTGTAGATTCAGATTCCAAGATAGGTCTCAATTATCATCAATTTCATGATAATAAGCAAGTATCTCATTCTTGTGAAGGATGTACACATAATCAATGATGTGGTTATCTAATTTAAATGGTTATGGTGTTAGTTTTCCTCAATCCAGTTGGCAATCTTCCCATTTTTAGGCAACAATTTTTTTGTTAGCAAAGTCAAAATGTAATCTTGTTATTACAGGCTTTGTTCCTAATAGTGGTCAAGTTTGGTATCTAGACTCCGGAGCCACACATTATGTGACTGGTGATGTCTCTACTCTAATTGAAGTTGTTGTTTATACATTTACTAATAGGTTAACTGTGGGTAATAGTGCTAGTATACCTGTTAATCATGTAGGTTTTTCTACTATTATTTTTGGATAGAGGGTTTTTCATCTCAAGCATGTTATTCATGTTTCTAGTATGTGTAAAAATTTGTTGTCAGTAGCATAATTTGCCAAAGATAATCATGTTTTCTTTGAGTTTCATCCGTTTCATTATTTTGTGAAAGATCAACAAAGGAAACTTTACTAACGTGTCACATTCATAGAGGTTTATATCGGTTTACAGCTGCATTTCAACAAGGCATTGCTACTAAGAGATTTTCTAATGACACTTCCATGAGATCGTTGCACCACACTGAGTTTCATTCCAATGCTGATGCTATTTTATGGCATAGGAGGTTAGGACACCCTTGCAATAGGGTTCTTCAGCAAATTTTTCAAACTTGTAATATTTCCTTTTGGCAATATAAGTTTTTGTCTATTTGTTCAGCTTGTCAACTTGGCAAGTCTCACAAGCTACCATTTTCTGATTCTAAGACTGTATTTTCTGTGCTTTTTAAACTGGCTGTATTTGATTAGTGGGGATCTGCTAGTGTCTCATCTGAAGAATGTCTATATTATGTATCCTTTCTTAATGCATATAGCATGTTTACATTGCTTTATTTGGTTCAAAATAAATTTGAAATTGTTTCTAAGTTCTTGGAGTTTCAAAAATTAGTTAAAGTTTAGTTTAATTCTAATATTAAGGTTTTTCAAAGTGACTGGGGAGGACAAGTCCTTATCACCGCTTCTTGCACGTTTTAGGATCCGATATAGGTTAACTTGTCTTTATACCTCTGAGCAAAATGGTATTGTTGAAAGGAAACGCTGACATGTTGTGGAGACTAGTCTCACGTTGTTGGCTCAAGCCTCTTCCTTTACATTTTTGGACTCATGCTTTTGTTAGTGCAGTGAATTTAATAAACAGGCTTTCTATTTCTGTTTTGCAAGATTGATCTTTATATATGGTATTGTATCATAAACAACCTGATCATCAACACTTGAGGGTTTTTGGTTGCAGTTGTTTTCCCTATCTCAGATGATACAATAACCATAAGCTTCAATATCGGTCAGCAAAATGCACTTTTATTGGCTATAGTCCTTTACATAAAGGCTATAAGTGTATTGATCATATAGGTCGAATATTTTTCTCGTGACATGTTGTACTTGATGAAACAGGTTTTCCTTTTGCCTCCACAAGTGTTCCTATTACTTCATCACGACAGTCACAAGTTCACCAGTGATCGTTTCTCCCTCTTTTGTTTGCCTCATCTGTCTAAAATAATTTGTTAAGCAGATCTCTTTGTTGCAACTCTCCTCTAAAGTCACCTAATGTCTCTTACCCTATTTACAATAATGATATACTTGATTAGGAATCTAGTTTAGCTACTACAGCTACTGCAACTGTTCCAGACCCTTATTTGGCTCTAATTCCTGATGTTGTTTTAGGTCCTATAGTTCCCATCGCTTCTACAGACTCTTCTACTATAGCTGTAGTTAATGATGTCAGCTTAGTTACTACAAATGTTCATTCTATGCAAACACGCTTCAAAAGTGGTGTGCTCAAGCCCAAGCTTTATGTTACTACCTTGACTGATTATGAACCTCTGACAATTGAAGAGGCATTCTTAAGTCCTGAATGGACCAAAGTTGCCCATGAGGAATATTATGACATATTGAGGAATCAAACATAGGAGTTGATACCTTTACCTCCTAACAGAAGGGTAGCATGTTGTAAATAAGTTTTTAAACTCAAAAAGCATGCTAATGGTACCATAGCTCATTACAAGGGTCAGCTTGTGGTGAAAGGTTATCTTCAAGAAGCTGGTATTAATTTTCAGGAAACCTTTAGTCAAGTGGTTAAGCTAACAACCATTAGGGTTATTCTCACTTTGGCACTTACCTGTGGTTGGCAGCTGAGACAGGTAGACATTAATAACGCTTTCCTTAATGGTGATCTTACAGAAGAAATATACATGCATCAACCTCCAAGTTTTGAAATCGCAACTGATGGCACTATACCTTTTGTGTGTAAGCTCAAAAAGGCTTTTTATGGATCATAAGCTAAATGAGTTTCTCTTAGCTGGGCGTTTGTTTTGTCAAAGTCAGATGCTTTATTGTTCATTAAGGTGATTGACCAACAAACTGTATATGTCTTGGTGTATGTTGATGACATTATTGTCATTAGGAGCCAATCTATTAATGTTAACCAATTTGTTCAAACCCTCAATTTTTAATTTTCTCTCAAGGACCTAGGGTAATTAAATTTTTTCTAGGCATCGATGTGACGCACATAACTACTGGTTTGTTCCTTGGTCAGAGGAAATATATCTTCGATATTTTAAAGAAGTGCAAGATAGATCAGTCTAATGGTTTTCCTACACCTATGGTTAGTTCATGCAATCTCTCTACACATGTTGGTAGTCCACTACAAGATGATTTCGAGTATCGAAGTGTTGTTGGTGCTCTCCAATACATAGTTATTACTCATCTGGACATTACTTTTGCAGTAAATAATGTATGTCAGTTCATGCACAAGTCGTTAAATCATCATTTCAACGCAGTCAAACGATCTTAAGATATCTTCAAGAGACAATAAACTTTAGTTTTTCATTTCAACCAGCTTCTAGGCTTTCCTTGGTCAACTATACTGATGCAAATTGGGGAAAAAACTTGGATGATAAATGCTCCATAACAGGGTTTTGTATTTTTCTTGGTGACAATCCTATTTCCTGGGGATCGAAAAAGCAACAGGTTGTTTCCAAATCTACTGCTAAAGCTGAATACAGGATCTTGCACATGCCACTACTGAAGTTGCCTGATTACAATCCTTACTGTCTGAGTTACATGTCTCTCTTGCCGGACCACCAACTTTGTGGTGTAATAACTCAAGAGTAGTGGTTGTTTCAACTAATCTAGTCATGCATTCAAAATTTAAACATGTTGAATTAGATCTTTATTTTGTCCGAGAGAATGTGGCAGCTTGATAACTCTTGAAAAGAGTTATATATAATGATTTTAGACCTAGCTAATTGCTTGTACTTGGGTACATTTAGTTGCATTTTAGGATATTTCATTAGTATATTTATTATTGCATTAGGAGCTTGGACTGTGTTTAAATGCTAGGTACTTTTAATTGCATGTGGAAGGGTTGTGTTTGGTGGTTTAGGAGGTGAAGAATGTGGAAAAAGAAATAAAAGAATGAAGATTTGCAGGGGTAAAAGGTTGGACAGTTTGCCACCTTGTATCCCGTGGCAATTCTAGGAAGATGACTGAGTCAACACTTAACACATACCAGTTTCAACCCAACTCTACTTGTACCAGAAAAATCTGCCTAAAAAAGAGGAAAAAATATCGTGAGCTGTTGGATTTACCCTAGGAAGAAAAGCCTATAAAAAGCCAAAGGAGGAAACCCTAAGGGGGAGATTTGTAGGCAAAAATAAAGGGTAGCAGCTAAGTAGAGACGAAAAAAGGAAACTGAAGGCAGTCCCTCTCAGCCACCACAAGACATTATGCTACTGGATTGTGGATTGGTTTGGCAAAAGCCATTTTTCGAAGGTTCTTTTGTTATTTCTTAATCTGTTCTCTTGTGAATTGATTTGATTGAAATGATGTTGGATGATATTTTGGTTTTGAATTTTACTTGCTAGCCCATGAACTAAATCTCATAGGGTTGGAATTATATGATGAAACCTTTATTTTCTTTAATAGTTGAAGCATAGATCTGAATTAATTTACTGTTTCATTCAATTGCTTTTATTTATAAATTGTATGGGTGTAATCTCTAGACATAGACGATTGTGCAGCATGCCCATAAACTAATCTAATTCTAAAAAGGTTGGATTAGTTGGACTGAAATTGAATGATATGAGAAAGTACCCGATCGATACTTGTAGTAGACTCTAGACATAAAGCATCGTTCATATGGAAAGAAAACAAAATAGTGCAAGATACCACGCTAAAGGCTTATGTATATATACCGTTTGAGGCAAGGTAACTTGAGGTTTTGCTCTCAAAAGAAGCAGACCACTTTAGAACTCTTTTAAGCAGTAGATTGAGTATGATTTTGTTGAGGCATTATTGATAGGTTGGGTAGATTCTTAGTAATCCTGACCTTCTAAAACAACATTGTATATCCTCTATCCTTTGCCGTAGCATCTTTCCAACACATATTTTGTTATTTACTTGTTCGTTACATATTATACTCGTAGTTATTCTCGTAATTGCCATTGCATTTTTACTTTTGCTTTGTCTGAGCAGTTTCCAGTATTAGGCAGTACACATTTAGCACACATTATTATCCCTCTAAATTACCACAACATACTTATCTTTGTTTTTCATAGCAATAATCATAATTCGTTATAATAACGTGATCACTTTTATACCTAATCGATCCCTATAGAGACGATCTTACTTATCACTTTATTACTTGATCTGACGTGTATACTTGCACAATTCGCATATTGTATTCACATAAGACAAAATTGGGATGCTCATTGTTGGGCATATACCTACACAAGAACAGGTTGCTGATGTTCTTACAAAACCATTGTCTGCTCTATTTTTCTGTAAGTTCAGATCGTGTCTTAATGTAGTCAGCAAATACAATCATCATGTTTTGAAGCATGGAGATTTGCAACAGAGAAATTGATGAAGGAATGTTGTGGATAGTCAGAGAAAGCAGTTAATGATAGTCAAAGCAGTCATGTGTTGGTTAAGAAGTTGTTAGAGTTAGCTTCTTGATAAATCATTAGTTCATTCTCTGTATAACTATGAGGTTGAAAACCTTGAATTGTAGTATGGCTTTTACTCTTTAATAAAATGAGTAAACTAGTTGTTTTTCTCTTTTCTGGTATATTGTTGATCTAAACAAAGTTGCACACGATCCACTAGACTTTAGTAATGTTGACATAGGGGTTTGAGGCTATGTTTTAGTTTATTTCTATTTTTATAATCCTTCCGGTGACTCTTGGGAGCATTTTAAGGAGCAATATCGTGCGCCAGTGATGCTCCCTCTTGCTACTCGGGAAAATATTTCTAAAGCCATTGGGGGGAATGAGGGAGATCTTATTGTTTGCTTACTTTTTAGTATTCATGGATTGTGGTTTTTAACTTGGTTTCTAGCTTATGTATTTTTTGAATATCTATAAAATGGGTCTTTTAACTTTATTGACTATACTTTCTTTACAAGACTTTTAGTCAAATGTGAAAGTAACACCTATGTACCTTGATGGAATAGCTAAGTTTAAAGTACAATCACGTTCACCACCTTGGAGGCAACATGGAAGTCGCTTAAAGGCAAAGCTTAAAGTAATTAGTATAATCACCTTTAGTTGTTGAGAGACTAGATATATAATATTTTAAAGATGTTTTTCAAAGAAATCAATCTCAATAGGAATAATTAGTTAATTTTTTAAAAAAAATATGTATTTACATTTAATATTTTTTAAATTAATTTTCTTATGTCATTTAAAAAAAAATACATACTAACTCTTCAAAAGAAATCTTGAAAACTTGAAAGTTTCAATGTGGTTATGTTTGTTGGGGACCGACTTTAAATAATTTTTTAAAAAATTTGGATTAAACTAACTAAAACAGAATAAAATTATTTTCTTTAAATTTGATAATAAAAAAATATTTTTAAAATCGTGAAATGAGGTGTTGGGTAGCTATAATAAACCGTATAAGTACCTTAAAATTAAAGGTTGATTGTTGGAGTGGATACAATGCTCTCTTCTCTCACTTTCATCTCATACAAATCAGGTTGGGAATCTAGCAAACACAATCTTCCATAGATTATGGCAAATCCTATGAGATAGTGACCTACTTTCTTCTTATTATTTTTTTAAAATTGGTATCTAAAAGATTTAGAATTTAAATTTTAATATCTATATATTTTTTATTCCAAGGCAACAGATTAATTGCAAGCATATATGAATGAATATGAGCTTTTAGTTTGCAACAAACTAAAATTGGACTCCACTTAAAAGATGTTAAACAAATTTGTTTTGCAACAACTCAATGATATTCCTATTTGTATAAAAATTTGATTTTATCTCTATACCCATTCAAGAGTTACATCAGCTTTGAGATTTGATAAGTTAAGATTATATCACTCAAGCTTGGGACTGATCCAAATTTATATTTATTAATTAATAAATATCATTATAAAATATTTAATTACTTTTAGGTTGAAATTAAAGTATTTATTGCTGATAGCAGTGGCTAATTTTCTTGTCACTGATGTTCTCCAAAATGATAAACACTTGGCCACAAAATATACTTCATCCCTATTAGCAAGAATCAAATCCCCAATCACACGATTAAGGGATAAAATTAATAACTACCATGTCACACCTTATAATTTAATATTTTTGTTTTTAAAGATTAGACTATTGATATAGCTCAAACAAAGTTTGAATATGAACCTTCAAAGAAATTTAAGCAATAGTGGATGTTAAGATTAAGTTTTGGGGTTAATTTTTTCAAAATTTGTAAGAGTTTAATAAGACTTTTTCAAAAAAATTGGGATCTAATTAAAATTTTTAAAATTTTTTTGAGATTAATAAAAATTTTGAAAAAATGAAGTTTAATTAAAATTTTCAGAAAAAATTAAAAGGCATAATAATTTTTTTTTTAAATTTAAGGATCAAATTAAAATTTTCAACAAATTTTTAGAAAAATGAAACTTTACAAAAATTTTGGGGAGAAAGTTGAACATATATTTGATTTTCTTTTTTTTTTTTTTTGTTGATTTTCTATATGCATTTTCAGGTACTTCATTTTCGTTTCAGTGGTTTTTTTTTTTCCGCATAATTTATCGTTATTTTAATCTTTGTTTCTAATTATTAACTTTAGTTGGTAATATATTGAAATTTTTTATTTCTTTTAAGGGTCATTTGCCTTTTATTGCTCATATTTCAAGTTAAAATGCAATATTATATTATTACTTAATTATGAATCAAACTTTTTTTTATCTATATAATATCATTTATATTGAATACATTATACATTGTATATTATTTTTATATAGAAATAAACGGGTACCTTCACCTGCAACATAGGTGAGGAAGAATACATGTAAAGTTCAAAAAAAAAAAAAAAAAAAAAAAACATTAACACAAACCTAAATGGAAAGCCACGGGTTAGTAATTAGGAAACCATGGGATATTTTAATACAAAAGTTAATTATATTAATTATTTGAACTATTTAATAACATTAGAAATATATAAAAATTAAATTATGATAAAAAATAGAAATTAAATCTTAAATTTGAGTATAATAATCGGATACAATCATTTTCAAGTAGTGAATATGAAAATAATGATGCTTGAAATTTTAATTTGACTCTAAGATCAAAAGTTAATATGTAGGTTTGTTAATGAAGAAGTAAATTTAGTTGCAGATTATATGATTAAAACATCAAGACATCAGGCACCAGACCTCCAGTTGTATAAATGGAACTGAAATGATGTACGAGTGCTATTAAGGAAGGATATGGGAATAGACACCGTTCAATGATCTGGTTTCTCTACTAGTTAATTATTCAAGCTCATTTTTATGAATCAAAGGAAACATAAGTGTTTTGGACTTTCCTTTTATAGTTTATAGATATGCTACTTGAAATACAAAGCCAGAAATGGAAAGAAATGAGTATTTTTTTAAGGTTAATTTATATATATATGCTGAAAAAAAATTATTTGAGAAATTAGGTTGAAATTTTAAAAATTTATTGATCTATGTTGATCTACGATGTTCTATGGTGGTGTCGTGGAGCTGGGTGACCTACAAATTTCATTTACCATATGAGTATGAAGTCATCACCTAGGGAAGTTGGATCGTGTTGCATCTCAAGGTCCTAGTTGACGGTGATTATACAGTCTTAGGTTAAAGTGTAACTAGAGCTTCAAGTTTATAAAGGTTATGTTGTTCAGGGATGGAGCATAAATGGGGTTGTAGTTAACAGTGGTTATGCGGGCATGAAAACGTGTTTCTCATCAGGAGAGGATGCTTTATAAAACTCAAACATAAATATGAAAGAAGAAAAACGCAGTGACGTTTCATTATAATCAAGTAATGCTTCTTATCCACCACCACCGAAGGCGGTGACCCTATTATTATAACCTGTGACAACATTGGTGGTGTAACAAGTTATACTAAGAAGGTCACCACCTTCGATGGAGATGGACAACACAAATAACTTGATTATGCTAGAAGGCCCCTTGCGTTTTCCTTCCTCGCACCTATGTTTGAGTTTTATGAAACATGCTCTTCTGATGAGAAGACTCGTTGTCATCTCCGCATTAGCACCGTTAACTACGACCCTATTTATACTCTATCCTTTGATAGCATAACATTTGTAAACTTGAAGCCTTAGTTACACTTCAACCAAAGATGATATAATCATTGTCAATTGTGACCTCGAGTTGCAAAGTGATCCCGACTTCTCAGGTGATGGTGCCATACTCATACGATAAGTGAAATTTGTATGTTACTAAGCTCCATAACATCATCGTGAATCTAAACACAACTTAAAACTATGATTGCATGTCCTTCAAAGCGAGAGAGAAATAAATCTTTAAACCTAAAAATTTCAACACACAAGAAGAAGACAAAACATTTAGAGGAGATTTAGATATGGAGAGCAGAGGACAAAAAAGGATCATTTATATAAGGGTTGGGGAGAGATATAAAGGGGAAAAAAATTTTCAGGAATCTCAGGTTATAGGGCTTAGAAGCAATCAAGCTGGAGTGGTTGAAATGGCCAAAGAGAAATTGCTCTCCACAGAAGGTGTTTTCATTTGACATGGAAGTGAAAACGCTTTTTGCAGGGGGCATTTTTCACTGACATGTCAGACATATGGCTTGAAAATGCCCCCTACAAGAAGCATTTTCACTACCATTTAAGATGAAAACACCCATTGCAGAGAGCATTTTCTCTCTGGCCTTTTCAACCACCCCAGCTTGATTGCTTTTGAGTCTTACAATCCGGGATTCCTAGGATAAACTTGATTGAGAAAAATGTAAAAATCGCACGTGTAGAACTCACATGCCAAAATTAATATTAAATTATTGAAGTGTAGAAGAGCTAATTAAAACACTAATTCATGCAGTGAAAACACTAACTTATTCATTTATTCATTAATTTTTCTTGTAAAGTAGGGGTGAGCGTTCAATCGAATTGAATGAAAAAAATTCAAGTTAATCGAGCTGAAAAGTCATATTTTATCATCCTAACTCGACTTGAAATTTTTCTAAATCGAGTTGAGTCAAATCAAGTGAAATTTTTTGAGTTAAATTAAAAAAATTAAACATGTCAAATTAAAATATTGTTATCGTATAACTAATTCTATGTTAGAGCACATAAATTTGAAACCATATATATTTGAAAACTTTATCAAAACAAAATAAAAAAAAAAATTTAGTGTGATAAACTTGAATTATTAATTAACTTAGTTAGGTTCCCAAAATTATTATTCCAGAAAGTTTTTAATTTTTTAACTTTCTTTATATATTTTTAGGATGTTTTTGAATTTTTTATAATAAAAAAATATAAATTTTAGATTAATTTTGGAATTTCTATAAATATTTTGAATTTTAAAAATTATTTGGATATTTATTTTGAAACTTTTTGTAATTAACAAATGGACGGAGAAAAACTTAAATGAAAAAGTAATATAAATAATTGTAAATTTTAAACTCACAACTTGATTGTGCACAGATCAAACCAATTTAATAAATTTGTTTCATACATTGTAAATAAGTGTACATTTCAGATGTAAAATAAAGTATATAAAAATTATAAAATTAAAAAATAACGTAATCATCAGCGTCCTGAATATGTGCCATAATCGGATGGCCGTCGGGCACGTCTAGGGTTCCGTCACACTATTTGGTTTGGCGGCTCCTCGTCGACTTCGACTTCACCTTGACGTGCACGTCGGGGTTGATCGCTGACTTTATCTTCTTCCTCTGTGGTTAGCTACAACCATGTTCTAGTTGCCCATCGTAGACCCGTCATGTTTGAGTCGGTGGTTGCGATGATGACCCATCTTGGTAGAACAATGATGCTGGGGGTGTTTGCGACACTATCAATGTGCCACTATATGGAGTTGCATGACCCGATTGTGGATAGAAGGTGGGAATCATCAGTAAGCCTGGATGCGTCTGTATTGTTAGCGGGATCGGCATGTAATATGGCATAGAGGGTGCTGGTCGTGCATAATATATCCCTAGAATAGGTGTTGATGCAAGAAATAATTGTGTGTGTTGTGGTGGTTGTGTAAAATAAAACGAAACTAAAGGTAATGATGGGGGAATTAGTTTACGTGCTGTGACGCTTGTGACAAAAAAAACTAGGTTAGAAGAAAAAATAAATGAACCACACTGATCGGGAGGTTGCATGAAAATTGGGTCCTCCAGTACAGATAGAGCAGATGTCGATCCCGCTTTGTCTCCATCTCCTGACCTAGGATTGATGGGATCTTATCTTGGCCTCCTACAGCGATGTTGCCTTCTCTTTTTTAAAGCCGGTAGTAGATACGACTTGCCGTTATGCCTGAACCAATCCATGTAATCCAGAGATGTTGCTAATTTTGATGTAAGAAATGGTTCACACGTTGGCAAGTAATTGTACCTATGCTGTCACATCTCGATGTACTGTTTATGGAATATTGGCCAATCTTCCTTGAGTCTCCCCTGCAAGTCGATCTTACGCAGGTCATCGAGCTTGTAGGGTGGCAACAAAATACGTTGCATACACCTGAACTGCTAGATAACTTGGTCGGATTTGTGCATCTCGACCATTGCAAAGACGACCAATGGCACTTTGGTGTGCTAGATGTTGTGATTGGCCAAAAATTCGACTGGGACGCATTCTTGAATCCTCGGATCCGCATATAACATCCATACAAACTGCATTACGAATTTATAATTTTTAGAACATGCCTAATATTTAATTTCAAGTGCTATAGTACATATTATATAACTTTGAAATCCATACACTAACCTCTTCGGTTTCTTGATTTAGAGCTAGTCGAATATCCTCGAGCTTGATCGGTATATCGTTGTGTCTCGCGGGGTTGTTCCACCTATTCAAATAATATGTTATTTCAAAATTATAACAAAGAAAAATAAAAACAATAATGATATTGTCAAATGAATTTTACCATATGACGAGTGAGAATTCGTAAGGGAATTCCACTTAGGGGTATAAAAATGGTAGTCCATATGATGCCCACGATTGAAGAAAGAACATGCAACCATCGATTTTAGTTTTATTTGGTATCGTCGCTCGACACATTTTTTGATAGGTGTCGCCAACACCGTTGATCCCCAACTAAGTCATCTTGATTCTTTCAAGTAGACTAGTAATAGTAGCCACCTTAAATGTACCAGATTGCGAGATTTATCTTGCATTACCAGACCCCCGATCAACCTTAGTATGAATGCGCGTGGGAATTATTCCTTTTCAACGTCTTCCAACCATTCCATCTCGATTCGTCTACCCCTAAACTTGGTAGACTGATAAACTGAGTTGTATATTGGTGTCATCAAGTGTAATTTTACACTCGCCGTAGGAAAGATGAAATGTGTATGTCTTTGGTCTCCATATCTGGACCAAAGTACTGATGAGTGAGGGATCCAATTTAGTCCCCCTGAGCATGCAAGCCATGTATAAAAAGTTTGCATCTTGCAAGTGTCCATGAATGACCTCCAATGCACCTTCGCTTAAATTGTTTATGTAAATCTCCAAAATCTGATCTTCGGGTTGAGTATATAAACATAAAAAATTAATAATCTAAACAGCATAATAATTAACTATTTAAAATTAAATAATTTATTAAATTTTCTTACCATTTGTAATTGAACATCGGATATATCTTTTCATCCAAACGAATAAGTTGATTTTTCATTTAAAAATTATAAGAAAATAAAAAAAATTGAAGATAATAAAATTCGAAAAAAAAAGAATTTTAGAAAATAATTGAGGATTGAAAATTTGAAAATGAAAATTGGAAAGTGAAAATTAAAATTTGAAGATTGAAAATATAAAATTAGAAAATGGGAATTGGAGATTGAAGATTGATGATTGAGAATTGAGGAAGGAAGAATGGTTATCGAATTTTTGGTTGAAAAGAATGAAGTTTGGAAGGGATATATAGGAATTTTTATGGTTGCTGGAGCCCTAGTAGTCGTTGGAAAAGTTATTGTTGGAATAGTAACCGTTGAAAAGAAAACGCGTCCTACAAGGCGCGTTTTCACTAATGTGGCAGTGAAAATGCGCCTTGTAGAATTAGTTTGCCACAATTCATTGTGGCAAATTAAGGTCTTTCCAACACTTAACGAGCTTGTTTTATAGCATTTTTATATTTTTATAATTCGTTTTTTATTTTTATCTCTTTGTGTTTAATTTACGCAAAATAAATGTTTCTACGCATTTTTTACTGTTTTGAAGACCTGTAAAGCCAAATCAGGCCTCGAGAAGGACTAATGGATTATTTAAGTGTGTAGAGTATCAATTTGGGCTTAAGTATGAAAGAAACAGCAATCGTGTCGTGACATCAACATCTGATGTCGCGACACTGAACTTTGAAGCATAAAAGGCTGAAAATAGGGTTAATGTCGTAATGTGGGAACTTAACGTCACAACGTCATTATGTAAGCGTGATTGAAAAGATGACGACAATGGCTGTGCCATCAGAATTTAAATTTGTAGTTTGGTTATTAAACCAGAGGTATTTTAGAAATAAATTACCTTAATGTTGCCCTAGATTTTTCCTATATATACACTCTTATAATCTCATTAGTTAGGTTGTTGATAGCTAGACAATTAAATAGTTTTATTTTATATTTCTTTGTAATTTATTTATGTTCACTTAGTCGAAATTCTTCTTGTTCCGATGTGAAGACGATTGCGAACGAAGGATTGCTCCAACACCCCACCTCAATTAACTATCAATGAGCAATTTCTTTATTTATATTTTATTCTTTTATTAATATTCTTGCTCTCTGGCCAATTGATGTGTGTATGCATATTAGAATAAATATCATGGTTATTTCATATCTAGCATGTATCGGTTATGAATCTGATTTATTAATTAAGTAATTATTTATCTAAAAATAGATGTTTATTCAAGAGTGCTTAGTATATTAGGGAGTGATGCCCTTAGTAGAATATCGAGACAGGTGAGACCAAGAAGGTATCCTGTTGAGTATAACTTGTGCCAAGCGGTGAGACTGAGAGGGTATCCGTATGCTTAGGAAGAGACTGAAAGGGTGACTTAGGTGGTAATCCCTAGTGAGGATAAGACCGAGAGGATATTCTTAGTTAAAGGTGGTAAATAACTCAATCGAGGGTAATTAGCGACTTAATTGATAATTAGTGATTTAATCGAAAATAGGCCGAGAACTCTCATCGTCGACACTAGGAATAGGAAATCCCAGTGTGTTATTTTAGGTTAATTAACTTAATTAGTTTAATTAATATCTTAATTTGGATTTGCACTACTAACTTGTAAATCGATTAGATTAGTAATTATTTTTGGTAATTAATTTAATAATATATTTCTCCAATCTGTAATTCGTTGGATACGATCCTCAGAATACTTACCGGTGTTCCATTGTAACATAAATCTATATTACAATTTGACCTATTCAATTACAGTTACCACACTTATTTTACTTTTTTATTTGCACGATTTTAACTCTAAACATCCATACGTTTGGAGGCAGTCAAGTTGTTGACACCGTTTCCAGGGATTGCGGTGGTGAAAATTGTTATTAAGTTAATTACTT
The DNA here is from genome assembly GCA_020496765.1 of Gossypium stocksii. NCBI lineage: Eukaryota > Viridiplantae > Streptophyta > Magnoliopsida > Malvales > Malvaceae > Gossypium > Gossypium stocksii. Next base: position 64,179,279 of record CM035622.1, on the reverse strand, counting down.
TGTAAAATAATATTAATTGAAAGATGAACGAGTTAAATAGTTTTTTTATTATTTGTAATTATTTTATTTTATTTTATTTAGTTACTTGGCTGGCTAATTAATATAATGATGGATCAAGTTGATTATAAATTCAATGATAATAGCAGTTGGGATGAGGATGCAAAGTGTTTGCATTAGAAGGATTTCATGAAGAATGGGAGATTGAGGAGAACAAAAAATTGCTCATGATGGTGCTGCAACAAACACCATTGGATGAGGTTGTGCATGATTTTCCTAACTTGGATCACGAAGACCCATGTGTTGCTGTCAACCATCTTGAACCAAATTGTACAAAACCATTAGATGGAACCAATAATGAAGCATCAAGTTGGATTAATGGAGCCTCAACCAAAAAAATGGAGTTATGCTGAAAAATACAACATGCCTGGGTATTCAATTCAATAAAAATTGGACTTAATTATGGATGATGATATATATAGGTAGTTGCTAAGCAACATGGGAGTAACCAAAGATCAAAATGATCAACTGAAGCCTTAACAAGCCAATGGAATTGTATGTCGTATGACCAATAGAAGGATATGCTTGAATTTTCAAACGAGATCTCGTGCAATTTAAATGAAACATCTTCTTGCAAAGTGATTAAGCAGTCCATATCCAAACAACTAGAGGTAATGCTAGATCAACTAGCGCTTTAGAGTTACTCTAACAAAGGCATGAATCAATATCCTATTGGCTACTATTGTACATGACGTCCCTAATTGTGATTATGATACTTACCATAGGACCATCGACCATCTAGAATTTGAGTGCGAAAGTCAGCAAAAGGTTGGAATCGGGGATGGGAAAGAATTGAAGATTGCCAAAGAAGTCTCTGATCCAATTAACTTAGTTGTAGATGTGTTAGAATTAAGTGACCCGAATCCTTATTTAAATAAAATACAGTGGTAAAATAAAATAAAAGTAAAATCCATATAGAATTATACTTTTTTTATTTTATTTTAGAATAAGGTTTTTTAAACCTTATTAAACTCCATATATTTGATATTGATTAGAATAAGGTGTTTCAATCTTACTACACTCCTATTAGAATATGGTTTTACAAGCCTATAAATAGACATAATCTACTCCTCTTGTAATCATTCGAATTTGACATAGTGAATTTTCTTCTCCTCTACCTGTGGTTTTTTCCTAAAAGGGTTTCCACGTAAAAATCTGTATGTTCTTTATTTTTCTTTCTCTTTTTTTTGCGATATATTGTCATTACCGAAATTCTATTTTCTCAAATTGGTATCAAAGCTTCAGGGTTGTTCATCTCAATCACGGTAATGACATATTTGAAATATGAGATTCCACTGTTGGATCACAACACCAAATTCGCATTGCAGTAGATAAAGATACAGGTAGTTCTTGTATAGATGGACTTAGAGGTAACCTACTAGGAGTAGATAAAATTCTTTTGACATTGACAAGAAGCGAAGAAGCACAAGGATCGAAAGGTATTAACACGGTTACATCTGTATTTTTTAATAAAATTTTATAGGATATGATGAAGAAGAAGACCGCCACTAGATTATGGAAGAGGCTGGAACAAATATGTATGTCAAAAACTCTAACTAGTAAGCTGCATATGAAACAGCGTCTTTATGCTCATCATTTGGAGGAAGGTGTGTCTGTGTATGAACACTTAACGGTGTTTAAAAAAATTCTCTCAAACTTGAAAGCCATGGAGGTTCAGTATGATAAGGAAGATCTAGTGTTGATTTTACTTTGTTCATTGCCCTTGTCTTATTCAACCTTTAGAGACACAATTTTATATAGCCACGAGTTTCTTACAGTTGATGAGGTTTATGATTCTTTGACCTCGTATGATAAGATGATGCATTTTGTGGTTAAAACTGACTCTCAGAGAGAGGGTCTCATTGTTCGTGGGAGACAAGATATGAATGCTGATGATGATCGTGGAAGGACATAGGAATCGAATCCTCGCAGTAAATTTAAGGGTAGATCAAAGTTTTCAAACAGAGGTAAAACTTATAACTTCTGCAAGAAGAAAGGGCACATTAAATCTGAGTGTTATAAGCTACAGAACAAGATAAAAAAGGAGGCTGCAAATCAAAAGGGAAAACAACCAGAAAATTCCAGTAAAGCTGATGTTGTAGAAGACTAAGTGATGGTGAACTTCTAGTCGCTTCTGTCAACAATTTTAAAATTGAGTGAAGAGTGGATCCTTGATTTAGGCTGCACCTTCCACACGAGTCCCAATCGAGATTGGTTTACAAATTACGAAACAGTGTCTGAATGTGTTGTTTTTATGGGAAATAATGCTTAGTGTAAATCGCAGGTGTTGGAACAATTAAAGTTAAGATGTTTCATGGAGTTGTCAGAACACTTAATGATGTATGACATGTTCCATAATTGAAGAGAAATTTAATTTCGTTGAGTACTCTTAATTCAAAAGGGTACATATACACAGCTGAAAGTGGGGTTTTGAAGATTTCTAAAGGTTTCCTCATTGTGATGAAAGTGCAGAAAAAGACTATCAAGTTAGATGTTTTGTAGGGTTCTACTGTTACTGGTGATGCAGCTGTCGCATCCTCTTCCTTATCAGATGATGATATTACTAAACTTTAGCATATGTGCCTAGGGCATATGAGTGAGAATGGCATGACAGAATTAAACAAAAGAGGACTTCTTGATGGGTAAGGAATTTAGAAACTGAAGTTTTGTGAGCACTACGTTTTTGGAAAGCAAAAGAGAGTTTGATTCACCAGAGGAATCCATAACATGAAGGGAATGTTGGAGTATATTCATTCTGATTTATGGGGGTCATCCAGAGTGCCTTCGAGAGGTGGAGCTAATTATATGCTAACTTTTATTGATAATTTTTCCCGAAAAGTTTGGGCATTCTTCTTGAAGTAGAAAAGCGATGTGTTTTTCACATTTAAGTCTTGAAAACTATGATGGAAAAACAGACAGGAAAACAAAAAAAATACCTCCGCACAAACAATGGCTTAGAGTTCTATTCTGATGAGTTTAATAAACTGTGCAAGTCAAAAGGGATGTGAGACACTTGACAGTTCATCATACTCTACAGCAAAATGGCGTTGCAGAAAGAATAAACAGAACGATCATGGAGAAGCTTCAATTTATGTTGTCAAATACCAACTTACCAAAGTCATTTTGGGCCGAAGCAGCCTCTACTTCATGTTTTTTGATCAATTGATCACCATCCACTGTCAATGAGAAAAAGACTACACAAGAGGTATGGTCTGGTAATCTTGTTGACTATTCTAATTTAAAGATCTTTGGGTGTCCTGCGTATGCTCATACTGATCATGGAAAATTGGAATCGAGATCCATTAAATGTAATGCCCCCAACCCAAATCCGTCACCGGAATAGAGTTACGGAGCATTACCGGAGTTACTAATTTATTTATCAGATATTTTATTTCAACTAGCATTCATATTTAGAACCAATTAAAATCAAACATATTGTCCCCTAAATGTACTTATTTTTCTCGACATGTTTTACTTAAATTTTATTACTCATCTCAGTATGCTTAATTAATTTTTTTTTTCATATCATCGTATCAAAAATAATCACAGATTTACATGTCAAGATGAATATCATTTTCTTGCCATTTTTTTATAAACTTAAATCAAGTAATTCATTATATCAAGATTTCATGTATTTAAAAAATACAATTCAAGCTACACTAATTTACCTCGTTGCTTGTTTATGTTTATAATTTCACTAATTCGATATCTTTTTTTTTCACGTTTAAGTCTCGTATTTTAATTGCACGGATCTTTATAAATAAATTTAATCATCATTTTCATTCATTTCATATTCTAATACATTTAATTATTGCTCTAGGCAAAAATTTCATTTTACCCTTAAAACTTTTAATTAATTACAATTTCATCCTTGATTCAGAAAAATAAAATTATTGTCATTTAATCCTTGTTTACAACCATTATTCTTATACATATTGATAAGAGCCCATGAATTTTATGAAATATCAGAATCTTCCATAATTTCAACACTTTTCAATTTAATCCTTAAAACATGTTTTCGTCTGATCTTGATCTAAATTAATATTCTCATTCAATTTTGTAATTTAAATAATAAAATAATCCATTACATGCAATTTGATCATTTTTGACATTTTTACAAAATCACCCATAAAGTTCTACTTTTATTCAATTTAGTCCCTGAACCTAAAACATGCAAATTAGCCATGCTAGTTGAATATTCATACATATTTTCCTCCTCCTCCACTCCATTCCACATCCTTAGTATAAATAATACACTTGTAAGTAACATTATCTATAATTTTTACTATTTACTTATGTGCATATTCAAGCTGTCCATCTGTGTCATTGTCACTAAATTATTTTTATCTTGAGCTACAGAACTCCAAATTAAGATCCATGAATTTTCCTTGAAACTAGACTCATGTATCTTCTTACCATAATTTTTCCAGAATTTTTGGTGTGGCCAATTAGTACAGTTTATTAGTTAAATCTTCCCCTGTTTCGCTACTTGACAACCCTGACCACTCTTCACTAAAATTTCAATTTCTCTTTATACAGAATTCAAAATATGTTCATGATTATTTCTTATAAAAATAGACTCAATAAGGATTCCAACCATACAAATTATGTTATATAAATATTTTTTTACAATTTTTAATGATTTTTACAAATCAGAACAGGGGATCACGAAATCAATCTGAACCAGTCTCACAAAAATGTAAATATCTCAAGATACAAAATTCCTTTCTTTCTCTGTTTCTTTCAAATGAAAATAGACTCAACAAGCTTTAATTCTGTACCTCACTCAACTTATAATTAAATTTCTACTATTTTTGGTGATTTTTCAAGTTTAGACAACTGTTGCTGTCCAAAACTGCTTTAGTGTAACATGTTGATTTCTATTTTGTCCCAAATTCCACAATTCATACAATTCAGTCCTCGCTCAATTAACTCCTCAATTGAGCTAATTTTCTCATTTAATACCTTTCTATATCATTTTAAACTACTTCATAACCTTTGAAAATCAGAATTTTAACACTAAGCCTTAAATTCACCTATTTCACAATTAGGTCCTAAAACTAATTTCCATTAATTTTTCCTTGATAATATCATCATATAACAAAATTAAATCTTCAATTCAATATTTATTCATCACATTATTCCAACACTAATCCACATCAACTTTAGAAATTAGCCATGGAATCAAAAACTAATGAATTAATAAGTTGGACCCAATTGTAAAAGTCCAAAAACATAGAAATTTCAAGGAGAGAGCAAGAATTAAACTTACATGAAGCTAGAGTATGAAAAGCCAGCTTGATCCCCCTTCCATGGCTGTTTCTCAGCTGATGAGAATGAAGAAAATGAAGAGAATTCTAGATATTCCAAATTGGTCCCATTTTTATTTAACTACTTTTGGCAATTTTCCAATTTTGCCCTTATTTCACTCATTTCCTGATTTTTCTCAGCTATTGCCGCCCAAAATATCTCCTTTGGGCTTATTTGCACTTTAGGTCCTTCCTCTTTTGACAATTGAGCTATTTAATCCTTCTAGCAACTTTTACACATTTTTCAATTTAGTCCTTTTTATTTAATTAACCACCCAAACGTTAAAATTTTCTAACGAAATTTTAATGTTATCTTATTGGCACTCCGTAAATATTCTCAAAAATATTTATAGCTCAGTCTATAACACCGAGATCTCGATACCTCTTTTTCTCGATATTTTGACCAAATAATTTTTTTATAAAACACAATTTACTATTTCAAAAATCTTTTAAAAACAACATTTGGCTCGTAAATATTAAATAATATTATATACGAGTTCATTTATCGAATTCAGTGGTCTCGAACCACAATTCTCGACATTACTGAAATTTGGGCTATTACATTAAATGTGTTTTTCTTGGTTATAAAGCTGGTATAAAAGGGTATAAGTTATGGTGTCCTGAAAATAAAAAAGTTGTGATTAGCAGAGATGTTGTTTTTGATGAAACTGCTATACTACCTAACTTATCTCTTAAAGACTCTTCCAATAAAGAAAATCAAAAGAAGATAGAGCATCAGATTAATCCAGAATATACAACAAAGTCGACTCCTCAAGCTTGTACAAAAATTCAGAATAGAATTACTTCTTCACCACAATACTTCATCATTAAAAATAGAACTAGAAGAGGAATTAAACCTCCAAAGAAGTATGTCGAGGCTGATCTAGTTGCTTATACTTTAAATGTCGCTGAAGATGTAGATGCAAACCAAAAGCCATCTAATTATTCTGAGGTAGTTAGCTGTGATGACTTAGAAAAGTAGATATTTTCTATGCAAGAGGAGATGGAATCACTCCACAAAATAGAGCATGAGATCTTGTGAAACTTCCTAAAGGTAAAAAGGTTGCTCGTTCTAAATGGGTATTTAAAAAGAAAGAAGGGACTCTAGGAGTTGAAGAATCCAGATATAAAGTAAGGCTTGTTGCAAAGAGTTGCAATCAAATTCTAGGAGTGGACTTCACAGATATGTTCTCCCCAGTTATAAAGCATAGTTCAATTCGAGTTTTGCTTGGTATTGTGGCCAAGCATGATTTGGAGCTTGAGCAGTTAAATGTAAAAACTGCATTTTTGCATGGAGAACTTGAGGAGGATATTTACATGCAACAACCAGAGGGTTTTACAGTCTCAAAAAAAGAGGACTATGTTTGCTTACTGAAAAAGTCCCTTTAAAGTTTGAAACAGTTACCAAGATAGTGGTATAAGAGGTTTGATTCCTTTATGATTTCTCATTATTTCAAAAAAAGTAGCTTTGACAGTTGTGTTTACTTTAAGAAAAATAGTGATGGTTCTTTTGTGTATCTACTCTTTTATGTTGATGGCATGTTGATAGCAGTGAAAGATAAAGAAGAGATAAGAAAGGTCAAAGCCCAACTAAGTGAAGAATTTGAGATGAAAGATTTGGGACCAACAAAGAAGATACTTGGTATGGAGATTCTCAGAGATAGAAAAGTAAGTAAATTGTATCTAAGTCAGAAGGGGTACATTGAGAAAGTTCTTTGCAAGTTTAATATGCAGAGTGCTAAACCTGTTGTACTCCTTTAGCAGCCCATTTCAGACTTTCATCGGCTTTGTCTCTATAACCAGATGATGACATTGAGTACATGTCACATGTTCCATACTCTAGTGCAGTGGGATCTCTCATGTATGCTATGGTTTGTTCACGTCCAGATTTATCATATGCAGTCAGTGCAGTTAGCAGATACATGGCGAATCCCAATAAAGAACATTGGAAAGCAGTTCAGTAGATTTTAAGATACTTACGAAGTACTACTGATGTTTGCTTACAGTTTGGAAGAACTAGAGATAGAGTTATTGGGTATGTTGATGCTAATTTTGCTAGAGACCTTGATAGAAGAAGATCTCTCACAGGTTATGCCTTTACAATCGGAGGTTGTTCAATTAGTTGGAAAGCCACTTTGCAAACTACAGTTGCTTTGTCTAACACTGAAGCTGAGTACATAACAATTACTGAGGCTTGTAAAGAAGCCATTTGGTTGAAAGGACTCTTTAGTGAACACAATGAAGACCTTCAAATCAGTACAGTATTTTGCGACAGTCAGAGTGCCATCTTCCTTACAAAAGATCAAATGTTTCATGAGAGAACAAAACACATTGATGTTCGGTATCATTTTGTTCGTGATATTATTACTCGTAGTGATATTGTTGTGAGCAAAATTAGTACTCATGAAAATCCTACAGATGTGATGACTAAGTCACTTCCTATAACCAAGTTTGAGCATTGCTTAGACTTAGTTGGTGTTCATTGTTGAAGTTAAACCCTTAAGGGGTTTTATGAAGGAGGTGGAGAACTTGTTCGTTGAGAGTTCGCGATGAATAACTTGTTCATTGAGAATTCGTGTCAAGGTGGAGATTGTTAGAATTAAGTGACCCGAATCCTTATTTAAATAAAATAAAGTGGTAAAATAAAATAAAAATAAAATCTATATTAAACTACACTTATTTTATTTTATTTTAAAATAAGGTTTTTTAAACCTTATTAAACTCCATCTATTTGATATTAATTAGAATAAGGTGTTTCAATCTTACTACACTCCTATTAGAATATGGTTTTACAAGCCTATAAATAGACATAGTCTACTCCTCTTGTAATCATTCGAATTTGACATAGTGAATTTTTTTCTCCTCTGCCCGTGGTTTTTTCTCGAAAGGATTTTCACGTAAAAATCTGTGTGTTATTTATTTTTCTTTCTCTTTTTTTTTTTTTTGCGATATATTGTCATTACTGACATTCTATTTTCACAAGATGTAATAATAAATGTAGAAATAGATGTAACATTAACCACTAATTTGGAGTTTAAATAGATTTTGAATGAAAGTGTGTATGAGCCGGCACACCTTCTGGCCAAAGTTGAGAAAATGCTAACCAAAAGAGTCAAAGAGTTGATTTCATTCTCATTCAACGACGGAGATAAAATTTGAGTAACTAAAGCTTCTTATGACATTAAGGCGAGGTGGCTCGAGTCAATAATACCCCAAAAAATAATTTGGGGTTGGTTTGGATTTGACATTAAATGGCTCGTAATGTGTATATTGTGCCGGTCAAAGATAATGTGACAACATTAGAATCGATTGAGTGTGCTGGTTTAGATTTATCGACAGTGGAACAAACAACGGATCAAAGTATCGAGGACCAGTTGGAAGTTCTTCTTCGGAAGCGATATGGATCGTCCTGAGTCTGAAAAAGAGCTTTTTGTTTAAATTTGTTTTTATTTTAAATCTTTTAGCTTTTATTTTAGTAATTTTAATCATTTAATTAATTCTATAGTTATAGTATTTTAGGTGTATTTGTAGTGGTGGGTGAGTCCATGAAAAGGGGGAGTAACAAGCAAATCGAAAATTCAAAATTTCATGAGCGAGGTGATTGAAAAGTATGCGACGAGCTGCCCACGTCCCAACGAAGCTTCACAATGTCACAACGAGGGGCCACAACAAGGAAATAAATAGTGAATGACGTCGTAACGGAAGGGCATTTGTCACAACGAGCCTAAGTTGTCATTAGGATGAATTGTGATGTAACCACCTTAGAAATTGTAACGATGAGGCGGTGTTGGGACGAGCCCAAATCCCACGTCATGACGGCGCGACAAATATATAAGGGTCTCGTCATGACGAGCCTTAATAGTGTCGCCCCCAAACAAGTTTTCCTTCGTCTTCCTCGTCGTTCGTCGCTACCGCCACTTCTAAACCCTTGTTTCTTGAGTTTTTATTTAGTTCTTCTTTGGTAGTAAGTGATAATCTCCCATTTTAATCAAATGCCCTCCCCATTTTCAAATTAAACCAGTTCTTCATCAAGTAGAGCAAGTCTCTCCAACAAACAATGGTAGCCGACGGAGGAAGCACGGTGACGCCATCATTTCGACGACGCAAAATCCTGATGATACTTGATCCTTTCTTTTCTAACCATTAAGTATTCGTTTTAAATACTGATAATAAGAATAGTGAACCAGGAAATTTATTTGCATAGATATCATTGTATTATTGGCTATTGAATTGATAATTGGTTAAGCATGCCTCTTCACAAATGACCCGCATCTTGGCAAATCGAGGAAGGCGATGTTTCGGATGAACCGAGGAGACTTTTTGTCTCCATTGATGTCGCTAACTGAGCCAAAAATTTTACGGGTAAACAACTACTGATTCCTACACGTGGCTTCAATTTTACCACGCAAAATTTTCACGATCATATAATTATATGAATTGATTGCTTATGGTGGAACAAGTTTTTCCGTTACCCCCAGAAACCAGTCGTTGTCCATGAATTATATGCGAATTTCTCAAAAACATGAGACAATAAAGTAATTGTAAGATGCGCGTACATAAACACCTCTCCTGCTGTAATTGAGGGATTTCATAAGACACCTCACTACAGTCCCAATTTTTATGAAAATTTACAAGATAGTGAGGTGGACTATAATGAAATAATAATTTTTCTAATGGAAGGTAAAGGTACTTGGGTTTGGAAGTCCGTGACTAATGAACCTTTGCGATTTCAGCAGTCGACTATGACTCCAGAAGCAAAAATGTGGATGTATTTCATCAACGTGAAAATTTTCCCTGCTCAACATGTCACGGGGGTTACTTATGATTGTGCTCCTCTCTTGTATTCTATTTTGCAAGGATGAAAGGTAAATGCGAGGGCCCAAATTTTTCACAACATACGGCAATATGCCAAAGGACACACACGAGGGCTCCCATATCCGCACTTGATCATAGAGATGTGCAGGCAGACTGATACTACGATTGATCCTGAGGAACCGACTTGCCAACCGAAGGGCATTTTAAATGATGTTATCAATGCGTGGTTTGATAACCAACATACCGATCGGGTGGAGCAACGAAACGAGGAGGTGGTTGCACACCGTAAGTATTCAAGGGACCATGGGCTCTCGAAACCAATGGAGGCCCTCTAACCTGTACCACCATGGGTACACCGATCTTAAAGGGTTCCAAAAGATCCAATGAGTAATGAGTGGTTCAGACACATTGTGGCCCATATCGAGCACTAGAAACGGTGGATAACCCAATGTGACGAGGAAGCGGGCCAATTGGACTTTGGGTAGCCTTCGTACTAGGTCATCTTTACAGGTGCAACACCACCAGTTCCACCCTTCGGCACCTCCCAGCCTATGCCAGTTGGCCTATGCCAGTTGGACCATCCATATTGAGAGGGGATATGGCAAAAGTCGTCTCAAACGAGCACGATGATGGCACGGACGAGTTCGACGACGACATTTTTACCGATTTATGAAGGAGCTTATTCTAATCTTTTCTATTTTTGTTATTTTAATTTCTCTAAAAAAATTCAAAAAAATTTATTATAAATATTTCTTTGTGTGTTTTATTTTTGTATGTAGGAACCCTACAAGTTATGAGGCATTACATATTCAAGTCGAAACAACAAGGAAAAGTCAGTCCCACCATTTGTGATGGACCTTTTACGCTAATCGTGTAACCTCTTTCCTCTATATTTTTATTGCACATTAGGGATAATGTGCAAAATAAAGTGTGGGGGTGACATAGGAAAATTTTAAAATTTTTCTGTTATTTTGTTTTGTTTTGAGTCATTTAAAAAATTTATTTTACGTGTTATGTATAGAAATACAAGTGATTGATTAGGAGTATATATCTATGTTGTTTGTTTAGATTGTAAATTTAGCCTGAAATTAAATAATTTAGGTTATTTATATTTAGACTAATTAGTTTAGTTTATTAAACTGTAACTAGGAAAAAGAGATTAAATATACCAAGTGATAAAGGCATATATATGAATAGGTAATTATATTTGTAGAAATATAGGATGTTCAGATTAAAAAGAAACTACTTTGTAAAATCCATGGTTATTAGAACGGTGCTGTATAACTAGTATAACCCATGTAAAAAATGCCTAAGAAAAAAATTTTGATTGCATTGGCGCAAATAAAAAATATCATAAGGGATTATCAGGGAAATATTACTGCATTAGATTTCAAAGCATGGATAAAAATAAAACGAGTAGAAAAAAAAATTCAAATTGATTATACTATGCAAAAATAAATGTTATATTCGTATATACATTTTGATAGAGACATATAGTTGATTTTCTTTAACATGATTACTTTGTAATTTATTGAACTAGTCTATTTAAGTGTAAATAACTTTGAATTGTTTAAATTTCTAGCTAGAGTTATATATTTAGGCAAATCATCCTAGTGTTTATGCTCCGATCTAATCTTGTGTATCAAGCCTGCCCAAGTACGTTGTTTAGCTAATATTTTCTTTATTTTCTTTTGTTGCTTGAGGGCAAGTAATGATTTAAGTGTGGGGGAGTTTGATCTGGCACAATTCATTGCGGTAAATTAAGGTCTTTCTAGCACTTAATGAACTTGTTTTATAGCGTTTTTGTATGTTATTAATTTGTTTTTTTCTTTTATTGCTTTATGTTTAATTTATGCAAAATAAGCATTTCTACGCAGTTTTTAGTGTTTTGACGACCCGTAAGGCCAAATCAGGTATCAGGAAGGATTAATGGGTTATTTGAGTGTGGCAGGGCATCAATTTGGGCTTAAGTATGTGAGGAACAATGACCGTGTCGTGACATCAACATTCGGTATCGCAACACTGAACTTCGAAGCATAAAAGGTTAAAAATAGGGTTGACGTCATAACATGGGGACTTGACGTCGCGACGTTGTGCCGTAAGCATGACTGAAAAGATGACATTAGCGGCCGCATGATCAAAATTTAAAGTTGTAATTTGGTTATTAAACCAAAGGTATTTTAGGAATAAATTACCTTAATGTTGCCCTAGGTTTTGCCTATATATACACTCTTATAATCTCATTGGTTAGGTTGTTGATAGTTAGACAATTAAATAGTTTTATTTTATTTTTCTTTGTAATTTATTTATGTTCGCTTAGTCGAAATTCTTCTTGTTCCGATATGAAGACGATTGCGAGTAGGGAATTGCTCTGGCACCACACCTCAATTAATTATCAATGAGCAATTTCTTTATTTATATTTTATTCTTTTATTTATATTCTATTTCTCTGGCCAATTGACATGTGTATGAATATTAGAATATATCTCGTGTTTATTTCATATTTATCATGTTTCAGTTATGGATTTGATTTATTAATTAAGTAATTATTTATCTAAAATTGGATGTTTATTTAATAGTGCTTAGTATATTAAGGAGTGACGTCCCTAGTAGAATATAGAGACAAATGAAACTGATAGGGTATCCTATCGAGTATTACTTGTGCTTAGCGGTGAGACTGAGAGGGTATCCGTATGCCTAGGAAGAAACCAAAAGGGTGACTTAGGTGGTAATCCTTAGTGAGGATGAGTATTCTTAGCTAAGGGTGATAAATAACTCAATCAAGGGTAATTAGTCACTTTATTGATAATTAGTGATTTAATCGAAAAATAGGCCAGGAACTCACATCGTCGACACTAAGAATAGGAAATTCCATTAAGTTATTTTAAATTAATTAATTAAATTAGGTTATTTTAGGATAATTAATTTAATAATACATTAATTTATATTTGCAATATTAACTTGCAAATCGATTAGATTAGTAATTATTTTTGGTAATTAATTTAATGACAAATTTCTCCAATCTGTAATCCCTTGGATACGATCCTTGAGACACTTGCTGGTGTTCCACTATAACACAAATAATTTGACATATTCACTTTCAGATACCACACTTGATTTATATTTATTTGTACAATTTTAACTCTAAACATTTGCACGTTTTAAGGTGGTCAAGGATGTGTTTTTGTTCTCTTTCCTAAAAGCGCATCCTACGTGGCACATTTTCATTGATGTGGCAGTGAAAACGAGCCCTGTAGAACACGTTTTCTTTTCTCTTTCCAAAAACAGTGTAAATTAATAAATTTTTAAAATTTCAGCCTAATTACTCAAATGATTTTTTTTTCAACATATATATAAATTAACATTTTTTAAGGTTAAAAAAGATAATTCATTAAATATTCAGAGCTTCACATATAACAATGTCATCAAAATAATAAAAAATAAAATATCCAGATAACTTAACAGGGTGTTCAGAGGGATCAAAGTTTCCAACACGATTGCCAACTATTGAAAAAATTGAAATCGTAAAGTTTTGTGAAGTATGTGAACTTGGAAAGATAAGCAAACTTCCTTTTCCAATCAACAAGGCTTGGAGAGCTTCTAAAAAGCTGCAATTGGTTCACACCGATGTTTGTGGGCTATTAAAAACTACATCTTTACATGGCAACAAATATTTTATTATTTTTATAGATGATTTTATCAGAATGTGTTGGATATATTTTATAAAACAAAAATTTGAAGTAAAAAATGTGTTTTGAAGATTAAATTCCTAAATTGAAAGTCAAGGTGATAGCAAAACCAAAGCCATCAGTTCAGATAATGGTACTGAATACACATCTGACAAATTTAATGAGTTTTGCAGAATTACTAAAATTGGACGCTAGTTGATTGTTGCTTGTTCTCCGGAACAAAATGATGCTGGTGAGAGGAAAAATAGAACCATTATGGAAATTGCTAAATGTATATTGCTTAAAAAGGGTCATTCTAAGAAGCTTTGGGCAGAAATGACCAACACATCTGTCTACCTACTTAACAAGTTGCCAACCAAAGCCTTGAAAGGAAAGACCATCGGAAAAATCGATTTAGAAAATAATATTTTTAGAAATAACAAAAGTTTAAAATTTTCTTAACATCGAGCCTTGTAATATCTATCTTAATAAACTCTTAATTTTAATTGTAACACCCCCAACCAGAACCGGATTAAGGAGCATTGTCGGAGTTTATAGATCAAACAGACAGAAATTTCAAACATTTCATATCATCAAAACAAGTCATTAAAACATCATTTTAATCTAAATTATAAACATATCAAATCCAAATAAATTTTGCCTAGTTCATGAGCACTTAAACATAGAATTAAATTCACATGCACCTATCTAGATTTAGTTTAATTTACCATGCCATAATATGGCTTCAAAAATAAACACATATTTATATGTATAAAACCAACCAAAATTAAACTTATAACATCATTTACTATCAAACCACAAAATAACTATTATTTAGACACCATAGGTACATGCCGACACAAAGGATAAACATTACCACATTTGAGTTCGGGATCGTTGTTGGATGTTGAATCAACGATCAAAACTTAGTACTTAACTTGTGCACGAAAAACAAAACCATACGCTGAGTAAAACTCAGTGGTATTTCTATAATCTGAATATTTAAATATAAGAAATTACAAATATACAATTGAAATATAAACACATATTAATATTTAATTATTACAACAACCACATCATAATTCATTTGTTTCACAAATATCTCAATTCTCATACTTGCTATATAAATAGCTTTTCACAAATTATTTCACATTTCATTATACAATTGTAATATCCATTCCACAGTCATTTCATGAGTATATAACTCATATATTTCTTATATTTGCAACATATTTCACATTCTATTTTCAATTCACTATTTCACTTTCATTTCTCATACCATATCATTTCAATATCAATTATAAAACTTTATTATTCATTTACCCTTATTAACACGATTCGGACTCAGACGAATACATGGATCCAACCAAAAGACACCAGTTTGGCACCCAATGCCTCATCGGATAATTCAAAGTAATAATTTGACACCCAGTGTCTCATCGGCTAAACTGAAGTAAATTGGCACCCAGTGCCTCATTGAATATATCCGAAGTAATAAAGTGACACCCAGTGTCTCATCGACTCGAAGTCGAAGAATCACTGAACTCTTCCAATCCTATGGCATGCCATCTATATCCGACTCAGCCCGATACAGTTAATAGGGATTAATTTCACTTTTCAAATACAACCAATATTCAATTTAATTAAAATAATCAATATATATTCAATATATATATATATATATATATACCAATTCAATCAATATAAATTCAATAAATTCATCACATACTAAATCAATCCATTTCAATTGCAAAACACAATAATTCTCACCTCAACACTTACCATATACATTAAATTGAATTACAACAATTAACAACTAAACTCGGATTATAGAAATACAAAACAAAATTCCGAGCTATTCCTTGTCGACTTTATCTTTCTCCTTTTTAGTCGAGCATTTCGGTACGACGCTAGCTACGGAATTAAAAACAATTAAAATTCATCAATACAATACAATTCAATTTCATATTTCATATTGCATATTTTAATTTTTACTTAACATTTGTTTAAATTCCAATTTAGTCCCTAAACTGAAACTAATTTTATTTCTTCACAATCAATTCTATATTTTCATTCAAATTTCCACTTTAAACTAGATTTAATTCTCTAATTTCACTTAAATCCCTAAATTTCAAATTTTTACAATTTAGTCCCTATTACTCAAATTTTACAATTTATTCTACAATTCAATCCTTTTTTCACTTCTAACTTAAAAATATATCAATTTAATCCCTAATACTAAAATTATTCAACAAACACATCGCTTAAAAACTCAATAATTTCTAAAATTTTGACATGAGTCGGGTAGGTTTTAATACCAGAATTCCAAAAACATAAAAATTACAAGAAAAAAAAACTAAATTGACTAACTAATTGAACTTGAAACTTTGAAACCCCTAACCACCTTCGTCTTTCTCCTTTCTCCCTTTTTCTTTTTCTTTCCTTTTTCTATTCTGTTTCGTTCGACTCTCTGTTTCTTTCTTTCTATTTCTTTTTCTTTTTGTTTTATCATTATAATATATATATATACACTTAACATTTAAGTTTTAATATTATAATATTATAATATATATTTTAACTTTAAATTTTATAAATATCTTCATACTTATGCTGCCTCATTTAATGCCAATGACATAATTATTTATCTGGGTCCCTTAAATTTTTCTTTAATCTATAATTCAACTTTCACCTTATATGCAATTTAGTCGTTATACCTAATTACTTTTAATTCAAGCAAATTCACTTAATCGAAACCTAATTAACTACACAACTAGCTTCATAAATATTTTTTAAATATTTACTAGTCCGTTTTAAGGGAACAGAGTCCCGAGAATGCATTTTTTTCAATTTATTCCTTTTTAATTAATTAACCATCGAAACGTTAAAATTTATTAACGAAAGTTTAATACCACATCTATGACACTCAGTAAATATTTATAAAAATATTTATGGATCAGTTTATAAAAATAAGGTTCTGATACCTTATTTTCTAAAACCACTTGAACTTAACAAATCACTTATATAACATAAATTATCAAATTAAAAACCTTTTAAAAAATCATATTTGACTCGTAAATATTAAATAATAATATTTACGAACTTACTCGTCGGATTTGGGGGCCCCGAAATCACCATTTCTGACACCACTAAAAAGGGGCTATTATAGAAATTATACATGTGTTTTGTACAATGAGGTTAAAATCGACCCAACTTTCTACCAAATAACCTTCTCCGCTATCCTCAAAGCCCAAATTGCTTTCTGGGCAGGCTCAAATAACACCAACTAAGTGCACAAAATCAAAACTTTATTTAACTTTCAGTGAGAAAGTCACTGAAAGTTAATTCTCTCTATAACCGAAAATTACGAGTTTTTTCCAAAAAATATAATTTATTATCACTATTTTCAACAGAATAATGGTGCTTTCAAAGTTATGTAGATACGTTAGCTCATAGTTCTTATTTATAAAGAAACAATAGAAGAGTTTCATTCGAATAAGATTTAATTAAATAATAATATTTTAATAAAAATACAATAATTTCTACTTGAAGTAGAACTGGGGGGGATAATATGCCCTAGAAAATACTAAGGTTTGCTGACCCTTGCATTAACTAGGCTAATCATGAATTGAATACTATATATATATATATATATATATATATATTTACTTTTATCTAACCTAATAACTATTTTTTATTTTACAAATATTATTTATTTATTTAATTAACTTAATTAAATAATTAAATTATTTTCTCAATCAAAATTTAATTTTGTTAAAGTGATAACGACTTTACCTTATTAGAATTTATGAAAAAATTAATTTATTTTTTTATTCAACAAATCTATGATAACTAATTAATTTAATTCTTATTTCAAACTTCAATTATTTAATTACAATCAATTAAATAATAATTCGAATAAATTAAATAAATTTTAAAATCATCTTTTGTATTTAGCGAGAAAACAAATTTAGTGCATATAATAATTCATGCGATTTATTTCTCTTATTATTTTCATTCACGACAACTATCAATACTTCATACAATTCATTTTAAGTTATCTCGAGTTAAGGGAACAATCGATTAAAATATATAATTAAAGCTCGAATAATTTGTAACGAATTTAAGCTTTTCATCTATTAATTAGGTCATTATTTAATAATTTCAATATACTACCATGACTAAATTGTCTCTTACGATTAGGAAAGCTACTTATTTAATCATTTGAAGAACCTTGTCTTGCTGTTCATGGAGGCTCTCCAATGTGTTTTGTAAAGCGTTGCAAATCCAGAAAATGAAGGGAAAATATATGGAGCAAGTATGTAAAACTTCATTGATGAAACTTGGTATCTTATAAATTGGGGAAACAATCTCAAACAAAGCATTTAGATCATGTGATATCTCCTCCTCAAAAGAATAGCCTGAAACCAAAGATGAAATAAATACATAAAATGTGGAAACAAATTCATTGTTCCTCCACCGGGAGAGAAGTGAAAATGGTTTTAACTATGTCTAGCAAGGTGGAAGGTCCTTTGGCGGTGGTATAATAGATTCTTCAGGTGACTTCCCGTTCTCAACAACAAAGGCCATCTTTAGACCCCACATCGTATGCAGCTCCAGGTGACAATGCATAAACCAAACACCTGCAAATGTAGACACAAAAACCAGAGTAAATTCAATGACCTTACATTACATGGATCATCTCTGCGAAAGAGTTACCTGGATTATCAGCTCGGAATCTAATAGCTGTCCATCCTCCGGTTGGCACTCCGACAGTATTTCTCTCGGGAGGATCGACTAGGTTAAATTTAGCAGGGTCTTTGGAGGGATCAAAGTTTCCAACACCACTGCCAACTACGAAAAAATTGAAACCATGAAGATGGAATGGATGTGACTCTACTGTGAGGAGGTTAGTGTCCTGCAATACCAGCTCGATGGTGGAATTGAAAGCCACCTTACTGAGCCTTGTTCCTAGTGAAGTGCCTAGGTTCGCTGTAAGTGGTACACCGGTGTAGTTAAACGGAACCGGAGGTCGGTCGGGAAAGTCAGTTTTGAATACTCCTTTGATGTGGAAATAATGAGCCTGCAGAAGACCAACCTTTGGCATCACAAAGGTTATATTGTTCAATGAAGCAGTTAGTTGTGTACCATTTTGACAACTTGAACATGGGTTCGCACCCAAACCAACTGTGTAAAACAGATGACGGTCCACTTTTAGTGGGACTTTTGCTGGAAATTGTGGGGTATTTAGGCTTCTAAGCCGATTGTTATATCTCAATGCAACATTGGTGTTGTTTGGGGCAGGCAATTTGGGCATAGATGGGAGAACTGTGTTTGGGATGCCTTTGTAATGTAGAATTGCGGTAACAGTTTTGTTATCCACAGGAACTGGTGCGTCCATGAAAGGCCTGGCTGCCATGAAGTATCGACTCCGAGGTTGATCGGCTTTAATAAGAACATTGGTGGTTTGACCTGGCGCGATTAGGATAACCCTGGTTGTGAAGGGCTTTGTGTAGACTGCATCAATCTCTACCACAGTCATGTTGTGACCGGCAATTGCAAAAAACAGTTCATCATTGAGTGCAGCATTGATAATCCTCAACAGGTAAGTCTTGCCTGCCTCAACCTCCATGGAAAAGGTATCTAAAATTGAAACAAGTCAGAGTGATGACAATTCCTTAAATTTGTTTTTCTACTCTAAAGCTAGTACTTACGTATTGAAGAACACGGGAAGAGTGGCCCCGGTTTCCCGTTGATCGTATGACTATCAGAGGTTGGTGGTGGCAACCCCAACTTATTGGCTTGGTTTACAAGCGTTTCAACGTCTGAATTCCACCATTCCCCTGCATACAAAAACTTAGCCTGTTATACATTCCATGTCTGCATAGCAATGAACTTAGAAATATCAATTCCTCTAACCAATTACAACCTAGAATTATTTTAGTTTCTCCATGAGGTTGAGGGAATGGAAACATCCTCCCTTGTTTCGGCATGATGACAATGGCACCGTAGACAGTAACTCTTAGCCATAAAATATGTGCATGCCACCATAGTGTTCCTCGTTGTCCCGTAACATTAAAATCATAAGTGTAGCTATGTCCAGTCTTGATGGGGCATTGTGTTATGTATGCAGGTCCATCCGCCCAACCATTACGAAATTGCTTTAACCCATGCCTGCTTAGTTACATGCAAAAACAAGCTGATTCAATATATATATATATATATATATATATGTACATTGTGCAGAAAGATAGATTGCAAATGAATGTAAATAACATGCCAATGAATGGAGATGTTATATTGTGCATAGTTGATGACGTTGACAAGAACTCGATCTCCTTCTCTTGCATAGACGGTCGGTCCTGGAAACCTTCCATTCACGGTGACAATTGGTTTTGCATGGCAAAGCCTGCTCACATTCTTCACTCTTATCTGAAGAGCAATGTAAGAGTTACATAAAAGCCATTAACCAATCCTTCATAATAAAACAAAGTTATGCAGTCAAAGAAAACACCCACATCAAACTGATACTTCCTCACAGCAGCTTCAGCTGGAGAACTCAAAAACCAAGAAAAGTAGAAGCAGCCGAGAAAAAACAACTGCAAGTAACTATCAAGCTTCATTGCCATTTTTTAGATTCGAGTTCTGCTAACTAATTATTTTGTGCCGAAATGGGAAGAAAAGATATTGATATTTATAGTATTAGAAACATAAGGTAGGTTAATGGAAAGTAGTGTATGATTCTAATTTGGTAAATAAAGCAAATGCAAGTGCTACACAAACCTTGGAAGCAACTGTTTAAGAAGTTGAGATAACCATATATGACCAGCAAAGTTGATGATAATTTGTCTATCACCAACAATATAACTTAATTTTTATAACCCATATTATTATACCAGAAATGCTAACCAGCTACAGGTGGCAGTCACCAGAAAACTTTTCCTTTGCCTTGACATCTTTGATTGGTTAGGTGCTGGTTTTTGCCTACAGGAGGTTAAGATGTTGGGTCACCAAAAGCGACCTCTTCTACAGTCCACTTAAGATTACCGGCTAATTATATTATGTATTATAACTGTTGTTCACTAGGTATGGGGTTAATTATTTGTTTATCTAAAATTTTAGAGTAAAATTTTAAAGATTAAAATATACCTTAAATCTTATATATTTTTGTACATTTAAAATTTAGTTCTTATACTTTTTGAATATTTAAAAAAAAATACAACATTAAATTCTTCTGTTAAATTTTTGGTATGACAAATTTAAAATTAAAAGATATATATTTATTTAGTTGGCATATTACCAAAAAAAAAAAACCTTACAATTACTGATTTGGAGTTTTTCTTAAAAACATGCATTCAAACTTGTCATGATATAATAATTTTTTTGTTGGAATAGTATTTTTAAGAAAAATTGATGTCAACATTTTGATTGAAATAGTTAACAATATTAACTATTTAAAATAACTAATGATATTATAAAAAGACAGGAATCAAATTATGTCAAGAATTAAAATATATAGATTAAATATCAAGTTTCAACAATCTAGTGGCCTAAATTGAAATATGGTCATTGTCTTATAATATTAAAGAAAAGCAACACAAACCTAAGTGAAAAGCCATGTATTAGTAAACCATGAAATATTTTAATACAAGTTAATTATATTAATTATTTGGATTAATTAATAATATTGTAAAAATATAAGGGCTAAATTATGTTAGAAATTAAAGAATAAAGATTAAATATAATAAAGTACCAAGACTAAAATTTTACCCTTTTTTAAATATTAAAAAAAAAAACGTGTCTTATACTTATACAGTTCATAGATATCCTTGTACTTTATGGCTTTATTTCTCTGGGGTTCGGGCCTTGCCATCTTGTACCCTGTTGGATCGATGAATTGCTTGGTTTCTGTCAAAAAGAAAATTGACGGGGGATAGAAAAATGCAATTTTTCCTTCTAGCTAATAATCCAATGTTTTTGAACCAAATTCTGATTAAAAAATCATTTAAAGTGGAACAAAATTTAAAAAACCCTATTCAACCAATTTAAAACCATTGATATCCAACTAGTTTCCAAACTAACCATTGATTTTGGTTTTGCACTAGCTCTATTTTCCTACATATTTTTGAATTGTGTTTCATGTTTACACTCAGGTCATGTCCGGCATTATCAAATCTAATTTCCAAATATCATGTTCAATGTTTTCTTATTTGGGGTCTTTAAACGAATGTACTTTAAAAGAAAAATAAAGATCCTAAGCACTCAGTAACATAGGAAAACTAAATGAGTTCAGCATTTTACACATCTATTTAACAGAGTTTTAAACAAAACTATAGATAAAATGCCTGCATTCCAATATCATGTAAGAAGCTATCACTTCATGTCACCCTCTGGGAGGAAACCATAAAAACAAAAACACAAGGGAGGAAAGATCAAAAAAGGGGGTGAAAGGGTTGGGCAAAAAGAAACGAGTCATAGCTATGCTTACAATAACGACTTAAAGACGGCTATCTTCTCCTTAACCTTACTTAGCTATGACTAGGAGACAACTTTACACAAGTCCTTACTTGAGCAAGAGAAGCAACTACTATGATTAAGGCTGTTAAGTGATTTAGTCCTCATCGTCGTCATCATCATCCTCGTCTTGATCATCATCAGACTCCTCCTCATCATCATCATCATCTTTACCCTGTAAATGGACACATATGAAAGCAGGAGACATTATCCAGCCTGTACTTTTAAATTATGTCATCATTATCTTTTCCCTGTAAATGCGAATATAAATGATATAAACATAAATGCTACAAAATTCTACTAGTCTCATATATCTTCCCTTTATAAACAGAATAGACAATTAAACCATCACCATCGGACAAATTTCAGAATTTCCAGAAGC
Organism: Gossypium stocksii; assembly: GCA_020496765.1. Taxonomy (NCBI): domain Eukaryota; kingdom Viridiplantae; phylum Streptophyta; class Magnoliopsida; order Malvales; family Malvaceae; genus Gossypium; species Gossypium stocksii. Next base: position 64,156,537 of record CM035622.1, on the reverse strand, counting down.
AGCAACAAATTCCAAAAGAGCTATTACCTGAATTTTGACCTAGATGCAAGTACTCCCTAAGATTAAAGATAAAAGACATATAATGCATCCTTAAATAACAAAACATCTTCATTATTGAAAATTCAACCTCATTCCCCCACTTTCCTTTATACCAGATTATGAACGTCTCCATTCTGAAACCTGAACCTCTAATTTAGTCAATATGATACACTGGACAACAACCATTCTTTCTCTACATGAAATGTTCTCCAAAAAATTACCTTAAGCATCTCAAATTATGTTCTCAGACACCTATCACCTGCAATCTTAAAGTGCTTCTTCGTCCAATATAAGATTTAACCATGTTGAATTGGGTGAAGTTCTAGAGCTAAACTTGTCAGAGATAATCTGAAAGGCACTCGTATAGAACAAGATCCACATATCAACTCCCACTCATTTGATTATGGTTAGCCCCTCGCTCCATATTACTGTTCGAGGCATTCAATTATACTTGGGCCAAAGCATAGAACACATTGTTTTGAGATACATAAATCACAAATCTCACTCCTCTCACTATCCAGTTTCAAAGGGCTTCTCCAGGATTAATATGGAAAGCATAGAAATCCTAACGTATTTACATAATTCAATAAGTTAAACAAGTAGGATTACAAGAATTTTAACAAAAAACAGCACCTTGTAGCACCTATACAAAGTAGGAATTCTCTGAGTTAATATAATGCATTATAAAAAAGAGGAATAGTAATTTACTGCATAAACTTTATCGTCTTCAATAACAAACTAACATTTGATTATTAGAAGAACCATTTAATAGTTAGCATATGAACAAGTAACCTCAAACCTACAACAGTGCATTTTTTACCTGAAAAGAAGAAAAATACACAGTAAAAATGGCACTTGAAAGAACATATTCAATTTCCCAAAGAAATGAAAAACAGAAAAAAATATACCTCTTCATCCCCCTCATCTCCGTCAAAATCCTCTTCATCAGCCTCCTGCATCAAGAAAGTTCCAACAACAATTAGCAAAGGGAAACAAAACATGATCACGAAAAACAGTATGTATAAAATATCATGAGAAGAAGAAAGAAAAAAGAGGCTACATTGTTGAAATAAGTGAGAGGATTGGGCCATAAATCCTCCTTGATAATCTCTGCTACCTGCAACGTTCATCAAGTGAAAGCTTAGACCAGCTCCGTTACCGAATGAGTAAAATAAACTGATAGTACATGCACGGAGAATTTACCTCATCATGAATTTCATCCATGTCATCTTTTTGCTGAGCATCAGCAAACCAGGTAAAGAAGCTGCGTTATATGTTAATAAAATTTAGCACAATACAGAACTGGTTTGCAGTATGACTGAGAAATGAAGGATCAAAATCAAGTGGCATAAATCCATATGAACTTTAAAACATGTTATAAGAAATTTCAAATATATACATACATAGATATATAAATACATAGCAGTTATAAAAACACCACCAGTATTGTCAGAACTGGACTGGACCAGCCGGTTGAACCAGGAAACAGTGGTCCAACCAGTTCAACAGTGATATATAACCACCAATAGAGCAAACTGCTATGAACTGGTAAAAAACTGGGAACCATGACTGAAAAAAGGCGGTCCAATCAGTTGTGAATTTTTTTATCCTTTTATTATTTATTTAACTATTGCTCAACCGGTGGTTCAACTGGTTGAACTAGGAACCGGCAGTCTGACTAGTTCGACCACCAATCCAACTCTTATAACACTGCACACCACACAAAGTGACTGCATTTCACAGCATGGAGATATTAATAAACTGATCTCAAGTCTTATGTTACTCAAGTCCTAAGCCTGAGAAAATTGATTGACGGGTATAGTAAACAAACCTTTCTTCAGCAAGTTGTCGCTTGTTTCCTTTCTTCTCATGATTAACTCCATTTGGCAAGCCCTTAACATTTAAGGAAAATAATTTCATTTGATATCCAAGGAAAACAGGAAACAAGAAGCAGAATAGTCATAAAAAGAGGAGAAGCTCTGACCTTGCCCTCTTTCCACTTGATTGGGGTAGCGGTAATTTTGGTTCCATCATCGAGGAAGGTAAAGGTCTTCGTAAGTGTTGTATTTTCAAAGTATGGATTGGAATTGAAGTTCTGAAAAATTAAAGCCAGTCAACAAATCATCAGATACATTAAAGCATGAATTATGTTTCTTCTAACAGTAGTTGAGTTCAAGCAAATGAAATTAAGAGCAACTTCAATCACCAAAAATAAGGTAAGAATAGGAACATGGATAAACTTACAAATGTGATAGTGTATCCAGATTTCAGATCTTTAAAATCCTCCACTTCAAGTGAGTTAATATATTTGAATATCTACCAAGAAAATAATTGACAAGAAGAAGATTTATAAATAAGAAAGAATTCACAAAATTCAGGCAAACATCAAGAAAAATCTATAAGAAAAATAAAATCAAAAATCAATGTTGAAAATTAAAATAAGTAAAAAATGATAATTTCACTTTGGGGAAAGAAGTGACTTTAAACCTTCTGGTCCTCTTCAGTCAAAAGATCACCAAGAGCAGGATGGCTCAAGAACTGCACATGAAAAATGCAAGTCAATTTAATATGTTCTTCTGAATATGTAAACAAATTTAACAAATTGTCTACCTTATTAAAAAGGAAAGAATAGAATCACTTACAGCTGTTAACCAGAAATCAGGAATTGAATTGATGATTTCATTCCGCTTATCATAGACCGGCTTGCGAACCTCATTGTATTTCTGCTCCACTTCCAAGACTTTCTCACTTGCCTCTTCATTGATCTACAACCAAAAAAAAAGAGGACCGAAAAACTTAAAATCAGAAACACCACATGTGACAATTTACCACTTCCTCAGCACGCTCCTAAGCAAAGCATAGCCACATTAAATCACCTGCTCCACAATAAGACATGATAATCCTAAGTAACTTCACCAAAAAAAAAAAAAAATGTGCTTAACGAAGCTAGGGGACACTTAGATACACGGAAGAAAACATTAAAGGACTCAATGATACTACATAGAAGATCAGATACAGGAATCAACAATCAACATTAAATCACCTTCTCCGCAATAAGACATAATAATCTAAAGTGACTACCGAATAAATATACATATAAAACAGAGCGAAGAGACAACTCAAGAAAAAGAATCAAGCTTAGCACAATAATTCAGATAAACCCAACATAAAAACGGCATACAAAGTCGATAAAGTACAAATATTAACGACCAGAGCAGTAAATTTTAAACATTTATGGCATTGACCCACAATTGAAATTACAGAAAATTCAATACTTTGACACTTAAAACAACATTCAATTAACATTATACCATAAAAAAAAAGGAAATCCAAATTTTTTATTAAAAAAATTCTAAATTTTGCTAAATTTCCAGCTCATACACCTTAAACAAGCGAGAAAGAAAAAGAAAAGAAAATCAGCGTGTATTATAAATGAAAAAGCGGCATGTAGATAAAAATGAACCTTCTCAAGCTCATCCTGGATCTCTTGAAGCTTCTCGATGGAAATGACGAGGTCTCCATCTATTTGTTCATGGTTCTCTTCCTCTACTTTCTCTGCTATTTTCATCTTCTTTCCTTTGTCGGCCACCATTTTCTAAACCCTAGAGAAGCAATATAATAAAACTCTACTCCTAAAAATTTCTGCCTCTTCTCTCTCGCTTTGGCTCCCGTTCTCTCTAAAACCCTAGTTTTTGTGTTTTCCCTCTGATATCTACGCAGGACAAAAGTGAGTGAAAGAGAGAGAAAGAGGGGAGAATGTTAGGGTTTTGGGAGTTTATATCCGCTCAGTTGGGATATTTTTGGGTATTTACAAATGCATCAATCATAAGCTGAAACGTGGCTGTTATGGGGTATTAAGGTCATTTAGTTTTGAGAAATTGAGAGTAGTATGGGTAATTCAAGGATGGATTCCGATGTTTTGACTTCTGATATTCGGATACGGAATCTTCTCAGTGCCTTGCCACAGCCCATTGGTAGTACTTCAACCCATAGTGTCCATAGGTAAGGTTGGTTGGCTTACATTAGAAACCTTAAATCTTTGTATAAATATAAAAAAAACTAAAACCACTCCAATTTTTATTTTAATTCTTTATATTCAGTTACCTATTCTGATTGAGTTGATGTTACAAGTCACCGAATATTAATACAATTAAAAAAATTATATAAAAATTTTTCTATAATTATAATCAATTATAAAAATGTTTTTACGTATTAAAACAAATTATATTATCCAATAATAATTGAAAAAATTACTTCTAGTCAAATTTGAACCCTACTATTTAGGTTAATAAAACATTAATCTTACCTCTAAACAATTTTAATGTAAATTTTTGCATTTAAATTATATTATGCATGTCTTATTACCTTCATCAATTATCTACCTATACTTATTATTTAAACCCCTGACTAAGTTAGTGTCATGAGTCAACCGAGCACCAACTCAATTAAGAAAATTAAGAAAATGACCTTCCATAACTAAAATAAGTTAGAGATAAATATCAAAATTATATATGAATTTTGATCCGATGTGCAATTTCATATATTAACTTTGATTTTATTCGATTTTGTGTAATTTTATACAAGAAAATTTTATTTGATTTAATTTTCACAAATCACTACAATGTTATCGATTACCATCATTTGATGTTTGATATATGACATACACAAACAATTATATTAATCCAACATAAAAATAAATGTGCACAATTAAATCAAAATCAAAACTTCATGTATACATATGAACCGCAATGCATCAAATCAAAGTTCATGTATCAAATTATACATCGGAAAAAAATTCATTTATAAATTTAATATTTATTTCAATAAGTTATATTATTCAAGTGTATTCTAATATTTTTATTTTAAAAAAAGTACAAAAATTTGCATATGATTGAATTTGAGCCCCTACTTTTCACATCAATAAAACATTAACTATATCACTAAACTAAAATTTTATTTTATAATAATATTTATTGTTTAATTATATTATACATACTTTATTACCTCAATCAATTGTACCTATTGATAATGTTGTTAATTGATGACAACACCGAGATAAATAATTGTAGTGAATTTAGTATTCTTATTATGAAGTATTTACGTGTTTAAATTCTATCTTACTCACGATTTTATATATTTTTTCATTTTATCATTGCATATATTTCATATATTATTCTTAATTAATTTTAAATCATATGATTTATTATTTATTGTATGTTACTTTTAAACTAATATTTATATTCTAAATACGTAGTTTTTACATGTGATAAAAATTTTATTATATTATTAATAAATTTATATTTAGTTAATGCTCCTGAGTTTCGATATGTATATCATATTTGAGTCATGTAAAAAGTTAAGTTATTCATTTTCTCTTAAAAATGATGACAACCATGCAGATGCATCTGTACAGGCCCTTTATTTAGTTCTTCTTTTCGGAAAAGTTGTCTCGTCATTGATATTTTGAAGGGCAAGTCTTTCAAAAAATTTATTGGACAATTCTGGTCCTTTGGTTTTTTATTTTATTTTTTAGTTTCCATTATTCAATATATTTGGTTTTTTTATTTTTTTATTTTTCATTATTCAAATATGATTTTGCTCTTTACCTTATTCTAATTTTCAAATTTAAATAGGTTAACTCAGCTTTAAATTTATTTGGCACATCCAACCTCATCCCTTAACTATTACGGCTAATTTAGTATTACTTCTCAAAAGTATTTTTGAGTCAAAAATTACTTTTGAGCAAAAGTTAAATTTTTTTACTTTTATTTTTGGTTAAAAAAGTATTTTTGTAAAGATTTTTTATCCTAAAAACACTTTTAAAAAGCTCAAAAACATATTATTTAGCAATGTTTTTAACTCAAAATTACTTTTTATCCCCAAAATACTTCTTAAAAGTAATATTAAACTGGCCTTACATCAACAAGCCCTTTTGTTCTTTTCTACTTTCATTTTCTTTTTAAAATCTTTATTTCAGTTACTTAATTTTGAATTTCTTTAATTATCTACCTTAGAGAAAAAGAGTATTATGAATATTTAAATATAGGTCTCATTTGGCTGATAGCCAATAGTTGATTGCTGATTTCAGTAGTTAGTTTAATCAACTGATTCTATTGACTCTTTATTTAAAAGTGTTTGGTAAAATTTAGCTAATAACTGAAAATTAATATGTGTAAAATGATAAATAAGGGCATGACACATTTTATTATTAATTATTTACTTGCTTATAATACTTTAGCCTTTGTTAAGTGAAATTATTGAAATAAAACACTATTATCAAGAAATTAAAACATCCATTATGAAAATTAATAAGTGAATATTTTTAAAATTTTAAATAAATAAAATTTTTTAAGTTCCTTATTTGCAAATATTAACCTTGTGGAAATTGATAAATATTAATAGTATATCAATATAATTGTAAACTATATTCTTACTGATATTTATGTCATGTTCTATGTAAATTAGTGATAATTATGTCATACTCTAAATAAATTTGTCAAGTAGCATATTTCAATTAATATAAAGTTGCATCAAAAATCATTTTACAAAAATAAATTGAAAATATATTAAGAGTACATAAATATTCAATGATGAATGTGCTCACTTGAAAATTTCTCCTGATAATGTTGATTTTTGTAGATTCATGATAGATTTTTTTTTTTTAGATTTATTTTGGACTTTGGAGGTGAAAGTGAAAATGGGAGAACGAAGGCTACTGATATCTTGTCACCCCTATTAGTTTTGAGAGTATGTGACAAATAAAGTAATTTTTTAGCAAGTATGGTCAGATATGTCATTCCACATATCTCATTATCAATCAACTTTAAAAAAAGTTGCCCATCTCGGTGTTTTTTATTTTGGAGGTTTTAGCTCAACAAACTCTTGCAAACATCCATTCACCAAACATTACAATTAGAGGGTTTGACTATCCAATCATCCATTTATGCCCAAATCAGCTAAAAAGGCTCAAAACTTTGTTTTCCAAACACCCCATAGTAATTTTAGCTGATTGAGTCTTAACTCGATTGGCATCGGTATTGTTATTAATGTAGGAGGTCGATATTGTTATCAGTGTAGGAGGTCGTGAGTTTGATTATGCTGAAGCGCATTATCCTCCTATTTAAAGGTTAGAGAGGGGCTATATGTAGTTCTAGTCATTCTATAAAAAAAATAATTGATATAATAAAAACCTATAATAAAATAAATGTTCAAAAATATATAGTAATTTTATGTTTAATATTTCATTTACCAGTCTCTTTTGGCATAAATAAAAGTATTATAAAGATATTTTATAGATTAACTTCCAAAAATTATAACACAAAGGGAAAAAAACAATTTAATAACAATATAAAGTTAATATTTAATATGCAATTAATTCAAACAAAATATTAATGTAACTAAAAAATAAAAATATAAAAATAGGGTAAATTACCAAAATAATAACTTTTGTTTTTTTCGAGTTACATTTTAGTCACTTATGTTTGAAATGTTACGTTTTAGTCACTTACGTTAACGTGTTGTAATATTTTAGTCACTGAACCGTTAATTATAGTTAACGTTGTAACGGTAAGCTGATGTGGCATGTTAAACCATCATTTTAAACAAAAATTTAGATTAAATTATACAATTAGTCCCTATATTTTTTTCATCTTGAGCAATTTTTTCTTTTATGTTCTTTTAATTTTCTTTTTTTTTTCTTTATTTTCCATTCTCTTCTGCTTCTCCCTCTATTTTCTTCATTTCTCCATCTCTTTTAACGTAAAAGAAAAAAAATTAAACTACTCAAAACGAAAATATAGGGACCAATTTTATAATTTAACCTAAAATTTTCATTTAAAATGATGATTTAACGTGCCACGTCATCTTACTGTTACACTGTTAATGAAAATTGACACTCGATGACTAAAATGTTACAACACGATAACGTAAGTGACTAAAATATAACATTTCAAACATAAGTGACTAAAATGTAACCCGAAGGAAATAAAAGTGACTATATTAATAGTTTACTCTATAAAAATATTAACTAAGCGTTTTATTTTTTATTTTTTACATAATGCTATCTTCTTAAGTTATTTTTTGACTAATTTATTTTTTAAATATATAGAAACAGGTTACGTAATAAAATAGAGTTATTCCTCATTTCATGTATCTTATTGTTTAGATGATTGTTTTGTTTTATCAAATTTTAGTTTTATTTTACCAATTTGTAAGGTAAAATCTTGAAATGTAATTAATGGTACAATAAGTTAAATAATGTGATAAGACTATTATTAAAAATTTTATCACATATGTATGTATCATGGATCAAGGATCAAAGCCTGTAACTAATATATAAAAAGCATTTTATGGAGGCCAATTGATTAAATGTGACTCATTTATCCACTTAAATTGACCCAATTTGTAAAATATATAAGTAACACATTTACTTAAGCCTTGGTGACCCAGTAAAACACTTAAAGGAAAACAAGAGTTGCCATGGTAAATAGGTAAACTAATTTTAAAAGATTCATAATAATATTTGATTTTGTAATTTCAAAGGATTATATAAATCCCTTAATAATCTTAATTGTAGATTAACTTTAATCTCAATCATCAATATAAGGTGTGTGCTGTTTGATTTCAGGGATATCAATTATAAATAAAGACATTCTCTCTCATTTGTAATCATCTCATTGTATCTCATTGTATCCTTATTCATAGTAATTGAATACTATTAAAAGCATTTACTCAAACACTTTGTGAACGTTGTTTTCTTATTGCTTTTTTTGTTCTCTCGTTGCTTCTTTATTTTTAAATTGTTTTTGTTTTATTTTCGGTGCCTTAGAGAATTTCTCTTCAGAATTCTCATTTTTTGTCGAGAGTAAGGCTGACTTAAGCAGATTTGAACTTAAAAAATCGCCTAAGATCGCACAAATTCTGAGATTAAAGTTATAACCCGATGACATATGTATGTAGAAACTACGTATTTGGAACACATGGATGTGTTTAAAAATAACAGACAATAAATAATAAAATGTATGGTTTGAAACTAATTAATAATAACACATATAATATGTACAATATTAAAATAAAAAAAATAGATTAAATTATGAGTAAAATAAAAAAATTTCAACACATAAATAAATCATATTATTATTAAATGCATTACAATTGTTTCTCATAGTGCTGTCTTCAATCTTAGGTAGATGTTGAATCAACTTATGACACCAACTCAATCAATAACATTATCAACATATACAATTTTTGGAGGAAATAAAATGTGCATAAAAGTGTACGGAACATTTTAAGATAAATATTTGATTGTGCGGTAAAGTTAAAGTTTTATTAATGCAAATTTTCATGGATTCAAATCACTTTGTATGCAAATTATTTATTAGTTTAAAAAAATAAAAATACTAAAGCACCCTAAATAATGTAACTTATTTTAAATACGGAATAAAATTTTCGTATTAATGGAGCAGGATGAGGCGGGGTGAATATTGCTAAATTCATCACCGCTCCATAGTCGGCACGCTTTACTCCATCACCCGCCTGTTCCACTATGGATGTATAATCTTAAAATTCACTACAATTTCCATGGATATTGGATATATCCATCCTTGCCCCATCACACTCCGCTTCAATTTAAATTTTGCTACTTATCTTTAATATTTTCAATGTTTTTAAAGTTAAGTAAATATTTAAACACATTTCTTCAAAAAAATATTTAAGCATAAAATATATGGATTTTTTTTCTATATTACGTTATTACATTTTTACAATTTTAGTATATACAAGAACAAGATGATAATTTCATATAGTAGAGTGGGTCTAGGTGCGGCAAGCAATTACCCTAACCACTTTATACCCACTATCCAAAAGAAAAAAATCCACCTCGTCCCGCCCTGCATCCACTTTTCAAAAGAAAAAATCCGCTCTATTTGCAAAGATCGTTTTGGAATCCATGAGACAATGCGAGTTTTACCACCCTATTCATAACCGAGCTAGTGCCTGATTGATTTGTAACACCAACGCAATTAGGGGTTTTAATAAGGGTTAATATTTTGTATATTGACAGTGTATTTTTTAACTCCACGAGCAAATATAAAAAAATACCATGTGTCTTATTTATTATATGTATTTATATTTATTTTTTAATATTTCACTTTATCCAATTATACAATTGTAATTACCCTAATCCTATTTGTAGAATTTAAAAACTTTAATGACTATGTATCAAATATTTTCTCTTTAAATAATAGTATAGATACTCCTATCCTCCAATTAAATTTGTCACATTTTGACTTTAAGTGATAAAAAAATTTCAACTTTTAACCTTTTTTTCTTTAAAATTTATTATGAGTAAATTTTTTAATAAATAAATATATATATCATAAAAGGTTTCAGTAATTTAATTTTTAAATAAATAAATATTTTTATAAAATTTTAAACAAATATTTTATTAGTCTTGAATATTATACCTAGCGGAGATGTTCGAGGGAGGGAGAAACGATTGGTTGAATTGAATTTGTAGATGACAAATAAGATATTTAGTGGTATTGTTTAAAATCATATTTAAAAATGTTAATAAATAATTAGAAATTTTATTATACACGTATGCATGTGTAAACTATATATTTAGAATACATATGTGTGTTTAAAAGTAATATACAATAAATAATGAAATGCATAGTTTGAAAATAATTAATAAAAACACATGAAATTAGATTAATTTTTGAGTAAATCAAACTTTAAACACATAAATACATAATATTAGGAATATTAAATGAAAATAATTGTTTATCATGGTGTTGTCATCAATACTAAGTTGATGTCAAGTTAATTTGTGGCACCAAATTAATCAACAACATTATCAATACTAGAAATTATATTACACGCGTATGTGTCAGGGGTCGCGGATCAAAGTCCGTGACCATTGCACACAAAATGCCTCATAGAGGTCAACTTATTAAATGAGGCTCATTTGACCTGTCACACCCCGAATTGTCAAAGTTAAGTTGGAAAGGTGAATTTGAGGACTAATTTGAAAAGCTTACAATTTGTGCGGGTTTTAGTAGAAATAAGAAGAATTGACGAACTAGATGTAGAAAGATTGGATTTCAACATTGGTTCCATTGGGTTTAAATTAGAAATATTTTAGTGGGAGACATGATGATTATGGACTTGTACACTTGACTATTGAGTTTGGGATCGGTGTAGGACATGCATGAGTAAAAGGGAGAGATATTATTCTCCGATGTAATTCCTTCATTTTTTTTGTTCTTCCTTCATCTTCTTCATTGGTCTAGTTGAAGGAAAGAAAGATTAAGAATGATATGAATGGAGGAAAGAAGCTAAAGTTACGCATAAAAAGTTGATAATTTATTAAGCTGTTGCTGAAGGTTCTGGTAGCAACGGAAGAAGCTAAGTAGAAGGTTTTGGCGTCAACTTCCAGGTGAGTTCTAAAACTCAAGTATAAAATGGATGTTTATGTTTTGGTATTGTTTGTTAGTTCTGTAACTTTTGTCCTAAAATGATGAATTCTATGACTGAATGATGATACATTGATATGCAAGTTATGTGTAGATATGAAAGTATATGGCTGGTTGTAAGTTTATTTATATGGTATAAATGAGATGTTTGGCATGATATTTACTGATTATGTTGGATGAATGTTGAGCAAATGATGCGTCACCCTATGGTTGAATGATGTGCAATTGATGAATTACTTCGTAATTGAATATTGATGTATCTTGAGGTTTGTTGTGTTGATTTGAAGATGCATGAAATGTTGGCATAATGTGTGTCATGCATGAATAGTAGGGTTGATAGAATACTTGTGTATGAAATACATGTATATGATATGAGGAGTGTGGAGGGTTGTTCTAGCGAATAAAAGATAAAGAAATGTCACGTTGTGCACTTTGTGCCACGTGTTATCTAGCTTTGCGGAGGTTCAGGGGGATAGTATGGAAAATGTATATACATGGTTTTCGGCTTTGCAAAAGTACAGTTGGGTTGTACGAAGAAATATGCGCAAATGAATATGATAACCCAATGTGGGTTCTATGAATGTTTATGACTCTACAGAGTCTAAGGCTTTAAGCCTCTTATGTGTAAGCAAGTTCATGGGCATGGTATATGAAAGTTATGAAATATATGTAAAAGTTCGTAAGGACTATATTATATGTGGAAGTCCACCAGGACTATCTTATATGTAAAAGTTCATCAGAACTATCTTATATGTGGAAGTCTGTTAGGACTATCTTATATGTGAAAGTTCATCAAAATTATCTTATTTGTGGAAGTCCATCAAGACTATCTTATATGTGAAAGTTTTTCAGAATTATATTATAAGTGGAAATCTATCAAGGCTATTTTATAAATAAAATTCCCCCAAAAAAGGGATCTGCTCTTAATAAGTCCGCCAAGAATGAACTATCAGTTTATGTGAGTTGTAAATGAAATATTCTATTATTGTGAGATCAAGGCAATACACTACGATCTGCCAGATTTGTCTTCTTGAGTAAGATATGTCAGTCCTCTTTATTAACTCGTTATGGGAGTCTTTTTCATGAATCTGTTGGTATGTTTAGTAAAGTATAAATCTGCATATCTGAGTCTGTTAGGACAAAGCCATTATGGCAGTCTGCAATAGGAACTATCTGCCAAGATCTGTCTTATTTGGTTGCCGATATATTATGGAGGAAAAGGGGGTGAGATGGATTTACTTTCACAAGTTCACAAGTAAGAATTCATGAGGATTTCCTCTCAAGGAATGAGTTGCATATGGCATAGGCAATTGATGAAGATAAAGTTCGCAAGGATAATCCGTCAAGAGATCAAACATTATCAAATTTGTATTTTAATATTACATCTATAAAATCTTCTCATATCTTCTACATTCAAGACGCTAATAGTAGATCAAATGACATTGAGTAAGTTGAATTGTTCTTCAAGATGTACAAGTAAATAAGTAGTGGTGCCATTGAAGATAATGTACCAGTACAAGTATGCCACTTCGTGGGATGTAATTAATGTTTTAATGAAAATGGCAAACCGCTTTAGTACCGACAGTTAGACTTAAATTCTATACCATGGAGTGCCAGTTTGATTAGCATTCTATTGATGCAAGGTATGCGTAACTCACTAAGTTTGATTCAACTTACATATGTGTCATTTTGTATTGTAGGTAAAAAGGAAATTGTGAGGTTTCAAGGAGGGGCCAGGCCAGAATCCGTCGGACTCAGTGGACTTGCTATTTAGGTGTAATATGCATACAATGGGGCGACCCAAAGGCAGAGTCTCAGGGCCAGGCACAAGTTGAAGTTTCATAGGTCTGTAGGATACATTCCTAAATCTAAATAAAACTATCTGTATAGTAAAGTTACTTTATAAAATATAAATGTATTAAATTATTATAATTGGCAAAGTTTATTACTAATGTAATTGGCAAACTTTGGTTGAATGATAAATGTAATATTTTACTAATGTAATTGGCACAAGTTTAAATCCCATAGTATGCATATTTTTATTTTTTTAATAAAAAGACTAAAGTACCCTTCAAAAATCTAATTTTTTTAAATACTGAAGGAAATTAATGTGATTTCCCTAACATAGTTGCTGCCTAGAGTTGATTCATGATACCAACTTAGTTAGGAGGTTAAATAATAGTATAGCTACTTAAAAATGATATTTATAAAAAAATTGCAATTAATTTATTTTTTTTGAATTTAGTAAAAGATTGTAGTAAATTAAACAAAATATTTTTTTGGGTACAATATTGAACACCAACCAATAGACCATAACTTAGAGTTTAAAAAAAGTTATCTATACTATATTAGTTATTATTTATTCATTTTAATATCATACAGATTTTATTTTTTATTATTAATAAGTTTCAAACCATATATTTAATTATTTATAGTATACTATTTTTAAACTAATATTTGTGTTTTAAGTACGTAGTTTTCACATGCATATGTCATGGGCCGCAGTTCAAAGCCCGTGACCAACGCACCAAATGCATCCAAAAGAGGTTTATTGTTTAGATAGGGATTATTTGGCCCACAAGAACTGGCCCGATTCAGTAAATTGTTGAAGAAGCCTATCAGATTGAAGCCTAAGTGGCGCAGTAATAAAGATATGACAACATAGGCTATTTTTAGTAAATATGGGAATCATATCTTGTAAAGATTATATTTGATATTTTGTAATCTTGTAAATCCCTAAAATCAAGGGATAGGCTAATATTGTCCGTCGATGTAACTTAATCTAGACCATCGGTTTTTAGGAGCTCAACTATAAATAGAAAGTCTCCCCTTTATTTGTACTCACTTCACTTCATTCATCAATTGTTTCTTTATTCTTTGTGAATAAGAGAATATTGAGAACATTTACTCAAACTGTAACATCCCTAATTTGGGCTTAGTCGGAATAGTGATTTCGAAATCACTAACCTAAGGTCGGAGAAATTATTTTTTATATTACTTTATGTGTTATAGTATTTTTGTAAGGATGCATGAAAATTTTGGGGAATTAATTTACGTGATTGAGGGCTTAATTGCGAAAAAGGACTAAATCGCATAAAGGGTAAAAGTTGTGAATTACTAGTAAATTATGTTAAATAGCTATAGGACTAAAATTGGGGGTCTTTAAAGAGAAAATAAGCCCTTACTTTAGAGGTGGCCGGCCATGGAGAGACAAGAAAATAAAAAGGTCAAAGTTAGGTGAGTTTTGGTGACTTAATTGACTAAAATAAAATAAAATAAAGAGAAGAAAATATCATTTTTTTTCTTTCTTCTTCTCCACCGAAATACTCAGCAAAGATAAGGGTTTTTAGAGCTTAAAACTCAGCCAAGCCATTCCCCTATAAGTAAGTGATTTTGGTGGTTATTTTTAATAATTTTTATATTTTTGAGACTCTTGTAGCATGAGCTATCTAATGAGGGGACTAATTTGTAAAATAGTTGAAATTTTAAAGATTCACCATGAGAGAATTTATGTTATTAGCTGGAATTTTGTGGAAGAAAATGAATCCTAGTTGCTTAATAAACAACTTTTGTGAAGAGGTGTTCATGAAAAACACTTATAAAGGAGTAGTTTGTAGAATTTGTAAAATAGTTAGTAATGTTGTGAAATAATGGAAATTTGGAGTTACTAGAAGAGTAAAAAGGGTTCGGTTATGCATAAGAATTAAGGAAATTCGATAAAAATCATTTTCCGAGTCTAGGGGTAAAATGGTTATTTTGTAAAAGTCTAGGGGCAAAATGATTATTTTTCCAAATTTATGAATTTTGAATTGTTTAGATTAATATAGTGATTAAATTAGTGAATTTTATCCATTATAGATCAATAAGTGCAAAACTCGAACCTTGACCGAGGGAAAGCCAAGCTAATAGATTGAACCGAATTATCCGTCTACATTTTGTATACCGAGGTAAGTTGTAGGTAAATAATGCAACTTTACTATAATTATGCATGAGATCATCTATTTTTGCATAAAATGAATAAATGTGAATTAGAGTAATGCATTGATGAGAATCTATATGAATAAGCCTGGTTGAACTGTATGAATAGATTGGATATTTTTTGCTGTGATGCTAGGGTTATACGAGAGCTAGCGTAAGACCATGTCTGGGACATGGCATGTGCCTTGACAGGCAAGCTAGTGTAAGACCATGTCTAGGACATGGCATCGGCTTGGATATGTGTCAGCGTAAGACCATGTCTGGGACATAGCATCGGCATAAATAGAGGAGAGCCAGTGTAAGACCATGTCTGGGACATGGCATCGGCTGGATACCCTATGTTGGAGGCTCACTAAATATCCTTTCGTATTCTAAATAGTTCAACAGGAAATTTAAAGTTAGTATTAAGATCGAGAGATATTATGATGACCTTGTAATGGTGCAGGTACCTAAATGAAATGTATGAAATGTGAGCTCAATAGTATGTTGTATGATTAGTAAAGGATGAAGATGAGTAAGTTATGTTTGTAGCCATTCTTAGTATCATGCACAAATTGTGATGTATTGAAAGCATGTCATAGCATGGTAAATTGTTTTCTTTTATTTACTTGCCACTTACTAAGCTTTATGCTTACTCCCTCTCCTTTCCATCTTATAGTGCCGCCAATTTAGCTCGTGGATCAATGGACGTCGAAGGCTTTGTTCACACTATCATTTAAGGCATTCGGTATAGTTAGTTTCTAGCATTTTGAGAAATGACATGTATAGGGACTAGTCATTGTTAAGTGTCATTCTAGTTGGGCCAAGTGTGTTGGCTTGATTTTGAAGTACCTCATTTTGTATAAGGCCAAAGATATTGGCTAATATTTGCTATTGGTTTATAAATGCAAATGTTGATGTTTTCATGAATGTGCAAAGTAGTTTTGGAGGAAAATGTGTACTAATGATAGTAGTATATTGAGTGGTTGAATTGGCCATATGAAGTTGTACGTATGTCAAATTCTGGTTATTGGTATGTGTATGATCTTGTTTCAGGGTGGTAAAAAGGCTTAGTAGATAGCCTAATATTGTCCACACGGGTAGACACACGGGCGTGTGTGTGTCTAGGCTGTGTGTGACACACGTTCCGATCCACGGGCGTGTGTCCCCTGCACTTTAGGTTGGTAAAATTAAATGCCCAGTAGTTTACCACAAGGGCTAAGACACGGCGGTGTGTCTTAACCATGTGGAGGACACCCTTAAATTATTGCTGACGTCAGAAACAGAATGTCAAGGTTTTTGCACACGGGCCACGACACGGGCGTGTCATGGCCGTGTAAGGGACACGAGCTGGGCACACGGGTGTGTGCCAGGCCATGTGAAAACCCCTGTAGGTTTGATGTAAGAAAATAAATCCACACGAACGAGGGGCACCGGCGTGTCCCTAAATGCTTAGGCCGTGTGAACCATACGGGCCATCAGCACGGCCATGTCTAGAGGCCACACGGGCGTGTTGCCCTTCCATACGGGCGTGTGCCTTGTTTTTTTAATGGATTTTCTTGAAAGTTTTCTAAGCACTCGGTTTGGTCCCGGATTGTTTCCAAACCATGTTTTGAGCCTCGTGGGTCCATATTAAGGACCGTAAGGCAATGTTTGAAAAAGTTTTAAATTGGGATGGATTTCATTGACTCAAGGTTGAATGTTTGCATGTGTTTTAGTAGGGTAATGCCTCATACCCTGTCCCGTCGTCGGATGCAGGTAATGGGTGTTACACAAACACCTCTCGTGTGTTCTTTTCTGTGGCTTTCTATTGTTTTTTTGTGGCTTCTTTTGGCATAATTGCTTTCGCTATACAAATTGGTGCCTTGGAGGAATTCTAAAGGGATCTTCACTTGTGGTGTTTAGGCTGACTTGAGCAAGTTTGAAACGAACGGATCGTCTAAGGCCGCATGGATTGAGAGATAAAAGATCTAGTCCCATGTCACATACGCGTGTGAT
Source organism: Gossypium stocksii (assembly GCA_020496765.1). Classification (NCBI taxonomy): domain Eukaryota; kingdom Viridiplantae; phylum Streptophyta; class Magnoliopsida; order Malvales; family Malvaceae; genus Gossypium; species Gossypium stocksii. The sequence continues at coordinate 64,139,069 of CM035622.1, read as the reverse complement.
AGAATTTCTATATTGATAATGTTGTTAATTGAGTTGGTGTCACAGGTAAACTCAACATTAACTCAAGATTATTGACAGCACCATGATAAACAATTGTAGTGCATTTAGTATTCTTAATATGATGTCTTTATGTGTTTAAATTTCTTTTTACTCACAATTTAATCAAATTTTTTATTTTAATATTATGCATATTTTATATGTTATTATTAATTAATTTCAAACTGTACATTTAATTATTTATTATATGTTTTTTTAAACTAACACTCATTAAGTATGTAGTTTCCACACGCATACGCGTATGATAGAATTTCTAGTATTATTTAAAGCTTTGATTGAGTTGGTGTTGCTTTCAATTTCAAAGAAAACCAATATCTTTATGAAGCAGCAAATATAATCTTAAGAGTACTTTTGTCTTTTTACATACAATGTCAAAAAAAATACATACATATTATAAGATTTGAACTTAAGATATCGAAATTTTATTTCTTCAACTATACAATTTCAATAAATTTTATAGATTTGTTCTATAAAATTTTTGCCCACATCATTGGTGTAATATAAGTGTATATATATATATATATATATATATAAGATAATATATTAAACATTGAAGTGTTTTATCAAGTAGTTGGATTTTGTTTAATTTGTTCCCGAGGCAAAAACACAAAGTAAAAAAAAAAAAAAAATAAATGGAACTCTCAGATTCACAAGGTTTAATTTTGTCTCTAGTCTCTATATTCCTTGAATTTCTGAAATTTATATTCTTTTACTTTTATGTCTTAATCTGTTTGATTTTAAAAATTAAATAAAATTGATAATACAGTTAAATTTGAACCTGGAACATTTTATTATTTAGAATTCTGATTAAAAATTAAATTTCAATAATCTAAGGAGTGAAGTGACTGAGGGTGGAAGTCGACCAGAGGGAGCATTATAAGAGCAGAGAAAAATTTATTGAAGAGGGATGGAAAGAATAAATCTAAAATCAATTCCTAATTGTTGAGAGTGGGATTTGAACCCACGCCCTTTCGGACCAGAACCTTAATCTGGCGCCTTAGACCAACTCGGCCATCTCAACGCTGCTGAACCTCGTACCATCTGACCTTTATTAGTCAATAAGATTAAAATTTTAACCTCCCATTCCCGACCTTAAACACAAATTAGTGGTCCAATTAGAGTGGCCTACCAAAACTCAACCGGTTTGTGAAGGGTAGTGATGGCAACGGGCAGGGCAGGTTGGATTTTTGGCCACCTAACCCCGACCTGAAGCTTCACCACAATGCCCCAACTCTGGTATATAAAAGTTTTAACTTAAATCGTCAATTTTAGAAAGGTTTCGATCTCCAACCAAATTTTATTTATATATTTATTTTTTATTCAAATCAATTCCCTGATATAAATCAATTAATAATATGTTGATATTGATAATCTTGCAAATATATATATATATATATATATGCTTGTATTTTGCAAACAAATTTTTCTATACTTACAAACATATATAAAATATTATATACGTATATTAGTCAGGCTATAATTTTGAGAAAGGAAGCAGTACATGAGTTTTATCAAGATTTAAAGTTTGTGATTATAGGAAGACGGGAGATTAGAATTATAGGTTTTTTCAATAAACATTTCATTCAACGCAAAAGAAAATTTAAGTTACCATGCAAAGCAATCAAGAAAGAACACAATCCAGAAAACTTAATCAGGCAGGGCTAGTAGGCCATCCTTGTTTAGGTATGGACCAAAGAAGATGGTGGTTGGCTTAACCAGTAAACAAAACACATTTCCTTCTTATAATAAGAAACCACCCAATCAACAACCAAATTAGTAGATCGCCTTACAAACTCAAAACGCACATGGGGAATCCTGGCCAATATAAAATCCAATTTTTGCAAGATAGGCTTGGGTTTCTATCGGCTGCGTTTATCCTTCTTCAAAATCTCCTTATACACAATCATTGAGTCCGTAGCCAAAATAATTCTTTGATTTTCTTGCTTCAAAGCAAGATCAGCTCCCAAGTTGATCACCAAGGCTTCCGCTATTTCAGGAGAGTCAACAAAAATCTTTGAGCCTCTTCCATTAACAAGAGAACTCGTTTCATCCCTAGCAACCACATCAATTCCAACAACCTTTGTCAAATAGTCAAAAGAACCATCCCGATTAATTTTGATTAACCCTGCCTCTGGTTTCTTCCAAAGTGAATCAAAAGTAACATCTGCAGCCTGAGGCCTTCTGTGAGGAGCCTGGACTCCATGAAAGTCTATAACCTCCAAGGTTGCAATTTTAATCTTATTGACTATGGCCCTGAAGTCCAATTTTTTTCCTCCCGAAGTTACTTGGTATCGCATCTTCCAAATAAAACATAGAGTGTAAACCACTCTAAGCCTAAGCTCCTTAGTTCCTTGCTTCAACTGGTCAATTATATTCCAAATCTGCAAGAACCAGTGATCGAAAGTGCTGATGCTCTCCTTTTGATGCACATTCTATGACAAACTTCAAACCATACAGCACGAATCCATTTATAGCAAAAAAATAGATGCTCAACAGTTTCCTCCTCACAATTACATAAACAACATAAATGAGATATGACACAAATTCTTTTCCATAAACATTATGACAACATTTCCAAAGGAAAATTTTATACTTACTAGGAATCTTAAGCTTCCAAGCGATCTTCCAGACCTTGGCATCAGTGATGTGCGACAATGGAGCTCTATCATGCCTCATATTTTGCTTCTTCGATCATAACAATTGGTATCCCAGTTTCACCGTGAATTTCCCTTCAGGACTGTGTGGCCAAATCAGGTGATCCTCTCCTTCAATATTCAAAATTATGATTCTTACGATAGCCTCTAAAGCCTCTTTATTAATCTATTGTTCAATATTGGATAAGTCTCACATTTCTTCAATTTTCCTTAAGATTTCTTTAACCTTCATAGGTAGAACATCATCACAATCCCTTGGGAAAGGAATTTGATTCCCATCAATCCCTGCAATCCATTTTTCATCCCATAGATTAACTTTGTCACCATTAACCTCTTGCCATAACATTATTTTCTTGATGAAATTCTGGGCTTCAACCAAGCTGCTTCAGGCCCATGAAGCATGACTTCCTTTACCAGACTCCAAAAGATCCTGCTGGGGAAAATAAAGACCTTTTAGAACACGTAGCCATAGTGCTTCAGGCTCCTCAATGGCTCTCCAACATTGTTTAGCCAACATAGCAAGATTAAACAATTCAATGTCACGGAAGCCAATGCCACCATATCCTTTAGCCCGAGTAACATAGTCCCAAGACTTCCAATGGATTCGACACTCTTCTCCCTTCTGCCCCCACCAAAATGGAGAAATGGTCGAAGTAATCTCAGAACAAGTTTTCTTAGGGAACTTAAAACAATCAATAGTGTAGGTTGGAATTGCACTGGCAACTGACTTGATCGTCACCTCCCTACTTCCTGGTGACAGAGATTGTTGCTTCCAATCCTTCAATCTATTCACAATTTTGTTCTTAATAGCACTCAATGCCAAGGTCCTCGTCTTGCCCCAAAGAGATGGAATGCCAAGGTAAGTGTCGAGGTTATCAACAACAGGAATATTCAAGACTTGTCAAATATGCTCCTACAACTCTTTAGAAGTATTAGCACTAAAAATAAGAGAGGATTTCTCATAATTTACTGCTTGCCCTGATGCTACACAATAAGCTTAGATTAACCAAAAAGCTTTCTACAATTGGTCACATTAGCCTCCAAGAAGAAAAGTGAATCATCTGCAAAAAGTAAATGAGATAATTCAGGACAACATCGATTGAGTTTGATCCCAGTGATTTCACTAGACTGTACAGCTTTGCTGAGATTCTTGGAAAGGACATCAATAACAAAAAGAAAGAGATAAAGGGACAAAGGGTTCCCTTGTCTCAGACCTTTAGAAGAGACAATTCTCTTCTTAAGTTTTCCATTAATGAACAAATTGAAAGAAATTGATTTCACAGTTGCCATAATCCATCCAATCCAAACCAAATTAAAACCCATTTTTTGTAACACCATCTCCAAGAAATCCCACTTAACACGATCATAGGCTTTGTTCATATATGCTTTTACAACCACCATGACCTCCTTCCCTTTCTTCTTAAGCTTCAAACAATGGAAAACTTCCTGAGCCACCAAAATGTTAACATGTATGCACCTTCCAACAAAAAAGGCACTCTGCTGCTCTGAAATAACATCCCCCCAAAACTCCTTTAAATGATTCACCATAAGCTTCGAGATGATCTTGTAAGAAACATTACATAATTTTATCTGGATTTTTCTGTTTGGGAATTAGAACCATTTCAATTTCATTAATACCCTTCGACATCACCCCTTTTTGGAAAAATTCTTGCACCATGACAATCATATCTTCTCTAACTACATCCCAACATTTGTATCAGAACCTGAGGCCTTAAAAGCACCTATTTGGAAGACTGCAATCATAATATCCTTATCAATAACCTTTCTAATCAGCTACATATTCATCTCTTCCGTGGTCATTGTAGGTAAGGCCTCCAAAACAACATCATCAATTACCCTACTCCTTGTCTAAATAGATTTTCATAGTACTAAGCAAAGGCATCAATGATCTCTTTCTCTTCCTCCAACCTTCCTACTCTTGTTTAACATCTGTACCAGTTTCACATCCCTAGACCTTTGATCCACATGCTGCCAACAGTTTCTTAGCATTCCTTCAAAACCCTCCACTTGCAACCAATTAGCTTCAAATTTGAATATCTTAGGAAACTTCCGATCATTAAAAAAAAAAAAAAAAACCACCATCAAAGGAGAGTGATCCGACCCTATAGTAGGCAAATTGAATCCAAGGCTATTAGGAAAGAGTTCCATCCACCTAAAATTTACCAATGCTTGGTCCAGCTTCTCTTTAATCAAGCAGTTCTCCCTCACTCCCATCCATGTAAATTTCAAGCCCTTAAAGTTCATATCATTTAGTTGACACTCTCAAATAATTTCATTAAGCATTCCAACTTCCTTTTTTCTTTAGGCCTCCCCCTTCCTTTTCATACTCCCCCTAAGTCATTAAAGCCCCCAACACATAGCTAAGCCATATTACCTGTCACACATTTTTGCTTAACCTGTTCCCATATTATCTTTCGATCCTCAAAGATGGGGCCCCATAAATCCAAAAGATCCTTACCACAGCCCCATAATCCCCATTACACACTATAGTATCAACTAAATTCTTTGAACTCTCCAAAACATTCACCAACCAGTCACCCTTCAACCAAAGAGTTATTCCCCTACTAAAACCCTTAGGATCTACTGAAAATCCTTTGCTGAACTTTAACTTTCTTCTCACAGACTCCACTTTTTCCTTCTTATTCTTTGTTTCCAGTAAACAAATAAAATCTGGGTTAAATTTATAGAAATTCTCATTGAGCACCCTCATTATCAAGCCTGATCCTAAACTTGACAAATTCACACCATAAGCCTCATGCTGTTGGGTGGCTGGATCAGGGCAGCCACCAAACCCATCAGCATTGTTATTGAAATCCCTTCCCATTAAGACAAGTACTTCCACCAGACGATCACCACAATAAACCTTACATCTACCCTTCCTCCCTCTAACTCCACTTCTTCCTAAAACCCTCCTCCTGCTCCTAACCAATCTTGTAAAAGTACCTGCCTTTTCAAAGTTTAGACTTAACTCACCTAAACACTGTCTTTTGCCTCGAGAGTACTCCTCGTCATCTTCCCCAGTACACTCAACTAAATTTCTTTTGAAATTAATATTATTAAATTCAAGAGGTAACACCACATTACTCAACACAATAAACAAGCCATTTGCCTCAATCCCCTTATCCTTACCCTTTCCAATATCTCCTCCCTTGGCCTCATCATCTTCAGACAACTTGATAAAAAATGGACAGTGTCTATGTGCCTCTCCCCTCCTACATTCTCCTTATCAGGTACATCCCAAGACCCATCCAAATTATTGGCTAATTTAGGCTGAATTTGTTGTGCAGGAATCTGAACTTGATGGTCATTTGGTGAAACACAATTATTTGTTTGAGGTAGTAGGTTCTTTGGTTGGGTAGCGTACTATCTCGTTACATCCCCACCTTAAGATACAATAGATGTGGTTTTGTCAGATTTGGAAAACATGTGTAAAGGTACAAAACCAGGAGTGGAAGGATCATTTGGAATAGGAGAATTTTTTAGTTAACAGAAGAAGGCTCACTAACCATCATCTTCTCGTACCCTTAGGGGTGAGTATTCGATCGAGTCGAGTCAAATCGAGTAAAAAATTTTCGAGTTAGTCGAGTTGACAAATCCTATTTTAGCAACCAAACTCAATTTGAATTTTTTTTTTAATCGAATCGAATTGAGTAAAAAAAATTTCGAGTCAAATCGAGTCGAGTTAACGGATCCTATTATTTATATTTAATATTACGTTTAGATGGACCGATTATTTAACTAATAGACGAAGTACAAGATTATTTAATTACATGAACAATATAATGATTTTGACTTTTAACTTAATGAGTAAACATTTATAAAAACGACATAGTTTTGTCTTTTAACTTAATTATTTTGAAATTTAACTTTAAAAAAAGTAAACATTTATCAAAACGACGTAGTTTTGTCTTTTCTTATTCGAATTTTTGGATAACTCGAATTGTGTAATTCATATTCGAGTTAACCGGAAAACTTAATTTTTTATTCGAGTTGATCCGAATAACTTGATTAACTCAAATAACTCGAACTATTTAATTCAAAATTTAATTTTTTTATCGAGTTTTTTGAATCGAATCGAATCGAATTTTGCTCACCCCTATCTTTAATCTTCCTACCCCTTGCGTACAACCCCCATCAGACCTATTCCCCTCCCTTTTAGGGCCCCCTTGTTTCTTCTTACACTTATCGACCCCAATCGTCTAGAACCAATTCTCAAATGAGGCCCAAACGATTGCTTAGAGTTTACAGTGCCATTCGTCGGGATTTTCACAAAACAGTGTTTATCAAAATGATCAATTATACCACGCACATAATAAAAATAATTCTATTTCTCATACCTCATTAAAGCCCAAATTTTATCTCTATTAACCCTTGGAACCCAAAAACTTGGAACCAGTGGATCTACAGTTGCTCTTTTAATCTGAATCCACATATAGCTCCGCCCGACACCGTCTGCAGTGACTAGATCATCAACACTAATAACTTTCCCCAATCGTCTATCGATAATCAAAACGTTATTAACATAGAGCCACTCTAGCGGTAAACCATGCACCTACACCTAGAATCTAATCCTCGAGAAATCCATCTGTGAAACCACAGGACCTTTCTCCTAGCACTAGAATTGAATCACAAAACCCATAATATTCCATGGGCTCTTCACAATTGCTCGATTAATCCATTTTGCTGATCGGAAAGAAATAACATAAATATTCTCACCCACCTCCTGGAATATAGAATCGTATCACTCGACCAAATATCATGAAGAATCCCAATCACCCCTTTTCGATTAAGGATCCTCCTCGCATGAATCTTACCCACAACAGTAATATCTATTAAACCTCTACTCTCTCTATCCCCTTCTTCTAGAGAAATTTCTATAACCCCATCAGATACTACAAAACCTGGATTCCTGATTGATTAAGTGTAACACCATAACTACTTTCATCTATAGATTAGGGTTACGGAGTATGAACATTCAATAATAATAGCATCTAGTTCATTAGGATAATTAACAATATTTATTGTTTTTAAATAATTCAGATTGAACTAAACATAAATATATGGGCCCTAAATCGGGCATACGAGGCTTAAAATTAGTTTGGGAACAATCAAAGATCGATTTGAAACAAATCAAAATATTTAGGAAAAGTTTGTAAATTTTTAAAATAAGGGTCTCACGATCGTGTGACATGATCCAGATTGTGTGGTGCTGGGCACGACCATGTCGCTACCTGTGTGCTAGATCATGTACTTTTTGAAATGAAACCATACGGACGTGTCATCGATTGTGTGCTAGCCTGTGTCACATTTAATGTATGTTAACACAGTTGTGACGCATGCTGTATGTCAACCCGTATGAAAATTACACCTAAACACGCTTAAGGCGCATGTCTGCGTGAAACACATGGGCGTGTGATAGCATGTGTCCCAGACTATGTGTACCCAAAATTTACCTAAATTATGTTTTTTTCTTCACCCATATGCCTAAGTACTTAAACATTTTAAAAAATACAATCCCATATGTCATTAAACACATTCAGATACATTCAACTCATGTAAACACAATTAATCTAAGTGCCTAATCAATGTGCCATCGTTGACGCCATAATCTTTCACAACAATTCACTTCCATAGTTGTATATACAAGTCATAACTTACACATCAAAATTTTACCTCCATTTTATTTCATACCATAACTCAACATAGTATAATTGTATTTCATGCTTGACCAACAATTCAATTTAGGTGAAACATGCATATTTTCATAGTTATTCAAATACAACATCACAAGCTCAAGTGTAAACTTGCACAAAATCAATAACTAATACCGCATCTCAAAAAGGGGTCCTATTACGTTCCATATAAGCCATACAAAATTAAAATCTACCAAAGATTCCTGGATAGTATGATTTCTCATGTTGATCCGATCTTCCGAGTCCACAAAAAATGTAATCTACAAAAAGAAATCAATTACAGGTAAGCTTACATAAAGTTTAGTAAGTTCATCGATTTAATGGTAACACTTATCAAATCAAACATAAATAATAATTCAAATAAAGATTAATGAATAGAGTTCCTCTCAATCACAACTTCCTTTAAATGAATAATATTCAGAGCATTATTTCAATGTTCGTGTCCAATCATTAATATAAAAAATCTTATTCAGTGTAATCAGTGGATAATGCTTGTTTGAGCAAGCATTCAATATAATCAGTGGATATTGCTTATTTGAGCAACTATTCAGTAGACTCAATATATATTGCTCATTTGAGCACTTTAGTAGAATTAGTAGACATTGCTCATTTGAGCACATTCAGTAGGGTTGGTAGATATTGCTCGTTGAGCACCTTCAATAGAAATAGTAGATATTGCTCGTTTGAACACTTTCAATAGAATCAGTAGACATTCCTTGTTTGAGCACATTCAGTAGGATCAGTAGATATTGCTCGTTGAGCACATTTAGTAGGATCAGTAGATATTGCTCCTTGAGCACTTTTAGTAAAATCAGTAGATATTGCTCGTTTGAGCACTTTTAATAGAATCAGTAGATATTGTTTGTTGAGTACTTTAGTAGGATCAATATTCCAATTTTTTTCCTTCTCAAGTTCATACCATTATGCAATAAAACATTTAAGAAAATTATTTAACAAAGAATATAAAAATCATTAGAAGTATAAATAAACGCACGAACTTACAGGGTTGATTTGCAATAATGGCTCAAAGTATCTTAGTCAATGGTCGACGTTATTTCAATTCATTATTTCCATTTCAATTACATACATCAATATAATTCAACATTATGCAATTAGGTTTATATAATATATTTATAAATGTACTAAATTAAACTGAATGAACTTACCTGACAAAATTGCAACAACGACAAAAGTACAAGTACTATTTGGTAAATTTCTCTTTTCCTCAGTTTCCATTTGTTCTTGATCTACAATAATATTTTCATTCAATTAACTAATTCCAACAGTAAAATTATCTCATTTTATGCAATTAAGTTCTTTTAGGCATTTTTACAAAATTGTCCCTAATATTTCACTTTTATGCAATTTAGTCATTAAGCTCAAACTTGCAATTTAACCAATTTTAACTCAATTTAATTTCAGCATAATAGTGTAACACTCCACTGCAGTCCATACTTACTGTTATTTCACATCAAGTCCTTGTAATTTTATCATTTTAACAATTTAGTCCTTAAACATTAAAATTACTTTACAAAATAGTCCTATTTAACAACCAAACTTAATAATTTACCTAAAACTTCAAGAACAAATTAAATTCATTAATGAAATAATCCACAATGTTTAACAATATTACAAATTAGTCTTCGAGTTAGCTAGATTAAGCTAATACAAGCTCAAAAACATAAAAATTACTAAAAACATTTAATATTTACTCACCAAATTAAAGAACCCTAGCTTGGCCGAAGCTTGTTCTTCTCTTCCATGGTGTATTCGGTTCTCCACCAAGAAGAAGAAAGGAAATTCATGATATTATTCTTTATTTTGTTAATTTTTTTAACTTAGTTTTTAACTTTTTACAAAATTAACCTTTTAATAAAACTTATAAAATTAATAAATCATGTCCATAATATATAAATATGGTATAATTACCATCTAAGGAAGGTTTAATTGCTTAATTGGTCCTTTAATTCATTTTAAATTCCAACCGAACAAACTTAATCTCAATTTAGCCCTAAACTAATTAGGACTAAAAGAGCAAATAGCTCAAAATTTAGTAAATTAATCATATCCACCACCGGTTGGACTTTTTGACCATGATTTAATTACCATTTTGGTCCTTTTGCTATTTTAAATCTATAGCAATTAAATTTTACCTCTTTTACAAATTAATCCTTTTACCGTAATTAAGCAATAAATCATCAAAATTATCGGACCAAGCTTCAATTCACATATAATACAACTTTGTAAATATTTAATAAAAATATTTACGACTTTAAATTATAGAAACGAGGTCCTAATACCTTGTTTTCAATAACCACTTGCCTTTTGAATTGAACCACTTATACTAACTTTTAAGTCAATTAGTTGAAATCCTCAAATCAAAATTCATTATAAAAATTATTATTAACTCGTATAATTTAAATACTAATTATACGAACTTACTCATAGGACTTGTGCTCTCGAAACCACTATTTCTGGCACCATTGAAAAACGGGCTATTACATTAAGAATTGAATCGGCGTAAAATCAATTTCTATCCCTTTTCTCGTAATGGAAAACTCCAAAAACAAAACAATCAAAATCAAAGTTTCACAATGAGACAACTCAAGAAAGAAACCTAGCCCTAACTCGACCTAGACTCAACGAAGGAGACCTAGACTGAGATTAGACTCAACCTAACTCATTCTGAGAAAGAGACTCGCAAGACAAGAGAAAAACTTTTATAGAGAGAGATGCTCGACTCATATTTTATTTATTTAGAATTAGAATTTTAGGGATTAAATCTAACTAATATCTAGAGAGGGGTAATATTATAAATATTTCAAGGTGGGTTTATCATAAACCCAGAATCCAATTCTCAAGAAATCCATCTCCTAAACCAAAAGATCTTTCTCTTAACACTAAAATTGAATCAAAAACCTCATAATATTCCATAGGCACTCCTCAATTACTCGATTAATCCATTTTGCTAATCGAAAGAAAACAAGATAGATATTCTCACCCACCTCCTGAACACATAGAATGTATCACTTGGCCAAATACCCTTAAGAATCCCAATCACCCCTTTTCGATTAAGGATCTCCTCGCCTAAATCTTACCCACAACAATAAAATTCATTAAATCTCTACTCTCTTGATCCCCTTCTTCTAAAGAGATTTCCATAACCCCCTTAAATATTATGAAACCTGGATTCTTGATTGACTAAGAATTGAATTGGCATAAAATCAATTTTTATCCCTTTGCTCGTAATGGAAAACTCCAAAAGCAAAATGATCAAAACCAAAGTTTCACAATGAGACAACTTAAGAAAGAAACCTAGCTCTAACTCGACCTAGACTCAACGAATAAGACATAGACTTAGATCAGACTCAACAAAAGAGACCTAGACTGAGATTAGACTCAACCTAACTCATTTTGAGAAAGAGACTCATAAGGCAAGAGAAAATCCTCTACAGAGAGAGACGCTCTACTCGTATTTTATTTATTCAGAATTAGAGTTTTACGGATTAAATCTAACTAATATACAATGAGGGGTAATATTGTAAATATTTTAGAATGGGTTTATCATAAACTTGACCTAATCCAATTACTTTTTTAAAGTCAACCTAAACTTACCTAATCCGATAAAAAAAAATTTTTTAACCCAACCAGATTAGATCTGTTCGAAACTCATCGGTTTCGGGTTTTTTTTACCATCATTTATAAAGAGGTAATGCAAACAATTTCATTGTCTATTTTGCTTCGCAAAAGACATTCCATGAAACTAAAATGACTCGTACTAAAAATAGAGTTAGGGACATATCATGATTTGAAGAATCAATAATAAAAATAGATTAGATTGATATATAAACCAAAATAATTATTTGACATATATAAACACATATTTAATTGATATTCATATTTTTTTTAAATGTCAAAACTTGCTAAAACACCTGTTAGAAATCTCAAAATGAGGAGACTATGTCTTGCCTTGTATTTTTTTCTCCCTAGGTTTTTGAATGCAAGTTTTGTCCTACCGCCTATGTAGGGTTTCATTTTGCAAGTCAATTAGTTTTCTCATTTCTTCCATATTTATTTAGTCTATTTTGTTTGTTCGATTTATATGGATACAACTTTGCAAGAGAAGGAAGATGTTGAATTGGTGCTTGATAAGGAAGAGGTGGTGGAATATGAGATCAATTTTGCCGCTATGGAACAGACATTACTCTCTTTATGGAGACTGATTTAAGGGGCCGTGATTAAGCCAATTGGAGATAGTGGTCTTTATTTGATTCAATCTTCTATGTAATAGATCTGAAGATGATATTGGGGGGCCATTGGTATTTTAACAATTGTCTGTTGCTTATCCATCAACTTTAGAAAAGAAAGAATCCGGAGGAGATAAATTTCGCGTATGTTGATTTCTAGGTACAAGTGTATGCTTTGCCACCTACTTTTTCCTTTAAAAGCTTGGCAAAAAGCTTAAGCAATACAAAGAGGTTGTTCTTGGTGTTAAGAAATGTGGCCATATTGTAGTAAACATATAACTGTTTTATATGTATTTATACGATAAATAAATAGATAAAGTTAATTTCACATTTCACTATTACATCTTTTGTGTTTTTGTCTTTCATATTTTGTATATATAGCAAAATTGTGACAAACAAATATTAGCTCATTGTTTGTCTAAGTTCAAGCTGATGATAAGTGGCACTGCAAGAATGTTCACATTGCAAGAAAGATAACTTACTATAGTAGATAATCTAAATGAGTTCGTAATCCTGTAAAAGAATCAAAGTGAACATTTGATTCAAATATATAGAAGGATTATTATGTCTACAATTTCAATTAGGAAGAAGGCTAGTTTTGGATATCAGAGCAGTTGATTCCACGAGTAAAAACATAGATGTACTCATTGGCAGAATGATATATTAGGACCCAGGTTGAATTAGTTCTAAATTTGTTTGTGAATTAATTCACTTTTGATGTTTATGGTGTGACTTACCTAACTTCTGAGTTAGTCACTGACCATCCTTATATAACTCACGTGCTTTGATATAAGTGGAGGCTTATGCTTTAAAGATGATCGAGCCGATAGCTGGTATGTTGGGTACATGAATTGGGTATTGTATGACTTTACTAGCAATAATGGAATTCATAGTTCAATTAAAGAGTTAACGATATCCTCCTATTGGCAATGTATGGGTTGATAAATATGGAATATAGCTACGGGTTGTTTGTTCTCGAATTAGCAATTTATCACAGTCTTTAGTTGACAGTGATCATATAAATCATTAAGAAGACACAATGGTGACAATGAGATAAAATAATATCGTATTGAGTGAATGAATTTAACTCAAAAGAATCAAGGATATCATATGAGGGTACCAAAGACAAGGTCATTGGACAAAATAGTTGTGTCACATCCCAAAAATTGGGTTTGTAGAAACTGGGTTAATGAACTGAGAATGGTTACACCTGATTTTTAGTGTTTGAGTAGTGGTAGAGCTGTCCTTGATGATCAGTGTTCGAATCCCTTCCCTCTCATTATTTTCTATATGATACAATTTTGCTTCCAACCTTAGCAAATCCTATGTTTTATTTACTTCTTGCAAAAATGAAAACAAGGAAGTGAATGGTAGAGTGGTTGAGAGCTTTAATAAAATTTTCTAGGTCCTAGGTTCAAGTTTCATCATCAACACCTTATTATTAATTTTTTTGTGAATTTTCCATGTGTTAAATACCCCATTCCATCCAACCTTCCTTGCCATAATAAGGGAAGATTCTTTCCTTTCTTTTTGGTCAACATGCCATACTTATGAGAATATGATCCCCTTTGTACTCCCTTGTCCCCCTAACTTGCAATTCACTTCGCCCTTACCATGAGTGGTGTTTATTGAACCTAGACATGTTTGACAACACCTATTTTCATCCATCTTTTCATTCTTCCCCTCTCATTTCTGCACCTCCTAAAGCGCTTCCCATTCTCTCATTTTTTTTTGTTTAGCCATTAACCACCCATTTTCTCTCTAATTCCTCCGCTCCTCCACGTTTCTTTGGTTTTGAATCACCTTCACCACCACTGAACCTCTACTGCTCCATCAATTTTCTTCTTCTTTTTGTTCCACTGCAGCCTTTAATGCCATTATTCACCACCATGACAACCACCGTGTGCCATTGTGAAACATCATCCTTTTTCTTTATTTTTTTCTCTTCTCATTTCTCCTTCTTTAATCTAGTGATCGAAACCCTCTTCCTTTCTTTCTCTCCCGCTAGACTGTCACATCTGTCGCCAGACCACCGCAAATGACTGTGCTTCCTCCTCTTCTTTTCATTTGTGCTTCCTCCTCTTCTTTTCATCATTTTTCAACCTACATAATTTCTGTTAGTAAATAAAATTTTGCACTATTTATTTCACTTATTTTCTTAAATTTTAAGTTTTTATTTCGTAAGCTTACTCTTAATCAACCCTCACTTTAGATCAATCAATTTTCCTAGATTGAAATCAAGATGAACCAACAACCTTTCCATTTCAATGGAGATAGTGGCCGGTCGACATTAACTCATGAAATCATTAAAATTGTGAAAGGAGTCACGATTCTTAATCCATAAGGGTAATCTAATTGTTAGATCCAATTGTGAGCGTTCTTAGAGAGTTGTTGCACATCGGATCTACGATCAAGTGTTGGTTTTAACACTAAACAAAATTAAGTCTATGTTTTTACATTGATAAAAACGTTATTATTTAAATTATATTTGTTTGATAATGATACTTTATGTGTCCATTAAGAGAGATAAAACCAATCCTTATGGATTATGACAAGTAAGTGATTCCAAACCGTATATGTTGTGAAAATTATGTTTTGTTATATTGATGATTATTATTAATTTGAAAGGCATGTAAATCTCATTCTTATTTTATGTGATCTTATGGCATATGTGATTTTTGCATGATTTACAAAATGTGAAATTTTGATACCATGTGTACATATATGATTTGCATGTTAAACATGCCTATGTGATTCTAAGTGATTTTGGCGATATCACATGCATGGGGTGGGATATGTGAAAGGTGAAAGTTATTGGTAGTTTATCTGTGATTTTGGTGGCTTGTCCATGATTTTGATTATTGGAAGTATATCTATGATTTTGGTGGCTTGTCTACAATTTTGACTATTGGCAGTTTATCTGAATTATTGTGACACTGTTCACAATTTGGTGTATTATTGGATGAATAAGTTTTGGGGAACTCAATTATGGTGTGTAGCGGAGTTGGGTAGGACCATTTTCCAAAAATCTATATCGTTTTACAGAATGTGCATTGACATGATCATGTATCATATAAATATGAAATATTGAGTTATATAATTATCGTGATTGTATAATGTATATGTTTATAAGTATGTAATTGAGTTAATGTTAATCTCACACTAGGCTTGGAAAGCTCACCACATTAGTGTTTTAAACCTTTCAGGTAAGACTCAAACATAGAACTTGGATTTGGCATTCGGTGGAGCCTCTGGGATGATTTTATCTTATGGTTATTTATTGGATTTTAAAACTATTTGGACTTTGGACTTCACTTTTGTTTTGTTGTGATTTATTTTTTTAACTTTAGAACTATCATGTATGCATGCAAATTAAGTGATTTCAAGTATTTTTTTTATTATGGAATCTATCTAAATTAATTACGTTTACTTAGTTTTTAAATAAAATAATAAATCATAAGTTTTCTAAATAGTTTTATGAAAAATCTGCTGTATAAATTATTTTTATAACTATAATGCAA
Organism: Gossypium stocksii; assembly: GCA_020496765.1. Taxonomy (NCBI): domain Eukaryota; kingdom Viridiplantae; phylum Streptophyta; class Magnoliopsida; order Malvales; family Malvaceae; genus Gossypium; species Gossypium stocksii. Next base: position 64,122,876 of record CM035622.1, on the reverse strand, counting down.
AGTTCTTTGTTTTAAATCATTTTAAATGACATTACTATAAAAATGATTTTTTTCAAATAAATATTCTAATAAGTACTTTTCAAAGAAACAAAATCAATCAATCTTTAAAAATGTAAGTTTTTATAAAACAACTCCAACCTAAATATTTTCAAGAAGTAAATATTTTTTAGCATCATTAATGTAAACTTCGAGATTCGGCTATAACGTATAGGTTGGGTTTGGGGTGATACAAGTTGGATGAATTGCTTTTGTAAAGAGTATACAATAAGGAATTTTCAATCATTGTACTTCTTGTGGACTGACTCCATGATTAAGTAAATTGTGAATTATCAGAACGATGCTTTTGGACATAATAGCAATTACTCGAGCCTAATTGTATATGTCCAATTGGTCCCTTCGCTAGCTCAAAGAAAGCTCGATCAGATTTAAAAGAAAATTCTACAACTTTGTAAATAATTTAATTGAGTCTATTTATTTGATGTAGAATTAAATTAGATGGTTGTGTGAATTGTTCAATTAGATAATTTTATTAAAGAATTTTCTCGAAAAGTTAAATTGGAAAATTTTAGTGATTTTTGAAAAAAATTAATTTTAATCAAGTAAAATTAAATTAATCAAATTAATTAAAATAAATATGATATTTTTAGAAATTAATTTTATGTCAGAAAATTGACCCAATGGGTAATTGAATTTGAAAATTAGACATGAGATCGAAAATTGAACCCGAGAACCAAAACCCAAGACCGAAACCTAAAAATTAGTTGACTGGATCTTGTGTATGAAACTAGGCCGACAATCCAATTGATAGTTGGATCGGATTGGTTGGGCCGTCACTAACCTGGACCCAATTGGCAGTAGTCGAATCCGTAGGCCGATTCGGGCAAAACGAAGATGATTCAAGGTTCTGGGAGAGTCGCGTTGACATGGGCACAATAGCTACAACGACATTGATCCGATGACCGATGGATGGTTTGCGGCGACAGTTTTTTAATGGTAGAGCAGTGAAAAATTAGAATCCTAGTGGGACTCTACCGGTTAACTTGATTTGAAATTAACTTTTTCAAAGATAATATTGTTTTAATGAATTTAATATGAAATTAAATTTAATATTTACCTAGATATTAATATGTGATATTAAATTAAATTTAATATTTATCTAGATATTATTTTAGTAATTTAATATTAATATGAGATATTAAGTTTAATTTAATATTTATCTAGATATTAACATGAGATAAAAAATTTAATTTAATATTTAGTTAAATAACATTTTATTAATTTAATATTAATGTGATTAATTATAATCCTAGTCGAACTCTCTCTAAACTCCCTTTATATAAAGAGAACATGTGTAACTATTCTCATACACTTGAATAAAAAAAAGGTTGGGAAATTACGAAATTGACCCACTGGTAATTTTGTAAAAAATTACTGATACCAAATGAGTGCACACTCGATAGATATGAGCTTAAGGATAGTAGAGAAGACTACTTAATCAAAGTATTCATCCTAGACGAATCATAAAATTAAGATTTTGATTAAGTGATTATTATTTTAGATAACACAGAATAGGACGAATCCCCTTGGTTTCTTTTTTGTAACTTATTGCTACTATGCGAAATGAGCATGTGACTGAAGATATCAGACAACAGCAGGATCGAGTGTATGAAGTAAGCCTATTGACTTCTCGTGATCTGTTTCCTTGTTTCTTTCGTCTTAACTTTTTTCGTTTTATTGAAAGTTTCTTTTCCAATCTCAAAATGAGTGGAAAATAAATCTTAAAAAAGCATGTACTATTCTCAAGATGAATTAAAGATTAAGATATTTTTAAAACATTAAAGCGTAAAGTGCATAATTGATCTAGTGTCGAAGGAAATGGTGAAAATTTACAATTGTGTTGTTGAATGTTGCAAAGCTTTCTACCTCATGTTCGATGATATGAAGAGACAAGCTTTAGTTTGATTTTTTTTCTTTCTTTACTATTATCCTTTCATTCAATAAGGGTAGGTATCTTAGTTTTTATACTTTACCTGTTTAGGATTTAGGGTTTAGGGTCCAAACATGTCCTGGGACCTCAACATCCAAAATCACTATACATATAGGTGAGTACTCCCAATCCTATGACATGCCAACTATATCCAACGGTTTCAAGAATCACAAGGCCACAATATCCAATTTAACACACATATTACTTACTAATTATCCAACCACTCTCATTGCATGTTAGCATTCTTACACCCTAAAATAGGGCCTTGAAGTTTTAGGGGTATTTTAGAAGTTTTAGCCTTAGAGTGTTCGGAATTTTGTGACATGGCATACCGGTAATGTTTTCAATTATGATTTTTAGAAAATTAAATCAATTTCTGAAAATGAGTTTTAAATACCTTTAATTTTTGAAAATAGGACTGATTTGTAAAAGAGTCAAAATTGGGAGTTTTTATGAAGCAATTTAACCAGATTTTAAAATCCAAGCTAAATAAGCTCTTTTCACCAATTTATTTCACGTAAAAACTACCAAAAATTTGTGTTTGTCATCCATTGATTCTCTCTTGCTATTTCAATCAATTTTGAACTCCAAATCCTAATTCAATTTGATTTCTATCATATCTTAAGTTATAAACCTCTATAAAAACCAAGAAAATCACCCAAAAACTTTATCATCTACATCATCTTCTCCAAACGTGGGTTTTTCTAGATTTGCGTCAAAGCTCATTTTTCTCCATCAAAGGTAACCATTCGACTTTCTATGAGTTTTAAATGATATCTAGCCCCTTAAACTGAATTTGTAGCCATTGGAACACATGCTTTAAATAAAAGTCGAAAATTGGGTTGTTAATGGTGGATTTTGTGATTTTGCATAAAACGTGATTTGAAAGTGTTTTTCAACTTGTTTTAACATGATTAGAAGGTTTCTAAACTTACTTTGAAGTTTCGTTAAAGATTTCTTGAGTTTTAATGAATTTTCAAAAAATAGCCATAAAACATGTCAAAAAAATCGATACATTGAATTGAGTAATTTTGTGTAGTTTAAAGGTTGAGAATTAGTTAAAGGTGAATTATAAGATGAACATAATTAGTTTTAGGTGAAAAGATTAAGTATAGATCGAGATATTCGAATTTAAAGTTTGCTATGTTATAAGTTTCGGTTACATGAAAACTTAGTTTAGACTTATGTTTTGTATGCTTGTAATGAGTCCTTGGCTGATTTTTGGATGTATTATTGTGTGAATTTGTTGTGTTGAAGTTCTGGATTTGATAGAACATTCTTCGAGCAAGGTGAAAGGCAAGGAAAAACTAGTTTGAGCTTTCGACTTTTCGACGAAAGCATAATCAATGAGTGTTTGAAATTGCTACTTGTAGACATGATTCTTAGTGTTTATTGGGAGCTTAGGAATAGTTTAAACCTCTATCCTAAGTTCTGAGTGTAAGCTTTCTATTTTCCTTGTTTTATTTTTGGCAAATTTTGTGAATATGTGAATAACTATGAATTGATTATTATGATGCAATATTGTGAATTGTGTTATATTGTGGGTATATTAAATACACCGAATGTCAGTAATGATGTTGTGTTAGTGATATAAAGATGTGTAGTGAAAGTTTGCAAAAGCCGATAAGTATGTATGTGTTGCATTATGGAATATGATGCTAATGTAATAGGTTTTTGTATATGATAAACTGATTTTAATGCACTTATATGTTGACGAATATATGATGGCTTAATGAGTATTATTGTGGCACTTTAAGTGTAATTAAATTTGAATTCGATAAGTATGCATTGTGAACAAGTTTATGATGTGAATTGACGAATATGAACAAGATGATGTGCATCAAATCAAAAATTAAAAATGTGCAATTATGATTGGGATATTTTGGCCTTGTGACCTTATGAGATCATTGGATATAGTTGGCATGCCATATGATTGTGAGTACTCACCTATATGTGTTATGTGATTTAGGCATTGAGGCCCTGGGACACGTTGGAGAGGTAAAGGAATGTGAGCTAAGCTACATTCAAAGAGACATGTTTGGTGTGTTGGAGAGTGCTAGCTTTATGCTTCACTTTTGGGATATGTTCGAATCTCTGAGTCAATTGGTGTGTTGGAGATCTGTGTATACGATGAGTGATGATAGAGCTCACTTTATGTTTCATAGCCTCAAGTATCAATTATCATTTAAATATGATCTTATATGTTATGATAATACGATAAGAGACGGATGCTTTTAATTGTGGATAAAATGTTAAATGAGTTGATTTAAGTTACATGAAAATGTTAGTATGTTCTCATAGTAAATTGTGTATGTACTTGTGGATTGGGTGTGAATGCTTCTAAATATATATATATATGTTGTTTTAGTTTTGACGAATTATTGTTAAATGAATTAATGAAGCATGAACATGTAATTCTGATTCGAATGGAATATGGTTGTGAATGTGTTGTAATATGCTCTAGATTGACCTTTGATATTGTGTGTATATTGTGGTTACTTTGAGCATTCACTGAGCTTGTTAAGCTGATCCACTCCCTTATTAAACTTTACAAATTAGTTGTGTGCCGATGTGAGCGGTGAGGCTTTCTAAGGGGTGATCCAAGCAAGTCCATTTTTGTTATTCCTAGGTGTTTATTATTTGGTTATGTTTTGGGAATAAGGCAATGTGGTAGTCTTTGTGCTGATATTGGATATGATATTTTGAGTTGTCTCTATCATTTAATTACTCTTAAGAATTTGGGATTTGTTTCATAATATGTTGAGTATGGCTCAGATTTTCTTTTGATGTTTGAAACTATTATTATGGTCGTTTCAATGTTTATTTGTTGATGATATGATAGCATATTGAACTAGGACAAGTTGGAATAACTTATTTGCTTAAAAATGTTGTATTTTTCAATTTTGGAGCAAAGGTATTGATATTCATGTTCTAAAAATGATGCCTCTGTGTTTTGAGACATGTAAGAAGTGAGAATTGAGATTTGGTATCAATACTTTTACTCAAGTATCGATACTCAGGGTAAATTTATCGATACTTCGCGAAAAGTACTGATAATTTTTGAGATTTTTTTTAATCGTGAAATAGAATGCATGTTTGTTATCATTTTTCCAAGCAGTATCGATACCTCTTGAGTAAAATACCGATACCACATCTTTAGTATCGATACCTATGTTGCTATTTTAAGATGTTACTAAATCAGACCTTATGCATGTTCTAAATTGTTTATAAGACTAATTATTGTAAATTTAACATGTGATAATGATAAACTAGCTAGTATGATTGACTTAAGGACGATGCAAATAGCAAATTGATGGATGTTTTGTTGGAATGAGCTTTTACTTGTTGGTTATGACATGAGACGGTGGTGGAATCCTGATATTCGGGCTTAGCGACTAGGCGGGTATAGGGTGTTACAAGCATATTTTGCAAAACACTATTACTTTCATATAACATTAATATATCATGTATACATTTGCACTTCTCACAACAATTATCATATCCACAAATCACATATTTGAGCTTCTCATCACTATGCACAAGTTCAGAATCATGCAAGCACATAAACCACAAACAAATTTAGATACAAAAAAACTTATACTTGGAATTTAGAGTAGGGGTTTAGGCTACCACTAAATTCCCAAATACGCATGACTCGTGTTTACGTGTAGTGGTTCCAAATACTCACCACTAATACTTTCACTGAGAAGCCAAAAGCTCAATCTAGCTTTTTCTTTAACTGGTTGAAAGCCCTAATGAATCCAAGGCCTCACACACAACAATCATACAATAAATACAATCAAATAATGGCTAAGGATTCAATCAAACCAACCAAAACACAAGCCTAAGTTGAGTTCTCAAGTAGTTCAAAACCATTAACATAACAAACTTAAAATGCTCAAAACTCGATCTACGCTTAACCTTTTTGCCTAAAATGATTTTTGTTCATCTTATTAATCATCTACGCCTAATTCCCAACCTTTAAATTATACTAAAATGATCAGTTCATGGTATTGACATTTTTTGACATCTTTTAGGCAATTTTCACAAAATTCATTAAAACATGATAAATCATCAACGAAACTTCATTTAAAGTTTAAAAGCCTCTTAAGAACATTGAAACTAATAGAAAACACTTTAAAATTACATTTTTACCCAAAATCTTGAAGTCTACCATTAATGACTCCATTTTCGGCTTTTATTAAAAAATTACGATTTAATGGCTAATATTATGGATGATTAAATGAGTTTTGATACAAATTCGAAAAACCCACGTTTGGAGAAGATGATGAAATCTATGGAGTTTTTGAGTGTTTTAAAGAGATTCTATGGATGTTTAAGGCTTGGGTGTTGAGAGAAATCAAAAGCTTATATTTTGATAATCAAAATCGAGCGGAGAGAGCTAGGGAAATCAAAGGGACGACAAGCACAATAAAGGGGAAAAACTGACCTGAAAACATGTTGATGGGGAAGAAATAGGTTCAATTTTATAAACTGGTAAAACTGCAACATAAATGCCAACTATTTTGACTTTGTTACAAATCAGTCCTCTTTCTAAAATTAAAGATTTCTCAAACACTTTTTCAAAAATTGATTTAACATTTATAATGTCATAGTTGAATTATAATTTTGGTTTACCATGCTACAAAATTCTGAGCACTCTAGAGTTAAATTTCTTAAAATACCCCTAAAACTCCTAGGCCCTATTTTGGGGTGTTACACAAGTATACAAAGGAAAGCTCAAGAAGTTTGGGATGGACATCCTTAAACCTTAAGCCACTCCTATAAGGCCTTCCACAAAGCTTCACAAAGATGAAGAAAGTAAATGTGTAGATATTAAATTATATAGGTTTATGATTGGTTCTTTACTTTATCTTACCTCAAGTAGATCGAATATTATGTTTAGTGTTTGCTTGTGTGCTAGATATCAATCATGACCTAAGGAATAACATTTATAAGTCATTAAGAGAATTTGTAGGTACCTTAAAGACACTCCTAATTTAGGACTTTGGTATCCTAGAGATTCATCCTTTAGCTTGCATGCTTTTTTAGATGCGGATTTTGGAGGTTACAAACTACATAAGAAAAGCACCTCCAATACTTCTAAATTCTTAGGCAACATGTTAATTTCATGGTTTTCAAATAAAACAAAATTGTGTTGCGTTATCCACCACTGAAGTGGAATACATATCCGCCAATAGTTGTTGTACTCAAGTTTAATGGATGAAACGACAACTTAAGGACTATGGAACTGACATAGATACCATTCCTATTAAGTGTGATAATACTAGTGTTATTTGTGTCACTAAAAATCTCATCCAACATTCTAAAACTAAGTATATTGAAATAAGACATCATCTCATTAGATATTATGTCCAAAAAAGTGATATTGTTAAGAATATATAGACACTTTGCATCAATTCGCTGACATTTTTACAAAAGCTTTAGAAAAGGAAAGATTTTGGACACTTAGGAGATAACTAGGTTTGATCACCGATCTACCATAATTTGGTATGACCAATTAGGATTTCTTGGTATATTTAAAGAGCTTATTCTTGAGCAAAGTAGCGTATCTTTCATAGTTTTGTAACATTTAGATTTTTAGTTCATAAGTTTAAATGTCTCATTTTTACTCATTTTGGGACCCAATTTGGCTAATGGTTCCATTGGGGGGCCTAACATGTGGTTGGGTGGTGTAGGGACGTGTTGGAGGTTGAAAACGAGCAAAAATGGCACCAAAGGAAAGGGTATCGTGATATCCATACCTTGGAATTGCGATACCTCTAACAATATGGAAGATTGAAGACCACCCTTCAGTAGTATCATGATATCCACTTTAGGTATAGCGATATCCTATTCTGGGCATCGCAACAATGAAATCACGAGGAGGACAAAATTGGACAAAAAGGGGTAATCTTTGTCTACCCGATCCACCAATCATCCAAGACCTGTGTAGGGGCAATTTTGACAATAAAAATTCATCAGCATTTAGCCTAAAATAGCCAATTTTGGCTGAGGAGAGACACACACATTAGTTTAGTTTTAGCCTTAGGTTCTCTAGGTTTTCTTTTAGTTTTTTCTTCAACTTTTTTAGGGTTTTCATTTTCTCTTCTTCTTTCTTAGTTTTAGAGTTTATTTTTCTACATTTACTTTTTATTCTTAGTGTTAGTTTAGTTATCATTGTCACTTAGGTTTATTTATACTTTTAGCCCTTGTGCATTTGTTGTAAGACATTTCTAGCTTTAGTTTATCTATTTCAGTTTCTTTTACTTTAAATCAGCTAATAACCAAATTGTATATCCAATTTATCAACTAAGGACCAAATTGTGTACTATAAAATCATATTAGTAGTCGCTTAGACTCTATAGTGTATGTTATTTATCACTCAATCGATATCTCCTTTGAGTTTGATCCTTGGAATACTCTAGTATTCCATTATAACACTACAAATATTACAACTGACCTGTATGCATGCAGTAATATCGTGCTTTAAAATTGTTGTATAAAATCGTTTGGTTTATGCGCACGTGCAAATGCAATCATCCACCTTATTTTCACTTTGTGTTAAATTTTTTGGATGCACTTTGAATGATTATTAAACTTATATATATTGTATTGCAAAAGCATGCTTGTATGATTTTCATAGCTCTTATATGCAAAAAGATGCGGGGAGCTTAATATGTTTGATTGATCTATTTTGACCTTATTTGTCTAGCACGACTTTTTTTAATGCCCTTAAACTTGTTAGAATGAACTTTATTTGGTTAACATAGTCAGTTTTTTTTAGTGAACCTATTATGCATTATGAATCATATGCATCATGGTTACTTTTTGCATTTTCATGCATATGTAATCATTATGATTTATCTAAGAGTCATTTTAGGACACTTAGAACACTTTAGGACTTAAAAATTTAGTTTTTGGAGAATTTCTACACTTAGAAAACATGTTTGCAATTTGGTATTGATACCATTTTAAAATTATTGATACTTCTATAAAATTATTGATACTCGTCTAAAAATATCGATACTTATTGGGTTTTAAGAGTACCTACATCGAGAGTTTTTCAAAATAGTTTTAAAACAACAAATTTCCTTTCCTCTTCATTCCAAAAACTCTCTCTTCCAAACATCAAATCTCTTTAAAATCTATGATTTTTTAATCTTAACACTAAAATACTTTTTAAACCATTGTTCAAGATTTCTTCAACATTACTTCTAAGGTTTTCCACATTTAAACATTTTTTAGGTAAAACCTACACTTTTTCTATTTTTAGATTTTATGAAATATAGGTTAAAATGTTGATTTTTGATGAGCTATTGGGTTGATTTAGACTCTATGCAATGTTTTTTATTTCAAGGGGAAACCTATTACTAAACCTTTTTCTCAAAATTTTGTCTCAAACCTTTTGCCCAACTTGTGTTCGACAAAATTCCTAAACTAAATTTTTTATTGTCTAAGTGTGTTTATAGTGTCCTAGAATTGGTGCCTCATCTTCAAATCCTTTTAGTGGGTTTAGATCATCATTTAATGACTGTTCTCATTCCGTATTGAAACGAGAGTAGTTCGATAGGAATTTTGCGTCAAAATGAGTTTGAGAGTTTAAGAAGATAGATTTTGCCATGTTAGAAGGTGTTAATTTTTCTTATCTTCTGATTTTTCAAAGTTGGGGTTGGATTGAATATTTAAAAAATTTTCTCATCAATTTACATTAATCTTATTCGAGCCTTTTACTCAAATGCCAAACTCGAACATGATAAGTCTGGTGATACCGTAATTACTATAACCTTTTTTTTTAATGAACACCCCAATTAGACTCGCTTTAGATGATTTCAAAAATCTTCTTCATTTGTCTTCCGGAGGTACTTCTAATGAAAGAGGAGCCTACAACCCCACTTTTTATACTGATTCCATACACGCATTCAAACTCAATCTCTATGATAGTGTTCTCCATCTTATTATTCCTTGGAATTTACGTCCTATCAAAAAACATGTCATGCTTCACTCCATCGAGTATTGGTGGATTAATTTCGTCTAATCTGATAGGTGTCCCAACCTAGCTGATGCAGTCGTAAGCCAACTAAAAATCTGACAAAGGCAAGTGCACCTATCAATTAATATTATAGCTACAATGAGCACATATATCATTCCCATGAAGACTAAAAGTGCTAGTAATTACCGCCTTTTTATTATTTAACCAACAAATTGGAGTGATTGGTTAAAACTAAAATTAACTAATTAAATTAACTAAAGAATACGATAAAGAACAAATTGAAAAATACTAGAGTAAACAACCAAGAAATGAAACAATACTCAGGAAAGAATTCACCTAAAATTCATCTTTCATTATCAATTTATATTATGCAATTTCTTCACTTAGTATTTTGATATGTAAAAATCCCTAAACTATGCTAATATCTCTCTTCAAGACTAAGAGCAACTGACTCTAGGTTGATTAGTTGAAATTTCTTTCTAATTAAAATTCCTATTATCGTATTAACTTGATCTATGGATCCCCCTATTAAATGTGACTCTAATCCAATAGATTTATGTTGTCCTATTTTTAGGATTGCATGCAAGTCCACTCAATTATGCTAAATATACTCTTAAACAGGGTTTATTCCTCCTCTGATTCAAGCACATCCAACATGGATCAATAGTCTATAAATATTAAACCCAGAATTAAGCACGCATAATTGAGAACAAGATCCAAATATTTATTGCATAAAAATAGAAATCAAATAAAAGAATCTATCCTAGGGTTCATCTATTAGGTATTTGGGAAAATTAGTTCTTAATTGCAAATAAAAACATCTAGAAGATAGTATAACCTTAAGAAACAAAGAAACTCATAATAAACTTCAAAGGAATCAAGAGAAGATCTTCAATCCTGATGGACATCTGCTTCAGAGTCGCTTCAATGGTGTTTTTCGAGTTGTTTTTCTTGATTATTCTCATTCAACTTGCTCTCATCTTCTTATCTTTGTCATTTATAGGTCTTAGAATGCCCGAAAAACCTAAAAACTACGTTTTTTCATAGGTTTGGGGTGTAAATCACAAAATCCACACGGAATGGTACATGGCCATGTGACAGCCTGTATGACTCACACGGCCATGTGTCCAAACCCGTATGGCTTTTGAAACTTGCTCTGTTTTTTTATTTTCACTTGCTTTTTGCTACTTTTACTCCAAAATTCTCTCTTAAGTATAAAAACATGAACTTAAAGGATTAGGAGTATAAAATTCACCATTTTACATTGAATAATCATCTAAAAATTCATTAAGAACAGGATTAAAACATGTTACTTTTAACCCTTATTAAATATCCCCACACTTAAGCATTTGCTTGTTCGCAAGCAAAATCCTCAACCCACATTCAAATTAACTTTTTTCAATTTTTCATTTTTATCAATAATGTTTCAAGATAATTAGCAAACAATCATGTATTAGAAATTCAATTAAAAGGACACTAAAGATTCAAGTAGTCCAAGTCAAAATTTTAAAATCAGAAAAATGCATATGTTTCCCTTTATCTAAATAATTATCTTAAATTCAAAAGCAACAAGGATTGACATCTTCATTCAAGATCACTCAAAGCACTCAAAATGTTTAAGGTTCAAATATAATGCACTAAATAGTCAAACGAGAAATGTTATTACCATAAGCTTGCTTGAAAAATCAAATCTCCACCACTATACAATGAGATGACACACCGATCAAGAGGTCTTTACAAGATTGTAATGGAGCTTAGGTTAAGGGTATGGAATAGGTAGAACAGTTGGTTATAATCAAGAATTCACTTGATAAGTTACCAAACTAGAAAAAACATCAAATGTTGAATTAAAAGAATTCACATCAACAAGAAATAAATAATAAAAATGAGCTTTTCAACACAATATGAAACTAACGATTCAAGCTCAACCATTTTTTTTTCTCTTTTTTTATTATTATTTTGAACAAGAAAAAAAATAGCAATACAAATGATGAAAATGACTTTTATAAAGGGGGAGCCATTTATTCAAAAACAAATTTGCCAAATATTTTGTTATATCAGAAATGGGAAGATTGTTAAACCAAACTTTATTTGAAAATATGTTTTGATATAACAAATTAAAGTGCTTTTGAATAAAAGTCAAAATTGGAAGAAATTGGCAAAATGATATTTCAAATGAAGTATAAGAGATAAAATTTTGAATATTATACTTTGAAATCTTAGAGAAATTTTTTAATTAATTTTTTAAATCAAGTTAAAATGATTTCAATCAAGTTAGAATTTTTTTCAAAGAAGTTAAATTGTTTTTAAACAAGTCAGCATAGCTTTAGGCTAAAAAATCAAAATGTTAAGGGAGTTTGTGTCTTAAGGATTCGGGTAGAAACCTTAAGGGAGTTTGTAAGGTTAAACATTGTCCTCAAATGTTATCAAATTAGTGAATTTGGAAAAATTCTTAGTAGTGGAAAGTTAATGTAATGGAGTAGGTAATTGGGGTCGAACCATTCTAAATTCTTGTGTCAAATTTTTCTATCATTATTCTCTAGTTTCCAAAAACTTTTTAAAAGCCAATTCACCCCCTCTTGGCAATTTTAGTTTGATTATTTGAGCTAACATTAACAAACAAAACTGGTGCACCCCAAGGTGACACGCTCAGTCTAATGAATCCGCGATCAATCAATTCTTACAATTAAACTTTAAACTCTTTTAACTCTGTTGAAGTCATTTTGTATGGAGCAATGGAAATTACAGCAGTTCCCGACACTAATTCAATTATAAATTCTACTTCTCTATCCGACGGTAACCCCGATAATTCTTCAGGGAATACATCTCTGAATTCTTGCACAATTGGGACTTGCTCCACTTTTGCTCCTCTCAATCTTGCATCCGGTACATAAGCAAAGTATGTTCACATCATTTTCTAACCAACCTTTGAGCTATCAACGTTGTTATAATATTAGTAACACAATCCATCCACTTAGTTTCAACATTAACTAGTTTGTGATTTTGACATCTCAACACAATCTGTTTCTATCTACTGTTAGCAATGGCATTATGTATGATCAAACATTTCATACCAAGGATGATGTCATACTCGTCAAACGATAAAAATATCAAATCCGCAGGAAACTCATAACCTAGTTTTTCCAGTGGACACTTCTTACAAATCTTATTAACTACGACACACTATCTTAAAGGGTTCAATACTCTAACATCAAACTCAGTCAATTCTACTGGCATATTTTTCTCAATTACTAATGTAGTGCAAATATATGAATGCCTTGATCCAGGATAGATTAAAGGCATAAATAGTAACATAAAAAAGACAAAAAGTATCAACAATCACATTAGGAAAAATGGCTTCTTTTCTAGCCCAGATCACATATGTTCTGGTGGGAGCTCGACCCTCAGACTTCACAGTCACTTCATGTGCGGTGCTATGGCTAATTCCTATACTATTTTTGGATCCCTATTTACTACCTCTCTGTAGGGTGTTTGATGATTTAGTGATTTGCTCGGTGCGAATTTTGATTTTATGCAAACAATCCTTTAGAAAATGCTCTGGTGGTTCATATCAGAAACATGCTCCACTCTTCAATTGACATTCATTAAAATGTCTTTTACCACAATGCTCATATATCGATTTATTCTAATTATGGACATTTCCCGTATTGGTTACTGATGTGGCTTAGGGTCTCGAATTTTCATGTCGTGATCGTTCTCTCCCCGAATAACTAGAATGAGGCATGAACCTATTTGAAACAGTTTTGAACCTTTTCAATGGAGGTGCATGACCTCCTCCAGACGTAACAATGTCCAGAGTGTGAATATTGCAACTAAAGATATAGATTTGAGGCAGTGTCCGCAAGTATACGAGTCAGGTTCTAATATAGTTTGTTTGCAATGAAACACTTGGTAAGTATTCCAAGGATCATACCTAAGGGGTTGCAGTTTGGGGAAAACTACTATTAAGCTAATTACCAAAAAGAATTACTAATCTACTCGAGTCACGAATTAGTAGTGCTGATCAAGAAGCTAGATGATAATAATAAACTAAATAAATTGAATTAAATATAAATATAATCCTAAGTTCATGTATCTGCTTCTCCTATCCCTTGTTTTGACTATGCAAGTTCCTTTAGCCTAGATCCACTTGTTTTACCTAATTAATTATTGATGTAGGGTTCTAATCAATTAATTAGTCGATACCCTAGTAGGATCTTCTGGTCTTCCACTAAAATAACAGTCCAGACCAGTTCGGGGTTAAGGTGTTCACGGATGGGTCATACCAATTTTGGGTTAATTCCCACCTAAATGACTCCTTATGGTCATCAAGCCTAGGGTTTAAGTTCTTCTTCTTCCAAATAGTTGATCCACTAAAAAACTTTATGATTCAATCAATTAATTAAGTTAAAGCAATTGAAACATGCAAAATATGTATAAAGCATAAATTGATTATAATCTTTACACAAACATTCATCTAGTAATGTTAAAGAAAGAAATATAAAGAATAGAATAAGGAAAAGAGATGCTCATGGATTTATCGATGAAAGCATGGCTCTGGAACAATCTCTACTCATGTAGGTCTCATTTCGGAATAGGATTTTCTGATTACAAGAACATAAAATAACCTAAGTAAAAAATAAGAATGAAAGAAAAACCTAAGAATCAAAACCCTCAAATTGAGTGTTTAAACTTATTACAATGGCTTTTATATAGGCTAAACTCGAAATATTAAGGTGCTTAAAATATTCTTGAAGTTCTTAGAGTTTGATTAGGACAGATACTCCTAATTTCCCAAAATGTAATTAAAACGTGCTAGAATTTTTAGGCTGTACAGGGGCTTGGTTGCAACACATGCCTGCGATGTTGCAACTAACCACAGGGGGTATGTCGTAACACAGGAGGGTCGTGTCGTGAAATCAAGGGCAATTTTACTCCAGAACTTGTTTTTAGATTTTGTCATCAACGTTGAGACATCAATATATTAGTGTCATGACATAGGCATCAATTTTACCCCAAATAGACATCTTTAGCTCCCGTCTTGACCTATAAGACCATGTAACCTTATTTAGATATATAGAATGTAATAAAAACTACTAAAAAGCATAAATTACTACTTTAAGTATGAAAACCTAAATATATACTAAGATGCTTTGATTTAAATATAAAAAAAGCTAAAGTTTTGTGTAAAAAGGGTACAAATAATAGTTTAATTCATGGTAGATTAAAGGGGGATAGGAACTAGGCGTACTCCGTTTGCCTGAATCCTGATGTTTCATTTCAACTAGCTTCTTGTCGTTACATATATCCTCCATTTTCTGTTCTCTATCCACCAGAGTAATAAACTCATTAACTTCAAGACCTTCAACCAATATTTGAATTTCTTCATTCATGCCTTACTCAGAGCGAGAAAACAATTCAGCTTTGGTGGAAACTATCTTTGTACCATATTTACTAAGTCGAACAAATTTCCTCTCATACTCCTCCACTGGCATTTTTTTTTGTTTTAACTCAAGAAACGCTCTCTTCTTTTCCAAAAACTGTGAACTAATATATTTCTTCCGAAATTCAGTTTGGAAAAATTCCTAGTCTACACTTTCTTTCGAAACCACTGCATCAGTGTAGCCTACCATAGATATGCTTCTTCTTTCAGTAAAAACACAATACACCTCAAACAGTCCTTTGACAAACACATCAACTCATAAGAACCCATTGTGTATTTTCTAGCCAATATTCAACTTTAGCTGGACCATCATCTATTTTCCCTGGAAATTCCTCCGCCTCACACTTCTAAAGTTTTTTGATTGGGGGTCTATGCAAAGTTATCATGTTTAAATCTTGAGAATGTTGAGTTACCGAAAAAGACATAGTAGGACGTAGAGGTTGCAAAGTCAAAAGGTGAGTTTGCAGGAACGTAGAATACCATCCATTCATCATTTGGAAGAAGGCACCACATGCCTCACTTCTAAGCCCTTGAGTTGCGAGTGCACTTTGAACAGGTCCTTGCTCAGAAGCTAGAACATTATTTTCTACTTCGTCAAGTGTAGCATGATTGAACTCAATAGACATTTTTAATCTATATGAAAAAATAAAATAAAATCGGATTAGAAGTTATCACACTATTACCGGTTATAAGTGGCATTTATTTTTAGACTCGTGTTCACTACATTTTAGTCCTAGAATTGACTAAATCAAAGCTCTGATACCACTAAATGTAAAACCCTTTACTTGATCCGATTTCCAGACTTGAGCTACAAAATGTTACCATGCAAGATTCACACGACATACATATACAATTTACATGGTGGATCTTGCCACGAACTAATATGTGGTAGACCGATCCTACGAATTGACTAACTGAAAAAATTTTCCATAGACACAACTATTGCAGAAAGTAATGCAGACACCTTATGTCGTAATTTACTGCAGATACCTAAATGGCAAACTGTTCTACGGATACCCACACTAATAAGTTCCGTGAAACATAACATAACTTGAATTCATTTTATTTACAGACGTCAAAAGATCCCAAAGTAAACATCTTCAAAATTTAGTGTATTTGCTTACAAAATAACCATTTGTTTAAATACATGCCACTTAGATGAACTAAACCAAAATCAAATGTCTACTGCAATTCTGATGGATAGTGTGAACTTCTTGCTGATCCGATGGTTACACTCTAAATATTCAAAATCTATAAGATAAAAGCAACCTATGTGTAGGTATTAATAATACTTAGTAAGCTCATACAAACTCGATAGTGAACTTACCTCACATGATGAGTATATGATAATTTATTATGCAAACATAGTTTACCTATCGATCAACACAATTCACCAACAAAACAAGTGCATATACTTTATCTCATACAGTATATCAAGCACACAACATGACACTATAACATACTTCATATCTAATTCATTCATATACCTTTCATTGGCGCAGACTCAGATTTTTAATATGCAAGTCTTCCATTATCCATCATTTCTTAATTCACAAATTTCACATTTCATATGTTTTATAATACCCAATGAGCATCGTAAAAGAACTCAAAACACATGTATGCTTCACATCAAAGGCTCATCCGAGCTAATCACACACAGAGGTATCAGGTTACCCGTCCGGGCTAAACTTTTATCGACACAATGAAAGCCTGACCATGGCTATATATACATTTAAGGTTTCCAGCCCAAGCTAACCCTTTAAAATGACAACAGATTATCAGTCCAAGCTAAATCTGTGTCGCATGTATCTTTGAGTCCACAACAAATGTCGGATCTCAAAATTATCAAGAAATAACATGTAACCATGCGTACGAGTCTTCTACTAAGTTCATCGAGCCTCTTTCATTTTGTAATCTCATTCACATTCCTTTGTATTATAATTTAATATTTCTTTTTTATGTATTTAACAAACCAAATCTGACTTACCATATTTTCAATTATACAATTAAAGAACAAAAGAACTTACCTGACGAAACGAAAATAGACTAATCGAAAAAGGTCAATCTACAATCTTTCCTTTTCCACAATTGTCTTTCGATTTGTACAACGCTTGATCTTTAACATAATTTAGTTTAACTTAGAAATTCCTAACACTACACATCAACTTATAATGTGTTTAAACCAGTTTCAGACATTCACTCTTCAGTCCTTATTGTTAAAAATAACAATTTTTTGCTTTACCAAGTAACTCTTTTTCATACCTAAACTTCTAACCACATCAATTAGCATCAAAGTTTCAAGTGTCTCGATGACAACACTTCAAACCTTTAACAATTTTGAAATCAGATGCACAGTTTAGCTAAATCAAGTTAACAGGTTCTCAAAGACATAAAACTCATGAGAAAAATACCACAATTTTCTTACCATGCAAGGCCAAAAGTTACAGAAATTCTTGAAACTTTCTTTTCCTCCTACAATGGTATGGTTTTGGTGGAGAAGGTGAAAATGAAAATCATTCTCTTTCTCTCCATTTAAATATCTACTCACATGTCTATTATATGATTATTTTACTAATGTTTTAACATCTATCCATCAAAAAAAAAAAGCATCAATCGTCCACTTAATAAGAAAAGTGGATAATTTCTATATAAAACCTTTCAACTCATAGAGGTCAAGATCGACTAACTCTTACCACCTTCACAATTTAGTCCCTATACTAAAATCAATTATTTAGTCAATCAAATCAATAAATCAAGATTTCATATAACACTATCATAGACTAGAAGATATTAAATATTAAAACTTACTGGCTTAATAATTGATAAAAGAGATTCCAAAACCATTGTTTCCGGTACTACTGAAAATGGGTTGTTACACACTAGTTGTCTAGTATGAACTAATATTAAGCGATATTATGTAGTCAGATCGTAATATAGAAAGACAACTTATATTAGTAAGCAAACCTAATTATGTTCAGAAAGACAACTTATATTAGTAAGCAAACCTAATTATGTTCTTAGTCTAATAAAAAATGAGCAAACAAATTAAAAGATTGATACACCGTCGATCAAGTCTAATTAGGGAGATGCTTTATCTTAGGAATCAAAGTTGATGACTCCTAGAAGATAAAGACATAGATGTGACTGACTGAACTGATACTATATTAGACTGGATTATAGATTTATTCACTTGTGACATTCATAATGTGTCATACCTTAGTCCTGAGTGGATGATGGACTATGTATGCGTGAGTCAAATACTTTGATGTAAGTAAAAGTTTTAGTTCGAATAGATAATGAACAGAAAGATGGTACATTGGGTATATAAATTTTGCAATATGTAGCATCATTCATAATAGTGGAATTCATAGCCTACAACATGAGTAAATGATATCTCATTTGCATTACATGATAGATGAAAAGTAAACATGGTCACAAGTTGTTTGTCTTTGTGATGAATAATTTAATTACTATTTGATAGTAGTTGACTTTTCATGAAGGAAGATGTAATGGTTATCATGAGATAAAATAGGATCATATTGGGGGAGCTAGTTTATCCTAAAGAGATTAAGGATATCCTATGAGGGTAACACACTTACGACAAGGTCATAGGATGAGCACTGATCAAGTAGCTTCTGTTATGGTATATAAGTGGAGAAAGCTCAATCACAATATTATAGTGGAATAACTTTGTAACTAAATGGGTTTATAATTAATAGCAAAGTATTGCCAATTATAAGGACCAGAGAGATGTTTAGTTAAGGTTTTGAATAGGTTAAGAAGACCTGGTGCTTACCACGCAATTAAATCGATGAAAGAATGTTGATTACCTAAAAAAAGATAAAAGAATCTGAGAAGAAAAGAGGAAATACAAAGTTTGAGATTTGAGAAGAAATGAAATAAAAATGTATGTTCTTTTTTGTTTTTGAAAGGAAAAATGGGCTAAATAAAGGCTATATGCCAATTTTTTTAATTAGGCCTTTAGGTGTCGTTTTTAATATTAATTAGGGAAATATGTAGCTTTTAGGAGAGAGAAATGGAAAGCACGTCTAACTAGGCGCACTTTCTGCATAGATGGCAGTAAAGCATGCCCAATTGGCAATATTTTTGTTTCTCTCTCCAGGGCTAAGGCCTTTTATTTTATTAGGGTAAGGGTTTCAATTTTTTAGGGTTTAGGGTATTGTAAAAGTTTTTAGAGTTTTTGACTGAAATGACAGAAGTTCTTAGGTAGTTTTGAGGGGTCAATGATGTGATAGTATGCCTCAACACACATACATTTCATATGTCATGGCAAGATAGGACCATCACTTGAGAAACTCATCTTGGGGAAATCAGGTTTTGGGGGCAACGATGTTTGATACAATCAGGGGTCAAAGTCTAGGTAGAGGTCCCAATCAATAGTCTTGATATGGTCGCGAGTTTGAGTATAACCAGGGGCTTAGTGATGATTGTTGTACGATTAGGAGTTCAAGCTTTTTGGATAACCGCAACAATGCCTTATATATACCACACATAATATTGACGTCATAATCATACAGAAAAACTTTAAGAACTTCTGGTGTAATCAACATAATTTTTTTCTTAATTTCCAAGCAGTTAGTATCTTGAACCTTTCATTCTTGTCTGAAAGTTGACACCAATGTGGACACAAGAGGGCTCTTAGGAGTAGAGCGGATGTTCCAGCACAGTAAAGGTCAAACTTGGGTCAGCACAACAGTGGTTGTAGTTATTAATGGGTTGTGTAATAACGAAAATCATCATCACCCTGAAAGGAGCATCACCTTTATTGCGCCGCAACAATTGCTTCCCACCTGAGAGTCTTCTCGTGTCTACGACGATGCCAGCCTTCGAATAAGAATAAAGGTTAAAGGTACCAGTTGCCTAGAACTGGAGAAAAAAATTACACCGATTATAGTGGGAAGCCCTAGAGTTTTTTTTGTACAAATATGCCATCCAATTTCTTTATGGTATTTATAAGGCATCATTTTCGGGTACTCGAAAAGATTGAGCTCATGGCCGCGTGATGACCATCAATTGGATCCCTTATTATACCTGAAACATTACTGCATAACAACCATTGATTGAGACCTCTATGTTAACTTCCACCCTTGACCGTAGAAAGAAAAATCACTCTATAACTGACTTCTCTAAGATAGGCTTCAGAGGCGATGATCCCATCTCAGCATGATATATGAAATGTGTGCGACTCGAAGCGATATTGCATCACTATTGACTCAAGAATACCTCAAACATAAACAAAATATTTTTAACGACCGAAATTTTTAAGATCGATGAATGGTTTATAATGGAGAAATAGAGAGGATTGGAGAGAAATTATATGATCGAGGGATGATGAAGCTTGGAATGTGAGAGCCATTTTATAGCCATAGGGAAGGGTTTGTTTGCAAAGGAAAACCTTGAAATTGTGCTGGAACATATTCTAAACGTTTTGAAGTGTTTAAAACGTTCAAATTATTCAAAGTGTCAAGCTTTTCTACCTTGGGTGAAAGGCCCCCAGCTGGGCGAGCTTTCTCTAACAAATTTCCTATATTCTAAAGGTGAAATGACCTTTGTGTATGCCTATTGAGCATGTTATGCAGCGTCGAATCACAATGAAATTATATGAATTTTGAACTCGTGATGAAAAGTATTTGCACCATATAATATGCAATGAATGTGTGTATTCGTAAATGAAATTCATAGCACATATTCTCTTTCTCCCTACATAATTCTCTTATAAAAGGCCTGTATTTTCATAACATAGACAAGCATCAAGTCAATATCAAATAGAATAACCTTGCATTATGGGTGAGAGTTGTATGTACTCCTTCGAACAACTCTCTACTTATTTTTTTGCATTTATTAATCCAAATTGTAATCGTTATTAAAATGAGTCGATGAGTGAAATCTGTTATATACTACGATGGTAAAATTTGTAATACAGAGTTCAAGGTAGTGTTTGTAGGAGCAGAGTCTATGGAATTTGCAATCAATAATACCATTCAAACGCGTGAGCCAGGGACAAGAATCAAGAGGAAAGCCAGGAAATCATTCCAAGGAAGAATTACGAGGTTGCAATGCAGATTTCTTACATCCGTTGACTCCTATAAATATGAGTTATTCGATGTGATTAGTGAGACGTATCTCGAAACAGTCATATCATTGCACATCTTAAACAAAATTGTTGTTATTGAGTTATATGTTGAGTTCACCAGTGCTAATAGATCTGGCCCATCTTCAATAACAGTTACGGCAAATACAGGTACTAAAGCTAAAGTAGAAAGTCCTATTATAGAGTTTTGCGGTGGGTTTTCTGGCCTCTTTCAAAGCAAATACTACGGTGTTCCTGAAACATCTATGGGCAGGCATTCATCAGTCTCCGGCATCGATCTAAACTTCAAGGGTCAATACCTATCGAGGTATCAGCGTAATCCAAATTTAGACACTCGGGCTTAACATTTAATCAGTGCATTTGATTTCAACTTCGGCACTAGGTCAATGTTATTGGGCGAAAGTAGTTATACTGGGGGATCATCAATGTACAATGGTTATTAACCAGTTGAATATTCTGTCGGGCACTTGGGTAACAAGAGAACCAATGACCTACTCCTTTCGACGGGGGCCGACAAGGGTACATCCAACACCATGCTCGAAGGTGACAATGAAGGCACAAACAAGGAAGGGGATGCAAGTGAGGAAAAAGGTACTATAGATGCAAACAAGGGGAAGGAGTCAGAACTTGAGCCAATTTGACATCGCGGTCATGATGGTTTAGAAGTGGCACTATTTTTCAAACCAGATCCGGTTACAATGGAGTTGGAACCTTGCGATTCTAATGATGACACCTCGAATAATGCTCTAGATCCAAATGCACGATTCATTGTGTATGAATCTCTGCCCCACATGATGAACATCAACCTATTGGTCGAGGGTGATTTAGACTTTTCGCGGCTTCTGCACAGAACACCTGGTCATGAAAGCACATATCGTGGTGTACGAGTACTAAAAACTGGAATGGAATTCCCTAAAAAAGATGTTTTTCTTGTTGCACTATAGCAGAACAGTATCAAGAATGGTGTAAACTACTACGTCACGAAGTCCTACTTTGAGAAATTTGAAAGAAAGTACACAATGAAGGTCGAGTTGTGTAAGTGGAAAATCATGGCATCTTACCAGAAAAAACCTGGATATGGATGATAAAAAAGTATCACAGCCCCCATACATGTGTTTTTGACTGGTGCAAGTTAGGACCATCCAAGGCTAGACTCAAACATGATTGCTATTATTATTCTACTGATGGTGAAGGCCAGTCGCTGGATTGAAATACTAGTGCGTATTATGAACATATGTAGACAGTACGAGTAGATTCCAACGTACTATAAAGTTTAGGTTACAAAATAAAAGGCTATAGAGAAGTTACATCATAGGTGGGAGGGTTCATGTAACTATCTATGGCAATGGTGTCAAGTATAATACCGGTATGTACCAGGTTCTGTAACCAATCTCAAAATGCACCCAGGGTACTGAAAGATGTGTCGTGGTACAGAACCCCTGTATTGCAACATCGCTGCAATTTTCTACAGGGTCAACCCGACCCATTCACACAACCTGACGGTTTAACCCTTAATACACCCGATTTTAACCCTTTAAAACACCTATTTTCTTATCTAAAATCACATAACTATCTTATTAAACCTAGCCTAACCTCTCCTACTTTCATATTTTGAAAAACCATTCTCAACATATTTAAACCCTAAACCTCCAATATCTTAAACATTCTATTTTCTCTTCATAAACTCTTCAATCAACATCGGTGCAACAAGAAATAGGAACATCGTGAGAAAGAAAGGAATTCAAATAGACTTAGACTAAGGTTAACAGTTCCATTGAATTGTTTGCTTACTACTTTATTAGGATTGAAATATCATGTCTCCTAGGAAAGTTAGGCGAACTATGGGAACAGAGCCATTGATGGTTCAAAATCCCTCTACCTTTCCAAATCTAAATGTTGAAAAATATTTTAATAAACTTCAAGGAAAAACATTCATTCAAAGAGGGGATTTGATCCATCCATGATTTTGTGTAAGGAAGTATGGCCTTTAGTAAGATATCACAGGTGCAGACATTTTTGGATAATCCCTAAAGACAATGTTGTTATCCCTATTGTTCAAGAATTTTACGCATCCCTATGGGACCACGAGTCTAGAAACACTGAAGGCCATATGTGGGAATTGATACTTATGCGAGGGAAAGAAGTGCAAGTAACCCCTCGAACAATTTGTGACTTTTATAATGCTCTATACTATGAAAACAATTTTATTGACGAAACTAATTTAGAATACTTTTGGGACATAGATATGGATAGCATTATAAACTTTTTAACTGAAGGAAATGGTGAATAGAAATATTGTTCAAGTACCAATGTTCTCGTATCTTTTCATCAAGCTATTATGTTTCCAGAGGCTAAGATTTGGATCCAATTTGTCTGCACGAAAACAGTACCTACTTTACATTTTTCTAACGTTAATACCTTTAGGGCAGTGTTACTTTATACTATTTTGCAAAAAAATAGGTATGTATCGATAAATGGATTTACTAGAACATGAAAAGATGCATTAGTGGCCAGAAGGTGAGTATCATCTTTCTTCATCTAGTGACGACTTTATGCAAAAAGACGAGTGTACCTATGACATCTACTGCTACACCATATTTGCCACAAGATTGGAACAAGCAACAACAAGAAACGACTGCTACAGAGATTGACACGAGCTTAAGAAGATATCAGTGAAAATAGTCATCCAAAGCTTGATTGGATGATATAGTGGATGCAAGAGTCGAGACCAATTTTCTAACAATTTACAAGGCAAAACAGCATCCAGGTCCTCAACTATACACTTAACATGTTTGAGCTAACAAATATAGAGCAATGAGAAGAAGTGCGTAACAACAAAAAGGATGAGGAAGATGATGGAAGCGAGGAAATAGATTTTGAAGAGGATGATTGAACATTTTTTTATTTTTGAAAACTTGTATTAATTTTTGGATGATTTTAATGGATTAATAAGTAATTTTTTAGTATGTTGTATTTTCTTTAAAATTTCTATGTAGGAACCCAACACGAAGGAGACACAAACAATTTGAGCTTTACACAATCAAAGGAGGAAGCACCCACCATTAGCAGCTGGAGCGACCACGATCAATCGGATAACTTCTGTCCTTATCTTTTATAGGCTACACATTGAGGACAATGTGTCAACTAAAGTGTTAGGGGTAACATAGAAATTTGCTTAAAGTTTTTACTTTTTCTTTGATTTTTCTTGTCTTTTGTGTACTTGATCTTGTAAAAATACAAGTGATTGGTTAGGAGCATATACATATGTTGCTTGTGCTTATGAATAAATTTGGTATCATGATAGGTGATTTTAAATTTTTTATTATGAGACTACTAAGTTCTATATGTTACACAGTAAATAGACATTAAGTAATCAACTATACCATGTGATATAGAAAATACAAAGAAACAAGCATGCTAGTATGAATGATAAGTGGTTGAATTTGTATTTGTTTAGTTGATTAAATTTGTGCATGTTGAGATATTTAAGGTTGACCTAAGGCAGAGTTTGAAACACATCCATAGCCAAAAAAGCTATCCTATTTATATTTCACCTTTAGTACCAATTTTTGATCCTGTTGACGCTTCTTGATGAACCGCATTACAAGCCCCAAGCCTGAAAATGTTAATTTCTATTTGCCTTTTTCCTTTGGTCCTACACTGCATGATTATAGACGTCTGGCCATACATATTGAGGGTTAAGTAGGTACATCACGATGGAGTTCGTAAAAATAGAGTGAAATAGGAAAGATTAGTGTGATATAGGAACTATAAGTTAGCCTAATGTGCGAAACAAAAAGAAAAACCCAAAAGGGGAATTGGTACGAGTAGAAAAAGTCTTAAGATAATGAAAAAACATTCATGAGTGAGATGTATTCAGAAAGAGAAAAGTCACAAAGTCACAAAAGAAAGAAAAACTCGTTCATTAGTGCACAATAACTCGTAAGGCTAGCCGTATCACTATGTCATGTTATGTCTTCCTATATACTGAGAGACAAGAAAGGTGAGAGAATGAGAAATAAGGCAGTGAGTGGTTAAGATCACTAAGGGTGAAAGAATAGGAACTAATACGATGTGTCAAACTATTTTTGTATTTGTAACCATTTTTTATGCTTACTATTTTTGAATTTCATACCTGTCCTAAGCCTTAGAACATTACAAGCCAAAAAGTCCTATGTGACCTAAAGTATCCTTATACATGAATGAACATCATACTGAACATATGAATA
Source organism: Gossypium stocksii (assembly GCA_020496765.1). Classification (NCBI taxonomy): domain Eukaryota; kingdom Viridiplantae; phylum Streptophyta; class Magnoliopsida; order Malvales; family Malvaceae; genus Gossypium; species Gossypium stocksii. The sequence continues at coordinate 64,097,112 of CM035622.1, read as the reverse complement.
AATGATAATTGTTATTCTGCTCGGATAATCAAAGTACTTTTATAATCTGTTAATGGATTTCTACAGGTGAGACCCTTAATACTTGTATACTTTGTAACATACTGAACTTGATGTTTATGGTCAAAAGTGGTAAGTCAATTACTAATCATGTTAAGGTTGTTTGTAAGTATGAAATGTCTAAGTCATATGCTATGAAGTCAATACTTGTATCATATTTGCTCAAAGGTTGTGATACTCTTGTGATATTAAGTAATAAAATTTATAAAAACTGATCACACCAAAAACTAACTAATATCACAATTTTAAAGGCAAGCGCACCTATCAAACAGTAGTATAGTTTAGTGGCAAGACCGAGTTATCGTACCCAAGGGAACCAAAAGTACTAATACTTACTTCCTTTCTATTATATAGCCTAAAAATAAAAGAGGATTGGTTGAAACTAATTCTAAAACTAACTAAAAGTGCACAAAAAGTAAATTAGGGAAAACTTTCGAGAAAAGCTAATTGATATGAGCAATACTTAAGGGAGAATCCACCTAGACTTCACTTGTTATTAATTTCTTGAACTAGATGATTTTTTCACTTGACTTGATCCGTAGAGATCCCTAACTTATGTTAATAGCTCCGTTGAGGATAAGAACAACTAATCCTAGGTGGTTAATTAAAGTTTTCTTATTAATTAACACCCCTAGGTTGCATTAATTCGATCTATGGATCCCTCTATTAGGTTTGACCCTAATCCGACAGATTTATGTCGCCCTATGTCTAGGGTTGCATACAACTCCGCTTAATTATGGTAGATCTACTCTTAAAATAGGGACTTTTGCTTCTCTGCCTAAGCACATCAAGTTCTTGAAGTAATACCTAGGATTATTAAATCAAGAATGAAGAACACATAATTAAGAACAATTCAAGTATTTATCAAATAATTCAAGAATAAATAATAACAAGATCTGTCTTAGGTTTCATTCCCCTCAAGTATTTGAGGGGTTTAGTTCATAACTAATAAAGAAAACATCTCAGAAGAAATAAGATAACAAAACATAAAGAACCCAAAAATCCCTGAAGGAATTTAGGGAGATTCTTTGTCTTGATGTAGAATTCTCGCTTCTGGGATGAATCAATCGGCTTCCCATGGAGTAATTCCTTGCTTTCACTCCTTGTGTTGGCAGAATTATAGCGCTCTTTCTTCAGAGAAAAGAGTATATCTTTAAAGTTGCCTCCTAGGGTCTTTATATAGAGTTTAAAATGGCTTTCTTAGCCCCTAAGTATCCAAATCTGAGTGAAATTGCACTTCCTCATGACAGGGACACGCCCGTGTGCCACGCCCGTGTGTGCGGGCCTGTTGATATTGGTACGGCCATGTAGTTTGGCCGTGCTTGTCGAGGGCTGGACCGTGTGGTCTTCGTGTGGCGCGGTCGTGTGCCACGACCGTGTGGTGACTTCTTGGGCCGTGTCGTTTTCACATTTTGGCCTATTTTTCTCGTTTTTGGTCCATTTTTCATTCTTTTCTCTTCCTTATACTCTCTTGGGTATAAGATATGAAAAAGAAAGATTAAGAGCACCAAGTCTCACAAAATTAATGATAATCCATTTGGAAATTAGGCTAAACATGAGGTAAAAATATGTATAATTTATCGTTTATCAGGTTGCCATTTCGTTGTCTTTATTTATGTTTCTTGAGGACAAGAAATGACTTAAGTGTGGGGAAGTTTGATCTACCGTAATTCGGTGTAGCAAATTAAACTAGTTTTCACACTTAAGGAGCCTGAATATAAGCATTTCCATTACATTTTAGTTAAGCCTCTTTAGTTTTACTTATATATAATAAAATGAATAAATTCAGTCTTTTATTGACCTTAAGGGCAGAATAAGGCCTAAGGGAGAGCTAACGTATTTCGTGAGTGTGTAGGAGACCATTAGAAGGCATTTTAGGCCGATACTGGATACTATGTCGTAACACGGGAGGTCCAATGTTGCAACATAGAGAGCATAATAGAGAAAGTACGAAATTGCCTTTGATGTTGCGACAGTGACTAAGGGTGTCGCGACATACCCCTTAAGACATCCTAATGAGGAGCATACTGACTTCTTTGTCACAACATAGGTCTTTTTGTGTCGCAACATTGACTCTAGGACGAAAAATAAATACAAAATAAAGGTATTTTGGTCTGCACAATTGAACTTAAAGCTCAAGAACGTCAGCTAACCTAGGGTTAAGGACGACAACCACTTGAAGGCTATAAATATGCTCATTTGGCACATGTTATAGACACCATTCCATTAGCTTAGATTCTTTCTTTAGATTTAGTTTTGTTTTCTTGTTTTCTTAGGTTTTCTAGAGTTTGTCTTTGTTTTATTTCAAGAGATCTGAATTGTGAAGGAGATCAACTTCTGTGGATTCACATTTATTATCAATATCAATCAAGCTTTTCTTAAACTCTTTAGTTCAATTCATTTATTATAACTAATTCTTCCATCTATTTCATGTTGTTTATGAAAGCCATGAGGAACTAATCCCTTTATGGGGGATTAGTAGGTGGGGGTATAATTTGTTAACTATTTTGTAGGGTCACTCAACAGATTAGCTGTTTGGGAAAGAAAGAACGTGAAACAAACCCTGGGCCTAACAACATCTGGAAGTCATCAAGGTCGGAATTAACCCAAATTTAGTTTTCCTCATTCATGAACACCTTCACCCCAAGCTAGGCTGAACTATGAGGTCAATAAGTAGCTCTTGCTGACTCGTTATGTTAGTGGAAGATCAGATTATCGAAGCAATTTAGTCACCCATAATTGATATTTGATTTACTCTCCTCTTCTATCTCTTGAGTTTTATTTATTTTATGTTATTTTAGTATTATTATTATAAAATTCATAAAAACCCTCTTTTTGCTCCCGTATTATAATTTATTTAAAAGTACTAATTAGGTCTTTTAGTGTTTAGGTTAGAATAGATCTAGCACTCGCCTTCCTTGGGTACGATCCTCGAAGTACATACCTGCTTCGTTGTAACACTATGTTACAACTCGACCTGTATACTTGCGGATACCACATTGTTATTCTATATTTTATTGCAGGATTCACACTTTGGATGTTAGTACGTCCAGAGGCGGTCACCTAACGTCTTCCAACTTGTGGGGCAGTCCCACGTAACTCAACTTATGGTTCCACTTGTACAAACAATATATTAGGTGAAACAGATAATAAACAAAAACATTTACTGCACAAACTAAATATTTATTGATAAATGATGTTTACCTCGTCACCAACGGGAATGTAACAGCCCAATTTTGAGTCTGATCGGAATAGGTGTTTTTGGGACCACTTAACTGCGTCAAAATATTTATTTTATTATTTTATTTCTGTTTGCAACATGATAGAATTATCGTACGAAAATTTTGTAAAGAAATTTTACCGATTAAATAGCTAATTTGGTAAAATGGACTAAATCGCATAAAGCAATAAGTATGAGTTTTATTAGTAAAATGGCTTAAATGGCTATGGCTTTATAATTAGAAGTACTTAAAGTGGAATTTACCTTCATTAATGTGTATGGACGGTGGTGGACAATTATGTCCATATTTTGTATGATTTTTATATGGTTTAATAAAGGTTAATTTTGTAAAATTATTTATATGATATTATTAACTAAAAACAAAGCTATATTATGTTTATTTTCCTTCATCTTCACCGAATAAGAAAGAAAAAAACCTAGCCATTTTTGTACCTTGCATTCGGCCAAGCTTCATTTAGCAATTAAGGTACGGTTTTTACTCAGTTTTTAATGATTTCTATGTTTTTGAGCTCGTTGTAGCTCAATATAGCTAGCCCGTACCTCAATTTCTGAAAATCTTGATGATTTTGAAATGTGCCATTGTTGAATACAAGTGTATTTTGATATTTCCTGCAAGATTATTGATGGTTGTTTATAGATATACAAGTTTTACTAAGTGAATTTTGACAAAAATGTGCATTAGGGGTTAAATTGAAAAAGATAGAAATATTGTGGTTAGAAATGTGAAATAAGTGAAGATATGGGCTTTTGAGAGACTATATAGAATTCAGCTAAATGCATTTACAATGGGATTTTGTGTATTTTGCATTTTTGTGTATTAAGGACTAAAGTATTAAAATGTGAAAATACAAAGGCTAATTTGTAAATAGGCCAAAATACATGTATATGAATTAATTGAATGTTTTGGTGAATAAAAGGATTAATTTGAATTCATATAGATCAAGATAAACAAATATCAGAACTTGATCGGAGGAAATAAAAGGTAGACGAGTAGACGTTGGATATACGAGCTAATACGAGGCAAGTTCGTATGATTGGAATCAAACTTAAATATGTATTTTAAATTGTTGAATTGTCTCTTTATATGATTGTTTGTATGAATGTTTAATGAATTATATAATTTAAATGCCTATTGGATATATGTTCAAATTGATTACCAAAACCCGTTTGAACCGTAGAAAGTCGTAGGATACAAGTGACATGTCACTAGGGTTACCGTTTGGTCGAGCTCTGGCATTTGTTGCGGACTCACCACAGCTCGTATGAGCTTACCGTTTTAGCTTTTATGAGTTTACCGTTCAACTCTTCAGAGCTTACTGTTTTAGTCCTTCGGGGCTTACAATTTCAACTCTACAGGGCTTACCGTTCAACTCTTTTGAGCTTACAGATTATCGACTCAGAAGGAGCATACTAATTCTGGCTCGAAAGAGCATACATGATGAATTGACAGATTACTAATTATACACAAAGTATGTCTCATCCGAGTATCCATCGATGTTTCAGAAGTTTCAACGGGCATTATATCGATATGAAACATAAAGATTATATGTTATAAAGGTTACATGGTTTACATGAATTACAAAGTTTACATGATGATTTACATGACATATGTTACATGAATTACATGTTTCACATGATTTGTATGTACATGAGTAAAGATGATATGAATGAATTGATACAAGAGTATATATGTTATGAGATGAATAGATACAAGAGGTATTTGAGATGTATAGATGAAATGTTATATGGTCCATAAGAATTATGGAAATGGAAGATGATATGTGACATGAAATATATATTTGTAACACCCCTAAACCCGGCCTGGACTTTAGGGCCGAATCTGGTGGTGTCGCATTGCAGTGCTTTTGATAAAACTTGGTCTTGCTTTGTAAAAGCCCGTTTGAAAGTTAAAACCTCTTTGCTAACATTACTAACCATTTAAAGACGTCATTACATTAAAACATTATTAGTTTGCTGTTATGTTTGAAAACTAAGGAAGTTGCGAAAACTTTTGTAATATTTTACAGAATCGTGATATTTTGAAAACAGTTATCGTTTTGGAAAAACTGCATCCTAATACTAGCAGATATAAAACTTAACATAGTAACCCCAAATTAAAGTCCAAAAGTTTAAGAGAGGCCTTATTACAAACCAAACCAACAGTAAAGTACTATAAGTAGATAAACCAAAACAAAAAAACATAAGCAGTTGTGCGGCCATCTCCGAGTCCCTCGTAGCACTGATCCACCTAACGCTGGGGATTACCTACACAATTAAAAATGGGGTGAGTTTATGAAAACTCAGTGTGCAATCCCCTACTAGATAAAAAGAACAGTCAATCATACAAAAATTGTAGTAACAATCTAGGCCTAAGCCCATTACAGCAGATAGTAACAGATGGGCCTTAGCCTATTATAGGTTCAGAAATAGAACACATGTGGGCCTAAGCCTAATACAATAACAGAATTAGAATGTATGATGTATGATGCATGTACCTCCATCCAACCCTGCACTTGCCTCCGTCCAACCCTGCACTTACTGTGGGGATAAAATCAACATACCCATCCAACACATCAAAAGTTAGCACCGGTTGCGGCACTAACTAGATTCGCAGCAAGGCTGCCAGATAACAGAATCACAGCATAGCTGCTAGTAAAAAATAAGTGGCTTAAAGCCATCAATAGCGGCACAAAACCTTCAAAATGGCACAAAGCCTTTAGAAATGGCATGAGCCTTCAGTATTATGAATGGCACTAAGCCATCGATAATATGCGTGGCATGAAGCTATCGGTAAAATGGACAGCACGGAGCCATCAATAATATACTGGCACAAAGCCATTGGTAGTATGTACGAATGTACGGCTTAAAGCCTTCGGTGGGTCTACAGTCGTCTCATGCGACCCGTACGACACTAACAGATCAGTACGAATATACGACTTAAAGCCTTTGGTGGGTCCACAATCGTCTTGTGCAACCGGTACGACCCTAACAGATCAGTACGAATATACGGCTTATAGCCTTCGGTGGGTCCACAGTCGTCTCGTGCGACCTGCGCGACCCTATCAGATCAGAACTTCCTCCATAACAATAACCCAACCCATGCAACATGTCGTGCATGTATTTAAAACACACAATCATCACATAACATTATCAATCATATAAGGGCATAGTAGTCATTCCACCCCACATGGGCATTACGGTCATTTTACCCTACGGGGGTAATTCGGTCATTCTACTCTTTGAGGGTAATTTGGTCATTTTACCCTTCGAGTGTAAATTGGTCATTCTGCCCTACAAGAGTATTATGGTCATTCTGCCCTATAAGGGTATTACGGTCATTTTGCCCTATAAAGGTATTACGGTCATTTTGCCCTATAAGGGTATTACGGTCATTTTAATCAGTTTGGCCTAAACACACTTATCGACCCATCAGAAGATTTACAGTCGCCTTAAGCAATTTTTGCAACCCATCCTAACGGTGAAAATGGCCCAAATGGGCCCACATGCTCGTGCGGCCCAATTAGACTAGAATTAGCCACGGCTACGCAAATGACACAACCCAATCCAATACTTACCACATAACATACATTTTGTCCGTGTGGCCTCTAAGCCCATTGGGCCCACACGGCCTATTTTGGCCCAACGTGGCCCATAATAGCCCAAACCCATGAGAACGCTCATGGCGACCCCTTTAATCTAACGCCCATGTTCATGGGTTCGGTTCACCACACGTGCGATCACATGCTCATGTGATATCAAATATCGAAGTTTTGACTTTTCGGCTTCTACCGGTTAATAGTTAAAACGGTGTTAGAATACACACTTTCGGCTTTTCAATCGATTAACAAACATGGTATACGGTTACACACACCTGCTTAAGAGAACGCTTCGAAGTCTACGACCACAAGCCTTGACTGATTGAGTGTGGTTTAAGTCCACCCAAAATGCTGACAAGGATTGCTAAAAACCCCTTTGATGGTTATCTGTATATTAAGCAGATTCATTACTCATGTTGCTTAAACCTGTGGTTTGAATCCACATAAATAGCCTATGGAAAACGTAAATCCTAAAGTGATAAAAAGGCATTCGGCCAAAACCAACCTAAGCCAACATAAACCAATTCGGATCAATCACAACGAATAGCATTACCTTCAGTCAAGAACGAGCAAAAAGGTTCTAATCATATCTGCAGCGCTAGAGAACTCCTTCAATCCTCAAGGATTACTTGAACCCCAATGAACACCATAACCAAGAAAAAGATGATAAGAATTAGTTTTAGGGAAAAACAAGCGGTAAGCCGAAAGAGCAGAGTCACAGATACTTACCAACCAACATCTAGCTAATGGAAAAAGATCGAATAAAAGGGAAGAGAGGATAGAATCGAGAGAGAGATTAGAGGGTACTCCACCGAGGCTTGAGAGAAAGGGAGAGTAGAAGAAAATCGACAATGAAAGACTAAGGAAAGGATTGATGGAGCAAAACAATATTCGACTACAAGGGAGGAAAAAGTTCGGTTACACAAAACCGAATGTGAGTAAAGGCAAAGTACCAATAATATTCAAGAGGAGAAAAGTGAGGGAGAGAGAGAAGAAGTTGATCAAGCAAAGCACGATAATGGAGAGCAAAAAGAACCAAACTACCCGAATGGACACTAGTGGTATTTGGCTACCAAACAAACAATACTCAAAAGGAAAAAAAAAATAAACAACAAAAGGTAATCGTTTCTGAAAAGCAGAGCAAAACTACAACCTGGCGAAATCCCAAAATGAAAAATAACCTATTACTAGTACATAGTCGACTTTTACCCCAAAAGAACTCCCCAATTTCATTTAGCCTTCCCTACACTAAACACCTCCTCTAACATCCTTTTACAACCGAAACACTAAGTGCTAGAGTTCAAACCCGGCAAGACTCTTCTCCAAATTCGAACTTGCTTGATTTTCTCATTAATTTCCTCCCATCCATCTCTTCAAATTCGGCTAACAAACACCCCATTCAAATATGCTCAACTCTTAGTGTTTCGGTCAAACACAACCTTCTCCCATGACCACAAGCAAAAATAAACTCTATTGCACAAGTAGGGACTCGAACCTCAAACTATTAGCACGCTCTACACGTCACTAACCACCTTTACTAGCAGGTTCCTTGTGTCACATTTTAAACTTAATTATTTAAAAGGCTCACTTCCAAGTACCAAGTTTTTTTATTTACTTAAACAAAAATTCAGCTACAGCCTAGGTTTGAACCCAGGACTTCTAAAACACTCCCAACTACTCCTAAATCACTTAGCCACTAAAGCGACACACAATTGATGATATTTCTTGCACATATAACCTTTTATGTACAGCCTCCTAGCGGTTCCCATGTACAAGGCCCATTCCTACTAGGCCCAAATTTGGGGCATTACAGTATTGGAATGTTACATGAATGTTATGCTTGATTTCATCCTCTTTAATAGATGAATATGTGGTTGTTATGTAACTAAAACGTGAATGGTGTTTTGATTAGGCATTATGGACACATAACTTGGTTTTATAATGCTTTAAATGTTGAAATGGTAAGTTTAATTCTATATTATACGGGCTTACTAAGCTTTTGAGCTTACTCTATTCTTTTCTCGTGTTTTATAGATTTAAGAAGCTAGCTCGATTCGGACGAGGTCGGAGATTGCTATCGCACTAGCCAAGCAAACTTTTGGTACTTTTGGAACTAATGTAAATGTGTAAATTATGGCATGTATAGGCTAGTTATAATTTGAATTATGTGGTCACTAATGCTAGTAAATATGGTATGAATTTTGGCACTTGATCAAGCTATGTGATAATGCTTGAGTTGGAAATTGTTTGGCTTAATATGAAAGTTCATTATGATATGTTTTGTGATATGGAAGATTAGATGAATAGTTTATGGTATATATGATGTTTGAATGTGGTTAAATTGATAGGTTTTATTGTGGATGAAATGGTAAGTTTGAAATAGGTATAGAATTGGTTCATTTGATATATGTATTATGGTACAATTTTTTATGGAACTTAATTGGTTAAGAAATGGTGCTTATGTGTTTTGTTTTACCTAAATTGGTTGCTCATTTGGTATATGAAATTGGTACAATTTAATGCTTATAGGTACAAGTAAAATGTGTGGGAAATGTGGCTTAAACCAAGACTATTTTTATGCCATACGGCCTAGGCATAGGGTCGAGTGTCTCAACCATGTGACCCTTGAACCCTGACTTATTTGGATAGTATATCACACGGGCTGGACACACGGGCGTGTCTGGTGATCGTGTAGCCAAGTCAGGATGACACACAAGTTGGGCACACGAGCATGTCTGGTGACTGTGTGATCAAGTTAGCGTTATACACGGGCTAAGGATGGTCTGAGGCATGGCCATGTGAGGCACATGGCCTAGCTACACAAGCGTGTACCCTGTTTTAAAGGAAAAATTTTCTAAGTCTCGTAAAGGTTTCAAATGTTATCGATTTAGTCCCGATCATATGTTTTAACCATTATATACTCAATTTAAACATATTACGATTATGAATGTATTGTATTGCTAAAATGAGATGATGTTTGATAGAAGTTTAAATGTTTTACTATTTTATACTGAGTTATAAGTTCGGTAATGCCCCTTACCTATTCCGACAATGGTTACGGGATAGGGGTGTTACAGGGAATGTGTATGGGTTGGTGACTCTAGAACGTAGAAACAATATTTGCCACCAAGGCCACGACTACAGCAGCATCAAGAAAGCACTGATCGACATCTTATCCGGTTGCGTTTCCCGACAAAGCTCCTAGTATAACGTCGATAACAAGGCAGATCCTCAACTTAGTTTTGCGTATTCACTAAAGTCAATAAGATGTAGAAGCCACATTATGTGCACCAAATTTCTATATTTATCGGCCTTAAAATGCCCCCGATTAACCTCATGATGAATGCTCAGGCGTACTATTGTATGGCCTTCTCCGTTGCGTCATTGAGAAGCTTATCGAAAATTTTCTCCAACTAATTGGTTGATATCCAACCACCTTCGAACCTGTTCGGGACCTTCCCCAACATTGCCATGCAAATGTTCACTTTTTCCTGAACCACCGTTGATCACGTGATGACTGGCTTATCCACCAGCAGATCAAGCTGTAATGCTAAGTCCTTGAGTATGATTGTACACTCATCTCATAGAAGGTGGAAAGTGTGTGTTTCGGGCCTCTATCTTTCCATTAGCGTATTAATTAATATGGGATCGAGTTTGCAGCTCCCTTGTATGTGAGACACATGCAAGAATCTAGACACTTGTAGGTACCCACAAATTTCAGGGTTCAGAGGCTCCCCCGTATTATGTATGAATGTTTCTAGCACACGATTGTCTGCCTATTTATAACAAAAAAAATTATTTAGATTTATAAAAAATATTTAACATAATTAAAAATATTGAGAATTTAAAAATAACGAATTACCATTGCTATTTGGGTGGAGAAAATATGGTTGTCGTCGAAGCAAGTTAGAGAGGCGTCCATTCTCGAGAAATTAATTCGAACGAGTAAAATATTATATAATTAAAAAAATAATATTTTTAAATGAAAATATAAACAAATTTTGAATAAAAAGCTTGATAGAGTTTGAGAGAATGATGTGAATGAAAAAAATAAAATTTGGGTGGTATTTATAGGTTAAAAAAGTTACTGTTAAGTTTTAAATTTTTTTACCGTTTGGCACGATAACGGAAAAAAACCGTTGTAGTTTATCATTGAGGGAAAGCGCATCCAAGTGGGCGTATTTCTCCATCAGTGGAGAAAACACGCCCAGTTGGACTCGCTTTCACGCCCAGTTGGACGCGCTTTCACCTTTTCTCTCCTAAAACATGTAACAGCCCGAATTAGGGCCTACATGGAATGGTAGTTTCGGGACCACGAATTTGACATAGAAAAAATTATTCCAATAAAGTTTTAAGGTCAATTGTGTGATTGATTGCATAAGTAAAAATTTAGTAAATAAATTTTATCGATAGAAGGCCCGATTGAGTGATACGACTAAATTGTAAAAAATTCAAAATATGTGTTCTAGAAGCATTTAGAGTGAATTTGAAATGAATTCATAAACTAAGGGTCCTTATTTAGCAATTAGACCATTTTATGGCATGATGGACAAAAATACCCATGGAAGGAAAAATTTCCAAAGAAGGCTATTAAGGGCATTTTGGTCATTTGGGTATGAAAAGAAATAAAAAGGGAAAATAAGGCCAAAAAGTGTCTATCTTTCTCCTACCTTGGCCGAATATCAAAGGAGACTCCATAGCTAGGGTTTTCATATTTTCAAGCTTGATTGTAAGTGACTCCTAGCCCCGTTTTTCATGTTCTTCGTATTTTTGAGATCTTCGTAACTTGACCTAGTTATTTCTACCATTATTTTAAGCTAGGGTTCATGTTTAAAAATTTACCCATGTGTAACATGAAAGCATTTTGATGTTTATTGGTAGAAAATGAAAGTTTGAGGTGTAGTAACAACTTTTGTTATGTGATTTTTCATGAAAATGCATTTAGGGACTAAAATGAAAAAGTTGTAAAACATGTGCATAAATTGTGAAATGTTGAAAAATGTGAGCTGCTATAAGAGAGAAATAGGGTCGACTAAGCTTGGGAATGTAGAAAAATAAATACATTTCATTTTACGAGCCTAGGGACTAAATTGTAAAAATTGACGAAGTTAGGGGTAAAATGGTAAAATTTACCATAGGATAAGTTTGTGTCCAATTGAGTCATGTGTGTATTGAATAAGTTAAATTTGGTGTTATAGATTAAGAAAGACAGGAAATCGACCTTGACCGAGAGAAACACAAGGTTACAGACTAAATCGTAAAGTTTAGCATTTTGCATCGAGGTAAGTCTTATATGTAAATAATGAGTTATTTTGGGTCATTTTGATGAATTGCTCTATTTATTTGATATCTAAAATTTTTACAATAAATTATTTGATATACGATTTGATAAAATTGTTATGTGAGGATAAATCCTGATTGAACCTTAGGAATCGTTTAGGATACAAATGACATGTCACTAGGAAATCATTGATTGTGATTGATTGTTTATATTATTCCGAGTGCTGGTCTAGTTTGACTACTAGTGGCTAGGAAATCCTGCATTTGTTGCGGATACCTGTCAGCTTATGTGAGCAACACTGAGTAGTTTCGACTATATCGTCAGCTTATGTGAGCAGACCCGTGATTAGCTCATCATTGAGCCTTTATATGATATGTGTTAAGTGGTAGCTTTGGCTACAAATCATCGATAGCTTCGGCTACATTATGTGTGGCACTTGTGCCTTATTCCGTGTATCCTTTAGCATTCCACGTGGTTCAACATGTTATTCGAATCAATATGATAAAATGTGATTGTATGTGAAAGATTTGACCGTATGTTAAGAATGTGTATGTGCAGGTTGTATGAAAATTATCATGTGTTCTAAGTGCATAATGTATGTATTGAATAATATGGTAAGACCATATGAGTATGTGTGTAACGCCTCAAAAACCTAAGTTTTTAATGTTTGTGTATTGTGACATAAAATGCACGTTAGCACTGCTGGGTTAGTGATTTTGGAGTGTTTGGAGGTCTCTGTGAAGTCCTGGGTGCAAGCCTTGGCTGTTGGAAAATTTTTGTTTTTAGCACTGAAGGGAACCCTGACTCCAGTTGGTAAGCCTTTTAAATTTTGATGGGTAAAACATGACAGAAAAGAGCCTGCTGGCTCAAGGGATAAGTGGCGCCTCATAAGTGTTAAAGGACTGGAGTTCGAGGCTTGGATGGCACAATAGAGGTTTTATTTTTCTCCTATGCCGTGTAAGTGGTTGAACTTGATTGAAACTCTACAATGTGGAAGTTTGAATCGGTCTTAGAGTGGTTGGAGGAGGGATTTTAGGATGGATAAGGGGAGAAAATCGAGAGAATTTTGGGTGAGAGGGGAAGTGGTGCCGAAAGGGGCTCTATGCACTTTGTATTCAGCTTTGAAGGAGTGTGGGGAAGGTGGTACCGTTTCTATCCTATGCATTCGGGGTTTGGTATTTTTGGAAGTCAATTTTCTAATTAACTTAGGGGTTTCTTTTCTCGATTTATTTTTGCTACCATTTCAAGCCTTTTCTCCTCTCTATTTCTTAGTTTTCTGTCCTTTCTGTCTTTCTTCTCACTCAAGGGCCGAATTTAGCAGTTATTCTGATGAGTTTGTGGTGATTCCTTCGTTTCACCTCTTAATTGAACAATCTTTTCTTACTCTTTCAATTTCTTCATTGCTTCTTATATACCTAAAACTGATTACATTTTCTTCTTTCTTCCTCACTCAAGCACCTTGATCTTGTTAGGCCGAATACCTCACTTTGCCAATTGTGTTTCTCTAGTTGACTCCTACACTTCTCTCTCTCCCTATTTTCTTTTCTCTTCAGTGTTGATTTTAGTTTTGGTTTTGCCGAATATAGCATTGATCTTCCCTTGGGTTTTGTCTGTAGTTTTACAATTGTTCTCGAATATCCGGTAAGTTACTCGCCGCCCTCCTTGTTTTCTCTAAATGGTTTTCAAGACACCCTCTCTTACACTAACTAAAATTAAGCAACTTTTCTCTACTTATCACCAACTCTTTCTCTTAAGTGGGTTTTGTGGATTCTAGGATTCACAAGGAGTGAAGGGGCTTTCAAGTGATACAGTCGTGGTGAAGATCTACTATCTATTGACCGAATATCTGAGGTAAACGGACCTGTGTTTCTAATGTTGGCCGATTGTTACTTCTCTTTTAGGCGTGTGTTTTCTTTAGATTAGCATAGGATTAACTTTGGTTTAGACATTGATAATTGACGCATTACGCTTGTGATTCAAATAATCCATAAGGAGGTGAGAACGATTCGTAACCAAGCGGTCTAAGAAAAGGATAAGTCGGTTATTATTCAGTCAAAGTGAGTGTTGGTTAACGATTTTGAAATAAGTGTTTTAGAATCTTTAACGATAGAAAGACTAATTATACCTCTTGACTGAATATAGGTCCGGAGCTCGTGGATATTACTACAGTTTCACAAAAAAAGGTGTGTACTTATACCGCTCTAAATTGTAGATTGTCGAAAAAGCCGAAAAATCAAAAAGTTGAAAAGCCGAAAAGCCGAAAGTATGGCAATGGTTGCCACACGGGTATGCGAATGTACGTGTGAAAAATTTGATATGATGGTAGAGGCCACCATGAGCGATCTTATGGGCTTAGGTTGATTTTGGGTCGAAGTGGGCCGTGTTAGCCCAATGGGCTCATAGGCCCACAAGGGCAATTATCGTGGACATGTGGAAATATTAGACCTGGCTGTGTCGTTCACATGGCTAAGGTCAAATCTGGCTTAGCAGACTATATGAGCATGTGGGCCCACTTGGGCTACATATTGGGCTTTGGGCCCAATTGTACGTTTTAACTACAAAAGGTTGCACGAGTCGCGCGAGACGACTGTGGACCTACGGATGGGTCAGTAAGTGTAACCAGACCCTGAATTGAGAAATGACTGTTATGCCCCTGAAGGGCAAAATGTCTAAAATACCCTTATGTGATATGTGACTGATTTTGTATACCGTCTGATATTATGTTTGCATTCATATGTGATATATTTCATGGGGATGGGATCATTAATTGGAGGAAGTAATTGATTTGTTAGGGTAGCACGGGTGGCACGAGACGACTGTGGACCCACCGATGGCTTAAAGCCGATTATGTGATTGGCAGCTCTGCTGCGATATTGGTTAGTGCCGCAACCGGTGCTACATTGGGAGTGTAGGGATAGGTGGGCTGATTTAATCCCCACAGGAGTGTAGGGTTGGATAGGAGACAGAGTGCAGGGTTGGTTGGGTTTATATGCATTACATATTCTGATTTTGATATTGCTATGGGCTCAGGCCCAGGCCCAACCGAGGCTGTTGCGGGCTAAGGCCCAATTGCCACCGTTACTGTAATGGGCTTAGGCCCAGATTGATGTGATACATGTTATTTGATTGTTGGGGTAATACACACTGAGTTTTTGTAAACTCACCCCTCTTTTTAATTTTTCAGGTAATCCTTAGTGAAAGACAGTTCGACGTATTGGAGGACTCGGAAATGGCCACATTATGGACAGTTGAATTTAGTACTTTAAATTACTTTACTTTAATTACGTTTCCTTTTATTTGGGTTTTTATTGTAATAAGGCTTTTCTCTAGTTTTTATTTTAATTTCGGGATTTTATTATGTTTTGATTCTTTGACTTCTAGTTTTAAGTCTCGGGTTTTAAAAAAAATAACGTTTTACAAATCAAACGTGAGTATACAAATGTTTTTAAAGAAAAGCTTCTGCTGTATTTGAATCATAAAAGTTTAGTAACGTTTATAAAGACTGAGATTTCCATTAACAACATAAAGTTTTTAATCAATCCTTAATATACTAAAAGAAGTCAAACTTGGTGTTAAGTTTTCACTGGCAATTGTTTCAAAAACTAAGAACTCATCAGATGATGCTTGTTTAGAAAATAGAAACTCATTTTGAAGATATTATTTAGCTACAGAACGATCAAATGATTTCGAAGTTTTCCAACAACATTTGAATTTTACAATTCACCCTTTGATGTGACGCCGCCAAATTTGGCCATAGCGTTTGGGCCGGGTTTGGGGTGTGACAAAATGATAATCTCAAGTTTAATGTGATCATAAAAAAGCTTATTTCCATTTTATATGAATTATTGGTTTAAATGCTCATTAGTTTTACATGTAGACTTACTAAGCTTTATAGCTTACCCCTTCTCTTTTCCCTTCCCTTATAGGTTCATCAAGCTAATCCGAGGTTCGGTGATCAACGGATTCCATCAACACTATCAACAACTATTTTGGTATTTTGATTATGAACTTTGAAATTATGGCATGTATAGGTGGTCTAGTGTTTTGTTTGTATGTTATAGTTATTTTGGGTCCATCTGTTGGTAGTGATATTTTGGTACCTTGGCCATTTGAAATGAGACATGTTTGGTTAAACTATATTTTGTCAAAGTGTTGTAATTTATTAAGGTGTAAGCTTGCAATGTTTATGTGGAATGTGGTGTAATGTGTGTACTTGATGATAGTAGATGAAATCTAGTGTAGAAATGTCAAATTGTGGATGTTTGAATGGATCATTGTGTTATGTTGAAATTGGTAAATTTGGCTGGTATTGGTTTGTGTTTTATGGTGGTAATTGGCTTAGAAAATAGCCTATAATTGTCCACACAGGCAGACACACGAGCTTGTGTGTAGGCTGTGTGTGATCACGGCCAGCCCCATGGGCATGTTTATAGGCTGTGTGTCCCCTGCACCTGAATTTATGAAAATTAAATGCCTAGTAGTAAACACACGAGTGGAGACACAGCCGTGTGACGAAAACTTCGCGATAACGTCATAAACAGAATACCTAAGATTTTTCACACGGGCTAAGACACAGGCGTGTGCTCGGCCGTGTGAAGGACACGACCATGAACATGGGTATGTGCTTGGTTGTGTGAAAACCCCTGTAGGTTCGAAATGGAAAATAAATAATTCCACACGGGTTTGGGACACAAACGTGTGTGACTACACTACCTGCCCACAAGGGCATGTCCCTGTCCCACATAGGCGTGTCCCTGTCCTACACGGGCGTGTGCCTTGTTTTGAGGCAAATTTTTTTAAGCGTTAGAAAAGCTCCGGTTTAGTCCGGAGTCATACCCAATGTATCCTATGGGCTTTGTAGGTCCATAATAAGAATGTTTTGAATAAGTTTGGAAAAGTTTTAAATTTTATGTAGAAATTGATTGTCGTAATCGAATGTTCGTCTGAGTGTGAGTTCGGTAATGCCTCGTACCCGTGTCCGGCAATAGTTACGGGTGAGAGGCGTTACAAAACAGGTCTATTTCCTTAATTAGTGTTAAAATCAACCTAAAGGTCTTGTTAAAAAAATTGGCCTATAGCCCTTATTTAGCTGGAAAATGTGTTTTCGATTTATGATTTTTTAATTTTTAATTAATTAAAGGAGCAAAGAAAAAAAGATGACACGAAAAGTTGAGAATGTAAAAAAGGCAGTGTTCTAAAGATTTTTTTCCTCAAAAATAGAATTGGCATAATTAACTTTAAGTCCCTTGAATTACTTGAATACAAAAATAACTTTACATACAATGACACATGAAATCTAATAATTGGATCACGTGTCTCAATAGGTTAAAAATTATCACTGTTTATCAAAGATAAAAATAATTTTTTTGAAAAATTTAGGTACTACATTAAAAGATTTGTCAAAATTTAGATACCAAATATTATCCTTATAATTTTTAATTTAAATATAATAATAAAATATAAAGATTTGAAAGGTTAAAATTAAATAAAAATAAAGTGGCATTATTTTTTGTATATTTATACAAAGATATCAAAGTTTGTAATGTAAACTACCCAACCAACCTTATCTATGGACACAATGGGTTGAAAGTACTACCTACCGCAAGGCACGCAGATAGATTCTGTTTCCGAACATCAGAACTCAAAAACATCGGAATCCATCCTTGAATTACCCTTACTACCCCCAATTTCTCACAATTAAATGACCTTAGTACCCTTAAATTACAGGTGTCAGCTTCCAACTGAACAGATATAAACTCCCAAAACCCTAGCATTCTCTACTCTCTCTCTCTCTCTCACTCACTCGCTTTTGTTCCCGTAGATATCAGAGGGAAAGAAAAAAAAAAACAAACTAGGGTTTTAAAGAGAAAGGGAGCAAAAGTGAGAGAGAAGAGAGAAGAGAGAAGAGGCAGAAATTTTTAGTATTAGGGTTTTATTATATTGTTCTCTAGGGTTTAGAAAATGGTGGCCGACAAAGGAAAGAAGATGAAAGTAGCAGAGAAAGTAGAGGAAGAGAACCATGATCAAATAGATGGAGACCTCGTCATTTCCATCGAGAAGCTTCAAGAGATCCAAGACGAGCTTGAGAAGGTCCATTTTTATCTACATGCCGCTTTTTCATTTATATAATGCGTGTATATGCTGATTTCCTTTTTCTTCTCCTTTCTTCCTTGTTTAAGGTGTATGAGCTGGAAAATTAGCAGAATTTAGAATTTTTTTAAATAAAAATTTGGATTTCCTTGTGTTTTTTATGGTATAATGTTAATTGAATGATGTTTTAAGTTTCAAAGTATTGAATTTGCTGTAATTTCAATTGCGGGTCGATGAAATAAATGTTTAAAATTTACTGCTCTGGTCGTTAATATTTGTACTTTATCGGCTTTGTATACTGTTTTTATGTTGGGTTCATCTGAATTATTGTGCTAAGCTTTGGTTTATATGTATATTTATTTGGTGATCTAATGTTGATTGTTAATTCTTGCATCTGATCATCTTTGTAGTATGATTGAGTCCTTTAATGTTTTCTTCCCTGTATCTAAGTGTCCCCTAGCTTTGTTAAGCACGATTTTGTTTTCTTCTTTTCTTTGTGAAGTTACTTTGGATTATTATGTCTTATTGCGAGGCAGGTGATTTAATGTGGCTATGCTTGCTTACAAGCGTACCGATGAAGTGGTAAATGTCACATGTGGTGTTTCTGATTTTAAGTTTTTCGGTTCTGTTTTTTTGGTTGTAGATCAATGAAGAGGCAAGCGAGAAAGTCTTGGAAGTGGAGCAGAAATACAATGAAGTTCGCAAACCGGTCTATGATAAGCGGAATGAAATCATCAATTCAATTCCTGATTTCTGGTTAACAGCTGTAAGTTATTCTGTTCTTCCCTTTTTAATATGGTGAACAATTTGTTAAATTTGTTTACATGTTCAGAAGAACGTATTAAATTGACTTGCATTCTTCATGTGCAGTTCTTGAGCCATCCTGCTCTTGGTGATCTTTTGACTGAAGAGGATCAGAAGGTTTAATGTCACTTCTTTCCCAAAATGAACTTATCATTTTGCGCTTATTTTACTTTCCAACATTGATTTTTTATTTTATTTTTTATAGATTTTTCTTGATGTTTGCCTGAATTTTGTGAATTCTTTCTTATTTATTAATCTTCTTCTTTTCAATTATTATTTCTTGGTAGATATTCAAATATATTAACTCACTTGAAGTGGAGGATTTTAAAGATCTGAAATCTGGATACACTATCACATTTGTAAGTTTATTCATATTCCTATTCTTACCTTATTTTTGGTGATTGAAGTTGCTCTTAATTTCATTTGCTTGCATTGAACTACTGTTAGAAACATAATTCATACTCTAATATATCTGATGATTTGTTGACCGGCTTTATTATAATATTTCAGAATTTCAATTCCAATCCGTACTTTGAAAATACAAAGCTTACAAAGACCTTTACCTTCCTTGATGATGGAACCAAAATTACTGCTACCCCAATCAAGTGGAAAGAGGGCAAGGTCAGACCTTCTCTTTTGATGACTATCCTGCTTCTTGTTTTATGTTTTCCTTGGATATCATATGAAATTATTTTCCTTAAATGTTAAGGGCTTGCCAAATGGAGTTAATCATGAGAAAAATGGAAATAAGCGACAACTTGCTGAAGAAAGGTTTGTTTATCATACCCATCAGTCAATTTTTCTCAGGCTTAGGACTTGAGTAACATAAAACTTGAGATCAGTTTATTAATATCTCCATCACTCCATGCTGTGAAATGCAGTCACTTTGTGTGGTGTGCTATGTTATAAGAGTTGGATTGGTGGTTGGACTGGTCAGACAGCCTGTTCCTAGTCCAACCAGTTGAGCAATAGTTAAATAAATAATAAAAGTATAAAAAAAATAACCGATTGGACTGCCTTTTTCTTGTCATGGTTCCAAGTTTTTTTCCGGTTCGTAGCAGTTTGCTCTATTCGTGGTTATATATCATTGTCAAACTGGTTGGACCACTGGTTCCCGGTTCAACCGGCTGGTCCAGTCCGGTTCTGACAATACTGGTGGTGTTTTTATAACTGCTATGTATTTATATATATATATGCATGTATATATTTGAAATTTCTTATAATATGTTGTGAAGTTCATATGCGTTTATGCCACTTGTATTTGATCCTTCATTTCTGAGTCACACTGCAAACCAATTCTGTGTTGTGCTAAATTTTATCAACATATAACGCAGCTTCTTTACCTGGTTTGCTGATGCTCAGCAAAAAGATGACATGGATGAAATTCATGATGAGGTAAATTCTCTATGCATGTACTATCAGTTTATTTTACTCATTCTGTAACAGCGTTGGTCTAAGCTTTCATTTGATGAACATTGCAGGTAGCAGAGATTATAAAGGAGGATTTATGGCCCAATCCTCTCACTTATTTCAACAATGTAACCTCATTTTTCCTGCTTCTCATGATTTGTTGTACATACTGTTTTTCGTGATCATGTTTTGTTTCCCTTTGCTAATTGTTATTGGAACTTTCTTGATGCAGGAGGCCGATGAAGAGGATTTTGAAGGAGATGAAGGTGATGAAGAGGTATATTATTTTTCTGTTTTTCGTTTCTTTGGGAAACTGAATACTTTCTTTCGTGTACCATTTTTACTTTGTTTGTTATTTCTTTCAGAAAAAAATGCACTCTTGTAGGTTTGAGGTTACTTGTTCATAGACTTAACTCTTAAACTGTTCTAATAATCATCTGTTAGTTGGTTATTGAAGATGATATAGTTTATGCAGTAAATTACTATTCCTCTTTATAATGCAACATAGAGAATTTCTACTCTGTATGGATAGTGCTACAAGGTGCTGGTTTTTGTTAAAAATCTTGTAATCCTACTTGTTTATGTAAATATATTACAATTTCTATGCTTTCCATATTAATCCTGGAGAAGCCCTCTGAAACTGGATAGTGATAGGAGGGAGATTTGTGATTTATGTATCTCAAAAAATGTGTTCTATGCTTTGGCCCAAGAATACTTGAATGCCTCGTAGAGCAATATGGGGCAAGAGGTTAACCGTAATCAAATGAGTGGAATTTGATATGTGAATCTTGTTCTATACGAGTGCCTTTTAGATTATCTCTGACAAGTTTAGCTCTAGAACTCTCCACCCAATTCAATATGGTCAAAATCTTATATTGGATGAAGAAGCACTTTGAGATTGCAGATGATAGGTGTCTGAGAATATAATTTGAGATGCTTAAGGTAAGTTTTTGGAGAACATTTCATGTAGAGAAAGAATGGTTATCGTCCAGTGTATCATATTTAACAAAATTAGAGATTCAGGTTTCAGAATGGAGATGATTATAATCTGGAATAAAGGAAAGTGGGAGAATGAGGTTGACTTTTCAATAATGAAGATTGTTTTGTTATTTAAGGAAGCATTATATGTCATTTCTCTTTATTCTTAGGGAGTACTTGCACCTAGGTCACAATTCAGGTAATAGCTCTTTGGAATTTGTTGCTGCTTCTGGAAATTCTGAAATTTGTCAGACATAACTACATTGTTGTCAGATGGTGATGGCTTAATTATCTATTCTATTTAAAGTAAAGATATATTAGACTAATAATTTTGTAGCATTTATGTTTATATCATTTATATTCGCATTTACAGGGAAAAGATGATGATGACATAATTTTATTTGACTCAGTTAAAGATATAGGCTAGATAATATCTCCTTCTTTGATATGTGTCCATTTACAGGGTAAAGATGATGATGATGACTCTGATGATGACCAAGATGACGATGACGATGATGACGACGATGACGATGACGAGGAATAAATCACTTAACAGCCTTCAATCATTGTAGTTGCTTCTCTTGCTCAAGTAAGAACTGGTGTAAAGTTGTCTCCTAGTCATAGCTACGTAAGGTTATAGAGAAGATAGCCATCTTTAGCTTTCTATGTTTTATAAGCAACTCTCGTTATTGTAAGCATAGCTATGACTCGTTTCTTTTTGCTCATCTCTTCACCTTTTTGATCTTTCCTCCCTTGTGTTTTTGTTTTTCTGGTTTCCTCCCAGAGGGTGACACGAAGTGAAAGCTTCTTACATGATATTGGAATGCAGGCATTTTATCTATAGTGTTTTTTTTTTTTTTTTTAAAAGCTCTGTTAAATAGATATGTAAAATGCTGAATCCATTTAGTTTTCGCATGTTACTGATTGATTATATCTATATTGCTCTGGATCTTTATTTTTCATTTAAATATATGTGGTTAACGGTCACAGATACAAGGATATGAGCTTTAATGACCTCAAATACATGGATGAATACAAGGATATAATCTTTAAAGACTCGTATCTTAACGCGTACCGTAGTACTTTCAACACATATTCATAACGTAATTTGAGTAATATAGTATTTGCACAACTTACGAAAGCAATTATAACATCCCATACTAGTAAAACTTTACGTTATCTGTGCAAAATGATAATGTGGAACTTAATGCAAAATGCTTGTGGCATGATATTTTCTGTCATCACCAAGGTAACTTGATCCTGTTATGTTTTCATATCTATTAACGTGCTGTGTATTGTGCTTTCATATTCAAAATTGTAAGGTTAATTTTCAAGTGAGTCGATCATGGTGTTCGAGTTCCATGAATATATAAGTATGTTGCTAGTATCATGGGGTTGAAACTTAAGTTTGGCAAACGGCGTAGTTTTAGGCAATAATTTTGTTTGAAATTTGCCTAAGTCATTTTAACTCTTGAAAGATGAAAATTCTCTTAGAAATTTTTTAAGGCACCGAAATAAAGCGGAAGCAAATTCAAAAGCTAAAGAGTAATGAAAGATTGAAAAGTCACAAGACAACAATGCGTATCAAGTGGTTGAGTAAATGTTCATAAATATATTCTTTTCTTCAAGAATGAAATAAAGTACAATTGGATAAAGTGGTTACAAATGTAGGGAAGACCTTTATTTATAAGTTGAATTTCCTCGGATATAATGATATAGATTGAATTACATCAATAGCTAAGATTAATGCTTATTTACATATGAGAGTTCTAAAATATTTAAGCTTATATAATGATATAGATTGAATTACATCAATAGCTAAGATTAATGCTTATTTACAATATGAGAGTTCTAAAATATTTAATCTTTATATAATCTTATCTCTTAGGATTTATATTAATAATGGTAACTCTAATTTTACTAAAATGTTTTATTAGGCCACCAAAGCTTCAAGTTGATGGGTTTCTCCATGGGTTCAATGAATTGGGCCAGCTCAATTGGGTTAAATGAGTTTCATTTAATTAATTAACTTTTATGGATGCTCTCTGCGCATTTGCCAGGGGCTTTGATTTGCGGCTTGTGACATTTTCTCTCACCCATTCTTGCGACATCTTCGTTGTATCCTCGGAATGACACTGATTTGACTTATCTTGAAACTGCCTCGATGCTTGGGCCAATTCCTAACTAGTTTTTCTTTCGGTCGTTTTGTTCTTTGGAACATTTACCTCAACTTATGTCTTTGACATTGCCTAACTCAAATCATTTATCTATTTTGTACATTTCATTCGTAAGAGCCCATCGCTTTTACTTCCTTTCACCGTGACTTGCCACAATCGGGATCCCCTTCATCTGCACAAAAAGGCTTAGGCATGCCCATATTGAACGCTGAGTTAACCTTGAGTATAACTGCCAACTCTAGTTTGTAAACCCTTCAACTTACCTGCTTCAGAAATCTAGAAGGCACTATGTCTCTTTGCCAAGCCAACGATAAGTCATAATGTAAAACACTAGATAAGTGTTTGAGATGTACCTCACTCGTAGTATTTACTCGATTTAATTGCCCAATTCGTGTCATTACTTTTCCCCCACAACCTACCTCTTTCATACACAGTAGCCTCACTAATAACTCAACAGGCTTTACATCGATTTGTTGCCCTTCTAGCATTTCTAAAAGGGTTTCCTTAGTACTCTAATCTACTAAGTAATTATTCTTACTACAATGAACATTCTCAGCTAGTTGGATTGTCGAAAATACATTGGTTTCTCCCTTCATGTCTAGACTCATTGACACAATGCAATGTTGTTGTTGAATATCCAAGATACATATACAATCAGAAAAAGGAACCAACAAAGCATTAATCTTGTTAAGGAAATTCATGCCAAGAACAAAGTCGTAATCATCCAAGTGAATTACTTCAAAGTCTTCATTGCATTTCCATTGATTGATTTATAGCTCAACTCATTGTACTACTCTCATAGTTGGGACCTCTTTGGATTTTACGGCCTTAATCTTCTTAGTTGATTTGCTAATTAAGAGACCAAGTTTACCCACGACTTTCTCTAATATACAAGTCCAGTGTCCCCGTATCAGCAAGAGTACTCCTTTTAATGTCCACAAACATCAATCCTTTTTGCTTGCGATCTTTTTTCACTTTGTCAGAATTGAGTATCATTGACCCAAGCTTTAAACTCTCACTCTCTAGCCCTACTTTATTTTTTATACAGGTCACAAACAACTTAAATCTCTTTGGATAGTCCCACATCATATGCAGATCACAACATAAGAAGTACTTCACTAACTTCTTTTCATTCTGTTTGACCCTTTTGGCTTTGGTAGAACTCAAGATTGAACCAAGCTTCAATAATGTTTTTTCTTGTTCCTCATCCCTTTTGATGGCAGAAATGCAGACTATCATAAATGAAGTATTTTACTAGCCCCTTCAGTTTGTTGTTACATTTCCACTTCTCATTATGTTGTTTCCTATTATCACCATTGTCACCATTGTCGTTGCTATTCTTAATCTATGCTTCTTCATCTCCCCATTATTGCCCTTTTCTTAGGACTTGAAAGACTCGAACTTTCTTTTCTCGGAACAAGATTGATTAATGACTCTGCTACGCACATGGCTTTGAAAAGTTATTTGACTCCTCAATGTTGCAACTCTTATTTCGCCAAAGGCTTCACCTATCCATAAAGGGGAAAAATGCCTACTTACTTAAATTAGAAATCTGGTGTATGAATCCACTGAACTACCACACATATTTCTTAACTGTGCCTTGTTGCGCAAGTTAGTACAACTTAGCTTGAGCCTCATCCTCGACATACTCTTGGTAAAATTTCCTCTTGAATTCACTTTGGAACTCTTCCTAAGTCCTAATAGTAGCTCCACCTCGTTTCTTATTTGTGGACCTACGACGCTACCATAAAAAAGAGACATCAATAAACTACATAGTAGCAATATTTACCTTAGTAGCATCATCCATGATGCTTCTAGCATGGAAGTATTGCTCCATTCCTCACAATAAGTTGTTTATATCTTTTGCAGACCTTATCCCATGAAACTCTTTTGGCTTCGGGACATCTATCTTAAGCATGAGTGTTGTAGTTAACATCCCATTGCCTAAAGTAGCTTTATAGATAGCAAACTCCCTATTGAGCTACACAATCTATTCTTGCAAGGTTGTCACCATGGCCTCGAGAGCACCATCCTTCTCCATTAGCTCACCCACAGCGGTATTGAGGACCCCTTGTATCACATTAGCACTGAGGGCCTCTATCAATTATTTCTTAAGCTGATCTTGTCTTGATTCTAGCTCTGTGGTATGCTCATCAATTTCCTCAAATATCTCCCTTACATCACTTATAGAACCCTTAAGTTTGACGACCATGCCTTCCAATAAGGTGCTAACTTTCTTGCCCCTACCACAGGTTTTTATAGGCTCAACCTGCTTGTCTACTCCTTTCAACATCTCCACCCACGCCTTCGAACATTAGCTTTAATCCCAACTATCACAGGGCTAGAACTTTAAGTCTAACAAACCGCCTAAGTAAACCCTAACTCTCGAAAGATGAGAATTCTCCCAAAAATTTTCTAAGGCACTAAAATAATGTGGAAGCAAACTCAAAAGCAGAGGAGTAACTAAAGAATTAAAAAGCTACAAGAAAACAATACACACCAAGTGCTTGAATAAATGCTCTCAAATATATTCTTTTACTCAAGAATAAAGTGAAGTACAATGGGATGAAGTGATTACAAACGAGAGAGGAAAACCTCTATTTATAGTTGAGCTTCCCAAGATTCAACGATATAGATTCAACTACATCAACAGTTGAGACTCGTGTCTATATATAAAATGAGAGTTTTAAGGGATTTAAACTCTATACAATCTTATCCCTTAAGATTTACATTAACCATGCTAATTCTAGTTTTATTGGAGTGTTTCACTAGGCCACAAAAGTAATGCTGTGTGTGTATTTGTCACAAGCTTTGATCCAAGGCCTATGACATTAGTATGAGTATGGACTCTAAAATATGCTTTTAGTTTCTATTTAAAAAATTATATTACATACAATTTCATATGCATCTCATATAATAATATTAGTTATGTTTATAAAATTCTTATATATATATGTTATATATATATAATCATAAGTATTACATATAATAAACAATTTAGGTATGTTATATACAATAAATTTATTAAAATAAAATATCTATATAAGATTTTTATTTTATATGAAGTGAATTTATATTATGTTATCATAAAGTAAAAGTAAAATTTTTTTTACTATATTCGAAATATAATTTATAAAACATCAAAATTATTTAAATTTATTTAGGCTTGCTCAACTCAAATTGATAAAAAAAAAATAAAAAAAATCTTAACTTAGAACAAAAGCTTTTGAATATGAAACGGCTTGAGAAAAATTGATACGGCACTCAAATTTTTACATAAACAAAATCTCAAGCCTTCAAATTTTTATGTAAACAAATAATCAAAACCAGCTTAATAATTATGTTAAGTGGATTATAGAAGAGGTCGCTTTTGATGACCCAACATCTTAACCTCATGCTTAGACTAATTTCTGGATGAATTATCATTAAATTTGTGGAAATTGGTGCTATTAATCCTTCTTTTTCATGTTTTATGCCCAGATGAGCTTAAGGAAGAGAAAAGAGTAAGAAACGGGCCAAAAACAGAGAAAATTGGCCAACGAATGAAAACAACACGGCCTAGGAGTTCGCCACACGGTCGTGCCACCTTAAAAGCTCAAACACGGCCTGACCCCGACTCACATGGCCGTGCCGTACCAAACAGACCCGAACATGGCCCATTGTCGAAGTCACACGGCCGTGGCACACGGGCGTGTCCCTGTCGTGAGAAAGTTCAATTTCATTCGAAAAAGGCAGCTTAGGGGCTAAGAAAGGCATTCCAAAGCTCTATATAAAGACCCTAGGGGGAAGCTACTAAGGGGGCAACTACTAAGGGGGACTTGCCTCTCCTGAAAAGGGGTACTTTTCTCACCTCAAGAAGGTGCCTTATTCCGGCCAACACAGAGAGTAGAAGTAGGGAATTACTCCAAAGGAAGCCGATTGATCCATCTCGGAAGCTAGATTCTCTCTCAAGATTGAAGATCTCCCTTCAAATTCCCACATGGGTTTTTGGGTTCTTTATGTTTTGTTATTTTGTTTCTTCTGACATGTTTTCTTTATTAATTATGAACTAAATCCCCCAAATACTTGAGGGGGATGAAATTTAAGACAGATCTTGTTATTATTTTCTCTTGAATTACATGATAGATATTTGATTTGTTCTTAATTATGTTTTTAACTCTTAAATTGATATTTTCGGGATATTGATTTAAGTCGAATGTGCTTATGTAGAGGGGCAAAAGTCCCTGCATAGGAGTAGATCCAACAATTAAGCGGAGTTGCATGCAACCCTAGACATAGGGCGACATAAATCTGCCGGATTAGGGTCAAATTGAATCGTCGCATGTGGAATTGAATGCAGTATGCTCAGCTATTCTACAGAATAAGTTGCCTAACAAACTGAAAGATCCAGGGAGTTTTACTATTCCTTGCTTACTTGGTAGCTTAGATGTTAAAAATGCTTTAGCTGATTTAGGGGCAAGTATAAATGTCATGCCGCTTAAATTGTTTAAACAACTAGGTCTAGGGAAACCTAAACAAACTAAGATGAGCATTCAATTAGCCGATAAAACGATTAGATTCCCTAAAGGTATAATTGAAGATGTACTTGTCAAGATTGATAAATTCATATTCCCAGTAGATTTTGTTGTGTTAGACATGGAGGAAGATAGTACTGAACCCCTTATTCTAGAGCGACCTTTTTTAGCAACTGTTAGGACCATAATTGACATAGGCACAGGTGAACTTACTCTTCGTGTTGGTGATGATAAAATTACTTTGCAAGCTCGTGACTCAAATAAAAATGCTGATAAAAATATTAATAGGAGTCCTTGTAAGAAGAATAATCTCACTATCAAACCTTCTATGCAGGATACACTTCACATAAAAGTAACCCATCCATAGACAGTTCCTCCCAACGAAGACGTCCCTGAAAGGTGAATGCTTCAGATTGAGGAACTCGACGAGTGGCTAAACTATCACGAAAAACCCAAAACATGCCATACCAAGCCTGAGCACCACCAAGACTACCCTCAGGTAGAAACGAATCCGATCAAGGTAGGTGATAAGGTGATCTTCAGAGAAAATGACCTTCTAATACTAAATTCAAAAGAACACACAAGTGACACTCCTTACTTCATGGTAATGAAAATCTTTTCCTATGGTACAGTAGAGATAAGTCATGAGTCACTTGGTACTTTCAAGGTAAATAAAACCCGACTCAAACCTTATTTTAATAATGAAATTGTAAGCAGGGTAGAAGAGTACCAACTCTTCAAACCATTATAACCGTACCAACATGAGCAGAGTCGAGCTTAGACTCTAAATAAGTACTTTTCAGGAGGCAACCCGAGCACTAACACCACTAACCATTTTATTTTATTTTATTTCATTTTTATGTTGTTTTTAGTGCAGGATTTTCAGACCACACGGCCAGACACACGGCCGTGCCTAAGGCCGTGTGAAAACAGGACAAAAATTTTCCAACACGGGATGCGTTAAATTTAGACATGGACGTATGAGGTGCCCATAGACAAACCTGTCTAGCACTACACGAGCGTGGCACCAAATGTATACGGGCGTGTGAGATCAAACATGGCCGTGCCCTTACCGCGTGGTCAACACTGTCGAATTACACATGGGCGTTCGACACTCCCGTGCCCCAAGGCCATGGTCGAAACTGTCAATTCAGACATGGGCGTGTGACCTACTACACGACTGTGGGAGAAGCAAACATCGAAAGACACGGCCGTGCGACACGGCCGTGTGCCTCAACACGCCTTAGATACACGGGCATGTGTCTCGAACCAGGCGCGCCAAAATTCTCGATTTTTGAACCACACGGGAAAACTCGAGCCACACAGGTATGTAACGTGCCTGTGTGACACAAAAACCTATATAAACAAGCCACTATTTCACTTTCTTCTCTATTCAAAACCCTAAAACCTTCCATCCAAAACCCTCATCAAACCTCCCTAGCACCGCTGCCGGCCTCAAAAGCTCCTCTACAATCGTGCTGCCCGTACCACGACCGTGCTCTGCCCTCTTTAGCCACCTATTTGGTTTCTTTTTCTTATTTTTCTCTTACTTTCTTATGCTTTTATCAATTTTCATGTTCATAAAATTGTTTATTTAGTATTTTTAGGGTATGCAATCCATTGATTTAACATGAACAATCTAGAATACTATAGAGAATTCCATGATGCCATTTAGACTCTCTTTAGGCTTGCCGCTTTTCCCTATCTAAAGTAATATTCACTTTATATAAATTGCTACCCATGCCTCCATAATTTGATATCATGTTTAGGACAAGTAGAATATATTACTTAGGTTAGTGAATCACCCTCTCAATACTATTTCCAATATGTTGTGTTTGGTTAAGCAAAAGAACTTAATAATATTCATAGTATCTTTTTAATTTAGTTTCAAATTTTAGGACTAATGCTTATTGTTTTCCATTTTATTTTAGGAATTATGTCTTCGTCGCGTGGAAAGAAAGCTGCCGTCCCCGTCTCAAAGAAACAAAAGGGGTCCGGTGGTTCATCCTCCAGACCCACAGCTGAAACCTGCTATCCATTCATTCAATTCCCACAGAACTACCAAGAGGAGTTATTTTAGATCCTACGAGCACGAATGTTAGGAGCCGGAAGATGCATTGACTGGGCTGCCCTAGAGCAAGTCTAACTTGCTGACGCTGTTCGGGCCCTACTATCCACCGACCCGTGGGAGCAATTCTTTAACATCATCGAGCCCACCTACCTTGAGCTAACATTAGAGTTTTGCTCTACTTTTCATTTACAGGTAGTGATGATAAACCACGATGACCCAGGCACCATTCAACTTCGCCTCAGTGGATTGGTGCGCCAGTTGAACGTTCCCGAATTTGGTATTGCATTAGGGCTTTACACTGATGAGTTTATAGCTTACGAAGACTTTCTCACACTCCACCGTCGCATCCACGTCTCCTCAGTCAACTGCTGGCGAGCCATCGTCCCTGAGCAGCCCACATATGACCCTAGTTGTTCCAAGGCGACCACCCTCGCCCCATCCTTGAGGTACCTTCACGCCCTCCTCGCACACACCTTGACGGGCAAACATGAGAGCACTGACGTCGTCAGCACACACGATGCTTACTTCTTATGGAGCATGGCGAACGTGCATACCATCGACCTCGCCTTTTTCATCGCCCATGTCATCCAGCACCAGACTGAGAGGCATCGTAGGGGCGTTATATCTATGGGCCCGTACATCACACGGTTGGCCCACCACTTCGGGCTGCTCAATACTACGGCCCAGACATCCTCCTACACTCTGATCGGCCAGATGTCCCCATAGGGCATCCAAACTATGCTACACATGAGGATGATCTAGCGCAGACCTGGGACTGACCCTCCACAGTACCGTCTACTTCGAGAGGCCGAGGATCTAGAGGACATTACTGATGATGTCCCACTACCACCGGAGGAGGCCTCAGCTGAGCCACCACACGATTTGAGCAGCTTCATATGCTAACATATCCGAGCGCCTCACACGATTTGAGCAGCAGTGCTTTCAACGCTTCGATCACATCGACGCTACTCTTCAGCAGATATGCCAACATCTACACATCGCACCACCATCCCCACCTCGCGGACCATCTTAGGATTAGACTTCTCTAATCCTCTTATCTTCTACTTTATTTTCCTTTCGTTTTCATTTTTGTTTTTATTTTTATTTTTATTATTAGGTTATTTAGATTTTTCTTTATCCTTATCTTTATCTAACTTTATTAGAATAGTTTCAATTTTTATTTTATTTTATTTTTATCACTTTATCGGCTATTTCCTAACGAGTAATTACTCTAATCTTAAAACACCTAAAATCCCTTAAGTATTATCGCAGTTTCAAAGGAGCTTTAAAGCTCACATCCAGCTCAAAAGGGAAAAATACTCCACGACTGCCATGTCCTATGCTGGCCATCACAATCTTCTTG
The DNA here is from genome assembly GCA_020496765.1 of Gossypium stocksii. Classification (NCBI taxonomy): domain Eukaryota; kingdom Viridiplantae; phylum Streptophyta; class Magnoliopsida; order Malvales; family Malvaceae; genus Gossypium; species Gossypium stocksii. Next base: position 64,065,530 of record CM035622.1, on the reverse strand, counting down.
ATGGCATAGAGATTGTGGCATAAACACCCTTCCCTACAAATCTTCACACTTACATCTCAAGGAATTCATCCAATTTAGGGAGTTTCATTTCTTTCCCTATCTTATGATATTATACTACTAACGTATCTTTGTACATTGAGGGCAATGTACATCTTAAGTGTGGGGGGGAACTTACTTTCAGTTATTGTATTCTCCTAGAAACCCCTGAAAATCTTCAAAACTAACATTTTGTATTGTTATCAAAATTTTGAATTCTCACTTTCACTCACTGCATTATCTTCAATATGTTATTAGGATGAAAGCTGATTGATTTATGATTTTTATTGATATGTTGAGAATTAAGACATAGGTACTTATGCTTTGATCATTCAAACTTTAAGACATTAGGGAATCAAGCATGATAAGTTGAAATTTTTGAGAATTTAAATTTTTTCTAGGTTATTTTCCCTAATTTTAAGTATTATCTTGAGATTTGAAATTCACAGGATTGACATCAAAAGCCATAATTCTGGTGAGATTTTTGAGCCTTTTGAGCATACATTCTTTCGTGCTCACTTTTATTGTTGCTTTGAGTGAGTCAATACTGATTTGTTATTCTAGAACTTGCTTCGATTATACATGTCGAGACCACATCATTAATTTGATACACTGAGATGATAAAGGCACATAGGTTCAACCCACTTACTCCATAAAAAGCCTACCTCCATAAATTAACCCCTAGTGAACTCCACTGAGCCTAATAACCCATTCTTTGACTTACCTCTAATATTAACCTATAACCCGTTTTTGTTGAATTCCATTCAATTATTTTGATCCCTATTTTTGTCGAGATTTGAGTTGAATTGTTATCTAGATTTATTCTCTTTTCCAGCTTGTAAAGTTTGTAAATATTCAAAGTAAAATATTTGATTTACTCTTAAAAAAATATGTATATACAGATAATTCAGTTGTAATCAATATCTTAAGTTATAGTTTAATATTTTTGCATATTTCTATTATAAGCCATCAAATCCAGAACGATGTCATCATAAGGCTTAACTTGAGGAATATGTTCTAGTGATAGAGATTTTTCTAGCTAGATGATTTTTCAATTCAATCTCGATTCTAACCCTCTCTTTTTTAGCTTGTGACAACACCCCTAACCATAGCCCTATTACAACCATTGAAAGACCTTTTATCAATGTGTCATATCAATCTATAGTGGTGGAGATTTGATTTTTTTGCAAGCCTATAGTAATAACTTTTCAGGTTGACTAAAGAGTGCTTAATTCTTGAACCCTAAACACTTTGAGTGGATAGAGTGAATCTTTAGTGAGGATGTCAAATCTTGTTAACTTTGATTGAGAGGTAATTACTTAGGAGAATGGAGAAAACCTATGTTTCTGTGATAAAATTTTCAACTTAGAGTGTTTGGATCTTTAATGTTCTTCTGGTTGAATTCTCATTGTATGATTACTTGTGGATTAGTTTGAAACATTATTGATAAGAGTTATAAGTTGAGAAGAATGATTCTTAATTGCGAGTTGAGATTTTGCTTGAGGACAAGCAAAGGCTTAAGTGTGGAGGTATTTGATAAACGATAAATTATACATGTTTTTACCTCATGCTTAGCCTAATTTCTGGATGAATTATCATTGAATTTGTGGAAATTGGTGCTCGTAATCCTTCTATTTCATGTTTTATGCCCAAGTGAGCTTAAGGAAGAGAAAAGAGCAAGAAACGGGCCAAAAACAGAGGAAATGGGCCAAAGAATGAAAACAACATGGCCTGAGAGTTCGCCACACGGTCGTGTCACACAGCTGTGCCACCTTAAAGCTCAAAAACGGCCCAACCCTGACTCACACGGCCGTGCCACACCAAATAGACCCGAACACGGCCCATTTCGAAGTCACACGGCCGTGGCACACGGGCGTGTCCCTATCGTGAGAAAGTTCAATTTCACTCGAAAAAGGTTGCTTAGAGGCTAAGAAAGGCATTCCAAAGCTCTATATAAAGACCCTATGGGGCAACTACTAAGGGGGACTTGCCTCTCCTGAAAAGGGGTACTTTTCTCACCTCAAGAAGGTGCCTTATTCCGACCAACACAAAGAGTAGAAGTAGGGAATTACTTCAAAGGAAGCCGATTGATCCATCTCGGAAGCTAGATTCTCCCTCAAGACTGAAGATCTCCCTTCAAATTCCTACAGGGGTTTTTGGGTTCTTTATGTTTTGTTGTTTTATTTCTTCTGACATGTTTTCTTTATTAATTATGAACTAAATCCCCCAAATACTTGAGGGGGATGAAACCTAAGACAAATCTTATTATTATTTTCTCTTGAATTATATGATAGATATTTGATTTGTTCTTAATTTTGTTTTTAACTCTTAAATTGATATTTCCGGGATATTGATTTAAGTCGAATTATGTAGAGGAGCAAAAGTGTAATGGCCTAAATTCAAGGTTATCGGAACAGTGGTTTCATAACCACAAATCTGATTTAAAGAGAAATTTATTTTAATATTTTTGCATAAATACTGATATGATAGGAAAATCGTATGAAAATAACGATAGAAAAATTTTACCGATTTAGTAGTTATTTAGAAAAAAAAGAAGTTATTGAAGAAATTAGGTAAAAACAAGTTATTGAGACCTCGATCTCGTAAAACCGAGTCGAAAATATTTTTATAAATATTTATGAAATGTTAGTAATGTGGTATTAAAATTTCGTTAGAAAATTTTAACGTTTGGGCAGTTAATTAAATGAAAAGGACTAAATTAGAAATGATGTAAAAGTGGTTAGGATGATTAAATAGCTTAAGTGTTTAATGAGAAAGGATTTAAAATGAAAATAGACCCAAAATTTATTTGGGCTGAACGGCAAGGGCATAAAATCAGCAAGAAAATGGGTGATTTAAGGGCAAAATTGGAATATTGCATTATTAACTAAATAAAACTAGGACTAATATGGAAATTTCTAGATTTCTTGAGATTTCACTTCATTCTCATCAGCCAAAACGCCATAGGAGGGGTTATTTAAGTTCGTATTTCATAATTTTTGCACCAAGTGAGTTAATCCTTGCCTTTTTCTTGTAATTTTTGTGTTTTTAAGACTTTTACAACTAGGTCCTACTATTAAATTCATTAGTTTTTGATTTCATGGAAGAAATTGAAAGTCACCATGGTTGATTTCTGTAAGTATATGATGATTTGGAGTGAAAATTAAGCTTTAATCTTATTATATGATGGTTTTATTGAATGAAATGAATAGAAAGTGGATATTTAGGACCTATTTATAAAAGAGTGCGAAATTGAAGTCTAGTGCTGAAATTCTTATCTCCAAAGGCTATAAAGTAGTTTAAAATGATAGAATAAAGTGTTAATTGAGAAAAATAAGCTCAATTGAGAGGTTAATTGAGTAGGGAGGAAATTATCACTTATTAAAAGCTTAGGGGAAGAATGGTAATAAACCTCTTGCACTAAAACAGTTTTGGACAGCAGCAGTAGTCCAAATTTGAAAAATCACCATAAATTTTAGAAATTGAATTAGAGGGTGAAAAAAATATAAAATTAAAGCTTATTGAGTCTAGTTTATCATAGAAGAAACGGTATAAGTAATGGAATTGTAAATCATGAGATATAGTGCATTTTGTGAGACAAGGTCAGAATGATTTCGGGTTCTCCTGTTTTGACTTTGGAAAATCACCAAAAATTGTATAAAAATAATTAGGGACTTAAATTTATATGTTTGAAATACTTATGGGTCTATTTTCAATAGAAAGAAGCAAGAATATCATCTGAGTCATGTACGAGGAGATAATTAATTTTTAATGAAGAAAGGTCGGAACTGTCATACAGCAGAAAAGGGGTAACTTTAAAGAATAAACTGTACTTATTGGCTAAACAAAAAATTCTGAAAATTTTATGGTAAGAATATATGTGAGTCTAGTTTTTGGAAAAATTAGCATATCTTAATTTGGAGTTCTGTAGCTCAAGATAAAAATAATTTAGTAACTATGACTCAAGTAGACAGCTTTGAATGAACTATAAATAATAGTGGAATTGTAGAGAATGGTACATATGGACATGAAATGTTAAATTGATGATTAAATTTGTTTATTTACATCTTGAAGACTCAAATACGAAGCTAGATCAAGGAAAGGAAAAAGTTCAGGATTAGTAGATTTTTTGTATACGAACAAGTATCAAGGTAAGTTCGTGTAACTTGAATTATATTCTTAAATGCTTGAAATGTATGATATTGATGTGAATATGAATTGAATGTTCATTATATGAAAATTGATGAAACATTGATATATTTGATAAAAAGGGGAAGAAATCCCAGTTGAATGAAAGAAAAATTCGATGGATCTTTGAAAAGAAATTGACGGTAAAAGGGGATCTAGCCCGGACGGGTGATCCTATCCTGATATAGCCCTCCCGAAGAATATGTGTAAAATGGATTTAGCCCAGACGGGTAATCCGAATTAGGGTCTGAATTTAGCCTGGATGGGTAATTCAAATCCAAGCTCATTAGAGTAATTGTCGTTGCAGGGGATTTAGCCTGGACTGGTAATCCCGACAATACTCTATGAGTTTATATTACAGGGGATTTAGCCTGGACTGGTAATCCTGCTGTAAGGATGAGGTTCGCGGGAGTGTGCTCTCTGAAATGAAAATGTGCACACATGAATATGAATTGACGGACCCGGATTTGAACACTAAAGTGTACCCCTAAAAATCTATCGAAATTCTGAAAAATTTAACGGGATAAATATGAAAAAATAATAATGGAATGGAAATCATGGTATTGATGAGCTCATCAATCACGGTATATATTCTTGATACATTGAAATTATTAGACTAACTTGAATGTTGAGTTTGGGCATGTTAGGGTAACAATGCATTGAATGGATGTATAAATGTTTATTGTATTGTATTGAAAATATTAGGTAAGTATATTTCTTGTTACATGAGCTTACTAAGCACAATGTGCTTACCCTATTTTCTTTTTCCCAGTTTTGTAGTATTAAGAGCTCGGAGGTCAGATTTGGTCGGAGACACATCATACTATCAACCTCAACATTTTGGTATATCTAGAAACTTTATTTTGGAAATCAATAGCATGTATAAGTTAATAAAGTAAATGTTAATGTGAAATGAATGTAAAGTTAGCCATTGGTGTGGCTAACAAACCTTGGTTTGGTATATGATGAGATTATCTTATGAATATGCATGAATATATTTTGAAAATATGTTGAATTGGATTGGTTGATTTGGATTGGTCTTAGTTTAAGTTTTGCAGGGAAGGTTAGATGTCTATAAAGGGGTTATATTAAATAAAAAAAAATTGATAAACTTCGGTAATGCCTCGTACCCTATTCCGGCGGCCAATACGGGTAAGAGGTGTACAAAAAGTTTTTGCATAGGAGTAGATCCAACATAATTAAGCGGAGTTGCATGCAACCCTAGACATAGGGCGACATAAATCTGCCAGATTAGGGTCAAACCTAATAAGGGGATCCATAGATCGAGTTAATGCAAGACTAGGGGTTTTAACTAGAAAGAGATTTCAGTTAATTTGTAATCCTCGACGAAGGTATTAACATAAGTTAGGGATTTCTACGGATCAAGTCAAGTGAAAAGATCGTCTAGTTCAAGAGTTGATAACAAGTTTGGTATATGATGAGATTATCTTATGAATATGCATGAATATATTTTGAAAATATGTTGAATTGGATTGGTTGATTTGGATTGGTCTCAGTTTAAGTTTTGCAGGGAAGGTTAGATGTCTATAAAGGGGTTATATTGAATCAAAAAAAAATTGATAAACTTCGGTAATGCCTCGTACCCTATTCCGGCGGCCAATATGGGTAAGAGGTGTACAAAAAGTTCTTGCATAGGAGTAGATCCAACATAATTAAGCGGAGTTGCATGCAACCCTAGACATAGGGCGACATAAATCTGCCGGATTAGGGTCAAACCTAATAAGGGGATCCATAGATCGAGTTAATGCAAGACTAGGGGTTTTAACTAGAAAGAGATTTCAGTTAATTTGTTCTTATCCTCGACGAAGGTATTAACATAAATTAGGGATTTATACGGATCAAGTCAAGTGAATAGATCGTCTAGTTCAAGAGTTGATAACAAGTTTGGTATATGATGAGATTATCTTATGAATATGCATGAATATATTTTGAAAATATGTTGAATTGGATTGGTTGATTTGGATTGGTCTCAGTTTAAGTTTTGCAGGGAAGGTTGGATGTCTATAAAGGGGTTATATTGAATCAAAAAAAAATTGATAAACTTCGGTAATGCCTCGTACCTATTCTGGCGGCCAATACGGGTAAGAGGTGTACAAAAAGTTCTTGCATAGGAGTAGATCCAACATAATTAAGCGGAGTTGCATGCAACCCTAGACATAGGGCGACATAAATCTGCCGGATTAAGGTCAAACCTAATAAGGGGATCCATAGATCGAGTTAATGCAAGACTAGGGGTTTTAACTAGAAAGAGATTTCAGTTAATTTGTTCTTATCCTTGACGAAGGAATTAACATAAATTAGGGATTTCTACGGATCAAGTCAAGTGAATAGATCGTCTAATTCAAGAGTTGATGACAAGTTTGGTATATGATGAGATTATCTTATGAATATGCATGAATATATTTTGAAAATATGTTGAATTGGATTGGTTGATTTGGATTGGTCTCAGTTTAAGTTTTGCAGGGAAGGTTAGATGTCTATAAAGGGGTTATATTGAATCAAAAAAAAATTGATAAACTTCGGTAATGCCTCGTACCCTATTCCGGCGGCCAATATGGGTAAGAGGTGTACAAAAAGTTCTTGCATAGGAGTAGATCCAACATAATTAAGCGGAGTTGCATGCAACCCTAGACATAGGGCGACATAAATCTGCCGGATTAGGGTCAAACCTAATAAGGGATCCATAGATCGAGTTAATGCAAGACTAGGGGTTTTAACTAGAAAGAGATTTCAGTTAATTTGTTCTTATCCTCGACGAAGGTATTAACATAAATTAGGGATTTCTACGGATCAAGTCAAGTGAATAGATCATTTAGTTCAAGAGTTGATAACAAGTGAAGTATAGGTGGATTCTCCCTTGAGTATTGTCCAAATCATTCAGTTTTCCTAAGAGTTTTTCCCCAATTTACTTTTTGTGCATTCTTAGCTTAGTCCAATAGTTAGTTTAGTTTAATAGTTAGTTTAGTTTAATAGAAAGAAAGTTAGTACTAGTACTTTTGGTTCCCTTGGGTACGATATTTCGGTCTTGCCACTAAGCTATACTATTGTTCGATAGGTGCGCTTGGCTTAAAGTCGTGATAATAGTTAGTTTCTGGTGTGATCATTATTATAAATTTTATTACTTCATATCGCGAATATCATTAACCAATCAAAGATGTCAATGCAAAGGAAAAGTTTTCTGGTGACTGCCACCTGTAGCTAGTTAGTATTTCTGGTATAATAATATGGGTTATAAAAATTAAGTTATATTGTTGGTGATAGACAAATTATCATCAACTTTGCTGGTCATACATGGATATCTCAACTTCTTAAACAGTTGCTTCCAAGGTTTGTGTAGCACTTGCATTTGCTTTATTTACCAAATTAGAATCATACACTGCTTTCCATTAACCTACCTTATGTTTCTAGTACTATATATATCAATGTCTTTTCTTCCCATTTCGGCACAAAATAATTAGTTAGCAGAATTCAAATCTAAAAAAATGGTAATGAAGCTTGATAGTTACTTGTAATTGTTTTTTCTCGGCTGCTTTTAGTTTTCTTAGTTTTTGAGTTCTCCAGCTGAAGCTGCTGTGAGGAAATATCAGTTTGATGTGGGTATTGTCTTTGACTGCGTAACTTTGTTTTATTATGAAAGATTGGTTAATGGCTTTTATCTCTATCTTACATTGCTCTTCAGATAAGAGTGAAGAATGTGAGCAGGCTTTGCCATGCAAAACCAATTGTCACCGTGAATGGAAGGTTTCCAGGACCAACCGTCTATGCAAGAGAAGAAGATCGAGTTCTTGTCAACGTCACCAACTATGTGCAATATAACATCTCTAGTCATTGGCATGTTATTTACATTCATTTGCAATCTATCTTTATGCAAAATGTGCATATATATATATTGAATCAAGCTTGTGTTTGCATGTAACTAAGCAGGCATGTGTTAAAGCAATTTCGTAATGGTTGGGCAGATAGACCTGTATACATAACACAATGCCCTATCAAGACTGGACATAGCTACACTTAAGATTTTAATGTCACAGGACAATGAGGAACACTATGGTGTGTTGAAAACCCTAGGTAAACTAAATTTCTTTAAAGAAGTAAACAATAGAAATCACAAAATTGGAAGAAATGATACAGCTGAGCTATTTATAAAATGAATAAGCTCATTCTATTTTGATTTTGTTTTGATAGTTACAGCATAACCGAATAACCGTCTTTGATTAGCTTTGACTAACAACCTAACCATGACTAATCTCTTTGGCCTTTACCTTTTATCATTCACCCATCTTCTCGAGAGGCAAAACCCAAAGAAGACTTCTAAATTGAGCAAAGCATGAGGTAAAAAGTGGTTTAGTAAGGACCTCAGTGACCTGATCACAAGCAGGCACTTCTCCAACAACAAGTGATCCATCAGCCACCTTCTCACGCACAAAAAACAGATCCAATTCAACATGCTTGAACTTGGAATGTAGAACAGGATTGGCAGCAACCGCAACTGCACTTGAACTATCACACCAAATAGTAGGTGAATCAACAGATGAAAATTGCAATTCCCGTAATAACGATACCAACCAGGTATTTCACTGGTAGCAGCGGCAGGACTCCAATACTCAGCTTCAGCCGTAGACCGTGAAACAACTGATTGTTTCTTGGAACACCAAGAGACAGGCGTGTGTCCGAAATAGATACAGTAACCCGTTGTAGAATGAAGATGATCGAAATCCAGTCCCCAGTTAGCATCGGCATAACCAATTAATGAAAGTCGATCAGACGGTCGAAAAACAATTCCATAATCAAGGGTGCCACATAAATACCGCAGAATTCGTTTTAAGGCAACAAGATGAACAGTGGTAGGTGCATACATGAATTGACATATGTAATTTACAGCGTATGTAATATCTGGATGAGTTAGGATAACATACTAAAGAGCTCTTACCAAGCTTCGGTACTCAATAGGATCACATAGTAGTTTCCCATCATCTTTAGACATAGGAGACGAACTAACCATCGGGGTATGAACAGCCTTTGCATGAGTCATAGAACTTCTGTTAAGAATATCGCGAATGTATTTCTTTTGGCATAGATGAAGAGAGCCCGAAGCAGAACGGGTAACCTCAATCCCAAAAAAATAGTGAAGGTCGCCCATATCTTTAAAAGGGAACTTCACATTCAATTGTTTAACAAACTCATCTACAGAGGTCGACTTACTGCCAACAATGATAATGTCATCAACATAGACGAGAACATAAATAATGGAGGATGACGTAACCTGAACAAACAAGGATACATAAGATTTGGACAGAAAAAATCCAGCAGAAAGAAGAAAAGACTTCAATTTGTCAAACCAAGCACACGGAGCCTGACGAAGTCCATATAACGCCTTTTTTAGACGACACACCAAAGGTTTACCATTAACATCGTATTGAACATATCTAGGAGGCTGCTGCATAAACACCTCATCAGTGAAATCACCATTTAAAAAGGCATTATTCATGTCTACCTGACGAAGTTGCCAACCACTCGTCACAGCAACAGATATTATGATTCGAATGGTTGCAGGTTTGGCCACCGGACTGAACGTCTCGCTGAAGTCGCACCCAGGTACCTGTGAACACCCCTTTGTAACCAACCAAACCTTACGCGGAGCAATTGTTCCATTAGGATTCTTTTTTATTTTGAAAATCCATTTGCATCCTATTGCTTTCCTACCAGGCGGGAGAGAAACAAGCTCCCACGTAGAATTGTTTTGTAGGGCATCAAACTCATCTTGAACTGTTACTTTTCATTCTAGACTAGTAAGAGCTTCCTCAATATTTCGGGGCTCGAAATCAACAGTCTCAACAGCCAATGCCTTAGGTTTAAAAATATCGACCTTAGACCGAGTGATCATAGCATGAGTATTTCCTGGAGGCACAGGTGGTGACACCAAAGTGCTAATACCTTGAGTGGTCCTTTGAGCAGATGACTCGGCAGTGGCCAAGGAAGAAAGCCTGTATTCTTCATTAGCATGTTGCAACTCTGTGGGGGAATCACTGGATGTAGACACAACATGAAAATAGAGAGGAGGCTCAACCGTGGTTGACACAACCGGGACAACAGGGTAGACAGTAGTAGACTTAATTACTAGAACACATGTGGAGATAGTTGAAGTAGCAGCAGCTTGAGGCAAGGGAGAAGACGAGAACAAGAATCGACGTTCATCAAAAACCACATGCTGAGAAACAACTATCTTGCCATTAGGAGTAAGACAATGATATCCTTTATGCTGAGAGTTGTATCCCAAGAATGTACAAGGCTGAGATCGAAAACCGAATTTGTATTGCATAAACGGTCGTAAATATGGAAAACAACAGTAGCCAAAAACCCATAAATGATCATATGTGAGTTCCTAACCATGCAGAACCTGATATGGAGATTGCCCGTTTAACACCAAAGTTGGTAAGTGATTAATCAGATGTATCGCACTAATAAAAGCGTAGCCCCAGTACATCATGGGTAGACCTACCTGAGCTAAGAGAGTAAGACCAGTCTCCACAATGTGCTTATATCTTCGCTCTGCCACTCCATTTTGTTCAAATGTATACGGACAGGACAATTGATGAAGAATACCGAGACTAGTGAGAGTCTGCGTGAACGAGCGATATTCTCCACCCCAATCACTTTGAAAAACCTTAATGCATTTCCCAAACTGAGTTTGAACCATTTTCTGAAACTGTACAAAACACTCCAATGCTTGAGACTTACGGTTAATGAGATAAATCCAAGTAAATCTACTATGCATATCGACAAATGAAATATAGTACAAACTAGTACCACAAGTAACAGATGCTGGGCCTCACACACCAGAAACCACTAAATCAAAAAAATCATTATATTCAGTAGTAGATGTAGAAAAAGGAAGTTTATGTGACTTTCCCTGTTGACAGGCAGTACATATAGTATCAACACACTCTTTATTAGAAATAATATTACATTTATTAAGAACCAGCTTAACAATTGAAGTAGCTAGATGACCAAGTTGGTAGTGCCATAAGGTAAATACATCATTACCATAGTTGAAAGTAGACAAACTAGTATTGAGGGCAGAAGGACCACCAACAAAAGCCATCGAGTGAACCGACGAGAAGTAGTAGAGCCCATCACGAGTGTGGCCCCGAGCAGGATTTCTTGAGTCACGATGTCCTTAACAACATAAAAAGAAGGGTGAAACTCAAAATATACATTGTTTTCCTTAGCAAATTGAGACACAGATAGTAGGTTCTTTCAGATACTTGGAACACACAGAACATTAAACAGATGAAGCATCTTACTTGTCGTAGATAAACTAGAATTGCCAACACATTGAATTTGAGTAGGAGTGCCATCACCCATAATAAGAGGAGATATACCTGTGTATAGTGTGGACTCATGCAAGGCAATGGCTTCCCGGCAAACTTGATGTGAGGCTCCAGAATTAAGACACCCGGATATGGTCCCGACGGGCACAGGAATATACGAGTCTTCATTTTCAAAATTGGACCCATATTGTGTAGTGTTGGCGTTAGACCCTGACGTGGTCAAAAAATCGGATGCATGAAAATCGAGAATGCACGGCAAACCAACACACGGCGAAGCATCAACATCATGAACACGAGCTCTTGGTTTTGTACGCCATGGTACACTATAATTTTGAGCAGCATTTGGACAATTTGGCTCAAGCCCAACAAGGCTGACATTCGGCCCAACACCATGATGTGGAATATATAGCCTACCTCTATTATAATTCCCATGCACATACGGCCCAGGAGAAGTATTTTCAGGATTCAGCCCAACACCATTACCTACCAAATTCCACTTAGAACGTGGGTCAAATGGATGCCCAAATAGAGGACCCATAGCATGGGTCATATCACGTGGCATGTAAGAAGGAAAGCCAGGCACATGGCCAATGTTATCATCTCTTGGAAAGTCAAATAGATTTGACATTTTGGCAGCCTTGAAATGGGGAATACCATCACCTTGTTCTTACGAACAATCAAAAACTGGAGCATAACCCCTAGCCAAAGCTGAAGCACCATGAACAGACCAACCAACACCACTAGGCAAAACATCGCGCGGGCCAGGACTAGATCAACCAGACGACGATGGCACGGTGGGCATAGCAGAGCCACTAAAGTCATGATCAAACCTATAGTAGCAGCGTTGGTCTAAGTGGCCATAACGACCACAGATCTGAAACTGGATCCGTGGCTGAAACCCCCGTCCACTAGCAGATGAATGGCCACCATACACTGAATTAGTCACGGCCAACGACGGAGCAGGCTCAACATTATTCACAAGAAACGGCGCCTCTGTTGTGGCTCGACTCAGACGAGCCTCAAACTCGAGCAGTTCATCTACTAGTTTTTGAAGCGGAAGAGACTCTGTTGAGAACGCTGCCATCATCAAAAGAGCATTAAAATCAGATGGAGGTCAGGCCAATATGATCTCGACTTTCTCGGCCTTCGAAATTACCGATCCAGAAGCTTCAAGAATTGTACAGGTATTCTTCACCTTAGCGATGTAATCTTTGACAGGCATAGACCCCTTCTTAATCAAATGGAGATCATGCCTAATACGAGAAATTTTTGCGATACTACCAGCGGCCAAAAGGTGGTAAGCCATGCACCACACATCATAGGCTGATTTCGCCTCTGTAAAGCAAGGCAATAAAGAACCACTAATAGTTGAACGAAGCTAAGAGGCAAGAAGCTTATCTTGCTGGACAAAAGTAGACGCTGTTGGATTTGGAGTGAGTTCTCCATCGGAAGACGAGACGAAACGCGGTGGAGCAGGAAGCGTCTCCTTGAGGTAACCAAGTAACTCGTAGCCTTCAACTATTAACTTGATATGCTGCTGCCATTGAATGTAAGTACCTTCCTCTAACTTGACCGAATCATGCCTTGGAAAGCTCTGCACCAACCAAACGCTAGAACATACACGAGTATCAGTGATAGAATCACCAGAATTTTCTATAAGCGCAGGAAGCAGAATCACCAGGAACGACAAGCGATTGATACCATGTTGAAAACCCTAGGTAAACTAAATTTCTTTAAAGAAGGAAACAATAGAAATCACAGAATTGGAAGAAATGATTGTATTCTCTGTTTCTTGAATGATACAGCTGAGCTATTTATAAAATGAATAAGCTCATTCTGTTTTGATTTTGTTTTGATAGTTACAGCATAACCGAATAACCGTCTTTGATTAGCTTTGACTAACAACCTAACCATGATAATCTCTTTGGCCTTTACCTTCTATCATGGTGGCATGTACATATTTTACGGCTAAGAGCTACTGTCTACGGTGCCATTGTCATCATACCGAAAGAAGGGAGGATGTTTCCATTCCCTCAACCTCATAGAGAAACTAAAATAATTCTAGGGTGTAATTGGTTAGAGAAATTGATATTTCTAAGTTCATTGCTATGCAGACATGGAATGGCTAAGTTTTTGTATGCAGGGGAATAGTAAAATTCAGGCGTTGAAACGCTTGTAAACTGAGCCAATAGGTTGGGGTTGCCACCACCAACCTTTGATAGTCATACGATCAACGGGAAACCGTGGCCACTCTTTCCGTGTTCTTCGAAACGTGTAAGTACTAGCTTTAGAGTAGAAAAACAAATTCAGACTCTGAGGTTGATCGGCTTTACATACTTGCTCCATCTATTTTCCCTTCATTTTCTGGATTCACAACACTTCACAAAACACATTAGATAGCCTCCATGAACAGCAAGACAAGGTTCTTCAAATGAAATTGCAGAATCAAATATAAAATGAAAAGTAAACATGGATTCATCTCATTTAATTGTTTCAGTCTTTCAGAATAAGTAAAGAGACTTGTATAAATATAATTTATTCTCTATACTCGGTTGTTATTCTTGGTTATGATTAAGACTTCATAGTCTCGTTTATAGCCCTTAAGATCCCTTCCTGCATCTCTTTTATCCTTGCCTGCATCACGAATTCACAACATAAGAATGATGGTAAGAATATAAAACCAAACAGTAACTTGGTATGAATTCCCACCATTATTGTCATTTTCATTGTCTCCATTTCTCTTCTACTCACTGGTAAATCCTGTGCTTGCTTCTTTCTTTCCTACAATACCATAATATAGTTTCTCATTGAATATAAAGTTCAATGCAATATCCCCGTACCTATGTCTAAAATCATGATGGACAAGCACGTACATAGCTCTGTAGTCTGAATGCCTCATGAAAATTAAAACATATAATGGTCTCTAAGATAAACTACTTGCTAAACACTAGCCATTTAGTGCATATCCTCTACGGATAATTAACCATTTATATAGTACTTCGTGTTTTTACCTGAAAATTACCCATAGGCTTGCTAAAACCTTTGAACTGGTGGACAGTTGACGGTGAAGGCAATGGAGGTTGGGGTGAAATGCAGGCAGGTTGTTGCAAAAAATCCCCTGCAAAATACAAGTGGCTAGATACTGTCCTTGCTCCTTCATTATTTGCTCCTAATCAAGTGACAGATATATCATCCAATGTTGGAAATAGTTGGAGCGGCATAGAATATAACATTTCTTACCTTTAGTTGCTTTTCTAGGAGGATAACCATGGAGAACACAATCATCCATAGATTTACAGCTTGTTTCACTCACATCATCTTCGATCTTTCTCTTTGATTTACTTCTTATTCTATGTTCTGTTGCTTCTGTTTGAAATGGTAGAGCAGACAGCACAGTTTGAGTTTCAAAACCTTCATTACAGGCGTTAAGAATTTCAACATCTTTTGCTTTATCCCGGTGTCTATCATGTTTGGTTTTTAAAACATTTTCGACCTTTCCCAATACTATGTCCAGAGAATCCTCAACTATCTTATAGCTATCTTCAGAAGCAAGGCTTTTGGTAATGACATGTAGAGCTTTTTGTATTAGTTTCTTCACTTTCAGTGACTTTTGATGATTCAAAACATTCCCATCTGTGGCAAGTTTGGTTCATCTCTTCAATATGTACTGAGAAGGTAACTTGAAGACATTTTTGGCATTCAATACCTTAAGAATATGAACACATAAGATGCCCATAGATTCGTATTTTTTGCAACTGTAAGTGATTTGATTCGAAGAATCACAAAACTTGACTATGTTATCCTTTTGACCTTCCTCTTTCAGCTTGAATGAAGCAACGGTGCCGGTTTTCCCCATGTCCTCGATTGCCACAGATAGGCATCCGCGTAACTCATCTTGGAATAGTTTGAAAATGGTACAAGTATAGACATCAGCAGCTTGTTTCTCCAAGGTGCTGCCTTTTAGAATCATCAATGGAGACAGTTTCTTGCAGCATGAGTCATCATCGATTTCTTTTGTACGTTGTTCCTTTGCTACTGTTTGATATCGATGAGCAAACTTCAGCAGAGCCATGTTTTCTTTCATCAAGCTCTGGAAAATGGTTCTAATGGCCTTGCAACCATCTGCTGATTGTATGCCAGCAAAGAAAATACTTCCGGCGAAGACAGGAGACCATTTCTTCCTCAACATGTATAGGGTATTGAGGTGTTCGTTTTCATGCAGCTTGTATTGATCCACTAAAGAATTCTACAACATATCAAATTCTTCCTCGGACTGGTAATCGAAGATACATTTATCGAGAAGGTTTCTGAATGCAGACTGCTGATGAGGTTCAAGAAGATATTCCTCAATAGTTTGTTGAATGTACCACATGCCAAGATGATATTGTGTATCAAGTAACACTTCTTTTATTGCATCAGCCATTGCTTGACACTCATTAGTTAAAATTGTCTTTGGTTGAAGACCATCCATTGCTGCCATTAAAGTCCCAAACAACTACATAAAAGAATCCAAGCTTTCATCAAGTAGCAAAGCACAGCCCAACAAGACATACTACCGATGATGGTTAAGCCCTAAAAGTGGTGCCCAAATCATACCTTCTGACCCGACTCGAAATGTGGTATCCAGAACTACGACATCCCCGAAGTGCTGATAGTCTGTTTTCGATCTGCCATCTCTCCAAATGAAACTCCTGAGGCTACTTTTTGCATTGACTTGCAATGTGTAGAAGAATGAAGGATCCTCGAGCTGCTGTTGCTTGAAGTAGTTGATTAAACCTTGGATATCTTTAGGGTTTAGATTACATTGGTTCAGATAACTCAAGTGGCTACTAAAATCTGCGTTGCGAACTTTTGCACAAATTGCATCCCCTGCCTTTTATGCCATTCGGGTTTTCCCTATTGTGCGCTTTGTCCAATGATCTTCCAAGGCCTGCCGGTTGTCAGTATATGAACCTTCGACAGGGCTATAATTGTGTTTGAGAACTAAGCGGGAGATCATCCATTTCTCAGTTTTGTTTGTGATTTAAACCATGGCTCCGCATCCAGTTCTCGTTTCTTTCCTTCTATACCTTGGTGCACTGCTGTTAGTTTTGCTCAACCGGAACCCCTCGTTCGAACATAGAAAGGTTCGTTTCCTAGCTGTTCCGTTTGACAACCATTGATACTTCCCTTTCCTCACAGAGAAACCAGTTGCCTTAGCATAGTCTTTGTAGAGCTTGTATGCATCCTCCTCGAAAGAAAACTCCATCCCAAGTTCTGGTGCTTGAATACTAATTTGGTGATCAATTTTCAATTTCGATTGTTGCAGCCTCTCATCCCAGACACTCTCCGACGACGCGCTATCATAGCCATCACTGTCTAACGATGAAGAATGAGTGCCACACCTCAATTGATGTTTCGCTGAGTTCTCCATCTTCTGTTAAACAAATGAAATATAAAATATCAAATTCATGATTTCTAATGAATTAAAACTGTCACAGCACAGATTCAAATATTTCCAAGCTATCATCATTGCCTTCATTTGACCATAAATGGGGGAACGAAAGCAACTTTGCTCTAACACATGGGAACGAGGATATGAGCTCCAAGCATCCTTCCCACCCGTATTTGACACTCACACTTAATCCGAGTAACATAGGCTAGGAAACAATACCAGTTTATATGTTTGATCAGTTGATTATGTCAAAAAAATACATGAAAAAGCTGACCTGGCCATGTTGCTGGTGGTGCTGAGTAATTGCGATTTCAGCGATGCTAGGGAAAGTCAACTGCTGGTCGTCGAGGTCAGGGCTGTGAGTAGTGGTGAAACTGAGAGGCCCCGAGACGAAGGAGCAACGATCACTAGAGCCATGAAGGGCGGCGCCGTTGTTATTGCATTCTCGATCGAGAGACGTCAATGGCTGATGAGGCTCTTGATTAGTCAACAAGGGAAATGGGACGTGATCGTCTTGGTCCTCCATTAAACCAAAACCAATATAATAATTCTCAAGAGCAAATTCATCACCCAAAATGAAACCCGTTGCAGATGTAAAATCTACTTCATCCCCCATTTTTCTTTGGTTGTTCTCTGGATTGTGTTTCCAAGTAATGGGAATGAATGTCTGCTGTTGACTTGTAAGGTAGACTTAAAACCAACTTTCCCTACTAAAACAATGTTACATTTGTTCGGACATCGGGTTATCGGTAAGTTGGATTCATGTTTTGTCTAAATAAATAAGGGTAAACTACACCCAAAGTTACTAAACTATTAGTAAGTTTACATTTTGGTCACTCAACTTTAAAAAGTTACAAAATGGTCCATGAACTATTTGAAAGTTTTCATTTAAGCCACTGAACTATTCGAAAGTTTTTATTTAAGCCATGGGTTGTTAAGTTTTTTAACGATTTTAACAGCTCAATGGCTTAAATGAAAACTTTTAAATAGTTCAGTGATCATTTTATAACTTTTTTAAGTTGAGTAACCAAAATATAAATTTACTAATAATTTAGTGACATTAGATGTAGTTTACCCATAGAATAATTGTAATCTTTGTGGGTAAGAAATCAACTATATTTGAATCTGAATCCTTAAATATAACTCCCTTTATACGTCTTGATGATTGATAAGAATAAATGATGTCACATTGACAAAACGATCCCTTTAACAAGATGTACCTATATCAAAAATCAATATTTGCCCATATAACAAATTTGGTAAAAAGGTTCTCTAGTTCTCTCAATTTCAAATTTGAGCAAATAAAATATAAAACAATTTAATCCCTATTAATTTTGAAAGTGAGCAACTAAGAAAAATTAATCACGATGTTAATGTTTTCTTTCACTTGTGCATGATTTAGATTGGTGTAATAATAAATTTAGTCCTCAAAGTTTAAACATTTTGTCTATTTGGTCCTAATTGAACAAATTTATCTTGTAACATTTGTGTAAATGTTGAGGCTAAATTTGTTGAATGTATTAAAATTAAGGTTAAAATGACAAAATATGTAAATATTGAAGGTTAAATTTATAATTATACAAATCAAAATTATGTACAATTGATGACAGAGATTAATGCCATGATTAATTGTCTTTAGTTACTTACTTTCGAAATTGATTGAGACTAAATTGTTTTAAATTCTTTTAGAGAGACTAATTTACTCAATTTCGAAACTGAAAGAGACTGAAAAGATCTTTTACCAACAAATTTTCATGAAACAAATTTTAACATTTACATAAATTTGAACGCACTTTAAAATCACTTATCATTATTTTCTAAGACTAAGATATATGTTAACATAAAACGGATTTTTTGAAGCACTACGAGATCTTATTAGATTTGAGTAAGAAAATTGTTAAATCTAAATTCAAAATCAACCTTCAATTTTTACATCTCATTCTAACATTTTTTATGTCTTAAAATTCATTTTAAACTTTTCCCAAAGTCTCATTACGAAATGAGAACTTAGGGCATCATTTTGTAAATTTGTTTATGGGTAGTGTTAAACTGCATCCATACAAGGCATCAAGTTTAAATTTCTAAACTCTAATTTGGTCCGACTTGAAAAAAAAAAATTAATTTTTTTAGATTTATATCCGACTTAAATTAAAAAAAAAACTCAGATTCAACTTGATTTACTTATGTTTGATTTTTTTGAATTAATGTTTTATATAAAAATAAATTTTAAAAAAAATAATACACTAAAAAATATTTATATTAAAAACACAAATATAAATATATAAATGTTCTATTATATAAAAATATTGAAATAAATATAATAAATGTTTTTTATATTAAAAATTATTTTGAAAATTTTTATTTAGGAAGAAAGATGGACTGGCTAGTAAGGGTTTAGCATGTGTACACAGGTCATTGGGTACGAGGACCTTCAGATCACCTCCTCATGAAATTCCGCAAGTGCTGCATGGTGATGTTAGCCAAATTTTGAAGCATGCAATGATCCTGCTAATTGTAGTAGTTTTGAAATTTGAACTACAGATTTCTGTCCCTACCAATAAAAAAATATTTATGTTAAAAAAATAATATAATAAGTGTTTTATGATATTAAAACACACTAAAGTAAACATAATAAATGTTTTATTATATTAAATTTTTATATTTGGGTTAGATTATTTAATTGGATTGATTTTTTTATTTATTTGGATAATGGGTTGAATTGTTATTGGATTAGTGATTCAATATAAATATATAATTATTATTTAACATATATAATTAATATAATTTTTTATAATATAATATCCCTAAGCTAGGTCGAGCTCAGGCTAAAAAGTTTTTGCCCAAGGCCTGACCCATATAGAAAACGAGCCTTAAATTTACACAAACCTATTTTTCGAGCCTCATATTTTTATCCAAACCATCTTATTTTTCAAGTGGACCTTCAAGCTTAGATGAATGAGCCGACTTACTAACAACTCTAATAATTTGGAGTCATGTCAAGGCTAAAAAACACATTGAACCCTTGGAGTAAATTTTGGGCAATCTGCCTTTTATGTCTCAAGAGATAAGTGTCATGTCTTGTGACTTGGAGATATGGACCACAATTCTTCAAGTTTATTACACTTTTAAACACCCTAAAACATCATCAAATCATACATACAAATAAGTCACAATTTATTTCTGGTGACAGGGAAACAACTCCCTTCGAGAGAAGTTTTCGAAGCGTCGTTCTCCGGGCAGCCAACCTAGACCGTCAACAATTGAAATTATTGCCCCAGTGTCGAGGTTTTGCTCTTGACCTCCGCAAGGAGTGGTGTACGATTCATGGTGGGGTGCCTCAGACGATGGAGGTAGATACCTACAAGACTCAGGATAGGTGTTAGTATTGGACGTGTGAGTAATAATGGAGGTACCTAGGCACATTGTAGCTTGATACACCAACCAATCCGTATTGGTTCGTGGGTCAATTGGTTTTTAGCTCGGTTCAACGAATTCATATCAATTCATAGGTCAATAGATTTTTTTACCTCTCAACAAATCGATACCCTAATCGATTTTCTTGATCTAATTGGTCCAATTTAGGTAACAATGAATTTTAAAAATTTTATATATATTTAAAATCATTTTTTATTTTTTGAATTTTAAAATTTTTTTAGTTTTCAAAATTTTTTATTTTAAAAAATTATAATTTTTAAATTTTTATGTTTTTATTCAAAGTATAAAAAATATTTCTAAAATTTTCAAAAAGAATTAATTTGCTTTTAAAGGGTAATGACGAATTTGACAAAAAAATTATAAATTTTGAAAGCTAAAAAAGTTATTGTATCTTTAACACCATTAACCTTAACAACTAAATTAGACAAAGGAATAAAAAATTTTAAATAAAAATTACAACAACTCAATGTCTCAAAATTAAAGTGTAGGGACTGAATTTTTAAATTTTGAAAAAGTATAAGGATCTTGGGAACATTTAAACCTTTACTTAACAAAAAGGAATTTGTTAAATGCATTAATTTTTTAGGGTAAACTACCTAGTTGGTCACCTAACTTTTAGAGCACTTTCATTTTAGTTATCCATGTATTAAATCTTTAATGGTGGTTGACTGTATATGCCACATTATGTTTACATTTTTATTTTAGTTACCCAACTTTTAGAATTCTTTCATTTTGGTCCGTCCTAAATATATTCTTTTTAAGTATTGTTGAGTGTTGTAGTTTAATGTGTAACCCAAGTCAGGTTTGATATTTTGCTAAAAATAACATCGATTGTCATTATTGCCAAATAATTAAAAAGAATTTTGGCATGGTTAATATGTGATTCTTTTTAGGGTTTGAGACAGAGAGTGGGAGGAGAATACATAGTTATTATTGGCTGATTTGGCTAAAGTTTTTATAATCTTTTTAATCATAAAAATATGAATTTCATTTGTATATGTTTTATGTTTGATGTATCATTGGATTGGAAAAAAAATATTTAATTCGTGATATATTGCATGAATTCAATGGCAGACACCAAAGATCCCATTGCCTTCCCACCCGATGCAAGTGTTCATTTGGGCAAATCTTAAATCCGTACTTCTGGCTGATGCAACCACCAATGACATTCTTATTCGACTTTACCAGTAAAGTAGACCTTATGAAAATTGTTTACATCAAAAGTTTTCTCTTTCATCATCTTTAGGATGGAATCGCATATCGAAAGGTGATCGCAGCTGTAATTTTTGATGGTTTTATTTTTTCATACTTTCATATAATTTTTAAATAAAATAATTAAAAAAATATTATTTTGAAATTAAATGTAAGTCTAATAAATTCATATAAAAATTATTATCATTTCACTAATAATCATTTATTAATATATTTTTATAAATATTTTTTAATATAAAATATTATCATTCACTCATATTGTGAATATGATAAAATCTAGTGCTAAATTATATTACTCATGCTTAAATATATTATTTTGTGTATTGAATGGGAGAAAGAAAAATCTTTATCGGGAAATGAATGGGAGATTCTACCGTGAGCTCTAAAAAGCACACCTAAATTTGTCAAATACGAATTTCTAATTAACACAGACACTCAAGTGTCTCACAAAAAGCACTACAAGTTAGTGTGAGCTTGAAACTCACTGCTGAATTTTGATAAATCTAAAAAATTTTGGTGTGTGGTTCAATGTAATGGCATAGCCATTACAGTCCTATTCCGTGGGCCCACCCTAAACACATGTTTGGTTCAATGGAATGCCTATTACGGGTTTATTCCATTACGGGCGTATACAATGAAAATGTATGATTTCTATTCTGTTTCTTCACCACCGAATACTCATTCGCTGTTTAAGGAAACCTTCACGCTCCCCACTTTGCCCTCTCCTATTTTCTAAGCTGAAACAAGGGTATGGACAATCCTTCGTCACAGCATTAGGTAAAACATTTGCTCCCTCTGTTCCTTCCATCTTCCTCTCTTCCAATTTTTCTGCCCTCTTTTTTCTGCTTTCTTTTTCTTTCTCTCATTAGATTTTTTCTTTTCCTCTCTTCCGTTTCTGTTGCTTGATCTATAATATTTCATCGATTGTTCGAAAGAGCAAGAGGGTTCTTAGAGGGGGAATTGAAATCTAAATTGAAAACCAAAAATGTTGAGGGTAAATCGAGTGATAAATTGGGCACGAGCTTCGATTTCAAATTGTTAGTACCTCCTAAGTCATGACCCAAAGATTTCCCCTTCACCTCCTCAACATTTCCCTTCAAAATTATCCATTCGCTTTTCTGATATTTACAAGGCAATTCCTCCATCTCCCCTTTTTTAACTCTAAAATATTTGATTTTTTTAAGTTATAGTTCTTTTTAACTTTTTGTCTTTTGTGTGCAGCTTGCAAGCAAGGAAAGAATCGAGAAAGAACGAGCAAGACTGTAAGTTTAAGCTTTGTTTGTTTATTGAAATTTTGTTACGTGCTCTTTTTTCCATGAAATTTAATATAAATAATTGTTTTAATTTGATTTAGGGCAGTGCTGATGAATTGAATAGAGGATATTTTGATGATATGCCTGAGCTAAAACAACACAGTGGTAAGGTATTAACTGATTTGTTCTTTTTATATACATATAGGCCATATCATTTGCAAATCTGTTCAAATTAGCTGAATTGATTAATTGAACTAAATATGTTGTGCGGGTTGGCATAAGTTGTTTGTAGTTGAATTGCTGATACTTTCTTATGGTGAAACTAAGTCAGGATTGAAATTGGTAAATATTTGGGACCATTTTCATCTTAAGTTTTCTTGACATGCTTTCAAGGTTTTTTCTTTCCTCTTCTTTCTTTTCGCTAATTCTGATATGTATATTGGTGGATATTGCACAGGGGACCTTTCTACCATTTGTTATTCCACCAATAATAATCCAAGCAGGTCTTTGGTTAATCTGGTTGACTATTATATGTTGTCTAAAGGTATACTATTTGTGATGGAAATCTTGTTTTTAACTCAGGATGGAAGAGATTGAATTTGAATTGCTTCTTATGTATCCTAACATTTTCTTGAGCACACACTACAGATGTTTCAAGCTTTGGGCAGGGATAGACTTGAGCATTTGAATGCATCTCCTTCTGTTACACCGTGGGCATACTTTCGTGTCTTTTCAGTGTTTCTCTTTGTCCTATCTTTCAGTTTCTTCTGATATTGCTCTATGTCTTGTACTTTTGTGAATTAGGAAATACTTCCATAAACAACATCCCTTCTTTTTCTTTTCATTTTTTTTTAAATTACTATAGAATGAATAGCATTATCATACTTTTAGAATGCATGGCAGCATTAGAACTCAAAGACTATAATGATGTTAGTTATTTTTTAATAGGAATATGAATTCTGTTGTTGATGCCTCTATTTTGGTGGCCGGGACTTACTGCCACTCTGAACACTAAAAGAAGAATAGAAAGATGGGATTGAAAATATTATTGAAGCCTGTACAGTCTTTTGAAGTTATCTTACACAAATAACCTTGTTTATTGGATAGGTCCTAACTCTAAAGTGCCTTAAAGTGAACAGTAGCTTCAGAATTGTTCTTCTTTGTTTCTATCTGTCTAAACTCAATAGTGCCTTTAGAGTGCAATCCCATGATGTTAATTTTGGTGATTCTAAGCTTAAGGCAAACAGTATAATACAAAAACTTGTTCCTTAGTTGCGGGTAGTGGAGTTTCTGCTTTTTATAATTTGGAAGAAGGCAGTTTGGCTTCGCACAAGTTCATAAATATGTGAAATATCCTTGTTTTTTTGTGGGTGCACTCAGGATAGGGCTGAGCTTTGTGCTATACAAAACACTGAATCCGTCTACGTTTCTGCTGTTGTTTTTTGAGCCTCTCAGCATTACTTTTGAGACCATGCAGGTATGCTTGATATATACATGTGTAGTTTTTATGATAAATGCAATCATTCTAGAAGTTATGTAACACTTTTTTTTTATAAAGTTATATAATACTATTATTCAGTGAAAATATTGGATCCTGGTTTGATTTGGTGGCTTTGTTATATATGGTATTCTATACAGGTAATTTTGGTTCATGGGTTTCAGCTGCTTGAAATATCATTCCATGCAGTGGGCAACACTGTAGATTGCCAAAGATCAAAACTATTTGATTTTTCAGTTGCAGGTATTCTGCTCTTTTTTTTTTTTGGCATGGATGTAAGTACTTTGTTTGTTGATAGGTTGGCTGGATGTTCTCATACTTGATGGTTCTCTACTTTAGAATGTCATCACTTGAAGAGTTTTGTTTCCTGAGATTGCTAAGCAAGTGAGCAATAAATCAAAGGGATTTCATTGTATTGTTCTCATTATATTATCATCTCCATTCTCATTAACATAATCCTTGTTACTCCAGTTTTTCATATATACTAGGTAAGGACATATGAATAAATGGAGAAAGCTGAGGCACCTGTTCTTGTGTTTGTGAATGTGATCTATTCTTCAGTATCTATACGACTTGGAGCTATTATGTTCAAGTCTTTCAGATTGCAACATTTTATGCCTTCTGGTTATTTGCAATTTCATTCATGCTTCTTGTTAAAATTTTTCTAGGCTTGCAGGTTTCATCATATTTTTCCTCTAGTAAATCTTAAGTTCTTTGCATTCCTTTACTATGTGACATTTTCCCCCTTTTAGAATGATTGTTATTGTCTTATTTATTATTTGGCTGAAAAGGGCGAGGTTCCTTATTATTTTCTGTTTGTTCCCTGCACTTTCTTCCTCTTATTTTCTTTTGATGATTGCACCTACAGGTTCGTTTTGGGAATGGAAGGGCATTCTTATTCGCAATCTAGGTTTCTTCCTTGACTTGGCAACACTGATAATGGCAGTTAGCCATTATGTGCTTATTTGGTGGCTTCATGGCATGGCATTCCATCTAGCAGATGCAGTTCTTTTCTTGAATATACGTGTAAATATTCCATTGTATTTGGAGCATTTTACAGCCCAATATTGATAATTTGACATCCCAATACATGTTCCTTCTGTTCACCAATTCAACTTTTTTGAGCAGGCATTGCTACCTGCAATTGTGAAACGAATAAAGGGATTTATCAAATTGACAGCTTGTTTTAATAAAATTTAATATAAAAATAATTATATTAAGTTTCAATGGTTAATTAATTAAAAAGGACCAAATTGGAAAAAAATGCATTCTCGAGACTCTGTTCCGGTAAATCAGACTTATAAATATTTTTAATAAATATTTACGAAGTTAGTTGTATGTTTATTTAGATATTGGCTAGGTGCATTTGACTTAATTAGAAGTAATTATGAAAAGGGACTAAATAGCAATAGAGATGAAAGTTTAATTATAGATTAAAGAAAAACTAAAGGGACTAAAGAGGAAATTAAACCATTTCCTATAGTTGAGGCGGTTTACCGTGGAAAATAATAGATTTTTATTGATTATTTAAATAATTAAGTATATTATTATTATATTATTATTATATTATTATATTATATATATAAAGAAACAAATGAGTTGAACAGAATTGAAACGAAAACAGAGAAGAAACAGGGGAGAAGGAAAGAAAAAAAAAAGAAAAAGGGAAAATTAGTGTATTGAGGTTCCAAACTCAATTGGTAAGTCAATTTAAGTCCTATTCTTGTAATTTTTGAGTTTTTAGAAACCTAGAACAAAATATTTCATGGTTTATGTTGAAATTTTGGAAGTTAATAGATTTTTTAATAGGGTTTATGTTAAAGAAATGATGGAATTAGGGGTTTATTTGATACAAATTTTAATTGGAATTGAATAAAGGATTGAATTGTAAACTAAGCTATAAGTTTTGACTTTTAGGGATTAAATTGAAATAAATTCGAAATTATGAAAATATGATAAAAATTTGATAGCTAAATGTGAGTTTGACAAGAAATTGAGTAGCAAAAAGGTATGAATTGAGAAAGAAAAATATATAGGTTTAGTTAGGATTAAATTGGAATTAAAGTAAAAGTTAGATAAAAATTTCAGCAATTAAATTGTATTGTGCTAATGATTGTGAAATTATTTTAATTATTTGTAGTTAATATCGATTTGAATAGAATTGTCGAATGATAATTTATTTTCTTTTGATTCATCATGTGTTTTAATTTTATAAATTGTTGAGTTTTTGATGCATAATATTGAACTTAATTTTAATTTGCGTTTTTTCTTAAGATAGTTATGTCAGGTTTTTCACAATCAAATGTTTCTTCCTAAAGTTCTCGAGGAACCAAAAGGAAATGGGTTCCAGAAGAAGATGCTGCATTAGTTGCTTGTATGGTTGACTTGCACAATGCTGGAACCTATAATGCGGATACAGGATTCAAATCCGGCTATTTAAATGAATTGGAAAAAATGTTAGAAAAAGTTTTATCAAATGCCATGTTAAAGGCTAAACCTAATCTCGAATCGAGGATTAGGACATTAAAAAGGGACTGGTCAATCGTTTATGACATGCTTAGTGGAAAAAATAATAGCGGCTTTGGTTGGGATGAGCATAGGCAAATTGTTGTTGCTGAAGATGCAGTGTGGAACTCATATATAAGTGTAAGAATTTTTTTTCAAGTCTTTATTATCTTATTTTGACCAAACTTATATCTAATATGAATTTCTCATTTTTATAGAGTCATAAAGAAGCAGCTCAATTCAGACATCGGAGTTTCCCTTATTATGACCAACTTACTACCATCTACGCAAAAGATCGAGCCACTGGAAAAGATGCTCAAACGGCAGCTGATATTATTGAAGAAATAAATGCTAAAGATGTAGCTGCTACAAATACTCGTGAAGAAAGAGACGATTTTCATGGATCCGAAGCTGATGTTTCTTTGGATGACATGGATCTTTCAGCTACACAACCGCAACCAGCTAGAAACGAAGGTGATCCTACATTTTCAAAGAAGAAAAAAAAGATTTCTGATGCAAGTGATTTTTCTACTTCATTTAATGATGCTGCTACTTTATTGGCGGAAAATATACGGACCGTTGGCCTTGATATCAGTAAGAGTATTGCCTCCGAAGTGCTTATTCAACAAAAGTCAGAAATGACCATTCAAGAAAGTGCTCTAAAATTATATCCAACATTATGTGAAGTGGAAGGTTTAACTGAGGATGAGCGCTATCAAGCATTAAGCAAAATTCCAAATCATCCAACGCAAATGCTCATTTTTTTTAGTTTACCTTCTGCTGTGCGATTGGAATGGGTCAGAAGATTTCTTGCTAACCATTAAAAATCATGGTTGTGTTGATAGTTTGGTAACTTTTTGTGTATTTGGATGGTATAATGACATGATAGAATGTCATTATAATGTTGCAACTTTTTGATGTTGTAAAATTTTAAAACATATGGATTATGACATAAACTAATGAAATCATGTAACTTTTGGTTAATATGTGAATATTATGCTTGGATGTGAAATATAATTCTCAAGTTATTTATTACATTTTTAGCAATGAGTTATTTATTACTTATAATATTTAATTTTTTTATTGTGGAATAATTAAATTATTTGTTTCAGTAATGATATTTTAGCACATTAAATATGTATTGCAATTTAAAAATAATAAAGTAGCTTATATAGTTTTTTATAGTATTATATATTTTTTATTTTTTAATTCATATAATAATTATATTAAGAATGTTATTAAATTATATTTTTTATTAAATTATGTTTAATAATAATTATGTTAAAATATGGTTAAACTATTTATTATTTTTATTAAATTATTTTCAGTAATAATCTTATTAAAATTTAATAACAATAACAATAATCATCTACTTTAAAAAAAATTCTGCTAAGGGTATTCTGGTCATTTTAATTTTTTTCTGTAACACCCTTTGCCCATATCCGATACCTAAAAAGGGTTCAAGGTGCTACCGGACTTAAACTCAACCAATCATATAAAATTCATAGCACATGCATATATATATAATCATATTTCCAGCCACAATAGCTAATATAAGCCATTACGTTTGGCTAAAACAGATGTCACACACTCAATCTTTTAAACTCTTACCCATGTCATAAACTCATAGTACTGAAAATCACTTACTTACTGAGCTCATATTACTCAGTATTACTACTTGTCCTCGTATTACCATATTTTTTTTTTTTCCACTGAATCTATACAAATATATTGGATACCCATATTCTCGCACATTATGTGCCACACATGTAATTAAACCGTTTTCATTACATTTTACATTGTAACTTGTAGGGATTCAATAACCCATGTCATATTCTTTCACATAATATGCCACACAGTTCACAAGCCTTATCAATTCAATACTCACAAAACTCATATACATATCTGAACTTATTCATATTAATCTCATTCTCATTCTTATGCTAAGTTTATACGTTGAATCATTTCAACATCGAATAGTACACAAATATCAGAATCAATGCTAATAATAATCACATATCACTTACCAAAACTTTACCGATTTAGAAATCGTCATTTTTCACTGATGTCATAGTCTCATCCAACTATGATCTGTTACTTCTTCACTTCCTGCATGGTACAATCATAGTCCCGTGTTCTTTGATGTGCGCCGATACACATTGTATTTCACTGATAATCACTGATGCCATAGCATAGCTATGGTCTTTTCATTTATCCGTCAATTCATCACTTTCGATAGAATGCCATAGCCCAGCTATGGTCTTATATCTTCACTATCACCATGCCATGGTAAAACCATGGGCTTATCCGTCAATTCATTACTTTTCATTAGAATGCCATAGCCCAGCTATGGTCTTACATCTTAAGCACGTATCACGCCGATGCCATATCCCATATATGGTCTTATACGGATCACATATATCACTGATGCCATATCCCAGATATGGTCTTACTCAGAAACACATATCACTCCGATGCCATATCCCAGATATGGTCTTACACGGAAAAATCACTTTTCACTTTATCCCAATGCCATAGCCCAGCTATGGTCTTACATGGAAGTCACTTATCATCTTATTCCGATGCCATAGCCCAGCCATGGTCTTACACGGATCACATATCATACCGAGGCCATATCCCGGATATGGTCTTACACGGGTCACATATCACTTTTCTCCGATGCCATAGCCCAGCTATGGTCTTATACGGGAATCGCTTATCACTTGCTTCCGATGCCATAGCCCAGCTATGGTCTTATACGGAAATCACTTTTCACTTGTAGCCGAAGTTACCACTTTCACTTGTTGCCATGGTCCAACCATGGTCTTTTCCGTCAATTCATCTTGTCATTGAGCTGGAATCGCTCGAGTTGATTACTGCAAAACATACTCAGTCATTCTGCTCACGAAATCCTAATATACATTCTCAATATCTCCGTTAGTCACATAATTCATAATAATATCAAGTAATAAAACATTACACCATTTCTGATTCAACATTTATCAATTACAATCAAGCATATGATTAATCTAAATACAAATCATTCATATATTTTCCTCCTCCTCCACTCCATTCCACATCCTTAGTATAAACAACACACTTGTAAGTAACATTTTCTATAATTTTTACTATTTACTTATGTACATTTTCAAGCTGTCCATCCGTGTCATAGTCACTACATTATTTTTATCTAGAGCTACAGAGCTCCAAATTCAGATCTGTAAATTTTTCTTGAAACTAGACTCATATATCTTCTTACCATAATTTTTCCAGAATTTTTGGTGTGGCCAATTAATACAGTTTATTAGTTAAAATTTTCCCCTGTTTCGCTACTCGACAACCCTGACCGCTCTTCACTAAAATTCCAATTTCTCTTTATACAGATTTCAAAAGATATCCACGTTTGTTTCTAGTAAAAATAGACTCAATAAGGAATCCACCCATATAAATTATGTTCCATAACTATTTTTGTACAATTTTTAATGATTTTTACAATTCAGAACAGGGGATCTCGAAACCAATCTGAACCAGTCTCACAAAAATGTAAATATCTCAAGATACCGAATTCCTTTGCTTTCTTTGTTTCTTTTATATGAAAATAGACTCAACAAGATTTAATTACATATCTTATTCAACTTCTAATTCAATTTCTATCATTTTTGGTGATTTTTCAAAGTTAGACAATTGGTGCTGTCCAATACTGCTTTAGTGTGACATCTTGTTTCCCAATTTGTCTCAATTTGCTCAATTCATACAATTCAGTCCTTACTTAATTAACCCCTCCATTGAGCTAATTTTCACATTTAATACCTTTCTCTATCATTTTGAACTACTTCAAAACTTTTGAAAATCAGAATTCTAACAATAGGCCTTAATTTCAACAATTTCACAATTAGGTCCTAAAATCAAGTTTCCATCAATTTTACTTGATAAAATCATCATATAACAAGATTAAAGCTTCAATTCAATATTTATTCATCACATACTTTCAAAACTAATCCATATCAACTTTAAAAATTAGTCATGAAATCAAAAACTAATGAATTAATAAGTTGGACCCAATTGTAAAAGTCCAAAAACATAGAAATTTCAAGGAGAGAGCAAGAATTAAACTTACATGAAGCTAGAGTATGAAAAACCAGCTTGAAACCTCTTCCATGGCTGTTTCTCAGCTGAAAAGAATGAAGAAAAATGAAGAGAATTCTAGATATTCCCATTTGGTCCCATTTTTATTTAACTAATTTTGGCAAATTTTCCAATTTTGCCCTTATTTCACCCATTTCCTAATTTTTCTCAGCTATTGCCGCCCAAAATATCTCCTTTGGGCTTATTTACACTTTAGGTCCTTCCTCTTTTGACAATTGAGCTATTTCATCACTTTTCACAATTTTGCACTTTATTCAATTTAGTCCTTTTTACTCAATTGACCACCAAACCTTAAAATTTCTTAACGAAACTTTAATATTACCTTAGTGACACTCCTTTAATATTCATAAAATATTTATAGCTCGATTTATAACACCGAGATCTCGATACCTCTTTTCTTCGATATTTTGACCAAATAAATCTTTATGAACACAATCTTACTATTTCAAAAATCTTTTAAAAACCACATTTGGCTCGTAAATATTAAGTAATATTTTCTACGAGTTCATTTGTCGAATTTAGTGGTCTTGAACCATAATTTCCGACATTACTGAAATTTGGGCTATTACATTTTCCTTATGCTATTACAACATCATTCCATTCAACCAAACACAAGAATGCTATTACAATTCTATTCCATTCCATTCAACTAAACAGTTGAATTATTTATTACAGCTCTATTCCATTACAGCTCTATTCCATTATAGCTTTATTCAATTACAGCCCTATTCCATTACAGCCAACCAAACAAGCTGTGAAGTTTAAAATGGTGGGGTTTGAACCCACATCTATAAGATTAGTACAATTTTAAATTTATTAATCTATCAAAACTTCATTTTATATTTTTTATATGTTTTTATTTTAGTATACATGATTTATTACCAACATCACTATTATTTAATCTCTTGATTAAGTTGATGTCATAAGTTAAATCAACACCAACTCAATTAGAGAAATTATGGAAATGTCCTTTCGTAATCCAAATAAATTATGCCCTAATTTTTTTTATTTTAATACCGTACATATTTCATGAGTTATAATGATTAATTAGTTTCAACCATATGTTTTATTATTTATTGTGTGTTATTTTAAACACACATTTGTGTTACAAATTCAAGATTTCCATACACATGCGTAGGGGGTGAGCAAAACTCGATTCGACTTGAAAAAATAAAAAAAAAATTGAATTTCGAGTTAAACGAATCGAGTTATTCGAGTCAACTCGAATTTTTTTCGAATTTCGAGTTCGAATTGAGTTGATTTTTCGAATTCGAATAACTTGAATAATTCGAATAATTTGAATATCAAACTATAATATTTTACATTTTTATCCCAAACTTCCAAACCTTTTTATTTCCCCTCAAAACTAGGGGTGAGCAAAACTGGATTCGACTCGAAAAAATCGAAAAAAATTTGAATTTCGAGTTAAACGAATCGAGTTGTTCGAGTTAATCGAGTCAACTCGAATTTTTTTTCGAATTTTGAGTTCGAATCAAGTTGAGTTTTCGAATTCAAATAACTCGAATAATTCGAATATTAAACTATAATATTTTACATTTTTACCCTAAACATCCAAACCTTTTTACTTTTCCCTCTAAACTTTTACTCCTTCCCACTTTCCCTCCAAAACTTTTACCCTCTTCCTATCCCAACCCTCCATCTACCCAAAATCTATTTCCCACCAAAACTTTATTCTCCTATTTATTTTTCTTCAAAATTTTACTCCCAAAACTCTCAAAACTTTTTATTTTTCCCCAAAATTTTTACTTCCTCCCATTTTCCCCTTAAAACTTTTTCCACCCTCCATCTACCCCAAACCCATCCCCCCTCCAATTTTTTTTAATATTTTTCCTCCAAAATTTCACTCACCCCTATTTACTTTCCTTCAAACTTTTACTTCCCAAAACTTTTTATTTTCCTTCTAAACTTTTACTTCTCACCATTTACTCCAAAATAAAAAATCAAAATTATCCCAAAAAACCCCTAAACATAAATAGTAATGATTTTATTTATATCTACTATTTATATTATTAAATTAAATTTCACCTTTTATATTATTTATATTATTGAATTGTTTAGTCATATTGAATATTTATATTAAAATTGAATTATTAATGATGCCATAAAATATTCGTGTTAAAATTTTATATTAGTATCAATTTCATATTTTATCTTTAAAATAACTTTTATTAAAAAAATTACATTTTACATTTAATATATTTTTTAATTCAAAAATACATAGTGACAAGAATCTAAAGATAATTGAAACAACTAAGCAAGCAAAAAACCTAACCCGTATATAAAATATTAATAAATAAATTATGAGGTGATGAAAGTTAATAAAAAATTTGATTACGGTGGACAAATTTTATTACAGTGGGTGACATTGGTTATAAGGACCCAAAATTAATTTTTAAAATTTAACTCGAACAAATATATTCGATTCGAATTCCATTTCACTCGACTCGATTCGAGAAAATTTCAAATTAAATTAGGATGATAAAATATAATTCTTCAACTCGATTAACTCGAAATTTTTCATTCGATTTGATTCGATTCGATCGAATACTCACCCCTACTCAAAACTTTTACTCCTTCCCACTTTCCCTCCAAAACTTTTACTCCTCTCTTATCCCAACCTCCCCATCTACCCAAAATCTATTTCCCACCAAAATTTTACTCTCCCATTTACTTTTTCTCAAAATTTTATTCTCAAAAACTCTCAAAATTTTTACTCCATCCAACTTTTCCCCTAAAATTTTTACTCTCTTCCCATCCCAGCCCCCATCTACCCCAAACTCATCCCCTCTTTTTTTTTTTTTAATATTTTCCCTCCAAAATTTTACTCCCCTATTTACTTTCCCTCAAACTTTCTCCCCAAAACTTTTTATTTCCCCCCTAAACTTTTACTTCTCACCCTTTACTCCCAAATAAAAAATCAAAACTATCCAAAAAAATCCCAAAACATAAATAGTAATAATTTTAATTATATCTACTATTTATATTATTAAATTAAATTTCACATTTTATATTATTTATATTATTAAATTGTTTAGTCATATTGAATATTTATATTAAAATTGAATTATTAATGATGCCATAAAATATTCGTGTTAAAATTTTATATTGGTATCAATTTCACATTTTATTTTTAAAATAACTTTTATTAAAAAATCACATTTTTACATCTAATATATTTTTTAATTCTAAAATATATAGTGACAAGAATCTAAAGATAATTGAAATAAGTAAGCAAGCAAAGAAGCTAACCCGTATATAAAAGATTAATAAATAAATTATGAGGTGATGAAAGTTAAAAAAAATTGATTACGGTGGACAAATTTTATTACGGTGGGTAATAGTGGTTACAAAGACCTAAAATTATTTTTTAAAATTTAACTCGAACAAATATATTCGATTCGATTCGAATTCCATCTCACTCGACTCGATTCGAAAAAATTTCAAATCAAATTAGGATGATAAAATATGATTCGTCAACTCGATTAACTCAAAATTTTTTCATTCGATTCAATTCGATTCAATCGAACGCTCACCCCTACGCATGCGCATGTAACATGATTTCTAGTATAAGTAAAAATCTTTCTACTTATCTATGCTATAAAACAGGGCACCAACTCGGTTATGGAAATTATAGAAATATCCTTTCATATTTAAAATAAGTTTTATTATATTTTGATAAAATAATAACAATTACATATTAACTATCGTATGCAAAGCTAGATGAAGAATTCTCTCTTCGTAATTGACTTGCTACCACTTAAGGTATATTCTGAAAAACATGTGGACCAATAGGAAATTGCTTCATCAATCTAGCAAGAGTATGTGTAGTTGTATTAGCCTCCCTTGAAACAATCTCTACCCTCAATTGTCTTTGACACAATTCCATAATTCTTAAAGCTAAGTCTCTATTTTGTTGGCTTTGATATCTACCTTGAATAGATTCAAGAGCAAGGACACAATCCGTTTCTACGATGACATTTTTCTATTTTACCTTCCATGCAAACTGAAGGCCATCATAAATAGCCCATAACTCAGCTTGCTCAATATCACATCTCCCAATGTTTCTTTCGATTCCCCAAAGCCAATTGCACATTCAACCCTAGCCACAATCGTCGAAGACGCTAGCTTCAAATAAAGATTACGTGCCCCATCCGTATTCAATTTAATGGATCTTGGCATAGGTAGCTTCCATTGATGATTCTAGATTTGGAGCATATTTAAACCATATGTTCGTCCCAACCTATGCTTAGTGACTTTCGCCTAACATCTACTGGATTGGATAATTTGAGTATTGTTAAATTGCTCATTTTGGAAAAACACATAGGTTTCTTTGTTTCCAAATTTTCCAGCATAAAATCCCAAAAAGGGATTGCCAATCAACCTTATGAAAAACTAACCCAAATTTATTTTCCAAATTAGCAATTACCCAGCGTTTCAAATGATAGGAAAAGAATTGTATCATAATCCTTGAAGGAATAAATTGTTTCCAAAATTCTATAGCTTTATAGTAGTCCTGAAGAACATTGATAATGGATTCATCAACACTACTGCAAAGCTTACATAAAAGGTTATCAAACATACCTTTTCTGTAGCGTTCAACATTAGTAAGTAACTGTTCTTTAAGAACTAACCAAAGGAATTGTCTGACATGTTATAGGCCATCGAAGTGCCAAGCAAGCCTCTATTTTCCCTCTGTAGGATGTAAAATATTTTCCATGAGAGAGTTATAAGTTGACTTTACTATAAAAATTCCATTAGCCGAGCATCTCAAAACCAAAGCATCAGGCCCAACTAATAGGTTCAGGGCCGGGATACCTACAATATAAGAAATGGTAATACTGTAACACCTCTAACCCGAGTTTGTGGCTGGAACAGGATTACAGAGCATTATGGGAGTTTACAGAACAAATAGACAGAAATTTCAAACATTTCACATCACATAATATACATGTCAGAAACTAATCAAAATTAAACATATTGTCCTTTATACGAGCCATCGAGACCCAAAATACACATTAGAAACAAATCGAGACTAAATTGGAAACTCAAAAATTTTTTTAGAAACATTTAATATTTTCAACATTGCAAGGGCCACATGGCCGTGTGACCAGGATGTATGACTCATACGGTCAAGAGACACGCCCGTGCCTAAGGTCGTGTAACTCACTGACTTGCATTCTTTTTAAAAGATATAGGGAACACATGGCCGTGTCACCTAACCGTATGTCACACACAGCTGAGACACATGCCCGTATCTTTGCCTGTGTGGACAAAAATAGGCTATTTTATAAGCCATTTTTCTCACCCAACAAGGCATGTACCTTTAGTTAACATTGTGCATATCAACAAGCCAAAATTAGGCACTAAAACAAACCAAAATCAAGCTTTTCACATATAATATCTTCACATATAATATTTTCACATACAACTAATACGCCTTTAGGCACCTTAGATGATAGATTATAACATGTGTACTCATGTAGTTAATATATTCATATGTACAATTAACTTATATGCATATTTGTACCCAAGGTTTACCAAACTAATTTGCACTATTTCAAACTAAGTCACTTACCTACCAAAACATACCATTTGATGCCAAAATGTATTTCAAATACTAGCATATTTAGTTATATATACCTTACATATCAATGTACCAATTTATGATCAACTCATCGCATACTAAAACACATGTATATAAATACACATTTAGCTAGCACTTTATCTTTCACTATACAACCAACCACATAAGGCAAATATGCATAAACCAAAATGTGCCAAAACACAAGCCAAATAAGTGGCTAATCTCCACAAAATACATATAGGCCAACATTTAGCCAAAATAACCTATACATGCCATTATAACCAAAATCAAAACATCCAAAAGTACTGATAAAACCGATGGATAGTGTGATATAAATCCGACAAGCTTCCAAGCCAATTGAGCTTCTGATAATTTGAAAAGTAAAGAAAAACAACTATGTAAGCGTTGAATGCTTAGTAAGTTCATATGAACTTTAATCATATCAATCCATTTTCAATATGAAATTTATACATTTCAAAATAATAATAAACCGATATCTCACGATTCAGGAAATCAAATTCTACAACTCATGAAATGAGTAAATCCACAGCATCACTTATACATATTATTCCTAGCATAATAGGATTTTAAAAAACTTTAAACTCTTCCAAATTTCTTTATTTTCATTTGTATTTCTTTACTTTCCACACTCGTACCATGTGCATAACTCACAAGTCATAAGCATATCATTTAACCATAGCCACAAGCTGTGCATTTAAATATAGTTTTTTTCGAATTAATCACATGATAAGTCTTTTCATAAGAAATTGCATACCACTCTTTCATGAACACTAGCATATTTTCATTTGAGTACTTATGCATCATATAAATAAACATATTACCATTCAACCAATAGCTTGGCACTTGCCTAAGTATCAAACAATAACACTTGTTAGCATACTCGAACATATTTCATATAAATTCAATGTTGATAAACTTATTTTCTCAACATGTCGCACTTGAGTTTATTACTCGTCTCAACTTACATAATCACTTACGAAATCTTCCCAAATTCAGAGAACGGCTTACGGATAATAGTACATCATTTTTCAGAAGCTTAGAGGATGAACAGAAGCTCATAAGAGCTAAACAGAAACCCATAAGGGTTAAGTGGAAGCTCGTAAGAGCTGAACGAAAACCCATAAGGGTTAAACAGAAGCTCACAAGAGCTGAATGAAAACTCATATGAGTTAAACAAAAGCTCGTGAGTGCTAAACAGAAAGTAAACACGAAAGTTTGCAAAAAATGTTGAACCTCAGTTTACTTGGGTAATTTGTTGTCATTTTCCTCCAATGTCGTCAATTCGTCATATGCCAAATGTACTCAAATCTCTCGTTCCATTTAATCGGAGTATTCAATTCAAATTTATAACTTAAATAATATTTCATTTCTAACAATAGAATAAATACATAATACCATTCATCAATTCAATATAAATATTAAAGTTTAACCGTACGAACTTACTTGGCTAAATTGCAAAAATACTAAGATTTAGGGGCATTTTGGTAATTTTCTATTTTTCTCAAATTTCCACTCGGTCTTGATCTAAATTAATTATTTCATTCAATTTATTAATTTAGAAAATAAAACAATTCATTTCATGCAATTTGGTCATTTTTAATATTTTTTATAAAATTGCTCCTAAAGTTTTACTTTTATTCAATTTAGTCCCTGAGCCCAAAACATGTAAATTAACCATTTTTAATGCAAACTCATGCTAGCTGAATATTCACGGCATTCAATACAACCCATTTTTGTAATAATTTCATAAAAAACCCTTGTATTTTCTTATTATTTAACAAATTAATCATTAATTGAAAAATTCATCAAAATCACTTAACAAAATACTTTCAAATAACAACTAATATCTCAAATTCATCATTTAGCATAAAAAATCATATAGATTCATCAATGGCAACATCCAAAATCTTTAATAAAATCAAAAACTAATCTTTAATAAAATAAAAAAACTAAGGTAAGGTTTAGTTGGACCTAATTGTAACAATCTCAAAAACATAAAAATTACAAGAAATAGGATCAATTATAATTACATGTAAAGGAATAAAGCCAAAAATAGAAACCTTCCCCATGACTATGGTGTTCGCTGGAATGATGGAGAAGAAATGAATAAAAATGTTTTAGTTTCACTTTATTTTATATTAATTTTCACTTAATTACAAAATTGCCATTAAATGGCTTTATTTTATTTTTTTTTCTTATGCTGCCTCAACCTTCAGATTTAGGTTTATTTATTTCTTAAGTCCTCCCTCATTTATTAATCAAGCCATTTAATCACTTAATATTAAAATTAGCAAGTTTTGCATCTTTTTTAATTTAGTCCTTTTTAATTAATTAATTATCGAAACATTAAAACTTCTCAACGAAACTTTAATACTACCTTAATGAAACTTTATAAATATTTATAAACATATTTACGACTCATTTTATAGAAACGAGGTTTGGATACCTTATTTTCTAAAACCACTTGACCTAATAAATCATTATAATACACAAATTACTAATTCAAAAACCTTTTTAAAATCATATTTGACTCATAAATATTAAATAATAATATTTACAAACTTACTTTTTGAATTTGGTGGCCTCAAACTACTATTTCTGACACTACTGAAAATCGAGCTGATATTATCTAGAATCCTGATAAGGGAAGTCCAATTCCAATTACCATCAGTTGTAGTCATATCACGAAGCATAGCTGAGTAACTAATAAGATTCGTATTAAGGCAGAAGTTAATTAGAGGACCAATATTCGTAATCCAAGTATCTTTCTAAAATTTAACAAGAGTTCCATCACCCACTGACCATCCAATGTTTTGACATAAAAGTGGCCAGATTTTCACAAGAGATTTCCAAACAAATGAACACTGACTTCTCAAAATATCAAATGGAACCTCATCTGTAAGCTTGTACTTGGATCGAAGAAGCCTAGCCCATAATGCATGCTTATTTCTAAGTAGGTTAAAACCCAATTTCAACAATAAAGAATAATTTTGAGTCTTAAGGATGCAAATACCTAACCCCCCATTCGACATAGGCTAATAGCAGTCCAACCATTTAACTAAGGAAAGCTTATGACTGGTTGATGATTCTCCCTAAACAAAGTCTTGGGCTATTTTTTCTATGGTTGTGCAAACACTCTCAGGGATCTTGACATTTTGCATGAAATAATTCGGGATAACCAAAATAACAAACTGAGCAAGTGTAACAGCTCGTTTTCAGTGGTGTCAAAAATAGTAGTTTCGGGACCACAATTCTGACAAGTGAATTATTATTTTATTATTTATTTAATGTATACAATATTATATTAAGGTCGTAGTAAAATTTTGTTA
This sequence comes from Gossypium stocksii, assembly GCA_020496765.1. Classification (NCBI taxonomy): domain Eukaryota; kingdom Viridiplantae; phylum Streptophyta; class Magnoliopsida; order Malvales; family Malvaceae; genus Gossypium; species Gossypium stocksii. Next base: position 64,025,516 of record CM035622.1, on the reverse strand, counting down.
AGAAATTTTATTGTTTAAATGGTTAATTAGGTGAAAAGGACTAAATCATAAAAGGTGTAAAAATTGAGTTCTATTAGTTAAAAGGGCTAAATGGCTATGGAAAGGAAAGTTAATGGACTTGAATGGTAAATATACCAATTAAAGAGTAAGTGGATAGTTATGGATAAGGTTTTATTAAAATTTTGATAGTTTTTAAAGGTTAAAATGGTAATTGACTAATTAAAACCTAAATTAAATAAAAAATAGTTTCATCTGCCTCATTCTTCACTCTAAAACTAATTTTAGCCATTAAAGGAGGAGGAGAGTTCGGCCAAGCTTGTTTCCCTTGCATGGTATGGCTTTGTGCTCATTTTTAATGATTTTTATGTTTTCAAGTTCGTTTTAGCTTAATCTATCTAGCTCGGGGGTTAAATTGCAAAATTTTTAAAGGTTGAGGGACTTTCCATGGATGTTATTGAATGTGTTTTGAAGTTATTTGATAGATTATTAATCCTTATTGTAAAGTAAACAAGTTTTGTTAAGTGATTTTTTGATGAATTTTGGAATTAGGGATTAAATTGTTAAAAGTGTAAATACATGGGATCTATTGTGAAATTTTGATTTATATGAGTTTCTTTAAGGTCCCTTGCATCATGGGTAAAGTTGGATTTAGGTTAAAATGGTTAGATTCTAAGTTATGAGCTTAATAACTAGATTGTAAAAAGTTAAAATGTTAGGGGTAACTTGTAATTTTGCATAAATATGAACTATGGATTAAATTGAATACTAGAAGTACTTAATTGATTGAAATTATCTATTTAGATCAATATAAACCACATTCAGACTTAAATCGAGGAAAGGCTAAAGCTTCGGATTAGTTCGACTCTATTTCTACGCTCCTAATTATCGAGGTAAGTTCAAATGAATTGAATCATTTTAATGTTAATTAAGTTTGAAAGTTTGCAATGTTTTTGTAATATAAATGAATTTGAGAATAAATGTATTCATGTTATGATGAATTGATGGATAATGAGTCCCAGTTGAACTGTAGGAGTTCTTGGGATACAAATGACATGTCATTAGGGATTTCATGTTTCGAGTGCTAGTCTTGAATATCCTATTGATGGCTGAGGTCCTGCATTTGTTGTGGATTCTCTACAGCTCGTTTGAGCAGCATCGTGTAGCTTACATTCCAACCCATAGCTCGTGTAAGCAGTCCCATTTCATAGCTCGTGTGAGCAATGATGTAAAGGAAAGGGTAAGAAAAGGAATGGAACGGTAAGTGAATCAATGTAAATGTTCATAACTTTATGAAAAGGTTGATGCATATGTAATGTATCTTATGAAATCTACTTATGATATAAATGAGCTTATATGTTATGTTGATGAACCTACTAACATGTGATCTTGATGAGGCTTGAATAGGCTTGTACTAAACTCATGGCATTGATAATGGTTTATGCTTAATCCATGAATTGTGTTAATGAGGTGGTAAGTTATGTTTAAGTTTATACAAGCTTACTAAGCACTCGTTGCTTACGTAGTTATTTTCCTTTATTTTATAGATTATCAAAAGCTCGATCGATTGGAAGCTCATCTGAGACCTATCACACAAGCCAACAATTAATTTGGTAGATTTTTTATATTTTGGCCAGTGTTAATAATGGCATGTATAGGATGTTTTGTAAAGGTGATTTGGTATGTTTATGCTTTGAAGATTATGTTTGGCTTATGGACTTGTAATGCTTGTTCAGTTAGGTCATTTTGACCATCTTTAGGTAATTGAAATACATGGTATTTGGTAAGTTTGTGTAATAGCCCGGTTTAGAGCTTAGTCGAAACAGTGGTTTCGGAACCACAAATTCTAGGTCAAAAAAATATATTATTATTATTTTCAGTGTTTATGGCATGTAATAAGGTATGTGTGAAAGTTCCGTGAAAGAATTTTATCAATTGAATGATTAATTTGACAAAAAGACCTAATCGCATAAAATGCAAAAAGTGACATGCTATTTGTTAAAGATGTTTAATTGATATGGTTTATTAAATCAAGGGTCCTTATGTTGATATTAGACCTTTGGAATGGTTAATGGACATTTATGACAATCAATTATGTATTTTTAAATGATTTTAATTAAGGTTATTATGGTAATTAGCTAAATAAGTTACATTTTAATAAAATTAAAGTTAAAATTTGTTCATTCTTCATCTTTTCCATTGAAAAACAATAAGAAAAAAAAAGGTTGAAGCTCATTTAATGTTCAACACTTGTTAGTTCAATTGGTAAGTGATTTTAGCTTGGTTTTTGATAATTTCTATGTTTTTGAGATCGTTGCTTTGTATTCTAGCTAGCCCATGTCCAAATTTTGAAAATTGTTGATTTTGTGATATGCCATTGATGAATTTATGAGTTTTGTGATGTTTGATGATGAAAAATTAGTATTGGATGATAGATGAACATGTTTTGTATAGTGATTTTTAATGAATTTGCATATTAAGGATTAATTTGTGAAATGAGTTAAATGTGGGGTTAAATTGTGAAATAAATGAAAGATATGGGTTGATAGGGGCATAAGAGTAATTCGGCCAAGCATGGGTCTAATTGAATTATGTGAATTTTGTATTTTTATGAAATTAAGACTAAATTGAATAAATGTGAAATTTTAGGGGCTAAAGTGTAAAAATGCCCAAATATGTGTTTGTGGACTAAATTGAATGTCTTGATGAATAAAAGAGTTCATTTTGAATTTATTTAGAACAAGAACAAAAGAAATCAGATTTAGATCAGGAAAAGTCAAATGTTATCGAGTAATCAAGTCATTCCGTCGTTTTCATTTTTGAGGTAAGTTCATATGCAAATAAACGTATTTCTATTTGAATTATATATGCATGATTATTATTGAAACATATTGAATTGTATTGAGATGCTGAATATGTGAATACGAGAAAGTATAGACAGTGTTACGACGTTAGAAAGTCTCTTACAAACCATAGGAATAGTATAGGATACGAATGTCATGACATTAGGATTCTGAGGTGTGATATCGTGTAAGACCATGTCTGGAACATTGGCATCGTATATGATTTCGTGTAAGACCCTGTCTGGGATAGTGGCATCGATATATTATAACATGTATGACCATATTTGGGATATGGCATTGTACGATCTTTATGAGCTATCCGAGTATCCTTGTCAATTCCGAATGGTTCAATAGGTAATATTGAGAAATGAACGTATATGTGAATGAATATCCGGTTCAAGTACGTATGAAATGTATAAATTGTTTGTGAATGGAAGGTGAGTATACTTATAATTGATGACAAGTGATCTATTTGAGAAAAAATGATTATTTGCAAGTGATTTGAGAACGAGTGAGTTATATATGTATTATGAAACTTGTATATGTGTTTTGATATGGATTCTATGGAAATTCACTTATAATTTCTTTATGTGTTAAGCTGATTTGTATATGGCTTACTGAGCTTTTGAAAGCTTACTTTGTGTGTTTTCATTGTTTTATAGATTATCGAAGCTACCGTGAGCTCAGGGATCGTCAAGGATCTTCGTCACACTATTGAACTATATTTTGGTACTTTTGAAGTTGTAAATGTTAATGTATGACATGTATAGGCTAGTAATGTTATGATATATGTTAAGTTTATCTATTGCTATGTGATATGGCATGAATATGATTGAGATTATGGATTTAATTTTGGTATAGACTATTTGATGGAAAAATGATATACTTGATGTATATAAATGGTCTTGTGTAAATGGCCATTTTAAATGGCCATTTTGATATGTTTTGGTGAAAATGAAATTGTATGTTTCATGGTTGATTTGGTAGTGAAATGGTAATGTTTGATATGATTTTGAGTTTGGTTAAAGTGTTGTTTGAGACAAATGGATTGGTATGATTTTAGTTCATGAAATTGGTATGCTTTGAAATGAATTTGAGTTAGAAATTGATTGGTCATATTATGGCATGATTTGGGTATATTTTGGTGATGTTTTGGCTGCAAATTGGGTATGAATTATGTGTCATTTGGTGCTTGTAGAATTGACCCAAAAAGGATGGCAGCTTGGCCTTTCAAATGGCCTATTTTTGCCCACACGGGCGTGTGTCTTTGCTGTGCTGCTCGAAGGCCAATTTGAATTGAGCTTGGGCACTCCACACGGTCACATACACACGGGCATGTGGCAGGCCATGTGGCCAAGTCAGTATACCTTACAAGTTTGACACGGCTGAGCACACGGCTCAAACATGGACATGTGAGGCCATTTCGAATAGCCAGACGGGCTTGACACACGGGCGTGTCTTGTGGCCTTGTAGATAAGTCAGTATATATACCCTATTCACACGGGCGTGTCTAATGTGAGGCACACGGCCTATTCACATGGGCATGTGACCTCTGTAACTTAGAAAAATTGTTAAGTTTCAAAAAATTTATACGAGACTGGTTTAGTTCGGAACCTTCTCCAAAGCATGTTTAAGGTCTCGTAGACGTATTTAAGGGACATTGTGAATATGATTGAATGTGATTTGATGATGTGTAAGCTATATATATGAAATGTTTGTAATATGTTATGAAATGTCTGGTAATACCTCTTAACCCTAGTTTATGACGGATACGAGTTAGGGGTGTTACATTTGATTGGTATTAGAGCTATGGTTTAGTCGATTTTAGGACTAACGTAGCGTGTGAGAGTCTAGCTATCCATGTCATATATATATAAATTGCGATAGTGTGATGATTCATGACAGCTAAAATGTGTTTTCGTATAGTAAATGGATCTCGAACGTGCTGTAGTTGATGATGTTGAGAGTAATGCGCCCGCTTCAGCTCAAGGGGCAGCATCGACTAAATTTAGGTCGATTACTAGTGAGCACGAGGGAGAGGCTAGGCAAGCCTTCTTCCAAATGATGAATGAGTGGTTCACGGAGTTCGTTCCATCGAATCTGGCTGCTCAACAACCTCCACCACCGCTTAATCCTACACAAGTCCTTGTTGTGCCAAAAGTTATGAATCCGGTTCAGTTGAGTAAGCCTCCGGTTGATAAAATTTGAAAATATGGGGCTGAAGAATTCAGGGCCACTATTGATGATGATGCTGAGAGAGCTGAGTTTTGGCTCGAGAATACGATCAGAGTATTTGATGAATTTCTTATACTCTGGATGAATGCGTTAAATGTGCTGTTTCAATATTGAGAGATGCAGCGTATCAATGGTGGAAAACATTGACATCTGTGATTCTGAGAGAACGAGTCACCTGGGATTTCTTCCAAACTTAATTCGAAAGAAATATATCAGTCAACAGTTTATAGATTAGAAATGTAAAGAGTTTCTTGAGTTGAAACAGGGTTGTATGTCCGTTACAAAAAATGAGTGAGAATTTGTGAGATTGAGCCGGTATGCATGGGAATGTGTCTCGATAGAAGAAAAAATGTGTAAAAGATTTGAAGATGGCTTGAAAAAAGTTATCCGCTTGTTAGTCGGGATTCTAGAAATAAAAGAGTTTGTTGTGCTTGTTAATCGAGCATGTAAAGCTGAAGAACTTGGGAAAGAGAAAAGAAAAGCTGTTCAGAAGCAAAAGAGGTATGAAAGAGATCATCGAGTAAGTCATTTCAATTAGCATCAAAGAAATACCAAGATGATTATAGCTATTCAAAGGCTAATGTGGGTCATTCGAGTAGAGATCATATAAGGCCACATTCGACCTTTAAAGCTCCACCTACTTCGATAGCTAGTGTTGGGAGTGTGAGATCTGATCGACCTACATGCAGACATTGTGGTAAAAAACATCATGGCAATTGTAAACTGAATGATCGAGCTTGTTTTAAATGTGGATCTTTGGATCATTTCATATGTAATTGTCCCGACTCAGTTGAGCAAGAAATTATGCAGAATCTGAGGCCAAATAACACTACAGCTAGAGGTAGACCACCTAGAAACACTAGAAATATGAGTCAGCCAAAGAGCAACTAAAGATACATTTGTGAGATCTGAGGCGAGAGCACCTGCCAAAGCTTACGTTATTTGCGCTCGTGAAGAAGCTTTATCTCCAGATGTCATTATCGGTACTTTTACTCTTTATGATACTTTTGTGATTGCATTGATAGATCCAGGATCGAAACATTTGTATATATGCATGAACTTAGTATCCAGTAAGACTTTGCCTGTAGAGTCTACTGAACTTGTGATTAGAGTATCGAACCCCTTAGGCAATAGTGTTCTGGCAGATAAAGTGTGAGAGAACTGTCCATTGATGATTCGGGGTTTCTGTTTTCTAGTTGATCTGATGTTATTACCCTTTAATGAATTTGATATAATTCTGGGTATGGATTGGCTAACATTGCATGATGCGATAGTGAATTGTAAACAGAAGACTATTGATTTGAGATGTCAGAATGATAAGATAATCCAGATTGAGTCTAATGATTTGAATAGGTTATCAGCCGTGATTTCATTAATGAAAGCTCATAGTTATGTGAAAAAGGGTTGCGAAGCTTATTTAGCTTATGTGATCAATTCAAAAGTGACTGAAAAGATCAGTGCCAGTGGTGTGTGAGTATCCAGATGTGTTTCCTAATGAATTACCGGGATTACCACTGATTCAAGAGGTTGAGTTTGGCATTGAGTTAGTGCCGAGAACCACACCTATTTCAATATCTCCGTATAGGATGGCTCCGACAGATTTAAAAGAATTAAAATCTTAATTGTAAGAGTTGGCAAATAGAGGATTTGCACGGTCGAGTTTCTCGCCCTGGGGTGCTCCTGTATTGTTTGTGAAAAAGAAAGATGGCACAATGAGAATGTGTATCGACTACCGAAAACTTAATAAAGTGACGATAAAGAACAAGTCCTCTCTATAGTGAATTGATTATTTATTCGATCAGTTGAAAGGGGCTGTAGTGTTTTCAAAGATAGATCTAAGATTGGGTTACTATTAGTTGCGAGTTAAAGACTCAGACATACCGAAGACTGTATTCAAAACATGGTACGAACACTATGAGTTTTTAATTATGCCTTTCGGACTAACGAATGCTCCTGCTATTTTTATGGACTTGATGAATCGAATATTCAGACCGTATTTAGATCAATTTGTCGTTGTGTTCATTGATGACATATTGATTTATTCACGTGATGAATTTGAGCATGCCGAGCACTTGAGAATTGTATTGCAAACTCTGCGTAATAAGCAATTAAATGCAAAGTTTAGTAAATGTGAATTCTGGTTGCGTGAAGTTGGTTTTTTGGGGCATATTGTGTCAGCATCAGGTATTCGGGTTGATCCAAGCAAGATTTCAGCAATCCTAGATTAGAAACCTCTGAGAAATATGTCAGAAGTCCGTAGTTTTCTGGGACTTACCGGTTATTACAGACGGTTTGTATTGCGACTCCGCTAACGAGATTGCTTCAGAAAGATGTTAAGTTCGAGTGGTCTGAAAAGTGTGAGAAAAGCTTTGATCAGTTGAAAGCCCTATTGATTGAAGCTCAATTCTTAGTACAGCCAGAATTGGGTAAAGAGTTCATGATTTATAATGATGCTTCGTTGAATAGTTTGGATTGTGTTTTGATGCAAGAAGGAGAAGTCATAGCCTATGCCTCGAGACAGTTGAAGCCACATGAAAAGAATTACCCGACGTATGATTTAGAATTAGCAGCCATTGTGTTTGCATTGAAGATTTGGCATCAATATCTGTTTGGTGAGAAATGCCATGTTTATTCAGATCATAAGAGTTTAAAATATTTTATGACTTGGAAAGATTTGAATTTACAATAGCGGAGAAGGTTAGAATTGCTAAAAGACTATGAGTTAGTTATTGACTATCACTCGAGAAAAGCAAATGTTGTTGCTGATGCGTTAAGCCAAAAATCGTTGTTTGCTCTACGTGCGATGAATACTCAGCTGTCTCTATCTGATGCTAGCTCGATTGTAGCTGAGTTGAAAGCAAAACCATTATTTATACAGCAGATTTGCAAAGCTCAGAAAGTTGATAATGAATTGTTAGCAAAATGGGCTCAATGTGATTTGAATGCTGATTCAGAGTTTCGAGTTGATTTTGATAATTTTTTGAAATTTAGAGGCTAAATATGTATTCTAAGAAATTCAGAATTGATTCAGATGATTTTAAATGAAGCCCATAGTAGTCGGTTATTTGTTCATCCGGGAAGTACGAAAATGTATAACGATCTGAAATAACTTTACGGTGGTTTGGTATGAAGCGTGATATCTTTGAATTTGTTTCGAAATGTTTAATTTGTCAGCAAGTTAAAGCTGAGCATCAGGTACCGTTTGGGTTATTGTAGCCGATTATGATTCTCAAGTGGAAATAGGACAGAATCGTGATAGATTTTGTATTAGGTTTGCCTCTGTCTCCGAGTAAGAAAGATGCGATATGGGTGGTTGTTAATAGATTGACCAAATCAGCTCATTTCATTCCGGTACGAATGGATTATTCACTTGATAAGTTAGCTAAGTTGTATATCTCCGAGCTTGTAAGATTGTATGGGGTGCCTATTTCTATAGTGTTGGATAGAGATCCGAGGTTTACATCACAGCTTTGGAAGAAATTGCGAGATGCTCTAGGTACGAGACTACACTTCAGTACAGCATTTCATCCGCAGACGGATAGTCAATCCAAGCAGATTATTCAGATACTTGAGGATATGTTGAGATGTTGCATTCTTGAGTTTGAAGGTATGTGGGAACAATATTTGCCATTGATTGAGTTCGCATATAATAAGAGTTTTCAATCGAGCATTAAAATGGCACCGTACAAAGCTTTATACAGTTGCAAATGCTGAACACTGTTATATTGGACTGAGCTTAGCGAGAATAAGACTCACGGAGTTGATTTGATTAAAGAGACTGAACAGAAAGTGAAAATAATTCGTGATAGTTTGAAAGCAGCATTAGATAGACAGAAATCATACGCAGATTTGAAACGAAAAGATATCGAGTTTCAAATCAGGGATAAAGTGTTTTTGAAAGTGTCTCCGTAGAAGAAAATACTCCGATTTGGCTGAAAAGGGAAATTGAGTCCGAGGTTCATTGGGCCGTATGAGATTATTGAACGTATTGGGCCGGTTACATATAGATTATTATTGCCACCTGAGTTAGAGAATATTCACAATGTATTCCATGTATTAATTCTTCGAAGATACCGATCCGATCCCTCGCATTTAATTTCCTCGTTAGAAATAGAGATTCGGTCTAATATAACATACGAAGAAGAACCGATCAAGATTTTGGATTATAAGGTTAAAGAATTGAGAAATAAGAAAATTTTGTTAATGAAAGTGTTAGGGCATCGACACGGGGTCGAAGCAACTATGTGAGAGCCTGAGGATGCTATGAGAGAACAATATCTGAACCTATTCACCGATAAGATTTTCGGGGACGAAAATCCCTAAGGGGGAGAGTTGTAATAGCCCGATTTAGAGCTTAGTCAAAATAGTAGTTTCGGAACCACAAATCTGAGGTCAGAAAAATATTTTATTATTATTTTCAATGTTTATGGCATGTAATAAGGTATGTGTGAAAGTTCCGTGAAAGAATTTTATCAATTAAATGATTAATTTGACAAAAGGACCTAATCGTATAAAATGCAAAAGTGACATGCTATTTGTTAAAGATGTTTAATTGATATGGTTTATTAAATCAAGGGTCCTTATGTTGATATTAGACCTTTGGAATGGTTAATGGACATTTATGACCATCCATTATGTGTTTTTAAATGATTTTAATTAAGGTTATTATGGTAATTAGCTAAATAAGTTACATTTTAATAAAATTAAAGTTAAAATTTGTTCATTCTTCATCTTTTGCACCGAAAAACAATAAGAAAAAGAAAGGTTGAAGCTCATTTAAGGTTCGAAACTTTTTAGCTCAATTGGTAAGTGATTTTAGCTTGATTTTTGATAATTTCTATGTTTTTAAAATCGCTGCTTTGTATTCTAGCTAGCCCATGTCCAAATTTCAGAAATTGTTGATGATTTTGTGATATGCCATTGATGAATTTATGAGTTTTGTGATGTTTGATGATGAAAAATTAGCATTGGATTATAGATGAACATGTTTTTATAGTAATTTTGGATGAATTTGCATATTAAGGATTAATTTGTGAAATGTGTTAAATGTGGGGTTAAATTGTGAAATAATTGAACGATATAGGCTGCTAGGGACATAAGAGTAATTTGGCCAAGCATGGGTCTAATTGAATTATGTGAATTTTGTGTTTTTATGAAATTAGGACTAAATTGAATAAATGTGAAATTTTAGGGGTAAAGTGTAAAAATGCCAAAATATGTGTTTGTGGACTAAATTGAATGTCTTGATGAATAAAAGAGTCAATTTTGAATTTCTTTAGATCAAGAACGAAAGAAATCGAATTTAGATCAAGAAAAGTCAAAGGTTATCGAGTAATCGACTCATTCCGTCGTTTTCATTTTCGAGGTAAGTTCATATGCAAATAAAGGTATTTCTATTTGAATTATATATGCATGATTATTATTGAAACATATTGAATTGTATTGAGATGCTGAATATGTGAATACGAGAAGGTATCGACAGTGTTACGACGTTAGAAAGTCCCGTACGAACCATAGGAATAGTATAGGATATGAATGTCATGACATTAGGATTCTGAGGTGTGATATCGTGTAAGACCATGTCTGGGATATTGGCATCGATATGAGATTACGTGTAAGACCATGTTTGTGACATTAGAATTGTATATGATTTCATGTAAGACCTTGTCTGGGACAGTGGCATCGATATATTATAACCTGTAAGACCATATCTGGGATATGGCATTGTACGATCTTTATGAGCTATCCGAGCATCCTTGTCATTTCCGAATGGTTCAACAGGTAATATTGAGAAATGAACGTATATGTTAATAAATATCCGATTCAAGTATGTATGAAATGTATAAATTGTTTGAGAACGGAAGGTGAGTGTACTTATAATTGATGATAAGTGATCTATTTGAGAAAGAATGATGTTACGTGCAAGTGATTTGAGAATGAGTGAGTTATATGTGTATTATGAAACTTGTATATGTGTTTTGATATGGATCCCATGGAAATTGACTTATAATTTCTTTATGTGTTAAGCTTATTTGTATATGGCTTACTAAGCTTTTGAAAGCTTACTTTTTGTGTTTTCATTGTTTTATAGATTATCGAAGCTACCGTGAGCTTGAGGATCGTCAAGGATCATCGTCAAACTATTGAATGATATTTTGGTACTTTTAAAGTTGTAAATGTTAATGTATGGCATGTATAGGCTAGTAATGTTATGATATGTGTTAAGTGCATCTATTGCTATGTGATATGGCATGAATATGATTGAGATTATGGATTTAATTTTGGTATAGACTATGTGATGGAAAAATGATATACTTGATATATATAAATGGTCTTGTGTAAATGGCCATTTTGATATGTTTTGGTGAAAATGAAACGGTATTTTCATGGTTGATTTGGTAGTGAAATGGTAATGTTTGATATGATTTTGAGTTTGGTTAAAGTGTTGTCTGAGACAAATGGATTGGTATGACTTTAGTTCATGAAATTGGTATGCTTTGAAATGAATTTGAGTATGAAATTGATTGGTCATATTATGCCATGATTTGTGTATATTTTGGTGATGTTTTGGCTGTAAATTGGGTATGAATTATGTGTCATTTGGTGCTTGTAGAATTGACCCAAAAAGGATGGCAACTTGGCCTTGCAAATGGCCTATTTTTGCCTACACGAGTAGGGACACGGGCGTGTGTCTCTGCCGTGCTGCTCGTAGGACAATTCGAATTGAGCTTGGGCACTCCACACGGTCACATACACACGGGCGTGTGGCAAGCCGTGTGGCCAAGTCAGTATACCCTACAGGTTTGACACAGCTGAGAACACAGCTCAGACATGGGCATGTGAGGCCATTTCGAATAGCCACACGGGCTGGACACACAGATGTGTGACTGGCCGTGTGAGCAAGTTAGTAACCTCCCTAATTTTCACACTGCTTGGCACAAGGGCATGTCTTGTGGCCATGTGGATAAGTCAGTATGTATGCCCTGTTTTGCCACGGCCTAGACAAACGGGCATGTCTAATACCGTGTGAGGCACACGGCCTGTTCACAGGGACGTGTGACCTCTGTAACTTAGAAAATCGTTAAGTTTCGAAACATTTTATATAAGATCAGTTTAGTCCAGAACCTTCTCCAAAGCTTGTTTAAGGTCTCGTAGACCTATTTAAGGGACATTGTGAATATGATTGAATGTGATTTGATGATGTGTAAGCTATGTATGTGATATGTTTGTAATATGTTATGAAATGTCTAGTAATGCCTCTTAACCCTAGTCCAGCGACGGATACTGGTTAGGGGTGTTACAATTTGTAATGGCTTGATAATGGTTATCTTTTGATATGATTTGGGAGGTAAGTGAACTATTTTATAATGCTTGAAATATGATAATGTTAACTTGTTTTGGTAAATGATGTTTTGATGCTACTATCGTGTCTTTGAATGAGGTGATTTAGGATAATTGAAATGACATGCTTATGTATGTTTGAATGGTGTTTGAACCCCTTGAATGTGTGCCTAAATGGATTGAATGATTAGGCATGAATTGGACTTGTAATGCCTTGATTTTAGGTAAATTTTTAGTTTACACGGCCTGGGACATGTGTTGTCACACGGCCTAGCAATACATCTGTGTGTCATCTTAGAGTTTCTTAGTGACTCAAGTCAGTGAGTTACACGGCCTAGGACACGGCTTGACATATGGGAGTGTGGAGCAACTTATTGAGTTACACTTATGAGGACACGAGCTCGGACACGACCATGTGTCTGTTGTTCAAATGTTACACGGCCTGGGGTGATGTCATACAGCCTGGCCACATGACCGTGTGACCCCTGTTTTCCAATTTTTACAACATTTTTTTAAACTTTCCATTTTGTTTCAAATTAGTCCCAAATTGCTTAGAAGCCATTTGTATCAAAGCTATGATTTAGCCGATTCTCATGCTGAACATAACATGTATGAAGTCTAGAGATACATGTCATTATATAGCCTGTGATAGTGTGATAACTCTTGACTTAAATTGAACTATGTTTTCGTATAGATAAGATATCATCCAATTGAGCATATTCTGATAAGGTTGAGAGTAACGTACAAGCCTCCGTACACGGAGCAGCTAGTAGTGTTAGTGGGTCCGTAGTCGAGGGCGGGGAAAGTGAGGCCAAAGAAGCCTTCTTCCAAATGATGTCTGAGTAATTCTCTAAGTGCGTGAGAACGAAGCCGATGGCTCAATGACCTCCACCCCTTTTGTACTACAACATATCCCTATTATCCCTTAGGGTTTGGAACAGGTACATCCAAGCAAGCCCCTGGTTGATTAGATTCATAAATATGGGGCTAATGAGTTTCTTGGTACAATCGAAGATGATCTTAAAAAAGCTGAATTTTTGGTAAAGAACATAGTGAGGGTTTTCGATGAATTGTCATGTACACCTGTTGAATGTTTAAAGTATAATGTGTCTCTGTTGAAAGATTCAATGTATCAATGGTGGAACACCTTGATTGCGATGGTACTTAAATATCGTGTGAATTGGGAATTTTTTCAAACAGAATTCAGGAAGAAATATGTTAGCCAACAATATCTTGACATGAAACAGAAGTAGTTTCTTGAATTGAAACAGGGTCATATGATTGTAGCTGAGTATGAAAGAGAATTTGTACAACTCAACAAATATGCTCAAGAATGTATAGTATTAGAGGTTGTTATGTGTACTCAGTTTGCAGATGGTCTAAATGAAGATATCAAGTTGCTGGTTGGGATTCTAGAATTGAAAGAATTTGTGGTTCTAGTGGATCAAGCAAATAAAGTTGAAGAACTTAGTAAAGCAAAAAGAAAAGCAAATTCTGAGGCTCGTGACACTGGTAAATGAACTATGGGAAAGTCATTCTTATCTCCATCAAAGAAATTAAAGGAATTTCATAGTTGTACATCAGTTTCAGTGGGATTCTAGGGAAAAGATAAAGGGAAGCAATATTCAAGTTCGAGACCTAAGGCTACATCTGTAGCGAGTGTGGGTAGCATCTGAAACAGTAAACCTAAATGTCAGCAATACAATAGATGAAATTTTGGGGAGTGCAGATTGAGAGATAGATTGTGCTTTAAATGTGGTTCTTACGATTATTTCTTTAGAGTTTGCCCTGAAAGATCTGATAAGGAAAAAAGCTCAGAACACTTGTTCGAGTAACACAACTGCGAGAGGGAGACCACCCAGAAATAGTGGAAATGTGGGTAACAGTCGAAGTGGAGTAAAAAATTCTACTATTAGATTTGAGGCACGGGCATCGGCTAAGGCTTATGCGATCTGAGCTCGAGAGGAAGCTTTGGCACCTATATGATTATTAGTACATTTTTTTTTATCTTTGATGCTAATGTTAATGCTTTGATTGATCGGGGTCAACGCACTCATATGTATGCACAACTTTAGTGTCGAATAAGAAAATACCTTATGAATCTACTAAATTTGTGGTTAAATTAACGAATCCTCTGGGTCAGTATGTGTTAGTTGATAAAGTTTGTAAAAACTGTACTTTGATGATTCAGGATTACAACTTTTCGGCTGATTTGATGTTATTACCCTTTGATGAATTTGATGTAATTCTGGGTATGGACTGTTAACTCTGCATGATGCTATTATAAATTGTAGATGAAAGAAAATTGTGTTGAAATGTTAGAATGGTGACATAATCCGGGTTGAATTAGATAGATTTGATAGTACATCTAATGTTATTTTAGCTATGTTGGCATAGAAATATGTCAGAAAAGGTTGTGAAGTGTACCTAGCTTATATATTTGATTCCAGGGTTTCAGAATTGAAATTAGAGTCAGTTCCAACTGTTTGTGACTTCTCAATGTATTTCTAGAAGAATTATCAAGTTTACCATTGGTCAGAGAGGTTGAATTTGCTATTGAGTTAGTGTAGGGAACTTCTCCAATATCAATAGCTCCGTATAGAATGGCACCTATAGAATTAAATGAGTTGAAAGCATAGTTGCAAGAGTTGACAGACAGAGTTTTGTTTAGCATAGATTTTCTCCCTGGGGTGCTCCTGTATTGCTTGTTAAGAAAAAGGACGGGTCAATACTGTTATGTATCATCTATCGATAGCTTAACAAAGTCACGATTAAGAACAAGTATCTTTTGCCATGTATCGATGATTTGTTTGATCAGCTGAAAGGTACGACAGTATTTTCAAATACTGATCTTCATTCTCGATATTACCAGTTATGGGTTAAAAATACAGATATGCCAAAAACAACTTTTAGAACCAGGTACGGACACTACGAATTTCTTTTTATGCCTTTTGGTTTGACCAATGCACCTGCTGTGTTTATGGATTTGTGAACAGAATACTCAGGCTGTATTTAGATAGATTTGTAGTTGTATTCATTGAGGACATTCTAACCTATTCTTGAGATGAAATAGAGCATGCGTAGCATTTGAGAATAATTCTACAGACTTGGCTGAAAAATAGTTGTTTGCTAAATTTAGGAAATTTGAATTCTGGCTTCAAAAAGTTAGATTTTGGGGACACGTAATATCGGAAGATTGTATTAGAGTTGACTCAAGTAAAATATTAACTTTAGTAGACTGGAAGCCTCTGAGAAATGTTTCAAAAATCAGAAATTTTCTGGGTTTAGTTGGATATTATCAAAGATTTGTGAAAGGATTTTCGATGATTGTTACGCCATTGACAAAACTACTTCAGAAAGATGTCAAATTTGAATGGTCTGAAAAGTGTTATTAAAACTTTGATAAATTGAAAACGTTGTTGATTTTATTAGTTCAAATAGAGTCCAGTAAGGAATTCGTGATTTATATTGATGCTTCATTGAGTAGTTTGGGCTGTGTTCTGATGCAAGAAGGCAAGGTAGTAGCTTATGCGTCACAATTGAAACCGCATGAGAAGAGTTACCTGACTCATGATTTAGAGCTTGCAGCTAGTGTATTTGCTTTAAAGATCTGATGACACCATCTGTACGGAGAATCATATCTTCATGGATCACAAAAGCCTGAGATCTCATAGAAAAAACTAAATTTGAAACAACACTGATGGTTAGAGCAGTTAAAAAATTACGATTTGATCATTGATAATCATTCGGAAAAAGCTAATGTTGTTACTGATGCTTTACGTAGAAACTCTTTATTTGCTTTGCGAGCTTTGAACACTTGGTTGACTGTGATTGATGATGGTTCTATTGAAGTAGAATTAAAACCTAGATTGACATTTCTGCAATAGATTTGCGAGGATCAAAAAAGTGATTTTGAGTTGATTGCCAAACGAAAATAGATTAAGTCAACACTTAATTTAGAATTTCATGTTAGTTAAGATGGTAGTTTGTATTTCCGCAATAGAATTTGTGTTCTGAGAAATTCTAATGTGATTCAGAAGATTTTACAGGAAGCTCACAGTAGTAGCTTATCGATACGTCCTGGTAGTAATAAAATGTATAGTGATTTGAAACAGATGTACTAGTGACCAGGTATGAAATAAGAGATTTCTGAGTTTGTATCAAAATGTTTGATTTGTCAACAAGTTAAAGCCAAGCATCAGGTACCTTTTGGTTTATTACAACCAGTGATGATTCCAGAGTGGAAATAGTAACATGTTATTATGGATTTTGTATCGGGATTACCTTTGTCTCTGAGAAAGAGAGATGTTGTATAAGTCATTGTGGATCGTTTGACTAATTTTGCACATTTCATTCAAATGCTATGGATTATTCACTTGAAAAGTTGGCAGAATTATATGTTTTAGAGATTTTTAGACTGCACGAGGTACCAATGTCTATTATCTCTGATACGGATCCACTGTTTACTTCTCGATTGTAGAGTAAATTACACGAGGCTCTAGGCACTCGATTGCATTTTAGTACAATGTTTCATCCACAAACCGATTGTCAGTCTGAGCGAGTGATTCAGATACTCAAAAACATGTTTTGATATTGTATTTTAGAGTTCGAGGGTAGCTAGGAGAAATTTCTTCCGTTGGTTGAGTTCGCCTATAATAATAGTTATGAAGTGAGCATTAAAATGGTGCTGTACGAAGCTTTGTATGGTCAGAAATGTCGAACTCCATTATACTAGATTGAGTTGAGTGAGAAAAAGCTATTCGGTGTTGGTTCGATTAAAGAAACCGAAGAAAAGGTCAAAGTAATATGTGACAGTTTGAAAGCTGCTTTTGATCGTCAGAAATCTTATGCAAATTTGAAAAGAAAATCAAGTCGGCAATAGAGTATTTCTAAAAGTATCACATTGGAGAAAAGTTCTCCGTTTTGGAAAAAATGAGAACCTTAGTCCGCAATTTATCGGGTCATGTAAGATCATCGAGAGGATTGGACCAATGGCTTAATGTTTGGCTTTACTGTTAGAGTTAGAAAAAATACATAGCGTGTTTCATGTATCGATGTTATGGCGGTATCGATCAAATCCTTCACTTGTGATTTCACCTGTAGATGTTGAGATTCAACCAGATATATCGTACGGTGAAGAACCGATCAGAATATTAGCTTGGAAAGTTAAAGAGTTACGAAATAAATGTACAACTTTAGTTAAAATTCTCTGGAAATGTCACAAAATTGAGGAAGCTACCTGGGAACCGAAAGAAGCTATGAAAGTACAATACCCGAACCTATTTTCTGGTAAGATTTTCAGGGACGAAAATTCCTTTAGGGAGGAGAGTTTTAATAGTTCGTTTTCAGTAAAGAGTAAGTGTATAGTTATGGATAATGTTTTATTGAAAATTTGAAAGTTTTTAAAGGTTAAAATGGTAATTGAATAATTAAAACCTAAACTAAATAAAACAAAATAGTTTCATCTTCCTCATTCTTCATTCTAAAACTAATTTTAGCCATTAAATGAGGAGGAGAGTTCGACCAAGCTTGTTTCCCTTGCATGGTATGGTTTTATGCCCCGTTTTTAATGATTTTATGTTTTTGAGTTCATTTTAGCTTAATCTAGCTAGCCGGAGGGTTAAATTGCAAAATTGTTAAAGGTTGAGGGACTTTCTATGGATGTTCTTGAATGTGTTTTGAAGTTATTTGATAGATTATTAATCCTTGTTGTAAAGTAAACAAGTTTTGTTAAGTGATTTTTTGATGAATTTTGGAATTAGGGATTAAATTGTTAAAAGTGTGAATTCATGGGATCTATTGTGAAATGTTGATTTATATGAGTTGCTTTAAAGTCCCTTACATCATGTTAGTTAAGTTTGAATGTTTGTTATGGTGTTGTAATAAATGAATTTGAGAATAAATGTATTCATGCTGTGATGAATTGACGGGTAACGAGTCTAGGTTAAACCTTAGGAATTCTTAGGATAGAAATGACATGTCATTAGGGATTTCATGTTTCGAGTGCTGGTCTTGAATGTCCTACTAATGACTAAGGTCCTGCATTTGTTGCAGATTTTCCATAGCTCTTGTTGGTAGCATCATGTAGCTTATATCCCGACCCACAGTTCGTGCAAGCAGGCCCATTTCATAGCTTGTGTGAGTAATGATGTAAAGGAAATGTTACAGTTATATGTAAAGGCACACTATATGTGCACTTGCTTGAGTATCCGAAGTAATTCTAGATGGTTGAATAGGTCAGAAAAGGAATGAAACGATAAGTGAGTCAATGAAAATGTTCATGACTTTACGAAAAGGTTAATGCATATGTAATGTATCTTATGAAATCTACTTATGATATAAATGAGCTTGTATGTTATGTTGATGAACCTACTAACATGTGAGCTTGATGATGATTGAATAGGCTTGTACTAAACTCATGGTATTGATAATGGTTTATGCTTAATCCATGAATTGTGTCAATGAGGTGGTAAGTTATGTTTAATTTTATATGAGCTTACTAAAGCACTCGTTGCTTACATAGTTATTTTCCTTTATTTTATAGATTATCAGAAGCTCGATCAATTGTAAGCTCGTCGGAGACCTATCACACTATCCAACAACTAATTTTTGTTAGATTTTGTGTATTTTGGCCAAGGTTACTAATGTCATGTATAGAATGTTTTATAATGGTGATTAGGTATGTTTATGCTTTGAAGATTATGTTTGGTTGATGGACTTGTGGTGCTTGTTAAGTTAGGTCATTTTGACCATCTTTAGGTAATTGAAATGCATGGGCTTCGGTAGGTTTGTAATGTCTTGGTAATGGTTATCTTTTGATATGATTTGGGAGGTAAATGAACTAGGTTATAATGCTTGAAATAGGGCAATGTTGGCTTGTTTTGGTAAATAATGTTTTGATGCTATTGTGGTGCCTTTGAATGGCATATTGGTTAGGTGATTTAGGATGATTGAAATGGCATGCTTATGTATGTCTGAATAGTGTTTGAACCACTTGAATGTGTGCCTAAATGGTTTGAATGATTATGTATAAACTGGACTTGTAATGACTTGATTTTAGGTAAATTTTGGGTTCATATGGCCTGGCAACACAGTCGTGTGTCATCTGAAAGTTTTTTAGTGATTCAAGTTAGTGATTTACATGGTCTAGTACATGGGCGTGTGTGGCAACTTAGAGAGTTACATGGCCTAGCACACGGCCTGGCACATAGGCGTGTGGGTTAACTCAGTGAGTTACACAGGTGAGGACATAGGCTGGGACACAGCTATGCGTCCCTTGTTCGAATGTTACACAACCTGGGGTGATGTCACACGGCCTGACCACATGGCCGTGTGACCCCTATTTTCCAATTTTTACAATTTTTTCTTAAACTTTCTATTTTGTTTAAAATTAGTCTTAAATTGCTTCTAAGCTATTTTTTAAGGCCTCGAAGGCTCGATTTAGGGACAAGATGCATATGATTGAATGGATTATAATATGTTTAATTTATTTAAATGTTAAGATGTTAAGATGTTAAATGTTTCTGATTATTCGATAATGCTCTGTAACCCTAATTCGGCAACGGAGATGGGTTAGGAATGTTACAGTAAGAGTAACTCCCCCTGCCAATGAAAGAAATTTAGCATTCCATCCATCCAGTTTCCTCCGAACCTTATCAATCACAAATTTTAAAGTACTAGTTGTCACTCGTTGATGGAACAAAGGCATGCCCAAATAAGTTCCAAAGTCATATGTTACTTTAAACCTAAAAACACTGCAGATCTCAGCAACATCATCGGAGTCAACATTTTTGGAAAAGAAAACATTTGTTTTTCTGGCGTTAACCTTATGTCCCGATACCAAACCAAAAATTTCCAAAACTTCTTTAATCGTCCTTACTTGATCCACATTTGCTTCAAAAAACTAAGAAAAGGTCATCAACAAAAAAGAGGTGTGAAATTTTTGGTCCATTCTTCCCTAATGAAATAGGCTTCTAAGTCTTATTATCCACGCCCTTATGGATAAGATGTCCCAACCTTTCCATATGGACAGCCTTGACGTATATCTCTCGATGGATAGAATACATCCGAAAGATTACAATTCCACACAATATGCATAGAGACAGAAAACAAGCATTCAATGAGAACTTTCATCAGCAGTATTGGAAAACCAACATCCAACAAAGTATCTTAAATAAAATTCCATCAGATTCTATCATATGCCTTTTTTAGCCTACTTTTATAGCCATCCAGCCCTTTTTTTTCCTTTCTTGATGCCCACCTAATGCACTATTTCTTGAGCCACAATTATGTTATCTGTAATATGTCCTCCAACGATAAAGCTCACTTGATTTTGTGTAATAAGTGAGGGAAAAATAGGCTTAAATTAGTTGCAATAGTCTTTGTTACGATCTTAAATAAGACATCATAAAGGCTTATTGGGCGAAACTGGGAAATGGATTTAGGGCTTTGGCTTTTTGGAATAAGAACCGAAAGAGTATTGTTAATACTTCGATCAACAGGTTGGCCCGAGAACACGCCACAGACCCAATTGTACACATTTTGTCCTACTGTCTTCTATTGGTTCTGATAAAATAAGGCATGGAGACCATCAGGTCCTAGAGACTTCAAGGTTCACAATTGGTTCTGATAAAATAAGGCATGGAGACCATCAGGTCCTAGAGACTTCAAGGTTCACATGTTAAACACAGCGTTTTAGATCTCCTCTACTATAACTTCTCTAGTTAGGGACTCCATATCATGTAAATTGATACGAGTGAAAAAACCACGTAGAGGAAACAGAGTCTAGTTTTGGTCAGACAAAGAATACAATGATGAGAAAAAACTAACAGCTTCTATCTAAAGTTCTTTATCATTATAGCACTAAACACCATTGATCTTCAAAGTAGATGTTTTGTTAAACTTACGCCTAGAAAGATTTTTGTTATGAAAAAACTTTGTGTTTCTGTCCCCTTGTTGAATTCAATCTACCTGGGAATTTGGCATCCAAAGTAACTTTTCTTCATCAAGTACTTTTTCAAATTCGAAACATAGATACATTTCAAGATCCAAAAGAAACTTCGAGCACTAATGATCTAAGGCAACTTGGACACTTTCAATACGATGAGCCTGTGAACGTTTCTTTGTAGCAATATGCCTATACACTTCTTTATTCCATTTTTTTAGATCTGCAACAAAAGAAACAATATTGGTTGGCATATCTAAACTCGTTTTCCAACTATCCCAAATAAGATGTGAAAATGAAGATTGTTGGATCCAAGAAGCCAAAAAATAGAACGTCTTATTGTACCGAATCTGTCTAGTTGACTGTGAAGAAATCAAAATGGGTTAATGATCTAATTTTAGTCCGGGAAGGTGAAACTGAACAGCATCTGGGAAAGAATAGAATCATTCACTATTCCCAATTGCCCTATCCAACCTTACAAAACTACACCTCTTTGCCAAGTAAATTTTGGTCCTTTAAAACCAAGGTTCTGTAATCCATTATCTTAAATGAATTTCTAAAACAACTTACAACCTAAGATTGTTGGTCGACCCCTTCTCTTCTCATTCAGAGATCAAAATAAGTTGAAATCCCCTAACAACACCAAAGGATCCTTAATCGAATGAGCCAAATGATCCAACTGCTCCAAAAAAAAAAACTATGTAATTGCTTGTCTGGGCTGCCATAAACAAATGTCATAAACAACTTCTTAAAAACCGAGTTCTTCTTGATGCAAAAATGGATGAACTGTGGATCATTATTAATAACGTGAACCTGAGCACACTTTTTCCAACAGGCCCATAAACCTCTAAATAATCCTCGAGGTTTAATTAGGTGTGAATAATTAAACCCAAGCTTGGAAATAATTTTATTAGCATTAAGGCCACTAATTCTAATATTAAGAAAAGATGCAACCTCAAAATCATAATCATCTAAATAACTTCTAACTACTTTAAAAAATTTAGAACTAGCTCCCCCTTGACAGTTTCACACGAAAACATTCAGTAACATCATAATCAAAAATAGAAAAGAAGACCAAATCGTTTCAAATAGAAGAAGCATCAATTGCGTTAAAGTTTTATAGCCCTCCATTCGCAGAATAAGGTTTATTATCCGACTTATTAGTCTCGATGTTTTCTATAATTTTGGACTTCGCATCAAGATATAGGAATACGAGCAGGATCCTTGACTTCAAATCTATTACCCTTAACCTTAATTATATTGATATTGGGTGGCTTTTTCAACTTTTTAGAACCCGCTTCTTCATTAACTTGGGATTGTATTTAGCAGCAACTAGGGAAGAAGTAAATTTTGGCACTACATCAGATATGATATTCGGGTCAGAATCCTCCATGAACAAGACCATTGAGTGGAAAGCAGCATCCAACAAAGTTTCCAGAACCCTTTTCACCATAGAAATGTGCATTCCCCTCACTAACAGGTTATTAAAATTTTGGGAAGTCACTTGAGCAGATAGGGTTTTATCTATGCTAAGGTTAGATGAACATGGGCCAACCTGTATAAAAGATAAATCATCAACCAGATCATCAAATTTATTGCCACCGTTGAAAGAGCTTCCTATCATAATATTGGGCCTGTTGGGTTTCTTTAGTGGATCTACAAAATTATGGATCAATACATCTTTGGGCCTAGAGTCCCTTTATTCTTTAGCAGCCATTGATAAACGATAAATTATACATATTTTTATTTCATGTTTAGCCTATATTTTGGATGGATTATCAGTAATTTTGTGAGAATTGATGCTCTTAATCTTTCTTTTTCATATCTTATACTCAGGAGAGCATAGGGAAGAGAAAAGAACAGAAAAAGGGCCAAAAACCATGAAAATGGGCCAAAATGTGTAATCGACACGGCCCAAGGGGTCATCACAAGGTCGTGGCACACGGCCGTGCCACACGGAGATCACACGGTCCAGCCACCGACAAGCACAGCCAGGCCACACGGCCGTGCCACCTAAACAGTCCAGAACACGGCCTCTTGTCGAAATCACACGGGTGTAGCACACGGGCGTGTTCTAGTCGTAAGGAAGAGGAATTTCACTCGGATTTGGATGCTTAGGGGCTAAGAAAGCCATTCTAAACTCTATATAAAGACCCTAAGAGGCAACTTCAAAGGGGTGCTTATTTCCCACTAAGGGAATACTCTTTTCTCTGAGGAAAGAGCGCCATATTTCTGCCAACACAAGGAGTGAAAGCAAGGGATTACTCCAAGGAAAGCCGATTGATTCATCCCAAAAGCCAAGAATTCTACATCAAGACAGAGGATCTCCCTAAATTCCTTCAGGGTTTTCGGGTTCTTTATGTTTTGTTATCTTAATTCTTCTGAGATGTTTTCTTTCTTTATTATGAACTAAACCCCTCAAATACTTGAGGGGGATGAAACCTAAGACGAATCTTGTTATTATTTGTTCTTGAGTTATATGATAAATACTTGAGTTGTTCTTAATTATGTGTGCTTAATTCTTGTGTTAATAAGCCTAGGTATTAATTCAAGAAACGGATGTGCTTAAAGCAGAGGAGCAAAAGTCCTTGTGATAAGAGTAGATCTATCATAATTAAGCGGAGTTGCATGCAACCCTAGACATAGGGCGACATAAATCTGTCAGATTAGGGTCAAACTTAATATGGGGAACCATAGATCGAATTAATGCAACCTAGGGTGTTAATTAATAAAGGAACTTTAGTTAACAACCTAGGCCTAGTTGCTCTTCGCCTCGATAGAAGGTTTAGCATAAATTAGGGATCTCTACGGATCAAGTCAAGTGAATAAATCATCTAGCTCAAGAACTAATAACAAGTGAAGTCTAGGTGGATTCTCCCTTAAGTATTGCTCATATCAATCAGCTTTTCCCTAAAGTTTTCCGCTATTTAATTCTTGTACACCTTTAGTTAGTTTTAGAATTAGTTTCATACAAACCTCTTTTATTTTTAGGTTAGATAATAGAAAGGAAGTGAGTACTAGTACTTTTGGTTCCCTTGGGTACGATAACTCGGTCTTGCCGCTAAACTATACTACTGTTCGATAGGTGCACTTGCCTTTAATATCGTGATATTAGTTAGTTTTGGTGTGATCAATTTTTATAAATTTTATTACTTAATATGGCGAGCATATCAAGTTTTTGGCGCCGTTACTGGGGAACTGAAATATTAAGAAAACTCGATTTCTATTACTTTAGCCATTACTATATTTATTTATTTTCAGTTTTTATTTATTTTTATTTTTATTTTTCTTTTATTTTTATTTTTATTTATTTTTATTTTATTCTTTTCTTTTTCCTTCTAGGTATTTCTAGTTTATGACTAGAAACAACTCAGCAGGACTATTGCTTTTTGACGAAGATTTAGAAGCGACAGTTCACATAACTCGCAGAGAGATCAGACAAAGCTTATATTATCCAGAACAAGGACAAGAACAAAGGCCAGAACCTACTAAAAAAATGGAAGCAAATCAGGATAATCAGCTACTTCCTGTAGTAGCCGCAAATCCTGTTGAGCAAAATCCTGCTCCGCGTACTATGTATGATTATGCTAGACCTAATTTAGCAGGCACTGAATCTAGCATTGTTAGGCCTACTATTGCTGCAAATAATTTTGAACTGAAACCTAACACTATTCAAATGATACAGCAATTTGTTCAGTTTGATGGTTTGCAGGATGAGGATCCTAACTCACATCTAGCCAATTTATTGGAAATATGCGATACATTCAAAATAAATGGCGTTTCTAATGATGCCATTCGTCTTAGGCTATTCTTATTCTCTTTGAGAAATAAGGCTAAACAGTGGTTAAATTCTCTACCACGAGGCTCAATCACTACATGGGAACAAATGATCGAAAAATTTTTACTTAAATATTTTCCTCTAGCTAAAACAGCTAAATTGTGAAACGATATCTCTTCTTTTGTGCAGATAGATCTAGAGACACTTTACGATGCCTGGAAGAGATACAAAGATCTTTTGAGAAGGTGCCCTCACCATGGGTTGCCTTTATGGTTACAAGTTCAAACCTTTCACAGCGGTTTGAATCCATCAACAAGGCAGATGATCGATGCGGCCGCCGGAGGAACAATCAACAATAAAACACCAGAAGCAGCTTATGAGTTTATAGAAGAGATGTCACTGAATAACTATCAGTGGCAAGTCATGAGGACAAAGCCAACAAAAGCTGCAGGAGTTTATAATATAGATGCTATCACCATGCTTACTAACCAGGTAGAACTTCTAAATAAAAAGTTTGATAATTTTGTTGGTTCTACGTAGGCACATCCAGTGATGCAGTGTGACGCAATCCAAGGAAATATGTTCAATCCAGATTACTCCTCTTATGGACATGGCATGGAAACTGAGCAAACCAACTATATGGGTAACAATTCTAGACCTCAAAATAACCCTTATAGTAATACTTATAATGCAGGTTGGTAGAGTCACCCCAATTTTTCATTGGAAGGACAAGGAAATCAAAGACAACTGCCTCCTCCAGGATTTCAGCAACCTAGAAGAGATGTTCACCAAATTTATGGCCATGTTAGAAACCCGTTTTCAAAATACCGAAACGGCACTAAGGAACCAGCAAGCATCTATTCAAGGACTTGAAACTCAAATAGGCCAGCTTGCCAAGCTAATCTCTGAAAGACCGCAAGGTGGGTTATCAAGCAATATTGAGACTAACCCCAAAGAGCAACTTAATGTCGTCGATACGATAGATAATGAGGGGTTAACCAAAACCAACCCAGAGCCATGCAAGGAGCCTATGGTAAGTAAAGAAAAGAATGAGGTAAGTTACAAAGATGAAATTACCAAAGAATTTAAACCTCGTATCCCATACCCAACCGCGCTAAAAAAGGACCGCACAGATGAGCAATTCGGTAAGTTTCTTAAACTCTTAAAGAAATTACATATCAACTTACCATTTGTTGAAGCAATTTTGCAGATGCCAAAGTACGCAAAATTTCTAGAGGAACTTCTCACAAATAAAAGGAAGTTGGAAGAACTGTCCACAGTGGAACTCAACGAGGAATGCTCAGCTATTCTCCAAAATAAACTGCTAACCAAACTGAAAGATCCAGGGAATTTTACTATTCCGTGTTTATTTGGTAGCCTAGACACAAAAAATGCTTTAGCTGATTTAGGGGCTAGTATAAATGTCATGCCTTATAAACTGTTTAAACAGCTAGGTCTTGGAAAACCTAAGCAAACTAAGATAAGCATTCAACTCGCTAATAAAACTATTAGGTCTCCTAAGGGAATAATTGAAGATGTGCTTGTCAAAATTGATAAATTTATATTCCCAGTTGACTTTGTTGTTTTAGACATTGATGAAGATAGCAATATACCCTTAATTCTAGGGCGACCCTTTTTAGCAACTGCCAGAACAATAATTGATTTAGGAACAGGTGAACTTACACTACGTGTAGGTGATGACAATGTTACTTTACAAGCTCGAAACTTAATTAAAACTGTTGATAATAATATAGTCACGAGTCCTTGTAAAAACACTGAACTCACCACCCAACCTTTTGTGCAGGATACACTCTACATAAAGGCAACCCAATCACAGACAAGTCCATCCAAGGGAGATGCACCTAAAAGGCGAATGCTTCAGTTCGAGGAATTAGATGAATGGCTGAACTATCATGAAAAACCCAAAGTATGCCAAACCAACCCAGAGCATTACCAAGACGACCATTAGGTAAAAACGTATCAAATCAATGTAGGGGATAAGGTAATCTTAGGGGAAGATGACCCTCAAATCTTGAATTCAAAAGAACATACAAGTGACTTACCCTACTTCACGGTAATGAAAATCTTCCCCTATGGTACAGTAGAGGTAAAACATCAGTCACTCGACACTTTCAAGGTAAACCACACTCGACTCAAATTTTACGTTGATAATAAAATTTTAAACAGGATAGAAGAGTATCAACTATTCAAGCCACCGTGACAGAACAAACTTGAGAAAAGTCGAGCTTAGACTATAAACAAGCGCTTCTCGGGAGGCAACCTGAGCACTGACTTAGTAAATTATTTTATTTTAGCTTTCTAAATACATCAACTAACCCTTTAAATGCAGGATTTTTCGAGCCATACGGCCATGCCCACGCCCATGCCTCAGGCCGTGTGTACACTTTGAGCAGAGACACGGTCGTGCAACTTGGCCGTGTACAAGTAGGGTAAAATTTTCCCTAAGGCACGGGCTACGATAAATAGCCACGGCCGTGCGATATAGCCGTGGCCAACATTGTCAATTTCAACATGGGCGTGTGACCCCATACACGACCGTGGGAGAAGCGAATATCGAAGGACACGGCCGTGCGACACGGCCGCGTGCCTTAACACGCCCTCGCAACACGGACATGTGTCTCGAGCCAGGCGCGCCAAAATCCCTGAGATTTTTGTTTTTTCCATTTTATTTTATTTTATCTTTTTCTTTATTTGAATTTTAGTATTCTCAGAACTCGTTTATGTTATTTCAATTATTTTATATCGGTTATTTCCTAATGAGTAATTATTCTAATCCTGAAATACCTAAAATCTCTTAAGTGCTATCGCAGTTTCAAAACCAAGAACTTCAAGTATTCCTTCCTCCAAGACAACTTTCACAATTCAAAGGTTCCATCCAATATTCAGGGAGTTTTACTTCTCTCCGTAACTTATGATCTTGTGCTTTTATTGCTATTAATGTTATCTTTGTACATTAAAGGCAATGTACATCTTAAGTGTGGGGGGAAACTTACTTTCATTCTTTATATTATCTTCGAAATCCCTAAAAATTGCTCTCAAATTTTGAATTCTCTGCATTATCTTCAAATCTCTTGTTAGGAATTAATTCTGATTGATTTATGATTTTTATTGATGTGTTGAGAATTAAGACATAGGTGTTTATGCTTTGATTATTCAAACTTTAAAACATTAGGGAATCAAGCATGATAAGTTGAAATTTTTGAAAACCCAATTTTTTTCATAAGTTATTTTCCTGAATTTTAAGTGTTATCTTGATATTTGAAATTCACAGGATTGACATCAAAAGCCATAATTCTAGTGAGATTTTTGAGCCTTTTGAGCATACATTCTTTCATGCTCACTTTTATTATTGCTTTGAGTGAGTCAATACTGATTTGTTATTCTAGAACTTGCTTCGATTATACATGTCAAGACCACATCATTGATTTCATATATTGAGATGATAAAGGCATTTAAGATTTAACCCACTTACTCCATAAAAAGCCTACCTCCATAAATTAACCCCTAGTAAACCCCATTGAGCCTAACAACTCATTCTTTGACTTACCTCTAATATTAACCCATAACCCATTTTTGTTGAATTCCATTCAATTATTTTGATCCCTATTTTTGTCGAGATTTGAGTTAAATTTATTATCTAGCTTTGTTCTCTTTTTCAGCTGTAAAGTTTGTCAATATTCAAAGTATTGTACTTGAATTATTCCTAAAAAAAATGTATATACAGTTAATTCAGCTGTAATCTGTAATAGTTCAAATAGTTTTTGCATATTTCTATTTTAAGGCTACCAAGGCAGAAACGATGTCATTACAAGAATTAGCTCTAGGAATATGTTCCAGTGATAGAGATTTTTCTAGCTAGATAATTTTTCAGTTCAATCTCGATTCTAACCCTCTTTTGCAGCCTGTAACAACACCCCTAACCAAGCCCCATTACAACCATTACAAGACCTTTTGATCGATGTGTCATATCAATCTATAGTGGTGGAGATGTGATTTTCTTGCAAGCCTATGGTAATAACTTTTCAGATTGACTAGAGAGTGCTTAAATCTTGAACCCTAAACACTTTGAGTGGATAGAGTGAACCCTTAGTGAGGATGTCAACTTCTGTTAATTAAGATTGAGAGATAATTACTTAGGAGGAAGGAAGAAAACTTATGTCTCAATGATAAAATTCTCAACTTAAAGTGATTGAGTCTTTAATGTTCTTCTGATTGAATTATCATTGTATGATTACCTGTGGATTAGTTTGAAATATTATTGATAAAGATTATAAGTTGAGAGGAATGATTCTTAATTATGGATTGAGATTTTGCTTGAGGACAAGCAAAGGCTTAAGTGTGGGGGTATTTGATAAACGATAAATTATACATATTTTTACCTCACGCTTAGCCTATATTTTGGATGGATTATCAATAATTTTGTGAGAATTGATGCTCTTAATCTTTCTTTTTCATATCTTATACTCAAGAGAGCATAGGGAAGAGAAAAGAACAGAAAATAGGATAAAAACCATGAAAATGGGACAAAATGTGTAATCGTCATGGCCCAATGGGTCATCACACGGCTGTGGCACACGGTCGTGCCACATGGAGATCACACGGTCCAGCCACCGACAAGCACGGCCAGGCCACACGGCCATGCCACCCAAACAGTCCAGAACACGGCCTCTTGTCGAAATCACACCAGCGTGGCACACGGGCGTGTTCTAGTCGTAAGGAAGAGGAATTTCACTCGGATTTGGATGCTTAGGGGCTAAGAAAGCCATTCTAAACTCTATATAAAGACCCTAGGAGGCAACTTCAATGGGGTGCTTATTTCCCGCTAAGGGAATACTCTTTTCTCTAAGGAAAGAGTGCCATATTTCTGCCAACACAAGGAGGAAAAGCAAGGGATTACTCCAACTGAAGCCGATTGATTCATCCCAGAAGCCAAGAATTCTACATCAAGACAGAGGATATCCCTAAATTCCTTTAGGGGTTTTCGGGTTCTTTATGTTTTGTTATCTTAATTCTTCTGAGTTGTTTTCTTTCTTTATTATGAACTAAACCCCTCAAATACTTGAGGGGAATGAATCCTAAGACGAATCTTGTTATTATTTGTTCTTGAGTTATATGATAAATACTTGAGTTGTTCTTAATTATGTGTGCTTAATTCTTGTGTTAATAAGCCTAGGTATTAATTCAAGAAACGGATATGCTTAAAGCAGATGAGCAAAAGTCCCTGTGATAAGAGTAGATCTACCATAATTAAGCGGAGTTGCATGCAACCCCAGACATAGGGCGACATAAATCTACCGAATTAGAGTCAAACCTAATATGGGGAACCATAGATCGAATTAATGCAACCTAGGGTGTTAATTAATAAAGGAACTTTAGTTAACAACCTAGGCCTAGTTGCTCTTCAACTCGACAGAGGGTTTACCATAAATTAGGGATCTCTATGGATCAAGTCAAGTGAATAAATCATCTAGCTCAAGAACGAATAACAAGTGAAGTCTAGGTGGATTCTCCCTTAAGTATTGCTCGTATCAACCAGCTTTTCCCTAAAGTTTTCCCTAATTTACTTCTTGTGCACCTTTAGTTAGTTTTAGAATTAGTTTCATACAAACCTCTTTTATTTTAGGTTAGATAATAGAAAGGAAGTAAGTACTAGTACTTTTGGTTCCCTTGGGTACGATAACTCGGTCTTGCCGCTAAACTATACTACTGTTCGATAGGTGCGCTTGCCTTTAATATCGTGATATTAGTTAGTTTTGGTGTGATCAATTTTTATAAATTTTATTACTTAATATCGCGAGCATATCAGCCATCATAAAACAAACCCCCTCATCAACTCCCAGTGGGTTGTCATAAATAGCAATCCCCTTGCCCTTAATATTAGCTGATTTTGTAGGATCTGTAGCTTGATTTTCAACGGAATCTTTATTCTAAAATTCATGCAGCACATTAAAGCATGATCCCTGAAAATCCACTTGTTCTTTTGTCTTATCTCCGGTGGTAGGATTTCTAATAGGTTTACAGTTCCGACAAATCACCAACATCCACTCACCAAACACCTCCATTTCAACATGTTTATCAGTCTTTTTTAGGCATCGACCTCCGCACTATGAATAGTAACACCTCCCACTGCACTCAGCATAACACCACCCTCTTCCATCAGCCTATTATGCTCAACATACGTAAAACAATTTTCCTTTACATGGTTATAATGACTACAAGCAAAGCAAACGTTAGGAAGAGATTCATACTGCACTTGTTACACATAACCATCTATTTTAATCTTAGAAAGAAGGGGTTTGTTCAAATACAATAAAATAGCCATGTGAACAAAACGTCCACGCTAAGACTTTGTTGTATTATTATCTAGTTTGATAACACGGCTAATCAATTCTTCAATGATCTTGATAACATTTCTTCTATACATGAATTCAAGAATTGTAACACCTCTAATCCGTATCCATCGCCGAAATAGGGTTACGAGGCATTATCGAAGTTTACAGAACATTTTTTTATTATTCGAGTTATTTACTATTCACTTTCCTACATAATCTTTAAGTCCCTTAGATGGGCTCTCGAGGCCTAAAACATGTATTGGGATTAATGCAGGACTAAATCAGAATCATAGGGAATTTTTCACAAAATCCCAAAATTTTTTCTATACAATATGAGTCACACGCCCGTCTGGTATGGGAAATGCCCATGTGGTCAGGCCATGTGGGTTCACACGCCCGTGTCCCTTACCCGTGTAACTCTTTAACTTGCAAACCATAAACAAATTGATCTCACAGGGCCAAGTTACAAGCCTGTGTGCTAGGCTGTGTGGTTAATTCAATTCTTCGAAAAATAGGTGCAAGATTCACACGGCCAGGAGACACACTGGTGTACTAGGCCGTGTGCCTCACACAGCTGAGACACACGCCCGTGTGCTCAATTCTGAGCATTCTGTTTTGCAAATTTTGGATGTAGGGGACACACGGCCAAGCTGCACGCCCATGTTATGGACTGTGTGTCACACACGGCCTAGACACACGCCCGTGTGTCTACCCGTGTGGACAAAATAAGGCTATGTCCAAGCCTCATTTCTCACCCATTTTCATCCTATACCTGCACCAAACCATTCCAATACCAACCAAGCAATTTCATATATGATTTTCAACCAATTTCATCATACAATAACCATATTCTATCAAGCTCCGACCAATCTTCGACCTTCTGAGCTTTCGAGCACTATAAGACAGGGAAAAGCAGACAGAGTAAGCATTTAATACTTAGTAAGTTCATGTAATAGGAATATAACTTACCATATGTTCCATCAATTTTAATCAAACATATAAGCATCCAAACAATAGAATTTTATCCTATCATACACAACCTCAACTCTTTGAGTTAGTTATATAACATCATATAATTTCAACATAAAAATAAATGATTGATGAGCTCATCAATTCCATGATTTCCATAAATTTGTCATTTTCATGTCCTTTATACCTTTCATCTTCCATTCCCCATTTTCTTGTTTATCCCGTTGAATTTATCGAAATTTCGATAGATACTCAATAGTACACTTATAGAGTACAATTTCATATTCTACCAATTCACATTTACCCATATCAGAGAGCACACTCACGAGTCTCATTTTGTATAGCGGGATTACTAGTCCAAGCTAAATCCCCTGTAATCTATGCTCAAGAGTTTTGTCAGGATTACCAGTCCAGGCTAAATCCTTTTAGTGACAAATACTCTATAGAGCTCGATTTGGATTACCAGTCTAAATCCAGACTCAATTAGGATTACCCGTTCGGGCTAAATCCTTTTCATGTCCCATGTAATATCCATATCTCGCCGGCACATCGAATTCCTTTTTATTCAACAAGGATTTATTTTCCCCTTTTTCATTAAGTATATCAAATATTTCATCATCTTCCATTCATTGTACATTCATATCACACATACATACATTACAAGCATTTCATGAAAATCATATTCAAGCTGCACGAACTTACCTTGATAATTGTTCATGTTTGAAAATCAACTAATCCGAGACTTTCTCCTTGCCTCGATCTAATCTCATATTAAAATTGTCTAGATCTATATAAACGAATTTAATCATAAATTTTATTCCATTCATATTCTATTGAGTTCAATTTACACTCTAAGAAAATTTACTATTTTGCCCCTAAACTTTTTATTAATTTCAATTTTATCCCTAGGCTCGGAAAATGAAATCCATGCAATTTAATCATCTATCCAAGCCTAGCCAAAATTCTCATGTAGCGTTTATAGCACATTTATTTCATAAAAATCAGAATATTTCATTAAGATTTACTATTTTACAATTTAGTCCTTTTTTCACAATTTCACCCAAAATCACTTTGTAAAAGTTGTTTATTTACTAAAAACCTTTCATTTTCTACCTTAAGCTTTCAATTTCCAGCATATTCATCCATGGCATAATTTCCTTACTTTACTAACTTTTCAATTTAATCTCCAAAATAGAGAGAACATGTTATCCCGATTCCAAAAATATAAAAATTACTAAAAACAGGACATAGGAACTTACCCAATTAAGCTTGGATAGTAACTTTCTCTCTCCTAGGGCTTCTATGAAATTTAGGGATTAAGATGATAAAAATAAGATGATATTTCCATGTAATTGTTATCATCTTTTAATTTTCCATAATTCTAATTTAATCCTTTTCTTTTTCTCAAATTCCATGGATGAATCACCAAAGATATTTTCCCATCTTTTCATTGATAGTCTAATTACCATATAAGGACCTAAATTTCAAGTCTCATAACTATTTGGTCCTTTTAGCATCTAGCACTCAACTTTCACATTTCATTCAATTTGGTCCTTTTTCTAATAATTCACTAAATCGGTATAATTTTCCTATCAAAATTTCTATATAACTTTCCTATCATATCACATATCATGCAATAATATTAAAATATATTTTTTTCTGACTCGAATTTGTGGTCATGAAACCGCTATTCCGATATCACTAAAATTTAGGTCGTTACAGCTCTCCCCCTTATGGATTTTCGTCCTCAAAAATCTTACCAGTAAAGAGGTTTGGATATTGTTTCCTTATTGCCTCCTCTGGTTCCCATGTAGCCTCTTTAATTCCATGTTTTTGCCACAAAACTTTCACTAGATCTATCTTTTTGTTTCTAAGTTTCTTTGTTTCTCGTGCTAAAATCTTGACCAGTTCTTTACTGTAAGTCATATCAGGCTGGATCTCAATTTCTGTTGGAGAAATGACATGTGAAAGATCCGATCGGTACCGTCTTAACATTGATAGATGGAAAACATTATGAATCCGATCAAGTTCTGGTGGTAAAGCTAACCGATATATGATTGGTCCAATTCTCTCTATAATCTTATACGACCCGATGTACTATGGGCTCAATTTACCTTTACGACCAAAACGAAGAACTTTCTTCCAAGGTAATACTTTCAAAAATACCTTATCACCAACATGAAATTTAATCTCTTTTCGTTTAAGGTCAGCATAGGACTTTTGACGATACGAGGCTGCTTTTAAGCTATTCCTGATGTTTTTTACTTTTTCTTCAGTCTCTCGGACTAAACGACCCTGGGTATCTTCTTCTCACTAAGCTCTGTCTAATATAATGGAGTTCTACATTTACAGCCATATAAAGCCTCATACGGAGCCATTTTAATACTAGACTGGTAGCTGCTATTATAAGTAAATTCAATCAAAGGCAAGTATTTTTCCCAATTACCTTCAAATTCCAATGCACAACATCGGAGCATATCTTCTAATACTTGAATTAGACATTCTGATTAGCCATCTATCTAGGGATGGAATGCAGTACTAAAATGCAATTGAGTTCCCGAGCTTCTTGTAATTTGTCCCAGAAACGAGACGTAAACTGAGGATCTCTTTCTGAGATAATAAAAACTGGTACTCCATGTAATCTGACAATATCAGACACATATAATTCAATCAATTTATCCAAAGAATAGTCCATACGTGCCGGGATAAAGTGTGACGACTTTATCAATCAGTCGACAATTACCCATATAGCATCTTTCTTTCTTTGGTAAAAACGGTAATCCCGATATAAATTTCATGGTAATTCTTTCCCATTTCTATTCTGGTATCGTGATTGGTTGTAGCAACCCTGAAGGCAACTGATGGTTAGCGTTAACCTGCTGACATATTAGACATTTAGATACAAACTCAAAGATATTACATTTCATTCCCGACCACCAATACATCTTTTTTAGATCATTATACATTTTATTACTCCTCGGATGTACAGACATTGTACCACTGTGAGCCTTGTGTAAAATCTTTTGTATAAGCTCTAAATTCTTCAGTACACATACTCTGCCTCTGAATAATAAACAATCATTGGTACCAATCTGAAATTTTGAGTCAGAAATAGATTTACATTGTACCCATTTAGCCTGTAATTTATCATCATTTTTCTGAGCTTTACATATTTGCTGTAAAAACGTCGGTCTAGCTTTTAATTCAACTATAACTATACCATCATCAGATAACGATAATCGGGTATTCATAGCCTGTAAAGCAAATAAAGACTTTCTGCTCAAGGCATCTGCAACTACATTAGCCTACCCGGATGATAATCAATAACCAGATTATAGTCTTTTATCAATTCAAGCCACTTACACTATCTCAGATTTAAATATCTCTGTGTCATCAAATATTTCAGACTCTTGTGATCAGTATAAATATGACATTTTTCACCATACAAATAGTGTCGTCATATTTTCAATGCAAACACAATAGCAGCTAATTCAAGGTCATGTACCGAGTAATTTCTTTCATGTGGTTTAAGTTGTCTTGAAGCATAGGCTATTACTTTGCCTTCTTGCATCAAAACACAACCTAAACCATTTAATGAAGCGTCACTATAAATAATAAATTCTTTACCCAGTTCAGGCTGTACTAACACAAGCGCTTTTGTTAGTAGGTCTTTCAACCTATCAAAGCTCTACTGGCATTCATCTGTCCACTCGAACTTCACATCTTTTTGCAATAGTCGAGTTATCAGAGAAGCTATCATAGAGAATCCATGTACGAATCTCCAATAATATCCAGCTAATCCTAGAAAACTTCTAACTTCAAATACATTCTTCGATGGATTCCAATTAACAATGGTTGAAATTTTACTTAGGTCTACCCTAATACCACCAGTTGACACAACATGTCCGAGGAAACCCACTTCTCGGACCAGAACTCACATTTACTGAATTTAGCATACAACTGCTTTTCACGTAAAGCTTGCAGTACAATTCTCAGATGTTCAGCATGCTCACTTTCATCTCGAGAATATACCAGAATATAATTAATAAACACTACAACAAACCTGTCCAAGTACAGTCTGAATATCCTATTCATCAGATCCATAAATATAGCAGGTGTATTTGTTAGCCCAAATGGCATAACCAGGAACTCATAATGTCCGTATCTAGTTCTAAAAGCTGTTTTTGGCATATCTAACTCTTTTACTCGTAACTGATAATAGCCTGATCGGAGATCAATCTTTGAAAAGATAGTAGCACCTTTTAGCTAATCAAACAAATCATCAATCCGGGGCAACGGGTACTTATTCTTTACTTTGACTTTGTTGAGTTGTCGATAATCAATACACAACCCCAAGGATCCGTCTTTCTTTTTCACAAATAACACCGAAGCACCCCATGGTGAATGACTCGGTCAAGCAAAGCCCCTGTCATTAAGTTCTTGCAACTGTGCTTTCAGTTCTTTTACTTCTGTTGGAGCCATCTTGTATGGTGCTATAGAGATCGGAGTAGTTCCTAGAATCAAGTCTATAGAAAATTCCACTTCCCTTTCCGGTGGTGACCTAGGTAATTCTTCTGGAAACACATCCGAAAATTCACATACCACTGGTACAGATTGGATCTTTGACTCAAATACCTTGGTATCCAACATATATGCAATATAAGCATTACATCCCTTTTTAATATACCTCTGTGCTATCATGGCTGAAATCACATTAGACAATTTTCTCATCTGATTAGATTCAACTCGAAGTAACTCACCTTTCTGACATTTCAATATAATATACTTCCATTTACAATTTACGATTGCATCATGTTGAGTTAGCCAACCCATCTCCAAGATCACATCAAATTCATCGAAAGGTAATAACATCAAGTCGGCTGGGAAACAATAGCCTTTAACCATCAGTAGACAATTTTTACAAATTTTATCCACCATTACACATTGACCCAAGGGATTAACCACCATTTTAGTGAGTTCAAAAAATAAATTTTTAACATCCACTAACTTTATGCATATGTATGAATGTGTGGAGCCAGGATCAATTAAAGTAACAACATTAGTGTCAAGTAAAGAAAATGTACCAGTGATAACATTTGGTGTTGAGGTATCTTCTCTGGCATGGATGGTATATGTTCTTGTTTGTACTCTAGCTTTAGGCTTAGCTGCAGATTTTTAGTAGCTCCTTGACTACCACTAACATTACCAGAAGGTCGAGGTGGCCTACCTCTTGAAACAGGATTGCTTGGTTTTGAAATTTGTTCAGTATCTTTTTCAACCCTTTCTGGACAATCTCGAAGGAAATGGTCAAATGAACCACATCTGTAACAAGCTCCACTTCTCAGTCGGCATTCCCCAAAATGAGCTTTATTACAATACTTACATCTCAGTTTGGGATTACCAATACTACCTACACTAGTCACTGAGGGGGTAGGAGATCTCAGGTTAGAACGTTGAGAGCCTCGTTCTCTTTCAGAATACCCTGTAGCTGAGGAAGAACGATATTGATATTTCTTTGATTTCTTTGACATAGATACTTGTGATTTCCCCATTGGTCATTTTCCAGATCGGGCTTCTCTTTCAGCTTGTTTATTTTTTTTGCTTAATTTTTCGGCTTTGTAGGCTCTTTCAGCCAATACTGTAAATTTCCCTCATTTGAGAATTCCAATAAATAATTTAATATCTTCATTTAGTCCCTCTTTAAATCTTTGACATATTTCAACTTCTATTTAAACCCATTCTTGGGCATACTTACTCAGCCGAACAAATTCTCTTTCATATTCAAATACTGTCATATTACCTCAAGAAATTCTTTCCTCTTCTGATCTAGGAATCTCTGGCTAATGTATTTCTTTTGGAACTTAGTCTGGAAAAATTCCCAAGTAACTTCTTCTTTCGGCATAACAGTAATTTTGGTATTCCACCAATGATAAGCAGTATTTTTTAACAAGGACACAACACATTTCAGACATTCTGCCGGTGTACAAGATAATTCATCTAAGACCCGAATAGTGTTCTCTAACCATAACTCAGCTCTTTCGGGATCATCTTCAACGGATGCCTTGAATTCTTTTGCCCCATATTTATGGATTTTATCTACTGAAGCTTTACCAGTTCTAATGGTTTCTATACCTATACCCTGTAGTATCTCGGGAACCGGTGGAGGAGTAGGAGTGGGACCTTGTTGCACAGCTGGTTCGTTCTCATATACTCAGTGAACCATTCACTCATCATTTCAAAGAAAGCTACTTTTTTTCACCACCTCGGCCCTCAAATACGGGCCTTCTAGTACTAGATGTTTCTCTTTGAACCGAAGCCGGAGCATGGCTCTCGGCTTCCTTGGATTCAGCTCTAGCTTCGTCGAAAGACATTACTATAAGAAAAACATATTTAAAATGGTCAGGAGATATCACACTATCACATTTAATATAATGTCATGTATAGTTAATCTTATGTTTGCCATGATAGTCCAAGAATTGACTAAACCATAGCTCTAATACTAATAAATGTAACACCCCTAACCCGTATCCATCACTGGAACAGGGTTACGAGGCATTACTGAAGTTTACAGAACATTTTTCAATTATTCGAGTTATTTACTATTCACTTTCCAACATAATCTCTAAGCCTATTAGATGGGCTCTCGAGGCCTAAAACATGCATTGGGATCAATCTCGATCCCTTTATACCTTTCATCTTCCATTTCCTATTTTCTTATTTATCATGTTGAATTTATCAAAATTTCGATGGATACTCAGTAGTATACTTATAGTGTACAATTTTATATTCCATCAATTCAAATTTACCCATATCAGAGAGCACACTCCCGAGTCTCATTTTTGTACACCGGGATTACCAGTCTAGGCTAAATCCCTGTAATCTATGCTTAAGAGTCTTGTCAAGACTACCAATCCAGGCTAAATCCTTTTAGTGACAAATACTCTATAAAGCTTGATCTGGATTACCAGTCCAGGCTAAATCCAGACTCAATTAGGATTACCCATTCGGGTTAAATACTTTCCATGTCCCATGTAATATCCATATCTCGCCGGTCCATCGAATTCCTTTCTATTCAACCGAGATTTATTTTTCCCTTTTTCATCAAGTATATCAAATATTTCATCATCTTCCATTCATTGTACATTCATATCACATATACATGTATTACAAGCATTTCATGAAAATCAAATTCAAGGTACACGAACTTACTTTGATAATTGTTCGTGTTTGAAAATTAACTAATCTGAGACTTTCTCCTTGCCTCGATCTAATCTCGTATTCGAATTTTTCAGATCTATATAAACGAATTTAATCATCAATTTTATTCCATTCATATTCTATTGAGTTCAATTTACACTCTAGGCAAAATTACTATTTTGCCCCTAAACTTTTCATTAATTTTAATTTCATCCCTAGGCTCGGAAAATGAAATTCATGCAATTTAATCCTCTATCCAAGCCTAGTCGAAATTCTCATTAGCATTTACAGCACATATATTTCATAAAAATCTGAATTTTTCCTTGAGTTTTACTATTTTACAATTTAGTCCTTTTTTCACAATTTCACTCAAAATCACGTTGTAAAAGTTGTTTATTTACTAACAACCTTTCATTTTCTACCTTAAACTTTCAATTTCCAGCATATTTATCCATGAAATAATTTCCATACTTTACTAACTTTTCAATTTAATCTCCAAAATAGAGAGAATAAGTTATCTCGATTCCAAAAATATAAAAATTACTAAAAACGGGACATAGGAACTTACCCAATTAAGCTTGGTTAGTAACTTTTCTCTCTCCTAGGGCTTCCATGAAATTTGGGGATAAAGATGATGAAAATAAGATGATATTTCCCTGTAATTGTTATCATCTTTTAATTTTCCATAATTCCAATTTAATCCTTTTCTTTTTCTAAAATTCCATGGATGAATCACCAAAGATATTTTCCCATCTTTTGATTGATGGTCTAATTACCATATAAGGACCTAAAATTTCAAGTTTCATAGCTATTTGGTCCTTTTAGCATCTAGCACTCAACTTTCACATTTTATTCAATTTGGTCCTTTTTCTAGTAATTCACTAAATCGGTATAATTTTCCTATCAAAATTTCCATATGACTTTCCTATCATATCACATATCATGCAATAATATTCAAATATATTTTCTTTCTAACTCGAATTTGTGGTGACAAAACTGCTGTTCTGATATCATTGAAATTTAGGTCGTTACACCCAGGGAGTCGAATCCAAGCAACCACACTAGCCGAGAAAGGTTGGAAAGTAGAAAAATACTCCGACCAAGGTTGATCTGTCAAATATTGCCCATACACAACCCAAGGTCCTTGAATAGGTGCTCTAACATAATTGCCTTAGATTGGAACTTAACCAAATAATAATAATTTTCTAAATCCATGACACTAATAGGGGTTGACGGCTTCCACAGACTATAAATCCTGCTGGTAAGTGCATGATAACCAATCTTTCTTCCAAGCAATTTGACAATTATTGCCCGAGACATGCTCTTCTATAAAAGATGATGAACTCGATCAGAAAATCTAATCGACAACAAATCATCTTTTGTCCCAACAGACACATCATCCTCCAACGATTGCAAATCATCATCATCTTCCTCTTGTGGTCTCTGATTCGCCAAATCCATAGATCCTACCAACATATCC
Source organism: Gossypium stocksii (assembly GCA_020496765.1). Lineage (NCBI taxonomy): Eukaryota > Viridiplantae > Streptophyta > Magnoliopsida > Malvales > Malvaceae > Gossypium > Gossypium stocksii. The sequence goes on along the minus strand of CM035622.1, from coordinate 63,984,379 downwards.
ACTGTCAACTGATCTTCATGAACAGACTAATCATTCAATTTAAGTTTTATTATTTGAGGGGACTTAAGTCTTTTTATTTTAACAGAAAGAACCAATAAAAATATGTATATAATGGGATTCGAACCCACACCAATTGAATTAATAAAATCTTAAATTTACCTCTCAACCAAAGTTTCATTTTAAATTTTTTTTATGTATTTTTATTTTAATATGCACAATTTATGTGTTTAAATTTCGTTTCACTCTCATTTTAATCTAATAGTTTCCAATTTAATATGACACATATTTTATTTGTTACTATTAATTAGTTTCAAACTATATGTTTTATTATTTATTATATGTTATTTTTAAGCACATCACTATATTTTGAATACGTAACTTCCACATGCATACGCGAGTAATAAAATTTTTAATATTTATTTTTATTATAAATTATATTTAAACTGGTGCATCATTTTTTAAAATAATTTTTAATATATTAGTAATTAAATATTATATATTTATTTATATTATAACATATAATTTATTTTAATTATTTCAAACTAAATTGCAAAATATATAAGGTGATGGGGCAGGTAAGGGGTCCCAGCTGCTGTTCAATGCCCAAAGTATTGTACATATTATCACTGACAAACAGGTGAATCATTTTCATTCTCTTTTATAACAATTAGTTTTTAATATTATATGTTATATGTATTTTTTACACGATTAATTTTTAAAATTTTATTTTAAAATAATATGTTAATTTTAAAAATAAAAAATAGATAAAAAAACATGTAGTAATTATAATAATAGTTCTTGATAAATAGAAAAGATATTTAAACTAACTTTAATAAACATATTTAACAATAGTGATTAAAAAATAATTGTTAAAATTTGAGTTTTTCATCAAAATAAAGTCGTAAAATATTTTTTACCTGCACCAAAAAATAATAAAAGATAAAAAAAATGATTTTAAGAGCTCTATTATAAAGTTATAGAAATTTTTTTTAAAAATTAATATCATGATATTATATTACCTATAATCTTAATATCTTCAATTATTTTAAGCTTTTGTAACTTGAATGTTAAAATATAAATTATTGACATGCGTACAACAACATTCCCTTTTTATGTTGATTTTGCAGAATTATCCATGCTTTCTTAACAGATTTACCCATTAAGATGACCTTGAATTGCTTCCACTGAATGCAATGTTGTTTCCTTTGGTTGTGTAGTGGCATGAGCCATAGTGATTTCAATTACCATGCTCTTTAGTCTATTGATAAAATAAAAATCTTCATACAATGTTTCTAATAAGCATAATTTGGCGAGCCAATCAAGAGATTCAACATGTCTTCCTAGGTAAATTCTACGTTTCCAGGATGGGGTTTACATATGTTGAAAGTCGGCTCCCTCTTCATTAACAAACTCATCTTCCTCACCTATAGTAATATCCTCCTTTTATACCCTCATCAGGTGTAAAATTCCTGTGACACTGTTTTTATCATGTAGAAGGAAGGACACAAGCTTTAGTGTTAAATTCAACACACGAGACTTTGAATTATATCCCAGTAACACAGAAAATGAGGATGAATTTGCAATTTCTCTACTTTCCTATTTACAAACTTGCCGCCATGAACACAAATAAATTTCCATCACCAAAACTCATTCTGCATACATTCCAACACTAAGCAGAGTATTAGTTTTAGTTGTCAGTTCAAAAAATACAACACGGCAATTAATATTGTAATTAAATTAATTTTACTTTAATATAATTCCAAACCATAACACATATACCTTAAAAAGGAAATCTAGTTCCCTGACACATACACCAACTCAAACTTGATTTCACCAACACAACAAAACAGCAGGCAAAGGTGGGGACGAAATCAGCAACATCCCGTCTTTATTCAACAATGATAACAAATATAACCCAAGATGTTCTTCATTGCAGAAGATGTGGTGTGGAAATTGAAGAATGATACCAAATTCCTTCTGGATATTAACGCAGTGTTTCATTACAAGAAAAATTGTTCCCAAAACATGGATTTTGCTCAACCAGATGCCTTTGTTTTGGTCTGAATGATTTTGACGACTGGGTTTAGAGAGTTAATTTGATTGGGTTTCAATTTTTATATTTTTTAATTCAATCCACTTTATTTTTTTTTCATGTACGACTGCCACATGTCATTTTTCAATTGATTCAACTACGGTGAACCACCACATCAGCAACATCAAGATGGACTTGAGTGGACTTCAATTTTTTTGGAATAGTTCAAGGGTTATATGGATTTCTTTTCAATTTTTTTTCAAAATTATAAACATAAAGTGGTTTAACCAACAAATTATATATATTTTTAATTTTTGATATTTAAATTTTATTTTTTTCACAACTGGTACCTAATCTTTTTTTTCAAGGTAATAGCTCAATTAGTCCGATAGTGAGTCAAACTATTAAACTATCTTTTACAAAAGATCTTAGCATACATATTAGTGCCTAAATTATATATTTTTTTAACTTAATACTTTTTTTTTTTGTCATAAGTGGTACCCAAACTATTATTCCGTTACCCATTTTCACATCAAAATGTTATATCCATTAAAAAAAATTTAACCGATAATATACTATCACGTCATATAAACTTTAAAAATAATTTTTAATTCTTATATTTTATTTTTTACATTATTTCTCTCATTATTTTATTTTCTTCATTTTTACTTTACAATGTTTGACAACACTAGCAATACTTAGAATTCACGCTCTTAAGGTTGAGACACTTGCAATTAGCTTTGTTTTTGAACTTTACCATCAACTTGCTCAACCTGGCAAGATTGAAAAAAATTCTTTCATCTATCAAAACTAGTGTTTGGATCGACTGAGATATTTGTCTAGAGATACAAGTTGAACTAATTACCATGCAGATTGATACAAACCGGTTAAACCAAGCTAAAAAAATCTATTGAACCTTTTTCTAAATATTTTTATTTTTTAAATAATTTATTTGATCAAACCAAACAAATAATTTAAACGGAGATCTAGTGGCGTGATTTATTCAATAGCTTTCCAGTTTTAGAAACCTTAATCAAAACCACGAAGCATAAAATACTGATGTAGAAGAAAACTTAAAATAAAAGGAAAAAGAAAGAAAAATAATAAAATAAAGAGAAAGGCTAAATTAGTCATACCTGCCAAAAAATTTATTGACCAAATAGGACTTTTTTTGAAAATTTAGTAAAATAAGTCGATTTTGGAGAGGGAGTAGACACTCTTTCTACACAGATGGCAGGAAAGTGCATCCAGTTTTAAATCGCAATTTTTGACTTTTTTAATATAATTAGTTTCTTTATTCAAATGGTTAAATGTTAGTGTTACATTTGTATTTTTTTATTTCATGTTGTTTTAAGCTTTTTATTATTTTTAATTAATGTTTTTAACATATCAGCTCACTTGGTTAAATGGTTAAATAATAATGATTTTATCATTGACTCTGAGGTTTAATTCCTCTTTTTCTAAACACATTTGTAATTTTTATTTCATGTTGTTTCAAGCTTTTTTTTTATTTTTAATTAATAAATATATTATTTTTTATTTTTTTATTTTTAATTCATCATTTTAATTAATATCTCTTTTATTCATAAAATCAAATAATAAAAATAGATATTTCACAAATATCATTATGCTAAAAATATTTGAAATTAATAACTCCTTTATATATAATATAAACATTGGCTAATTTTTTTGATATATTTTCCTTTATAATATTTATATGTCAAATATTTATTTTCTCCACATATATTTTGGGTATGGTGATTTCTAATATTATAAGATGAAATAATTATATCAAATATAATTATTTTTTTTATATGTAAAATATTTCAAATTTCATTATTTTTTCATCTACATTTTGAGTATGATATTTCATATATTTTTATATCTGAAATATTTTAATTAATTATTTCAAATACATTATGCTTATATGTGAAATATTTGAAATATACATACAAAAGTATATAATACTAAAATTTACTACACTCATGATATGGATTGAAAAATAAATATTACACATATAAAAATTTTATTTACTAAAGATAATTATATTTGTAATAATTATTTGATTTTATGAATAAAAGAGATATTAATTAAAAAGATAAATTAAAAATAAAAATATTATAATAAAAATTACAATGTGTTTAGAAGAGGAGGAATTGGACTTAAGACAAAGATAAAATAATAATTATTTAACCATTTAACCAACGAAGCTAATATGTTAAAAATATTAATTTAAAATAATAAAAAGTTTAAAGCAATATGAAAAAAATACAAATGTGACCCATGATTTAAAGATAAAACCACTAACATTTTAGTATCTAACCAAAGATACTAATGATTTCTTTGGCTAGCATTTAAGGAAAGATTACTCACACAAAATGAACGAGTTAGATGGGGGATATGAGATGGGGAGCTTTGCACAGTGTGCGGAAACGTACCTAAAGATGTTATTCATGTCATTAGAGATTGTTCTGTGGCTAAAGAAGTATGGTATCGGCTTATTCCAATAGCAAAGCGAGGAAATTTCTTTTCTGGGAGTTTGCAAGAATGGCTTGAATCTAATTTAGGGAATCGATAGAAAATCTCCTTAAAAGATGTGGATTGGTAGTGTTTCTTCAGGATAATGGTGTGGCACATTTGGAAGAACCGAAATCTTTTTATTTTTCAAGGTAATCAGTGGAACATTGATGAGATGATTAGAAGTTCATATAGCTGGGCCTTACAATATATCTTTTCTCAAAAGTCATTATGTTCTAATAAACCAACTACAAAGAGGTCAGTCACTAGAGAAGGCAATTGGGTGGATCTTAATACAAATGGGGCTATGAAGTTAGATTCTGGGATGGCTATTGCTGAAGGGATATTGAAAGATAGTAAGGGGGTTGGATCCTTGGGTTTAACAGGAGCTTGGGTCGGTGTTCAATTTTTAATGCAGAATTATGGGGTATTCTTGATGGCTTGAGGATTTTAAAAAGTTGAAAGTATGATGGAGTGTTAATCAAGACTGATAGTCAGTAAGCTATCTGAGCTATTCAGGAATCCTTTTCAAAGACATCTTCATCAATTCTTATTTGACGCATTCAATAAAACTTGTTGGATATTGGTTAATGAAAACTCAAGTATATTCCTCATTAAATGAACCTTAAAGCTGATTTTATTGCTAAGATGGCTTTTAATAGAAATGAGGGCTTTAATTATTTGAAGACACTCCTTTAGAGTTGATTAGGCTTTTGTAATAATTTTGTTTTGTTTTCACCAAAAAAAAGGAAGAAGAAGGGAAAGTGAGTCTAGTTAGGTCTTTTACACTTCCTCTCCAAAATCAGTGTATTTTCTTAAGTTAAAAATATGATTTATTTAATCAATAATTTTTTTTGACATATATGACTAATTTAACCAAAAGTTTTTATTTTTATTTTATTTTTTTGCATTTAAAAAGGGAAGAATAGTATAGTTTGAGTTGCCTTAAAGAAAAGAAACGATCAAAAGTAGAAACCAAGCAAAACATTCAGCTCCCGGGCAAAGTCACTAGTGGACTCGATTTGGTGCTCAGATGCATTTCTTCATGATCCGTCTCCTTCCATGAACACCTTAAAAGATGCTTCGAAAACACCAAATCTTCAGCCTTGCTTCCTCTTCCAATCCCCGAAGAAATCTCAATGTCAATTCTCTCAAGCTCTTTGGCTTCTCCGCTCTCTTCACCAGCACCAGTACCAGCACCAACCCATCAGCTTCCCCTGACTTATCCCTCACATCCGAGTTACCCGACATCCCAAGTTGGGTCAGCAAGCAAAACACAGGAACTCAACCCTCAGGAGATGACGATTTTGTTATCCCTTCACTAGCCACTTGGATTGAAAACCACCCCAAAGTTCGACTCGTTCCAACCAAAAAACCCGAAGCCCCAGTGGAGAAGCTCACTAAAATCCTAAAATGTCCCTACCTATCTCCTGAAATAGTTGTCCAAGCCTTGAATGCTTCTGATTTAAGTGTTTCCGATGTTTCAGTTGACCAATTGTTGAAGCGATTTTCTAATAGCTGGATTTCAGCTTATGGAGTCTTCATTTGGGCAAAAACACAATCAGGTTATACGCATACTCCTGAGTTATATAACTTCATGGTTGATGTGTTAGGGAAGGCTAAAATGTTTGATTTACTGCTGGATTTAATTGAGGAAATGAAACAGTTAAAAGGGTATATTAATTTGGATACAATATTTAAGGTCATGAGGAGATTAGCTAATGCTCGTCGGTTTAGTGAGGCTATTGAGGTTTTCAGAAGGATAGAGGAACTTGGGGTTGAGAAAGATGTTATGGCTTTGAATGGACTGTTGGATGCGTTGGTCAAAGGGGATGGTGTGGAGCATGCTTTTGAAGCCTTTGTTGAGTTAAAGGAATGCATACCTTTGAATTCTAGTACTTTTAACATTCTGGTACATGGATTTTGTAAGGCTAGGAGACTAAGTGATGCTAGGAAGATTTTGAATGAGATGAATGAACATGGTTTTCGGCCTTGTACTGTTTCATTTACTTGTTTCATTGAGGCTTATTGTCGTGAAAAGGATTTTCGCAATGTGGATGCTATTCTGGATGAAATGAAAGAGAAAGGGTGTAGGCCAAATGCTGTCACTTACACTATCATTATGCATGCTAGAGGAAAGGCTGGAGAGATTGGGAAAGCATTGGAGGTTTATGAGATGATGAAGAAGGATAGTTGTTTACCGGATTCTGCATTTTATAGCTCGTTAATTTTCATTCTAAGCAAAGCAGGTAGGCTTAAGGATGCAGATGAAATCTTCAAGGACATGGTAAAGCAAGGTGTTAAACCAAATGCATTGACGTACAATACAATGATATCTTCTGCTTGTGGACATTCACTTGAAGAAAAAGCATTGAAGTTGCTGAAGAGAATGGAAGAGGATTCATGCAAACCGGATATTTCAACTTATGCACCTTTACTGAAAATGTGTTGCAGGAAGAAGAGGATGAAGGTACTCAATTTTTTGTTAAGCCACATGTTAAACAACGATGTTAGTATTGATCATACAACCTACACACTTTTGGTCCGTGGACTTTGTAATAGCGGAAAACTTGAGCAAGCATGTGCATTTTTTGAAGAAATGGTGCTCAAGGGAATGATACCCAAGGGTTCTATATGTACAATGCTGATAGAGAAACTTGAGAAGGAGGATATGATTGAAGCAAAACAGAAGATTCAAGACTTGGTGCCAAATGTGAAAGAGCCAAAAATAACAGTCTAACATGAGTGTTGTGTGGTAATTGCTCACTTCATCCCGTGACTATGTGGTTGGGATTTGAACATTTCATGACTGGTCGTTAATCTCTTCGGAGAGCACCGACGACGAGAAGATTATCACTACTGCCGATAGTGGATTCCCTGATTAAAACAAATAACAACAATATAGTCTTTCTTAAAGAAAGCTTTTTAAGATTCAGAGTAATTTACCGGATTGGACTGTGTCTGTATTTCTATCTTTGAATCATGTAGACTTTGTCATATGCACTGTTCATTCCAATTTTAATCTGTTTAAGCAAGTAGGAAGTATGATGGAAACTGTTACTCTTTAGGGGGCAATCTTGATAGCAACTTTCTTGGGGGGTTTTGATAAAGGTTAATATGTAGTTTACTCTTTGAATTTATCCAAAAGTATCCGTTAGTATTTGAACTTTTTTTTATTTAGTTGATACCTGAATTTGTATTTTGTCACACACATTGCTTCAATTTGTTAGTAGTGTTAATTTTTTATTTTTTGTCAAAATTTATTAATTTAATGTAATTATTTTCTATTAATTATATGTTGCATTATATGAGGGCAACTTAATCAAAATTTTAAGTTGATAAATTTTGACAAAAAAATTCTTACTATTTTAGTGACTGGACTGAAATTTTTAAATAAAAAATTTAATTTTTAACTTTTTAAGCATATAGACTAAATATCAAATTTTATCAAAGGACAGGGACTAAAAAGCAGATTTTAACCAAAAAAGCTTAAGTCCCATATCTGACTATTTCAAAAGTTAGGAACAGCGTGAACCGTCGATTTTAGTATCAGGGGATTATCATCTTGCAACCTGCTTTTGGCATCTTCAGTTTTCTTAAAAAAAAAAAAATGAATAAAGAAAACAAAAGTTGCTTACTTGCACACTTTGGTCAGTAAATTAAAAGTAAAAAAGAACAGGAACAAGAACAAAAGCAAACCCTACCCTTCGTTTTAGAGATCTGAGATCAGTGGTTTCAGAAAGAAACAAGACAAAGAAGAATAGAACATTGGAGATCAGTGATGGGATCTGGGGCTGGAAGTTTCCTTAAGGTTCTATTTAAGAACTTTGATGTTCTTGCTGGGTAATTCTTCCACTTTGCTTCTTTTCTTTCATGTCCATTTTTTGACATAAAGGGAAAGTTCAAATTTTGTTTGAGCTAATTAATCTGACTCATCCCAGTTTTTATTTTTTATTTGGTAATTTGATTTTTGCAGGCCAGTTATTAGTCTGCTGTACCCTCTGTAAGTGATCTTCCAGATTTCATTTCAGTTTTTTGGTTTTGTGGGTGTTAGTTCATAAGTTGTCTGAATTTGGGATGATTTAATTGTTGTATTGAGTTAAATTATGAAACAGGTATGCCTCGGTTAGGGCAATTGAGTCGGAGTCTCGTGCCGATGACAGGCAATGGCTTACATATTGGGTTCTCTATTCCATGATGACATTGCTGGAACTCACTTTTGCCAAAGTTATTGAATGGTAATATTGTTTCCACCTTTCTCATTATAGTGTTCTTTTTCCTGGTTTTAATTTTACTCCTACTTCTGCCGAAATTTGCTGGTAACTTGCATGACAATTGAAATGTTGCTATAACTTGTTCGAAAAACTAGTGCAGGATTCCTATCTGGTCCTACGCAAAGCTGATTTTCACTTGCTGGCTGGTCATCCCGTACTTCTCTGGCGCTGCCTATGTTTACGAGCACTATCTGCGACCCTTCTTTATGAACCCACAACAGACGATTAACATCTGGTATGTTCCGAGAAAGAAGGATTTCTTCAGTAAGCCGGACGATATTTTAACTGCCGCGGAGAAATACATTGAAGAGAATGGAACAGATGCATTTGAGAAGCTCATTCATCGGGTACGCCAACAACCTTCGGACTGTTATTAGCCCATGTTTAGTGGGTGATTTGGTCCCTTGTTTTGCAGGCTGACAAGTCCAGGAGTAGCAGTTATGGTCACATATATGATGATGATGGCTACAGGCATTGATATCCTTACAGCAACCCCGCTATATTTTGTTGCTCTTGTGAAGAACTCTTGAATGCTTGTTTAAAGTGTGTAAATTATCTTAATTTGCTTGTTAGTGCAAGTTTCTAAACACTTTTTTCAAATTCAGCATGTCTCTTTATAAGAAATAAAAAGATTCCAATAATATAAGAAAAGGCAAAAAGATTATCATGAGTTGAAACAGCAGGTTTTCCTTATCAATTATTAAATGTAAGACATTCAGTTCATGACTTCAATTTAGTTCAATTCACAATCATTAAGGGTTTTTTCTTCAGTCGGTTTCCTCTTCATTTGCCTCTTTAGTTTCACCATTATCAACAGATTGGCTAATAAACTCTTGAGCTTCTTCAAGTGCTGATTCTTTTGCATCAGCTGCATACAGTATTTTCTTTATTGCTACTGCCATCTGCGTACAATATTTTCTTTATTACACTAGCAGTACACACCCACCATGTATCATATGAAAAATGCAAGCCTAAAAACAACTCATGCAACTCAATATGAAGGGTGCAAGATGAATGACTGAAGATGAAAATGCGAAATGAACCTGTAATTGACTACACAAGTAATGCATGTAAATGTAAAGATTGGAGCTTAATGGGAACTCTTACCGGATGATTCTCCACTTCGGTAGACTGACAAAGTATTTCAATGTCCCGCAGTTTGGCGAAGTAAAAATCTCTTTCCTTTTCCAAGAGGTCAACCGAGAGTTTCAAATCGGTAATCTAGACAAAAACAACACGAAATGGGTGTTTAAATTGATGATATGATATGATCACAACCGACTATAATTCTCCTTGTTACCACGGTAGGTCAGATGGCCATTAAAACCACTAAAAGCAAGGAATGTCAAAGCTTAAGCGTTATGGATATAGATAAATAGATGAAAAAAGAACTTAAAAGGAAAGCTCAAATGCGATCACCTCCTTGGACAAAGCCCGGACCTCACTTGAAGCTGCTGCTACACCAGTCTTACCTTGCTTGGAAACTGACACAATAATCATCAAACAATAGAGATGACAGTTAGCAGCAAGCGTGAACCAATATTGAGGAGAATTAAATGCATATAAGATGCAAATTACGATATTAATCAGCAAAAGAAATTGCATTGCAGAGTCAGACCAGTGTTTTTATTAATGCCAGCTGCATCTCCAGAGGCAAGGTTATGGAGATTGTTTGCCTGCAGAGATTTTGAGCTCTTAAGAGAACCCTTCGAGTTCCGCTCTTTTCCACCTTTAAGTCTTCTTTCAACAGGGTCATAATTCCTATGATATCACATCAAAGAAAAAGAAATAATTCAATCTAACATACTGTTTCAGCCATAATAAGAAAAGATTCATCAAATGACACAAAAAATAGCTTACTCATTCATGATTCCACCATTCACAGAATCACAATACCGTTTCAGCCATTGTAAGAACTCCAGATTGTCCAAAGGTCTGCCTTTAACAAGTCTATTGACTTCAATATGCTGCATATGACAATTACCAGTATCCGATTCAAACAAATTTTATCCAAATAATCACTATAAAACTACCATATACCATTTTTATGCCAATAACAAAAATTTTAAAATCCCATCAATGGCATCATGACATGTGTTCTATTTTCTATAAGCAATAAACCACAATTTTATTTTGGCCTACAACCAAAAGAACTGCAAGTCACATGCTAATGTGATGAACCATACTCAGGAAATTTTCTTTTATGCTTTTAAAGCATGTGTAGTGAACATCTGTTGGGCATTGAAAAAGAACATACAGATATGCAATTACCTTATCAATTTTCAACTTGTTGAATACTTCTTGCAGAACCTTGTAATTTTGGATCATATCATATTCGGACTTTGCATCAAAATTCACCTGCATTCCAATTGAAAGAACAGTGAAATCATTTTTAAGGATGACAATTGATCGTGAAAATGACACCGGTAAGATGAAAAAAAAAGAAGAGAAAACCGGCTAATTCACCTTGTGCATTGGCACTGCTCCTGGATAGGTCATATCTATCATCTGACATTGTACAGCACCAGATGCAGCCTGGAAACAATTAAAGAATGCCAAGATTTAAGAGAATACATTCAACAAAGAGTAGTAAAAATGTAAAATCATATTAGCCGGTGAACCTCAAACCAGCCATTTTTCAGCTTCAGCAAAATTTGGAAATGAAAGCATAAAACCTAATCAAAAGTGATCTATGAGTAAACCAATCAATCTTTTAGGGGCTAATATCATGAATGAAAAATTGCAAGAAAGTTTAAATAAATAGTGATAGCAGAATGTGACAATCAACCCTTTTAAAACCTTACCAGCAACATGGAGACTGAATGCTATGGATTAAAATATTAGAAATATACAAAATATTCCATGTGCTCTCATTATGATACCATCCAGCAGGACAGTGTAAAACCTTGGAAATAGACATAAAAACCCAGTCATATGGTCTCAACAGTATCATAATCTACAAAAGCAATCAAAGGAAGAATGCTTCCAAAATAAAATCACATTAAGGTTGAAAAAAGGTGAAATTATTAACATATTACTAGTAATATTTCTCTATCAATGGGAAAAGAAAAAGAGAAACCCAATGCATTTCAAGCAAATCAAAGAAAGATTAACAAAATAAATAAATTAAAACATCAACATTAAAAAGTTATTAAGATGGCCCAAAAGAATCCCATTTTAATGAAGAAAAATATGAACTCATTCATCTCTGTTTTTTTTCCCCATTAAATTAACAAAAAAAAAAGGCATAAAACATTCATTTCTAATGAGAACCGACATTACCCATCTAAAAACCAAAAACCCGAAAGGAAACAAATCCTGCATTTGCATGCAATAGAAAGCCATAAAATTCAGAAAAACAAAGGAACAATAATTAATAAAAGGACACGCATTACCCATTAAAAAAATAACAATTTAGCATTATATATAAAAAAATTTACTTCTTCAATACGAGAGAGATTAAGCTGAAGCCTGTTATTGATCCATGTTAAAATCTCATTTCTTCCAACGAAGTAAGCACTATCCATCATTCCTATATTAGACGCCATTTTCCTCTGCTTCTTTTTTCTGTTTATTATTATTATTATAGCTTCTCAAATTCAAAAGGAGAAAACAAAAACCCCTCGTAATAGGAAACGAAAGAAACAAAAAGAAAAAAGAAAACCCAAAATAGAGTGAGAGAATCAGAGAAAATGTGGGTATTAAGAAGGAAAGATTAAGGCGTAATGCAAGGGAAGGGGGGTTCGAAAATGATTTTCAAATTTGGATTTTTCTTGAATTATTTACAATTTTTAGAACCCAAAAATAAAAAACAAAAAGGAGAGAAAGAACAACAGCAGCAACTGAAAGAAATGGATGGCTAAATTCTCAACTGAAGAAAGACAATTAAGAAAGACAGGCAATGCCTGCCACCGACTCTCTCTTTTAATGTGGCAAAGGCAAATGGCAATTTCACTAGGTTTTTTTCTATTTTAAAAAACAAATCTATTAATTTCAAAAATATTAGATAAGCGATTAATACAAAACCTATAAACCATTTTTCTGCTTGATTGTAGCGAAGATTAAAACAAAAAAGCGAAGTTGGGAAGATACTGGCTAAATTAGCCTTAAAAGTCCAATTTTTTTTTAATCTGTTTCTTTTTTTAAATTAAAAAAATAAATCGTTTTTAAGAGAGATAAACAGAAAGCGTGTCTAGTTGGGCGCACTTTATGCACAAGTGGCAAGAAAGCATGGCCAGCAAGATCTGCTTTAGGTGGCTGACCGCGCTTTCCCTCAACAGTAAAATGTCAATGGCATTTTGAACGTTGACACTATAACGGTAAAAAAAAAAGTTCAGTCACTTTTTTTAACCTATAAATACCCTCAAATTTTATTTCTTTCATTCACATCTTTTTTTCAACTCTCTCAACTCGTTCAAACTCTCTCAACTTTCTTAATCTTTTTGTTCTAAATTTATCGATATTCTCATTTAAAAATATCATTCTTTATAATTATCTCATATTTTATTCGTTCGGATTAATTTCTCATGAATGGTTGCCTCTCTAATTCGTTTTGACGACAAGTATATTTTCATCGCCCAAGCAGCAATGGTAAGACAAAATTTAAAATTTCATTATTTTTAAATATATTAAAATTAATTAATTTTTTTGATAATTTGAAATAATTATTTTATTTTATAAATAGGTGATTGATCGTGTTTTGGAGGGGTTTATACATAATATGGGAAAGCCTCTAATCCCTCAAATTCGTGACTACTTGCAAGAGGCTGGATTCTTACATACGTCTCGCATGCTTGGGGGTTGCAAAATTGATCCTACACTAATAGTGCATTGCTGAAAAGATGGAGGCCTGAAACATACATTTCACCTTCTATGCAACATGTAACAACCTAATTTTGAGTCTGATCAGAACGAGTGGTTTCGGGACCATTAACCGAGTCAAAATATTATTTTTATTATTTTAAATAGTTTTACAGCATGATAGAATTACCGTACGAAAATTTCGTAAAGAAATTTTACTGTTTGTAAAGAAATTTTACCGTTTGATTAATTAATTCGGTAAAAAGGACTAAATCGCGTAAAGTGATAAATATGAATTCAATTAGTAAAATGGCTTAAATGGCTATGGCTTTATAATTAGAAGTCCTTAAAATGAAAATTTACCTTCCTTATATTGCATGGACGGTAGTGGGTATATATTATATGATTTCATTATTTGTTTTTAAAGGTCAAATTTGTCATTTGGTATTTATGGTGTTATTAAACAAAACAAAAACCTTTTATTTTCATTCATCTTTCTTCTATGCCGAATTAAACAAAAAGGAAGAAGTCATTTCTTTAGGTCTTCATTCGGCTAAGCTTCTAACTTCAATTAAGGTACGATTTTTGATCGGTTTTTAATGATTTTTACATTTTTGAGTTCGTTGTAGCTCAATATAGCTAGCATGTACCTCAATTTCTGAAATTGGTTATGTTTTTGAAATATGCCATTGTTGAATACATGTGTAATTTGAAGTTTTATGCTAGATTATTGATGGTTGTTTTTATATATACAAGTTTTATAAAGTGATTTTTGATAAAATTGAGCTTTAATGATTAAATTGAAAAAAAGATAGAATTTTTTTCTTTAGAAATGTGAAATAATTAAAAATATGGGCTTAGTAAAGACTATGGAAAATTCGGCTATAGTGATTTTTGGTTAAAAATGTGTAATTTGTCATTTTGATGAATAAAGGATTAAATTGTAAAGTAGTTAAAAGTATAGGGGCAAATATGTAATTTATTAAATTTATATGTTTATGGATTGAATTGAATGTATTGGTGAATAAAAAGATTAATTTGAATTCATATAGATCAAGATAAACAAGTATTGGAACTTGATTGGGGGAAACAGAAAGTAGACGAGTAAATATTGAATTTTCGAGTTATTACGAGGTAAGTTCGTATAATTAGAATATAATCTATGTTTATAATTGAAATGTTTGAATTTGATAACGTATAAATGTGTATATGTAATAAAGAACTAAAATGCCTATTGGTTATATGATTTGATTAAGTATCGAGTCTCGTTTGAACCGTAGAAAGTCGTAGGATAGAAGTGAGATTGTCACTAGGGCTACCGTTTGGTCGAGCTCCAGCATTTGTTGCGAACTCACCATAGCTTATGAGCTTACCGTTCAGCCTTCGGGCTTTCCGTTACTGGCTTAGAAGGAGCATACTGTACATGGCTCGAAAGAGCATACGTGATGAATTGACGGATTACTGATTATACACTTAATGTGTATCACCTGCGTATCCCTCGATGTTTCCGAAGGTTCAACAGGCATTATAACAATATAAATACATGTTATAAAAGATACAAGATGTATATGAATGATATGATACATGAAATATATGATTTCATGGTTTATGATACATGATCGACATGAATTATATGAGTTACATGTTACAAATATATGATTACTTGACATGGTTAAATGAATTATATGCTATGTGAATAGTAAAGATGAAAAGTCACATGGTATGTATATATATATATATGAATCTTGTAAATGAAAGTTGTTATATGATATGATACAAGTATGAGAATGTTATATGAATATTACATGTTTAGTTTCATCCTTTAAATGGATGAATATATATATATATATATATATATATATATATCGATTATAAGTGACTAACTTGTGGTTGAATGATGTGAATAGGCAATATGAGCTTATGAGTTGGTATTATTTATTTGAAATGCTTATCATTAATTTGGTAAGTTAAATTATATATTATACGAGCTTACTAAGCTTTTAAAGCTTACTCCGTTTATTTTTTCGTGTTTTATAGATTTCGGAAGCTAGCTCGATTTTGGACGAGGTCGAAGATTACTATCGCACTATCCAAGCAACTTTTGGTACTTTTGGAACAATTGTAAATGATGTAAATTATGGCATGTATAGGCTAGTTTAAAGGTTGAATTATATGGTCTTATATGTTTATGAATGTGGTATGATTTTGGTACTTGCTCAAGCTATGAGATATGGCTTGGAATGGTAATGGTTGGTTTAATATGAAATCAATACATGATATGTCTTTTATATGATAATGTTGATGAATGGTGATTTGGTGTATGCTAGGGGTAAATGACTTTGTTTTGATTGATATGGAAATAGGTTGCATTATGGTCTTGTGTGAATGTTCATTTGGTATGTTTTGGGAGTCAATGAGATGATGAGTTTTCTGTTTGAAATGGTAAATTCATACTATGTAGGAAATAGATGAGATTGATATATGAAATATAGGTATTGACTTGTAGTAAATACTTGTAAAGTTATACATGTTTGTAATATATTTATAGCATTGAATTTGGTTGGTTGTGAAATGGTATATGATGAGTTTTGAATTGGCTGAATTGGTTGCTCAATTGTTATATGAAATTGTTGTAATTTGATGTTTTTAGATACTTGACCAAATGGGGTGTGAAAATGGCTTAAATCAAGCCTAGTTTGTGCCACACGGCTTGAGCACACGGGCGTGTGACTCGACCGTGTGACCCCTGCACCTTAGTTATATTGGACAGGATGCCACATGGCTAAGACACATAGGTGTGTCTTATGGCCGTGGGTGCAAGTCAGTAGCTCCCTAAATTTTACACGATCGAGACACACGGGCGTGTCTTGTAGCCGTGCGCACAAGTCAGTATGTACGCCCTGTTTTCAGACGGCCTGGACACATGGGCATGTCTGGTGACCGTGTGAGGCACACGGCCGTGTGACCCTATTCCAAAAATTTTCTTAATGTTTCCTACAACTTTTATATGATATTAAATTAGTCCTTATTGTATAATTGAAGCTTTATATGTGTCAATTTTAAGTATATTAAAATTATGTATGATTAATATTGCGAAAATGAGTTGATGTTTGATAAAAGTTTAAAAGTATACTGTTGTAATCTGAGTTACAAGTCTGGTAATACCCCTTACCTATTCCGGTGACGGTTACGGGATAGGGGTGTTACACAGCGAGTGTACAATCACACTCGAGAATGTAGTGTTACACGATCTGCTGGTGGATGGACAAGTCGTCACGGGATTAGCAATCGTTCCTTGTAAAGTGGACCTCTGCAAAGTAATGCTAGGAAAGGTCCTGAACATGTTTGATGGTGGTCAGGTATTAATCAACTAGTTGGAGAATAATTTTGAAAAGCTTTCTGAAGACCCAACGAAGGAGATCATTAAACAATATGCCTGCTGTAACACCCCTAACTCATATCTGTCACTAGATTAGGGTTACAGAGTATTACCGTACAATCGAAAACATTTAAACTTAATGTCATTCAATAATATAATCACATCATAAGCCAATTTAGAAGCCCTAAAAATATCTTAGAAGTAAATTGGGACCAACTTAAAATAGTTTGGAAAGCTTAGAAAAACATGCAAAAATTTTGCAAAATAGGGGTCACACGGTTGAGACACACACCCATGTCTCAGGCTGTCTAGCCTTTGAACTAGGAACACACGGTCGTGTCTCAGCCCGTGTAACTTTCTAAGTAGGGTCACACACCCGTATGCCAGACCGTGTAACTTTCTGAGTTGCCCTAACGCCCGTGTGCCAAGCCGTAAATTAGGCCATGTAACTCACTAACTTGCAATCTAAGAAAATCATTAGATGACAGATGACCCTATTGTCAGGCCGTGTGCCTCACACGACTGAGTCACACGCTTGTGTCTCAAGTCGTGTGGACCCAAATTTACCTAAAACCAAGCTATTTCAAATTCATTACATGCATAACCATTCATCATACTTAAGGTCATTTTAAAAACGACCTAAACAACATGAAAACACAATTAAACATGTTGAAAAACATACCAAAACAACCATCTTAAGTGCCTAACCAATGTGCCCTCATTGACGCCACATTTAATTCATCCATCAACAATTAATATACCACTCATGGATACCTCAAATAAAGTTCAAACATTCAAATAATTAAGTATGGTAAAAACATAACCTATACTAATCACTTCTAACCAATTATTAACCAAAAAGGCTCAATGGATAAACTTTATTCATTTACTAATCAAGCACCTCAAGTATAATACCAAAATTACTAAATCATTAAAGTAAAAACTAAGTGGAAGCATTTACATAACAACTCCAAACATTTATTTACAATCATTTAGAACTTATATGACTACGTTCTCTAGGATTTATTAAACAAAAAGTCTTTATCTTAATATAGACATCCTAGGTACATGCCAAGGCTCAAAAAGAAATACATCACCAACTTTGAGTATGGAATTTTTCGTGGATGCTGAGACGTGGAACAACAGTAATGCCTAACCTATAGTCAAGTAAAAATTCAAGAAGCATGCAACTCATGATCTCAATGGATCCCACTTGCAACTATTAAGCAAAAGTCTACATTTCACAACATATAAGTTATCTTATGAATTATTATACCTTACCAAAATATATAATCCAACAAATGACAGGTGCCTCACGGTTAGATTGTGAACAAAGTTTTGCGCCCAGTGCTAGTCATTTAACTCGACAATATCATTTGTGTGCCCAACACTAGTCAAACGAGTCGACAAATTATTGCGCCTAGCGCTAGTCAAATAACTGACGATAGTTGTGCCCAACACTAGTCGAACGAGTCGACAAATTATTGCACCAACAGTCAGATAACCGACGATAGTTGTTCATCCGCGATTCCATAATATTACTTTTCATCATTCAATATCACGTTTTATCTAAATACATATACTTCCATAAACTTCCATTCAATTGAATTAACATATATATCCATAAACTTTAATGCAATTAAATTACCAATTAAATTAGAGATATAATAAGACATCAAGTAGTAACTAGATTAATTAAAACAATTTATAAAGTTCGAGTTCAGTGAATACGAACTTACCTTAACAAAACAGTCATAATAGTGAGTCCGATAACTACTTCGTTATTTTAGTTTTTCCATGGTTCATGTCCGCTCGATTTGTTCCTTGATTTATGTTTACAATTTCATTCAATTAATACTATTTCATCACTTAAATAAATGCATTTATACAATTAAATCCTTCCACTATCTATTACAAAAATTATCCAAACATTTTATTACTTGTGCAATCTAATCACTAACACTAAATATAAAATTTGACCACATTCAATCATTAACATCAAAATTTAACTTAATCACATTTTCTTTGCATTTCCATGGCTAACCAATATACATATGGTTCATTAAAAATCCCTAAATTCTTGAAATTAATAAATTAACACCATGCTAAATAAATTATAGTATTTAACTTCTTAAATGTTAATACTAGCAAAAACCCATAATATAAAATATTTTTAATTACTCAATAAATTTAGTAACTCAACTCAATTTCCAGCACAAAGAACAACATCTAAAACAGTCCCTAAACTTGACTTAATAAACAATTTAACCTCCAATTCAACCAAAACACTTCAAAAACTCAACTATCACAAAGATGACCTTTTCCACCACATTAACAATCCTAAAAATTTTTACATGGGCAATTTAGCTTATGATCTCAAGGCTCTAAAAACATAAAATTCATGCAAAATGAACTAAAATTTACTAACCAATTGGAGCTTCAAAGGTAAGAAAATCAATGGCCAAATGAAGCTATCTTCCTTCTCAATTTTGACATGCAAAAAGGATGAAGGTCACTTTCTATTTTTTTATCATTTTCCACTATCTTAATGCTTCTTATATATTATTATTATTGTTATTGTTATTATTAATATTAATATTAATATTATTATTATTATTATTATTATTATTATTATTTCTTTTCTATTCTCAAAACATGGTTTATGTAACATCCCGTTTTTAGGGTTAATTGAAACAATGATTTCGGGACCACAATCTGAAGTTAAAATATTTATTTTTATTATTTTATTAATGTTTACAATATGATAGAATATTCATGTGAAAATTTTGTAAAGAAATTTTATCGTTTGAGTGGTTAATTCTGTAAAAAGAACTAAATCGCATAAGGTGCAAAACATGAGTTCTATGAGTTAAATGCACCAAATGGTTATAGAAAGAAATTGTGAGCACTTTCTTGGTAAATAGCCCATAAATGTTGATAGTGGAATATCATGGTTTCACATTATTGAAATTATTAAATGTTTTAAAGGTTAAAATAGGTAATTAAAGGTTAATTAATTAAAATAAAACCATAATTTTGGGTTATCATCTTCCCAAACCGATTTGAGAAAAGAAAAGTCAGCCATGGTTGTGTTCTTTATTCGGCCAAACTTCATTTGTCCATTAAGGCACGATTTTGACTCGGTTTTTAATGATTTCTACGTTTTTGATCTCGTTGCAACTTAATCTAGCTAGCCCGTACCTTTGATTTCGAAACTGTTATAGATTTTGAATGATGCCATTGTTGAATGCTTGGTTGTTTAGATGTTTTATGATGGGTTATTAATTTTTGAAGCTAGATTAACAAGTTTTATAAAGTGATTTTTGACAAAAATGTCGATTAGGAACTAAATTGAGAAAAGTATAAAATTCATGGTTAAATGTGTGAAATAATGAGAAAAATGGGCTGTAATGAGGCTATACAAAATTCGGCTAGCATGGGTTGTCCTTAAATTGCATGAATTTGCAATTTTACGTGATAAGGACTAAATTGTAAAAATGTGAAACATTAAGGGCAAAAGCATAATTTTTCAAAATATGTATAAAGTGTCAAATTGAATAATTTGAAAGTTAATATATTGAATTTGATATTATATTTAGATCAAGATAATTAGGGATCAAGCTTAGATCGGGGAAAAAAGAAAAATGGACGAATAACCGATATTTACCATCCGAGCGACTCAAGATAAGTTCGTATAGCTAGAATCAAACTATTAAATATTTGTAATTATTTAAATTGAATATATATAGTTTGAATGAATAACTTATTTGAGATTCGAATTACCGGTTATATGATTATATTACTGTTTACATGAATAAAAAGGAAATGTTATAAATGTTATATATGTACATGGATTTGGTATGATAATAGGCATTCAATATGCAAATTGAGTGTGTAAATGTTTATATATTTAATTGAATTGAATGTACATGATTTGATAAATTGAATTATTGATCATTGAATGCTTAAATGATGAAGTTGGATAATACCGAGCCCCGTTCGAACTTTAGAAAATCGTAAAATACGAGTGACATGTCACTAGGGTTACCATTTTGGTCGAGCTTTTGCATTTGTTGCGGACTCACCTTAGCTCGTATGAGCTTACCATTTTAGCTCTTATGAGCTTACCGTTTACTAGCTTAGAAGGAGCTTACCGATCATGGCTCAAAAGATCGGAAATGATAATAATTGATGGATTACCGATTAATACACTTAGTGTGTATCACCCGAGTATTCTTCGAGATTCTAATAGGTTCAACGAGCATAATTACTATTAACGATCAAATGAATAAGATATGTATTTATATGGATGAATTACAGTTTATGTGGATGAATTATTGTTATAATGGATGAATTACTATTGATAAAAATGAATTACTATTATTACTGATGAACCACCGTTTATACAGATAAACTATTGGTTACATGAATGAATTACAATTTATACGAATAGAAATAAATTGTCATAATGTTATTTGAATTACATGGTATTGATGTTATTTGATGAATTATAATATGGAATGAAGTTATATGTACTTGAGATCGAATATTTATTGTTTTCACTTATGGTGACTTGATGATTTCATTGATATAATGATACTAATTTATTGATGATCTTATATGCTTATGCATTGGGTAAGTTTGGTTGGATTGTATTGAAATGGTTATATAGGTTATAATGACATACGAAAAAATGTCATATATGTGAATTGAGATATAGGTGGTTTAACACATATATGCCCATTAATGTGTAAAATACCGAATATTGATGTTATTTCCATGGTTCAACGGAGAAGATAACGTTACGAGAATCGAAATGATGATATGAATCTGTTCAGGTATATATGACACGCTCGACAAGTAAGTGATATTTAATAATTGTATATGATATGTATTTGAAGATCGATTACAGGAATTTCCAAGTTGATATTGTTTTACGTTTTGATTTTGATGGAATTGATTTATATTTACTTATGTTTCTCTAATTCTGAATTAATGATTAAATTGTATATAGTACATACTAGTTATACGAGCTTACTAAGCTTATTAGCTTACTTTGTTTATTTTTCGTATTTTATAGTGATTTGAAAGCTCGCTCGGGTTGGAAGTTATCGAAGATTCCATCACACTATCCAGGAGTTGATTTGGTATTTTTGAACTCTTTGAAATTGGTAATATGGCATGTATAAGCTAGTTGATGATATGAGATATATGAGTTATTTTAACTATTGAAGCTTGTAAGTATTCATGTGTTTAAGCCATGTGATTTGGCTTAACTTGGCTAAATATTTGTTATGTATATGTGTACTAAATATGGTATGTTTTGGCAAGTAGTTGATGAGATGAAAATATGCAAATGGTTTGAATATGAGATGATTATGTTTGGATTGAAATTGTTTTATTAAGTGTGGCATATTGAATAATTATAAGGTTGAGTTGTAGACATGTTATATATGTGTGTATACTTGCTCAAAAAGCATGTCAAGTTGGTGTTATAATTGGATATATAAATGATGATGTTTGAACAGTGATACGATTAAATTATGAAATGGTATATAATGTGTATTGAGATGATTGTTTTGGCTATTAAAATGAATGTGATGGTATAATTTGAATGATTATAGGTACATGAGATTTGGATGAGAAAAGTGGCTTAAGATAAGCCTATTTTTTGTCCACACGGTTGAGCACACGGGCGTGTGGCTCGACCGTATGTGTAACAGCCCAAATTAGGGCCTAGTCAAAATAGTGGTTTTGAGATCACAAATCCGAAGAAGAAAAGTATGATTTATGATTATTTTGAGGTTTATGACATGATTGCATAATATTGATAAAAATTCATGAAGGAAATTTTGAGAATTAGCGATTAATTTGTCCTTTAGGACTAAATTGCAAAAGTTGCAAAATTGAGTTTCTAGAAGCTTTAAGGATGAATTAGTAATATAAAAATTATTAGGAGTCCTTATTTGGCAATTAGACCAAATTTTAACATCATGAACAAAAAATGCCCATGGAAGGGAAAAATATCAAAGAAAGGACATAAGGGCATTTTGGTCATTTGGTAAAGTTAAGTAATAAAAAGGGAAAAATAAGTCAAAAATTGTGTCCATCTTCTTCCTTTTGTGCTGAAATTCTAAGGGACTCCATAGCTAGGGTTTTCTTCATTTTCAAACTCCAAGTAAGTGACTCAAAGCCCCATTTTTCATGCTCTTCGTATTTTTGAAATCCTCGTAGCTTAATCTAGCTATTTCTACCACTAATTTGAGCTAGGGTTCATATTAAAAAATATACCCATGCATGACATGTTAGTAAATTGATGCCTAGTGGTAGAAAATGAAAGTTTGAAGTGTTGTAAACATTTTTTTCTAAGTGATTTTCATGAGAAATCCCTAATAGGGACTAAATTGTAAGGTATGAAAATGTGTAGTAAAATTATGAAATTATGAGAAATGTGGGCTGCTATGAGCACATGAAAGGTTCGGCTAGGCTTGAGAAACCCAGAAAATATGTGTATTTCATTTTACGAGCCTAGGGACCATTTTGTAAATATGCAAAAGTTTAGGAGAAAAATTATAAATTTTACCAAAGTGTCAATTATGAGCTATTTAGTTAATTTTGGTGCTAAGTAAATTAAATTTATCATTTTAGATCAAGAAACACGAAGCTCGAACCGAAACCGGGGAAAAAGTAAAAGTGTGGACTAAACCGAGCATTCACCCACGTTTTGGACCCAAGGTAAGTTGTATGTGATAATTTAGCTTGTATGTTATGTAAATTCTTTATGATGATTTTCTATGAAATTATGATATTCCATGAAGTCATGAATGTAATCTTGTATGAATTATGTACAAATTCCATGAGATTATTGATATGAATTTCTACCAAGAAACGATAAACAGGAAAGAGAAATTACATGTAAGCGAAAAAGGATACGAAGGATACCAAAATCATGCCATGGGTATTTGTAGGTCTAGTATAAGACCATGTCTGGGATATGACATCGGCACCGAACTGAGATTCCATGTAAGACCATGTCTGGGACATGACATTGGCATCAAGATGTGATTCCCTGTAAGACCATGTCTGGGACATGGCATGGGCATCCAAGATGAGATCCTGTGTAAGACCATGTCTGGGACATGGCTTCGGCACCGAGATGAGATAAGGATCCCCCGTAAGACCATGTCTAGGACATGGCATGGGTATCCCATATGAGATCTCGTGTAAGACTATGTTTGGGACATAGCATCGACATCGATGTGTGATCCTATATAAGACCATGTCTGGGACATGGAATTGGCATCATCTCATGAGATTGAATTATGGGTATCCTTCGGTATTCAAAAAGGATATTTAAGGAGAAAGTATCCAAGTTGATAAATTTCAAGAGAAAGACTAAAGTTTCATGTTGAGTGTTGCAGGTATATACGAGTAAGTTATGAGAAATTGACAGTACATTTTTATGAGAAATACAACATCAAAAGCATGAGTAAGTTATGTGATTGAGTAAGTCATGAGGATGGGTATGAATTTATATGAAATTCACGATAAATGATTTGAGTGATGACTCATGATTTTTGTTGCAATTTTATTCATGCAACTTACTAAGCATATATGTGCTTATTCTTTTCCTTCCCTTTTTTTTTCATGTAGATTTGCTGAACCAGCTCGGGGATTATTATAGTCGGAGCTCAAAGTCACACTATAAACCATCCATTATGGTATGGTACAGTTGGTCATTTTGTTATATGGCATGTATAGGAAGTCTGATTAGTATGGCATGTATAGGAAGTTCGATTACTCTTGATAAGTGTCCTTTTGGTGTAGCCAAAGTCATTGGCTAGTAACATTATTCATGTGGTAATGTAATAGCCTTATAAATGGGCTATTGTTGATTAAGTTATACCTTATTCATTATGGATGAAATTCATGAGTATGGAAATTGCAAGTTCAAGTAGACTATTGATTGATGAGAATGATGTGCATAGCAGCATGTGGATGCCTTAATTGTGAGTATTTGGAGAGTATGTTATGTCTTGATGTGTGCTATGGAATTGACATTGTGTTTGGTTATGTTTCAGGGTGGCAAAAGGCTTGGAAAATAGCCTATTAATGTCCATACAGTTGGGCACACGGGCGTGTGCCTAGGCCGTGTGTGACACATGGTTAGCCTCAAAGACGTGTTAATAGGCTGTGTGTCCCCTGCATCCAAATTAGTTAAGTCAGTATAGAACACGAGCTGAGCACACGGGCTTGTGCCTTGGCCGTGTGCACCCCTGATAGTTATAGTGTACAAGGTCAGGATACTCTTCGGGATACTGGCACGGAAGTGTTTGGGCCGTGTGAGGGACACGGGCCATAGACACGGGCGTGTGCCCAAACCATGTCCAAACCTGTAGGTATGAAATAAGAAATAAATTCAGTACGGGCGAGGGATATGGGCGTGTGTGACTACACGGCCAGCCCACACGGGCATGTCCCATCCCACAAGGGCGTGTGGCCCTGTTCTAGGTAAAATTTTTTTTAAGTGCTTAAAAGTTCCCGGATCAGTTCCGGAGTACACTCGATATATGTTCTGAGCCTCGTAGGCCCTTGATAAGGTTATTAAGAGAATGAATGTAAAGTTAAAAAAAAAGAAAGAAATTTTATAGCCCGAGTTTACATGATTTAGTATGATTCAGCACGGTAATGCCTCGTACCTCATCTCGGTGCTAGACTCGGGTAAGAGGTGTTACAGTATGGTTACTGATGTCTCTTGAAATTAAGTCAGTATACTCTACAGGTTTGACACGGTCTAGACACATGGGTGTGTCTGCTGGCCGTGTGTGGCGCACGGGCTGACACACAGGCGTGTGGTCGGCCGTATGACCCAAGTCAGTATGTATGCCCTGTTTCCACATGGTTTGTGACACGGGCGTGTCTAGTAGCCATGTGAGGCACACGGCCTGTTCACACGGGTGTGTGATCGCTGGTCAAAAATTTTTCTAGGTTTTTCTTAAACTCTCATATGATTTCAATTTGGTCCTAATGGTTGGTTTAAAATTTATTATATTCATTTTCTGTATGATATGAATGCTAAAGAATGATATTGATTGATATTTGATGATTGTATTGTTCTGAACTAAGTTACAGGTCCGGTAATGCCTTTTAACCTATTCGGGCGACAGTTACGAGTTAGGGGTGTTACAATTTGTTACTAATTAAATATAATATATAAGTTATATATATAAACATAATGTCAATAATAATCTTTCCACTAACAAACTCATATACATAATGATCTGTTTATGTAAATAGCCATTCACCCTAGTCTCACTTTATAATTTAATGTAAATTCCTACCTTTATCGTTTAATTTAATCTTTGCACTTAATCTCAACTTTAATTTTACAAAGTTACCTACCCAAATTTTGATTTATTACCAAAGTAATTTCGTAATTATTTAATAGAATTATTTATCAATCCAATTTACGGGAACGAAGTTTCTGGAATTACTTTCCCGACACTCCTGACTTTCATGTCGTTACAAATCTCCCTCCCTTAAAAGAATTAAGTTCACAAAATTTACTTGAAAAGCAGTGGGGATATTGTGATTTCATCATTTCCTCCGACTCCCACATTACTTCCTCGACATTATGACTACGCCAAAGAACTTTCACTAGAGGGACTCGCTTGTTACGTAACTCTTTCACCTCACGAGCAAAAATCTCAACTGATTCTCCTTCATATGTCAGATCAGGTTGAATTTCAATTTTTTTTGCCGATATGACATGAAACAGATTTGGCTTATATCTTCTAATCATTGACACATGGAAAACATTATGAATTTTCTGTAGCTCTACTGGTAATGCTAATTGATATGCAACATGTCCAACTCTTTTAGTGATATCATACAGACCTACGAAATGAGGGCTCAATTTCCCTTTTCTTCTGAAATACAACACTTTCTTCCACAAGACACTCGTAAAAAGACCTTATCACCCACTGGGTGTTCAATGTCCTGACGTTTCAAATCTACAAAGGATTTTTATCTATTGAAAGCTACTTTTAATCTGTCTAGAATCATTTTAATCATATTTTCTGTTTCTTGGATCAATTCTACCTCAACCACTTTCTTCTCGCTCAACTCAGACCAGCATATAGGTGTTCTACATCTCTGACCGTATAAAGCTTCGTATGGACCTATTTGAATGCTCGATTGGAAACTGTTATTGTACACGAACTCGACCAGAGGTAAATAACATTTCCAGCCCACTTCAAAGTCAAACACATAGGCTCGAAGCAAATCTTCCAGAATTTGAACAACACATCCAGATTGTTCATCTGTTTGAGGGTGAATAGTCGTGCTAAAATTTAACCTCGTCCCAAGTAACTCATGCAATTGTTTCCAAAACCTCGAAGTGAACCGGGGGTCCCGATCAGAGATAATTAACATAGGTATGCCGTGTAATCTGACGATTTCTCAAATATAGACTTCAACTAGCTTTTGTAGTAACCAATCTATTCTGATCACTGCAACAGCCCGAATTAGGGCCTAAACGGAATGGTGGTTTCGGGACCATAAATTTAAAATAGAAAATTTTATTCCGATAGAGTTTTAAGGTCTATTGTGTAATTGAATGCATGAGTGAAAATTTAGTAAATAAATTTTACTGATAAAGTGCCCGATTTGTAAAAATTTCAAAATATGAGTTCTAGAAGCTTTTAGTGTGAAATTGAAATGAAACCATAAAATAGAGGTCCTTATTTAGTAATTAGACCATTTTATGGAAACATGGACAGAAATACCCATAGAAGGAAAAATTTGCAAAGAATACCATTAAGGGCATTTTGGTCATTTGGATATTAAAAGAAATAAAAAGGGAAATAAGGCCAAAAAAATCCATCTTTCTCCTGCCTTGGCCAAACATCAAGGGGACTCCGTAGCTAGGGTTTTTCAACTTTTCAAGCTCAAAGTAAGTGACTCCTAGCCCCGTTTTTCATGTTCTTCATATTTTTGAGATCCTTGTACCTTGACCTAGCTTCCTATACCACTATTTTAAGCTAGGGTTCATGTTCAAAAATTTACCCATGTGTGTCATGAAAGCATTTTGATGTTTATTGGTAGAAAATGGAAGTTTAATGTGTAGTAAACAACTTTTGCTAAGTGATTTTTAATAGAAATGAATTTAGGGACTAAAATGCAAAAGTTGTAAAATATGTGTATAAGTTGGGAAATGTTGAAAATTGTGGGCTGTTATAAGAGAGAAATAGGGTCGGCTAGGCTTGGGAATGTTGAAAAAATAGATACATTCCATTTTACGAGCCTAGGGACTAAAGTGTAGAAATTGACAAAGTTAGGGGTAAAATGATAAAAATTACCATAGGATGATTTTGTGTTCAATTGAGTAATGTATGTATTGAATAAGTTGAATTTGATGTTATAGATCAAGAACGACACGAAATCGACCTTGACCATGAAAAAGGCAAGGTATCAGGCTAAATCGAAAAGATTTGCATTTTTGCACCGAGGTAAGTCCTATATGTAAATAATGAGTTATTTTTAATTGTTAAGTTTAATTATTATAATTATTTTGAAATTCTAAAATTTTATATCAAACTATCGAACATGTGATGAAATAAAATCGATAAGTAAAGAAAAGTCCCAGTTAAATCTTAGGAATCATTAGGATACGAGTGACATGTCACTAGGAAACCATTGATTGTTATCGATTATTTATGTGATTCCGCGTGCAGGTCTAGTTCGACTACCAGTGGCTAGGTAATCCTGCATTTGTTGCGGATACCTGTCAGCTTGTGTGAATAGCACTGAGTAGTATTGACTGCACCGCCAGCTTGTGTGAGCAGACTCGAGAATAGCTCATTATTGAGTGCCCTTATGTGATAAGTGGTAGCTTCGGTTACGTATTAGTGGTAGCTTCGGTTACATCATGTGTGGCACTTGTGCCTTATTCCGTGTATCTTTTAATACTCCACGTGGTTCATCAGGTTATTCGAATCAATTTAATAAAATGTGATTGTATGAAAAAGATTTAACCGTATGTTTAGGAATGTGTATGTGCAGGTTATGTGAAAAATATCATATGTGCTAAGTGCCTAATGTATGTATTGATTAATGTGGTAAGATTATATGAGTAAGTGATAATCTCAAACTAAATGTGATCATAAGATAGCCTATTTCCTTTTATATGAATTATTAGTTAAGATGCTCATTAATTTTGCATATAAACTTACTAAGCTTTATAGCTTACCCCTTCTCTTTTCCCTTCCCTTATAGGTTCGTCAAGCTAGTCCGAGGTTCGGTGGTCATTGGGATTTCATCAACACTATCAACAATCATTTTGGGTATTTGATTATGAACTTTGAATATTATGGCATATATAGGTGGTCTATTGTTTTGGTTACGTGTCATAGTTCTTTTGGGTCCATTTGTTGATAGTAGTGTTTTGGTACTTTGGCCATGAGAAATGAGCCATGAATGGTTAAGTTATATTTTGTCAAGATGTTGTAATCTATTAATGTGTAGGCTCGATTAGCAAATGAAAAATGTGTATGGATGTGCATGCTTGATGATGCTAGATAATGTTAGGGTGTGGATGGCTTAACATGTATATTTTAATGAGTTTTAATTTATAATGAGAATTGGCAAAATTGGTTGATATTGGTTTGTGTTTCAGGGCTGCAATTGGCTTGGAAAATAGCCTATAATTGTCCATAAGGGTAGACACACGGGCATGTTGGTAGGCCATGTGTTTTGCAATAAACATACGGGGTGGAGACACGGCCGTGTGTCTCGACCGTGTAATAGACACGGCCTAGCCCACAGGCGTGTGGCTTGGCCATGTAACAAAAACATCGCGATGATGTCATGAACAGAATACCCTAATTTTTCACACGTGGTGAGGACACGGGTGTGTTAAGACCGTGTGAAAGACACGGGCCAGAGACAGAGGCATGTGCTCGGCCGTGTGAAAATCCCTGTAGGTTCAAAATGAAAAATAATTCTGCACGGGCTAGGGACATGGGTGTGTGCGACTACACGGCCTGCCCACACGGGCGTGTCCCTGTCCCACACGGGCGTGTGCCCTGTTTTGAGTCAAATTTTCATAAGTGTTCGAAAAGTTCCAGATTGGTCCCGGATCATACCCATTGTATCGTTTGGGCCTCGTGGGCCCATAATGTGAATGTTATACGTATCAATAAAAAAGTTTTAAATTTGATGTGGAAATTAGGTATCATACTCAAATGTTCATGTGAGAGTAAGTATGGGAATGCCTCGTGCCCATGTCTGCTAAATGTTACGGGTGAGGGGAGTTACATTTAATGGTATCAGAGTTATGGTTTAGTCAGTCTTTGGACTAACATAACAAGTGTGAGAGTCTAGCTATACAAGCTATAATTGTGAATATTGATAGTGGGATGGTTTCTAATCCTTAAATTGTGTTTTCATATAGTAAATGGATCCCGACCTAGCAGTAGCTGGTGATGCTGAAAGTAATGCGTCGGCTCCCGCTCAAGGGACTGTGCCACCAGAGGTAGAAATGTTGAATCTAGCCAGGGAGAAGAGGCTCGAGAGGCCTTTCTCCATAGAATGAGTGAGTGGTATACGGAGTTTATTTGGGTGAACCTGAATGCTCAACCTCACCAACCCTTTCCCATTCTTCAATCGACTCCGATAGCCCCACAAGGTGCAGAAATGAGAATACTAAATAAGCCCCCTGTTGACAAGATTCGTAAGTATAGGGCCGAAGAATTTAGAGTTAGTGTTGATGATGACCCCAAGAGGGCAGAATTTTGGTTAAAGAACACAATTCGAGTATTTGATGAACTCTCCTGCACACCCAAGGAATGTTTAAAGTGTGCCTCTCAATTTTGAGAGACTTAGCGTATCAGTGGTGGAAAACGCTAGTCTCGATAGTGCCTACCGAAAGAGTTATTTGGGACTTCTTCCAAGTGGAGTTTTGGAAGAAGTATATAAGTTAGCGCTTCATTGATCAAAAGCAGAATGAGTTTTTAGAGCTGAAACAAGGCGGCATGACTGTGTCTGAATATAGGCGAGAATTTGTCCGACTTAGCGAGTACACACGGGAATGCATTTCTACAGAAGAAATTATGTATAAGAGGTTTGAGGACGGCCTAAACGAAAACATTAAGATATATGCGGGGATTTTGGAATTAAAGGAATTTGTTGTGCTCGTTGATCGAGCATGCAAAGTTGAAGAATTGTGTAAGGAAATAAGGAAAGCCAAATCGGAGCTTAGGGAAGTGAAAAGAGATCAATGAGTAAGTCCTTCCAACCGTCATCAAAGAAAGTGAGAAATGTGGCAAACCATTCGACCGTTTCAGCTAGAAATTCGGGTAGAACTCGTGGGAGACAAAATACGGGTTCTAAGGCTCAGACTACTTCTATAGCTAGTGTTGGCAATGTCAAGCCAAGTAACCCTGAATGTCAACACTGTGGTAGGAGACATCCCTGTGAATGTTGGATGGTCACAGGGGCTTGCTTTAAATTTTTCTCCTAAGACCACTTCATCAAAGACTGTCTAGAAATGGTAGCAAAAGAAAGTACTCAGAGCACTAAACCGAGCAATGTACACGCTAGAAGGAGGCCTACTAGAAATGTGAAAGAGGGAGCTAGCAGCAGAGGCATAGCTAGAGATTCAGCTGCAAGATCAGGGGTCAGAGCGCCTGCAAGAACCTATGCTATTCGTGCCCAGGAAGAGGTGTCATCCCCTGACATGATCACTGGTACATTCTCTTTTTATGATGTTAGTATAGTTGCACTGATTGATCCCGGGTCCACACACTCTTACATTTGCATGAAATTGGTAAATGATATGGAATTCCTTGTAGAGTCAACCGAGTTTGTGATTAAGGTGTCAAGCCCTCTAGGCAAATATGTGTTAATTGAGAAGATTTGCAAGAATTGCCCCTTAGTGATCCGAGGCCACTATTTCCTAGCTGATCTAATGCTATTACCATTTGATGAGTTTGATGCCATTTTGGGCAGGGATTGGCTATCAATGCATGACGCTAAAGTGAATTCTAGACAGAAGGTTATTGAGTTAAAGTGTGAAAATGGTGAGATCCTTTAGGTCGAAACAAATAAGTTTAGCGAATTGCCTGCTTTGATTTTGTCAACAACTGCTCAGAAGTGTTTGAGAAAGGGTTGTGAAGTGTACTTGCCTATGTATTGAATATGAAGGAGTCTGAATTGAAAGTAGAATTGGTGCCAGTGGTTTGTGAGTTCTCGGATTTATTTCCTGAGGAATTGCCGGGTATACCTCCTGTTATAGAAATTGAGTTTGCTATCAACTTGTTACCGGGGACTGCCCTGATATCTATAGCTCCTTATAGAATGGCTCTAACTTAGCTAAAAGAGTTAAAAGTGCAGCTACAAGAGTTGACAAATAAAAGGTTTGCAAGGCCAAGTTTTTCTTCCTAGGGTACTCCAGTATTATTTGTGAAGAAAAAAGATGGATCGATAAGACTTTGTATCGATTATAGACAACTCAACAAGGTGACAATAAAGAACAAGTACCCCTTACCAAGAATTGATGACTTATTCGATCAATTAAATGGGGCACCTATGTTTTCAGAGATTGACTTGAAGTTCAGATACTACCAACTAAGGGTGAAAGAGTTCGATGTGCTGAAAACTGCTTTTAGAACAAGGTATGGACACTATGAGTTTCTCGTAATGCCTTTCGTTAATGAATCAAATTTTTAGACTGTACTTGGATAAATTTGTAGTGGTCTTTATTGATGTGATCTTGATTTATTCTCGTGATGAAAACGAGCATGCTGAAAACTTGAAGATAGTTTTGCAAATTTTACGAGATAAATAGTTGAATGCAAAATTTAGAAAAATCGAGTTTTGGCTTAGTGAAGTTGGGTTTTTGGGTTACATTGTTTCAAGGGATGGCATTCGAGCGGATCCGAGTAAGATCTCGACAATAGTGGATTGGAGGCCGATGAAAAATGTATCAGAAGTCAGAAGTTTTCTGGGTTCGGCTGGTTATTACCAACACTTTGTAAAAGGATTTTTGGTGATTGCTTCTCCAAGATGACCAAGTTGCTGCAAAAAGATGTTAATTTTAAGTGGACAGAGAAGTGTAAACAAAGTTTTGAGAAATTGAAGACGGTATTGACTGAGGCGCTTGTGTTAGTGTAACCTGAGTTCGAAAAGGAATTTGTGATTTATAGTTACACGTCTTTAAATGGCCTTGGATGTGTATTCAATGCAAGAAGATAAAGTGGTAGCGTATGCTTCAAGGCAATTGAAGCCACACGAGAGGAACTATCCGATTCACGATTTGGAGTTAGTCGCCATTGTCTTTGCCTTGATTTGGTGACATTACTTGTATGGTGAGAAGTGTCATATATTTACCGATCATAAGAGATTAAAGTATTTAATGTCACAAAAAGATTTGAACTTGCGACAACGGAGATGGCTCGAGTTGTTGAAAGACTACAAGTTAGTGATCGATTACCATCCAGGGAAGGTGAATGTGGTTGCCGATGAATTAAGTAGAAAATCCCTATTTGCTTTGAGAGCTATGAATACAAGATTGACCTTGTCTTAAGATAGTTCGATTTTGGCAGAGTTGAGAGCTAGGCCATCGTTTATTCAACAGATTTATGAAGCTCAAAAGGGTGATAACGAGTTGCAAACAAAAAGGGCCCAGTTTCAAATGGATAATGAGACAGATTTTTGAATTGGTTCGAACGACTGTTTGATGTTTCGAGACAGAGTATCTGTGCCAAAAAATGTTGAGTTGATTCAGAGTATTCTATATGAAGCTCATAATGGTTGTTTATCTATCCATCCTGGCAGTGCAAAGATGTACAATGATTTGAAGAAATTGTATTGGTGGCCCGGTATGAAAAGAGATCTCCAAATTTATGTCAAAGTGCTTAGTTTGCCAACAAGTGAAAGCTAAACATCAAGTACCTTTCGGTTTGCTTCAACCAATAATGGCGCCCGCATGGCAATTAGACTGAATTACTATAGAATTTGTGACGGGTTTGCCTTTAACCCTGAAAAAGAAAGATTTTTTTGGGTCATTGTTGACTGGTTGACAAAATCGGCTCATTTCATTCCAGTAAGTACAGATTTCTCACTTGATAAGTTAGCCGAATTGTACATTGTTCAAATTGTGAGATGCGTAGAGTACCGATTTTTATTATTTTGGACAGAGATCCGAGATTTACCTCAAGGTTTTGGAAAAAGTTGCAAGAAGCCTTGGGCACCAAATTGAATTTTAGTACTGCTTTTCACCCACAAACAGACGGTTAACCTGAACGAGTGATTTATATCCTCGAAGATATGCTTCGATGTTGTGTTCTTGAATTCGAAGGTAGTTGGGAAAAGTATCTACCATTGGTTGAATTTGATTATAATAATAGTTTTCAATCGAGCATCAAAATGGCACCTTATGAGGCACTGTATGGTCGCAAATGTCAGACTCCACTATATTGGACGGAGCTTAGAAAAAAGCAAATTCATGGGGTTGACTTGATTAAAGAGACTGAAGAGAAAGTGAAGATAATTCGTGACTGTTTGATAGTTGCATCGGACCGGCAAAAGTCTTATGTGGATTTGAAGAGAAAGGAGATTGAATTTCAAGTGGGTGATAAAGTGTTTTTGAAAGTGTCTCCATCGAAAAAGATCTTTAGATTCGGTCAGAAAGGTAAATTGAGTCCACGATTCATTGGACCATATGAAATTGTAGAAAGAATCAGACCAGTGGCATATCAATTGGCTGTACTGATAGAGTTAGAGAAGATTCACAATGTATTTCATGTATCGATGCTACGACACTATTGTTCTGATCCGTCACATGTGATCTCATCGACCGAAGTGGAAATTCAGCCAGATATGTCATATAGTGAAGAACTAATCCAGATCTTGCTTGAGAAGTGAAACAATTAAGAAACAAAAGTGTAGCATTGGTAAAAGTATTATGGCAAAAACATGGAGTGGAAGAGGCTACATGGGAGTCGGAGGACACCATGAGGAAACAGTACCCACATCTCTTTACTGGTAAGATTTTCGAGGACAAAAATCCCTTAAGGGGGAGAGTTGTAACAGCCCGAATTAGGGCCTAAATGGAATGGTGGTTTCGGGACCACAAATCCGAAATAGAAAAATTTATTCTGATGGAGTTTTAAGGTCTATTATGTAATTGAATGCATGAGTGAAAATTTAGTAAATAAACTTTACTAATAAAGTGCTCGATTAAGTGATAGGACTAAATTGCAAAAATTTCAAAATATGTGTTCTAGAAGCTTTTAGTGTGAAATTGAAATGAAACCATAAACTAGATGTCCTTATTTAGTAATTAGACCATTTATGGCAACATGGACAAAAATTCTCATGGAAGGAAAAATTTGCAAAGAAGATCATTAAGGGCATTTTGGCCATTTGGATATTAAAAGAAATAAAAAGGGAAAATAAAGTAAAAAAATGTCCATCTTTCTCCTACCTTGGCCAAACATCAAGGGGACTCCATAGCTAGGGTTTTTCAACTTTTCAAGCTCAAAGTAAGTGACTCCTAGCCCCGTTTTTCATGTTCTTCGTATTTTTGAGATCCTCGTATCTTGACCTAGCTTTCTATACCACTATTTTAAGCTAGGGTTCATGTTCAAAAATTTACCCATGTTTGTCATGAAAGCATTTTGATGTTTATTGGTAGAAAATGGAAGTTTAATGTGTAGCAAACAACTTTTGCGAAGTGATTTTTCATGGAAATGCATTTAGGGACTAAAATGTAAAAGTTGTAAAATATGTGTATAAATTGGGAAATGTTGAAAATTGTGGGCTGTTATAAGAAAGAAATAAGGTCAGCTAGGCTTGGGAATGTTGAAAAATAGATACATTCTAATTTACGAGCCTAGAGACTAAAGTGTAAAAATTGACAAAGTTAGAGATAAAATGGTAAAAATTATCATAGGATGATTTTGTGTTCAATTGAGTAATGTATGTATTGAATGAGTTAAATTTGATGTTATAGATCAAGAACGATGCAAAATCGACCTTGACTGTGGAAAAGGCAAAGTATCGGACTAAATCGAAAAGATTTGCATTTTTGCACCGAGGTAAGTCCTATATGTAAATAATGAGTTATTTTTAATCGTTAAGTTTAATTATATTAATTATTTTGAAATTATGAAATTTTATATCAAACTATCAAACATGTGATGAAATAAAACCAATAAGTAAAGAAAAGTCTCGGTTAAACCTTAGGAATCATTAGGATACGTGTGACATGTCACTAGGAAATCATTGATTGTTATCGATTGTTTATGTGATTTTGATTGTTGGTCTAGTTCAACTACCAGTGGCTAGGTAATCCTGCATTTGTTGTGAATACCTGTCAGCTTGTGTGAGAGGCATTGAGTAGTATCGACTACACTGTCAGCTTGTGTGAGCAAACCTGAGAATAGCTCATTATTGAGCCCTTATGTGATAAGTGGTAGCTTCGACTACGTATTATGGTAGCTTCAGTTACATCATGTGTGGCACTTGTGCCTTATTCCTTGTATCCTTTAGTATTCCACGTGGTTCATCTGGTTATCCGAATCGGTTTGATAAAATGTGATTGTATGAAAAAGATTTAACCGTATGTTTAGGAATGTGTATGTGCAGGTTATGTGAAAAATATCATGTGTGCTAAGTGCCTAATATATGTATTAATTAATGTGGTAAGATTATATGAGTAAGTGATAATCTCAAACTAAATGTGATCATAAGATAGCTTATTTCCTTTTATATGAATTATTAGTTTAGATGCTCATTAATTTTGCATATAGACTTACTAAGCTTTATAACTTACCCCTTTCTCAAACTACATGTAACCTATTAATGTGCAAGCTCGATTAGCAAATGAAAAATGTGTGTGGATGTGCATGCTTGATGATGCTAGATAAAGTTAGGGTGTGGATGGCGTAACATGTATGTTTTGATGAGTTTTAATGTTATAATGAGAATTGACAAAATTGGCTAATATTGGTTTATGTTTCAGGGTGGCAATTGGCTTGGAAAATAGCCTATAATTGTCGACACGGGTAGACACACGGGCATGTGTCTAGGCCGTGCATGACACATGGCCAGCCCACAGGCATGTTGATAGGCCGTGTGTCCTCTGCACCTGAAATTATGAAAATTAAATGTTTTGTAATAAACACACGGGTTGGAGACACAACCGTGTGTCTAGACTGTGTAATAGATATGGCCTAGCCCATGAGCGTGTGGCTTGGCCGTGTGAGAAAAATATCGCGATAACGTCATAAACAGAATACCTCAATTTTTCACACGGGGTGAGGACACGGCATGTTGAGGCTGTATGATGGACACGAGCTAGAGACACGGGCGTGTGCTTGGCCTTGGGAAAATCCCTATAGGTTTGAAATGAAAAATAATTCTGTCACGGGCTAGGGACATGGGCGTGTGCCACCACACAGCCTGCCCACACAGGCGTGTCCCTGTCCCACACGGGCGTGTACCCTATTTTGAGTCAAATTTTTATAAGTGTTCGAAAAGTTCCGGATTGGTCCCGAATCATACCTATTGTATCGTTTGGGCCTCGTAGGCCCATAATGTGAATGTTATATGTAGGAATGAAAAAGTTTTAAATTTGACATGGAAATTAGATATCGTACTCGAATGTTTGTGTAAGAGTAAGTACAGTAATGCCTCGTGCCCGTGTCCGGCGATGGTTATGGGTGAATGGCGTTACAATTACAATAAAATGAGCTGACTTTGTGAAACGATCAACTATCACCCAAACAAAATTTTTCTTATTTGGGGATAACGATAATCCAATTATGAAATCCATCATTATGCGCTCCCAATTCTATTCCATTTCCATTGAGGAATAGAAATAGGCTTAAGCTATCTGATGGGGTCTTGATGTCCTGCCTTGACCTGTTGACAGGTTAGACATCTAGACAAGAATTCAACTATTTCTTTTTTCATGCCAGGCCACCAATACGACTCTTGCAGGTCACGATACATTTTTGTTCTACTAGGGTGTAGAGAAAAAAGACTATCGTGAGCTTCGCATAATAGTAATTCTTTTAATTCAACAACATTTAGAACACATATTCGATAGTGAAATCTTAAACAATCCCGACCATCGATGCTTAAATTTT
The DNA here is from genome assembly GCA_020496765.1 of Gossypium stocksii. Lineage (NCBI taxonomy): Eukaryota > Viridiplantae > Streptophyta > Magnoliopsida > Malvales > Malvaceae > Gossypium > Gossypium stocksii. The sequence goes on along the minus strand of CM035622.1, from coordinate 63,946,222 downwards.
CAATTCCATCTTGAACCATGTTTCTCTTCTCTGATAATTTAATGTCTGTTATTTGTGCTTCTTTAATCTGATCAATTAATACGAGTTTAATTCTCAACTCGGCCATTAAACCATCGTCGTTGTTAATACTGAGTTAAGTGAACATTGCTCGTAACTCGGCTACCACTTTCCTACTCAATGCATCCGTAACGACATTAGCTTTACCAGGGTGGTAATCTATAACATAGTCATAATCTTTCAAAAGCTCGATCCAACGACGTTGTCTTAAATTCAACTCCTTTTGAGTTAGGAGGTATTTAAGACTTTTATGATCAGTGAAAATATGACACTTTTCATCATTCAAGTAGTGTCTCCAAATTTTTAGAGCAAAAACCCCAGCAGCTAGCTCTAAATCATGAGTTGGGTAATTACGTTCATGTGTTTTCAACTGTTAGGACATGTACACAATTACCTTACCTTCTTGCATCAAAACATAGCCTAACCCACTCAACGAGGCATCGCTATAAACCACAAAATCCTTTTTCGATTCTGGTAAAATCAAAACTGGTGCTTCAGTCAACATTTGTTTCAGTCTCTCAAAACTTTCTTAGCACTAATCGTTCCAAACAAACTGTATGTTCTTTTGTAACAATTTTATTATTGGCAAAGGTATCTTTGAAAATCAGTTAATGAATCTTCGGTAGTTACTAGCTAAACCCCAAAAACTACGAATTTTTGACACATTCATTGGTGCTTTCCACTGAATTATGGCATCAATATTTTTCTAATCAACATAGATCCCATTCGTAGAAATAACATGCCCCAAAAATACTACTTCTGATAGCCAAAATTTGCATTTATTGAGCTTCCCGTAGAGTTGTTTTTCTCGCAAAATTTGTAAAACAATGCGCAAATATTGTTCATGGTCAACATCTGATTTTGAGTAGATCAAAATGTCGTCAATAAATATTAGTACGAACTGATCTAGGTAGGGCTGAAAGATGCAATTAATGAGATCCATGAATGTCGCAGGAGCATTTGTCAATCTGAAAGGGATCATTAAAATTTTGTAATGGCCATAACGTGTATGAAAAGCAGTTTTTGGTACGTCACTATCCTTCACTTTCAACTGATAGTAACCCGATCTTAAATCAATCTTAGAAAAGATTGAAGCTCCTTTCAATTGATCAAACAAGTCATCGATACGAGGGAGAGGGTATTAATTCTTAATTGTCAACTTATTCAATTGTCGATAGTCGATACAAAGTCGCATCGAGCCATCTTTTCTTAACGAATAGAATTGGAGGTCCCCAAGGCGATATACTAAGATGTATAAAGTTGCGGTCCAGTAGATCTTGTAGTTGAATTTTTAATTCCTTCAATTTAGTTGGTCCCATTCGATAAGGGGGTACTGATACTGGAGTTGCACCAGGAAATACTTCGATCGCAAACTCAACCACTCAATCAAGTGGTAATCCTGGCAACTCCTTAGGAAACACTTTAGAGAATTAACAAACAGTCTTGATATTATTGATTTCACTATCCTCGAGCTTCGAGTTAACAATATAAGCTAGAAATGCTTCACAGCCTTGTCTCAATAACTTATCAGCTTGAATTGACAAAACAATCCTAGTTAGACCACCTGTTTTAATACTACTAACTTCAATCGTCTCATTATTAAAATCTTAGACCAAAAACTTTTTCTTTAGATAATCAAGAACTACCCCATGCTTAGTTAACCAATCCATACTAAAAATTACATCAAAATCACGAAAAGGCATCATTAGAAAATCTATTGAAAATGTCAAATTTTGAATTTTTAGTGGACAACGTTTACAGACTTGATCAACTAATATTGTTTGACCCAGCGGACTAGATATAGGCATAACTACTTTAGATGTCTTAGATTTCATTTTCCCAGATTCAATCGGATCAAAATTAACATACGAATAAGAAGAATCAGGGTCAATTAAAGTATATATAGGTGTAAAGAATAATAGAAAAATACATGCTACAACTTCGGTATCATCTCTCTCATCATGTGTACATACCACATAAGCAATACCTTTTCGAAATCTCGAGACTCTTTGTTCTGTTTTGGCACCGAATGAGAAATAGGAGTCCCAAAACGTTTTCCCGTAACACCATAAGGTTTTGTTTTCTTACTTAATCCCAAAAATTGTTCTACCATTTTTACCCGTTCAGATAAATCTACAAACACTTTTATTTTCAACACAACTAGTTGAGTTCTAATTTTATCTCGCATTCCACGAAGAAAACGTTTGTAGTTGGCTTTTTTGGTATGAATAAGTTCTGTTGCATACTTACTAAGTCGCATATATTCTCGTTCATAATCCACAACAGATAAATATTCTTACTTCAATAAAAGCATGTTTTCTATCCTTGAGGTATAGTTTCCCGACGTATTTCTTTTGAAACTTTGTTTCGAAGAATTTCCAATCTACCACTTTAGTTGGAACATGTCTTGTGATGATTTGCCACTATGTGTAGGCCTCTCCTTGTAATAACGATATTGTACAAATAACACTCCCCCAAGGTGAGCACTCTAATTGCTGAAGAACCCGAGTGGTGGATTCCAACCATGTTTCGATTGATGACAGATCAATCCCTTTTAGTCCAAAAAATTCACTAGCACCATATCTCCTTAATTCTTTAATAGTAGCTCGTTTAACCGAAGGTGCAGGTATTACTGAATGAGTGGCTCTCGCTACCCTTTTAGGGCTTCAACAATAACTCATAATATCTTAGTATCGCCTTGCCCTTCATTAGGGCCTCTATTAATATTTGATCATCAAATACTATTAGAATGAACATTGGGTGTTATCGATTCCGATTCATCAAATTCTGCAATAGAATCATCACCAATATGAATTTCTTGATCAACTGCGTTATTAGCATCATCTGACATCTTTTAAATTATAAAATAGGAATAGTATAAATTAGCATCCAATCTCGACTCAGATTCAATTCAACTTTGGCATGTACCTCTAAACTCAATTTCGAGCTCAATTTAGTCCGAGAATCAGCTAAACCTATATCTCTAATACAACTAAATGTAACACCCCTAACCTGTATCCGTCGCCAAATTAGGGTTACGAAATATTACCGTACAATAAAAAACATTTAAACTTAATGTCAATCAATAATATAATCACATCATAAACCAATCATATACATACACACCGTCCGTAAATCGAGCCTTCGAAGCCCTAAAAATATCTTAGAAGTAAATTGGGACCAACTTAAAACAGTTTGGAAAGCTTAGAAAAACATACAAAAATTTTGCAAAATAGGGGTCACACAATTGTGTGGTCAGGCCGTGTAACCTTCGAACTAGGATCACATGGTCGTGTCTCAGCTCGTGTCCTCACTTGTGTAACTCCCTGAGTAGGGTCAGACGCCCGTGTGCCAAGCTATGCGTTAGGCCGTGTAATTCACAGACTTGTAACCTAAGAAAATCATTAGATGACACACACCCTTGTCGCCAGGCCGTATGCCTCTCACGGCCGAGTCACATGCCCGTTTCTTAGGCCGTGTGGACCCAAATTTACCTAAAACTAAGCTCTTTCAAATTCATTACATGCATAACCATTCATCCTACTTAAGCTCATTTTAAAAGGGACCTAAACAACATAAAAACAAAATTAAACATGCTAAAAAACATACCAAAACAACCATATTAAGTGCCTAACCAATGTGCCCTCATTGACACCACATTTAATTCATCCATCAACAATCAATATACCACTCATAGATATCTTAAATAAAGTTCAAGCATTCAAATAATTGAGTAGGGTAAAAAAACGTAACCTATACTAATCACTCCTAACCAATTATCAACCAAAAAGGCTCAATGGATAAACTTTATTCATTTACTAATCAAGCACCTCAAGTATAATACCAAAATGAGCAAATCATTAAAGCAAAAACTAAGTGGAAGCATTTACATAACAACTCCAAACATTTATTTACAATCATTTAGAACTTATATGACTACGTTCTCTAGTCGTGCCCAGCATTAGTCGAGCGAGTCAAAAAATTATTACGCCCAGTGCTAGTCGGATAACCGACGATAGTTGTTCATCCACGATTCCATAATATTACTTTTCATCACTCAATATCACATTTTATCTAAATACATATACTTCCATTCAATTGAATTAACATATACATCCATAAACTTTCATTCAATTAAATTAACAATTAGATTAGAGATATAATAAGACATCAAGTAGTAACTAGATTAATTAAAACAATTTATAAAGTTCGAGTTCAGTGAATACGAACTTACCTTAACAAAATAGTCGTAAAGTGAGTCTGATAACTACTCTATTATTTTAGTTTTTCCACGGTTCATGTCTGTTCGATTTGTTCCTTGATCTATGTTTACAATTTCATTTAATTAATACTATTTCATTGCTTAAATAAATGCATTTATACAATTAAAGCCTTCCACTGTCTATTACAAAAATTATCCTAACATTTTATCACTTTTGCAATCTAATCCTAACATTTTATCACTTTTGCAATCTAATCACCAGCACTATATATAAAAGTTGACCACATTCAATCATTAACATCAAAATTTAACTTAATCACATCTTTTTTACATTTCCATAGCTAACCAATTTACATATGGTTCATTAAAAATCCCTAAATTCTTGAAATTAATAAATTAACACCATGCTAGATAAAATTATAGTATTTAACTTCTTAAAAGTTAATACTAACAAAAACCCATAATATAAAATATTTTTAATTACTCACTAAACTTAGTAACTCAACTCAATTTCTAGCACAAAGAACAACCTCCAAAACAGTCCCTAAACTTCACTTAAATAAACAATTTAACCCCCAATTCAACCAAAACAATTCAAAAGCTCAACTATCGCAATAATGACCTTTTCTACCACATTGAAAACTCTAGAAATTTTTACATGGGCAATTTAGCTTATGATCTCAATGCTCCAAAAACACAAAATTCATACAAAATGAACTAAAATTTACTAATCAATTGGGGCTTCAAAGGTAAGAAAAACAATGGCTGAATAAAGCTATCTTCCTTCTCAATTTCGGCATGCAAAGAGGATGAAAGTCACTTTCTATTTTTCCATCACTTTCCACTATCTTAATTATTATTATTATTATTATTATTATTATTATTATTATTATTATTATTATTTCTTTTCTATTCTCAAAACATGGTTTTTTTTACTAATTAAATATAATATATAAGTTATATATATAAACATAATATTAATAATAACCTTTCCACTAACAAACTCCTATAAATAATGAGCTATTTATTTAAATAGTCCTTCACCCTAGTCTCACTTTATATTTAGTGTAAATTCCTACCTTTATCATTTAATTTAATCATTGCACTTAATCTAAACATTAATTTTACAAAAATTACCTATCCAAATTTTAATTTATTTCCAAAGTAATTCCATAATTATTTAATAGAATTATTTATCAACCCAATTTAGGGATATGAAGTTCCTAGAATTACTTTCTTGACACCCCTGAATTTCGGGTCGTTACACCCTAACATTCTTCATGAGGTTAATCAGAGACATTTTAATGCTCCATAAATATCAAAATTTGGTGCATGTAAGGTGCCTACTACATCTAGTGGACTTCAATCAATATGGAAAACTAAGTTGGGGATTTGTGGTCTTGTCCACTACCAGGAACTATGTCAAGCCACGATACCAAATATGATGTCGATCAATGGTTGCTTGCTCCTGCTGCAGTCATGGGCCTGGTGACGACTATTGTTTCTACATCTCAAAGTGACTGACCTATACGTGTTCCCATTGGTGATGAGGTAAACATCATTTATTAATAAATATGTAGTTTGTACTGTAAATGTTTTTATTTATTATAGTTTCGAGTAACATATTACCTGTACAAGTGGAACTGTGGGCCGAGTTACGTGGGATTGTCGAAAGAGCTTGAAGATTTTAGGCTGCTATTAGATCAACATTCTAAAGTTGAGGTTAGTTACTTATTCTTTCGAACCTATATTAATCACACAATTATTAGTAAAAAAACATTATACTTAACAATATTTACAATTCTACTTTTCAGTTTGAATGGATGTCGTATGTCAACACTGATATCATATCTTGCATTCCGCTGAAAGTGTTCCCCAATCAGGAGATGTGGGACTCGAAGGTGTCATTGATAGTGTACACAATAGTAAAAATGCGTGAATCGAACTGAGTGTTGTGGTATTTTTGGTGGAGGCAACGGATTCCGCCGGCACCGCAAGACATGAAGGAGCAAAAGGTGGACATGTGGGGGAAAAACGAAGAAGACTGGACAGAGAAGCACAAGGAGCATATCCAGGCTTAAGATCGTAAGATGGAATCCTTACCTGTCTTTGAACTATTTTTCTCAACGGACACAATGGTAGATATCGAATACATAACGTGGTTTAGAGTCGTAGAAAAGCCTTATCTACTATTGCCAGAGGCAAGGAGTAGCAAATTCGACTGAATAGCAACAACGACTACCACAGTAGCAGCGTAAGAGGGGACGTGGTCAGACAATAGGTTTGTCATCGACTCCGATAGAAGAAGCTTCACCTATATTTATGCAATATCCAGGTTAGTTCACTTTACTTATTCCTCTTCATTTCACTAACCTCATGTTTTTTCACAAGCATCACACTACGCACCACTGTTGCATGTGGTCGGTTCTTCTATTCCTGTAGGTACATATTTCAGGGTACGTCTTCACCCCCATACTGACATCGATGTCGATCCAGATGTCCATCCAAATGCAAGTACATGCATCGATGGCAACACCGATACATACACCTATAAAACAGTCAATGTCAGTGTCAATATTAGGGACAATGCCAATATACCTGAAATTTGGGGCACCTTATAGTTACACACTGATAGTTACACAAACACTGCATGTACTACTGTTTTATCGGGGTGGCTCATCGGCGCAAGCATCGGCCACAAGTGTAACACCCCTTACTCGAGACCGTCGCCGGAGTCGAGCACGAGGCGTTACCGGACTTAATTTACTCAATCGGGCATAAAAATTTACTTTTAAAATTAATTTATTTTTCATTCATTCAATATATCCCTAAAAAGGGGTCATCGAGACCCTAAATCATGCTATTAAAATGGTTCGGGGCCAAACCGGGATCAATAAAAATTTTTCGATTACTTAAACGAACCAAAATAAAATTATTTCTCTGCTCCTTATAAAGCTGTCCACCTGCGTCGCAGTCACTAAATAAATCATAACTTGAGTTACGAAACTCAAAATTCAATTCCGTGAATTTTCCATAAAACTAGACTCGTATATCTTCTTACTAATTTTTTTATAGAATTTTTAGTCTATCCAATTAGTACAATTTAACTAATTAGTTAAATTTTCCCCTGTTACGCAGTTCGACCACTCTGACCTCTGTTCACTAAGAATTATTTTTCTCTCTGTACAAAATTCAAATAGGCATTCCGTTTATTTCATTTGAAACTATACTCAATAAGGAATCTTGGCATATAATCAATAATGCCTAATTATTTATGTACAATTTATGGTGAATTTTTAAATTCAGAAAAGGGGATTACGAAGTCAATCTGGAGCAGTCTCACTCAAATGCAAATAACTCATAATATACAATTATTTTGCTTACTCTGTTTCTTTCACATGAAAATAGACTCATAGGCTTTAATTTCATGTCTCACTCACTATTTATTTCCATTTCTACTATTTTTAGTGATTTTTCAAAATCACGTCACTGCTGCTATCGAATCTATTTTTAAGCTATTTTCACATTTTTCATGGTTTCCATGTGATAATTACCATTTAGGCATACATAGTATTAAACCTATGTTTGATTAGTCATTCCAATAGCTAATCATCAACAAGTATTTACATTTAGTCATTCCAATAGCTAATCATCAACAAGTATTTACATACCATTCATTAAACATAACATAAGGACATTCATACCAAAAGAAACCAAGTCCCTATACATGCCATACGCGAAATGAAACGCCTAGCTATACCAAAATGATCCTGTTGATAGTGTGACCGGATCTCTGATGTTCCTTGCGATCCCCGAGTTGGCTTGGTAAGAACTATAAAAATAAGGAAAATAAAGAGAGTAAGCACTAAGCTTAGTAAGTTTACAAGTAAATAAATCACAACATTCACCCTAAATAATAGTTAATCATAGTATCATCAAGCACCATAAGCATTTCCTTACACCTCATTTCTTACCCTCTTCCTTGTTCATTTACTTTCTTCTTACTTGATTATTCAATAAACTCATGGATATAACTTACCTTTCCTTTGCTGAAAGTTTCCTATAATTTAACCTGTACAATAGCCCGTTGAACCACTCGGAATACTAAGGATACTCGGGTTTTCCTACCTGATAATAGCCTGTCAATGCCATGTTCTAGACATGGTCTTGCATGAGATGTTCCCTGTCCTACCAAAGCCATACTTTTAATATGGACTTACATGGGATATTCTTGTCCTGTCTAATAACCCAAAATGTCATGACATTCCGTATCCCAAACGTTCCTAGAGTTCAAACGGGGCTTTTTGATACTTTTTCTCTGTCATCTCGTCTTTGGTTCAACTTCGAATATTTTCATAAAGTAAATGTATATATGCTGGAAATTAACAACATTAATGTAAAATAATGAAATATTGCATTTATTTACCGTAAACATACCTCGATACAAAATACGGTTAAACTTGACAATTTAGTCCTTTACTTTTTCCTTTCCCCGATCTACTCCCGAATTTTGTTCTTCTTGATCTATAATAGCAATTTAGCTTATTTAATACTCACATTGATCAAAACAGCCCTTAACTCAAACTTTGGCAAAATTATATTTTTGCCCCTAAACTTTTTCATATTTACACTTTTGCCCCAAGGCTCAGAAATTAAAATTTATCCCAAATTCTTATGTTTTAGGACATGCTGATTATTTATTTACCAACAACAACCTCAAATTATCACTATAACATGTATTTATTAACAATAGGTATTTTTACCGACTAAGCCCTTTTACTCGTTTTTACTTAAAACCGAGTAGCAAAGTTGTTTAACATAATTTAAAACCTCACATTCTATCATAAAACATCAAAATAAACACTTTTCACCTATGGGTATTTTTCCAAATATGAACCCTAGGTTAAATTATTGCTAGAATAAGCTAAATCAAGTTACCGGGACTCCGAAAACATAAAGAACATTAAAAACGGGGCTTGGAATCACTTACTATGGAGCTTGGAAGCTTGAAACAAACCCTAGCTATGGAGAACCCTTGAAATTTCGTGCTAATGAAGAAGATGGACATATTTTGCCATCTTTTTCCCTTTTTTAATCTTTTAATTACCTAATGACCAAAATACCCTTAATGCCTTTCTTTGAAAATTTTCATGTACAAGCCCATTTTTGTCCAAAATTTTAGAAATTGGTCAAATTTCTATTTAAGACCCTCTAATTAATATTCCAAGGCAATTTCATACTAAAAGCTTCTAGAATGCAAGTTTTGCAACTTATTCGATTTAGTCCCTAATTTCAAATTAAGCATTTTATGTATAGAATTTCTTCACAAAATTTTCACACAATCATGCAATCATATCATAAATGTAACACCCCTATCCCGTAACCGTCGCCGGAGTAGGTAAGGGGCATTACCAGACTTGTAACATTTATCGGAACAGTAAAAAAAAATTTAAAACTTTTTAATCAAGAACCATCACGTATCATCTGTCATTAGAGCATGCTTCAATTGATCATAAAAGGATGCATATAACTATTGGAAATCTAATTGGAAACATGCTAAAAGAAAGGAGATTATTTGCAAAATTTCAAAGTTAGGGACACACGGCCGTGTCCCTTGCCCGTGTTCTTCACACACGGCTATGTCCCTCCAGACACGCCCAAACCTTTCAGCCCGTGGTCGAATCTGACTTATCCCACACGGCTGTCCAACACGCCCCTGAGGTTAGGCCGTGTGTCACCCACGGCCTAGGCACGCCCCTGCCCTTACCCGGTGGTCGAAACTGTCAAATATCACACGGCTGCCAGACACGCCCGTGTACAAAACAGAGCAGACCGTGTGACTATACTGCCAAATTTCACACGGCTTCAAATTACCAGACACACCCGTGTGTCTAGGCCGTGTACCAAAACTGACCAAAACATTAAGGTGCAGGGGACACACGGTCGAAGCGCACGCCCGTGTTCCCTGGCCGTGTGGCACGTTATAGGCTCGGTTTAAGCCAAATTTGCCACTCAATATGGGTCATTTCTACTAGCCATTAACCAACAACATTTCATGCCATTCTACCAACCTAAAACATACCAATTTCAAGCACAAAATGGACCCAAAATCATCTCAATTTATTCACAAATCAAGCACACCAACTCAAAGGCCTAAATGACCATTTCCATGCACTCATCCACACATATATACATATCAATTATGTGAGCTTATAGTCTCATCAAAACCACATATCTTTCCATAAACACATATAGCCAAAGAACAACTCTAATACATGATTATAAACACATATGACCCAAGCCACATTTCATAGCTTGATCATTTACCAAAACATATCATGTTCACAAAAGTACTAGCCTATACATGCCATGACCATTTCATTTACAAAAGGTTTAAAAGTACCAAAGTTTGATAGATAGTGTGATGGCGATCTCCGACTCGTCCAATTATCGAGCTAGCTTCCGAATCTATAAGACAGTGAAAGAAATGAACAGAGTAAGCTTCTAAAGCTTAGTAAGTCCGTATAATATAGAAATTAAACCTTACCGAATCAATGCGATAATTACAACAACAATGCCAATTCAATTCATATACTCAAATTGCCTATTTCACAAGCATACACTTGTTAGTTCATGCAACATATAAATTCATTCATGTACCAACCACAACATTCATGTATCATATCATTGCTCAAATACTTGTACATGTATTTCATATAACTTATACCATATAATCCATGAAATTCTCATGTCTCATATAACATGTAATACATATATCATTCAATCTTCAGGTAACATGTATCGGTAATTGCCCGTTGAACCTATAAGAACATCGAAAGATACTCAGGTGATACACACACAGTGTATCTATATATAACCTGTAATCCGTCAATGCGTCATATATGCTCTTTCGAGCCTGTACGGTAAGCCCGGAGGCTGAACATATAATCCCGAAGGATAATCGGTAAGCCCGTAGGCTGAACATGTAATCTGGAAGGATAAACCTGTAGCTCATGAGCACGTGGTGAGTCCGCAACAAATGCAGGAGCTCGAACCACCCTGTAGCCCTAGTGACATGTCACTTGTATCCTATCGACTTCTACGGTTCTAACGGGGCTCGGTATTTATTTCCCACTTGTAAAAATTTCATTTCAATTTCATATGTATACATCCAAATAGGCTATTCAATCAACTAATATGTCATATATTCCATTAACAACAATTATAAACATAAACACATTAAATTTCATTATACGAACTTACCTCGAAATCTCGTATTTACTCGTCTATTTTTCGTTTTCCCCGATCAAGTTCCGGGATTCGATCGTCTTTATCTAAATTAAATCAAATTCAGCTATTTACTAACTGACATATTCAATTCAATCCAAAAACATATATTTTGACATATTTGCAATTTAGCCACTATACTTTCAACACTTTGCAATTTAGCCCCTTTAACACAAAATAGCAAATTACACAATTAATCCCTAAATTTCCCTTGGCCGAATATTCAAGGGACTTGTACAAGTACATATCTTTCAATTAATCACAAATTTAACCTCAAAAATTCTATCTTTTTGCAATTAAATCCTTAAACTCATTTTCATCAAAATTTACTTTAAAATTCTTGTATTTTCTCACATAATATACAATAATTCATCAAAATCTATCAATATATCAAGGATTCATCAATGGCATTTTTCAAAAACAAAATCAAAATCAGAAATTGAGGTACGGGTCGACTAATATACGAAGCAACGATCTTAAAAACGTAAAAATCACTAAAAACCGAAGTCAAAACATACCTCAATTTAGCAAAATAGTAGCCGAATGAAACAAAGCCTTTAAACCCTTATTTTTGTTTGAAGAATCGGTGGAAGAGAAGAAAATTAAAGCCATTTTTTTTCATGTTTTATTAATTAAAACATATAATAAAGCTAAATAACATTTTTAACCTTTGTAAAATAATTATAAAACATTATAAAACATGGACATAATGGTCCATTACCAACCACTCCAATTAAAAATGGCATAATTGCCATGCAAGTACCTCCTTTTATAAAGCCATGCTCAAATAAGCCATTTATAAAATAGAACTCTAATTTATCGCTTTATGCGATTTAATCCCTTTTATCAAATTAACCGATCAGACAGTAAAATTTTAATACGAAACTTTCACACCATATATCTATCATACAGTAAAACATATTAAAGCATTTAAAATAATATTTTGACTCGGTTAAGTGGTCCCGAAACCACCCGTTCCGACTAGGGTCTAAAGTGGGCTGTTACAATTCTCCCCCCTTTAGGGATTTTCGTCCCCGAAAATCTTACCGGTAAACAGGTTAGGGTATTGCTTTCGCATAGTTTCCTCGAGTTCCCACGTAGCTTCCTCTATTCCGTGTTTACACCAAAGAACTTTTACGAGTGCTATACGCTTATTTCTCAACTCTTTGATTTCTCGAGCCAGAATTTTAATCGGTTCTTCACTGTACGATAAATCAGACTGTATCTCCATATCAGTGGGAGAAATGATATGAGACGGATCAGATCAGTATCTTCGAAGCATTGAAACGTGAAATACGTTGTGAATCTTTTCAAGCTCAGACGGTTACGATAATCGGTAAGCTACAGGTCCAATTCGTTCCACAATTTCATACGGCCTGATAAAACGAGGACTTAGCTTCCCTTTTCTGCCAAAACGAAGAATTTTCTTCCACGGTGATACTTTCAGAAATACTCTGTTTCCGACTCGAAACTCTATTTCTTTCCGTTTTAAATCAGCATATGATTTCTGTCTGTCTGAAGCTGCTTTCAAACTGTCACGTATCACTTTCACTTTTTCCTCTGTATCTCGGATTAGATCAACCCCGTGTAACTTTCTCTCACTCAATTCTATCCAGTACAGCGGTGTTCGACATTTACGACCATATAAAGCTTCATATGGAGCCATCTTTAAACTTGTTTGAAAACTGTTATTGTATGCAAACTCTATCAGAGGTAAGTATTTCTCCCAATTACTTTCAAATTCAAGAATACAACACCGTAACATGTCTTCCAGAATCTGAATAACTCTTTCAGACTGACCGTCGGTCTGGGGATGAAATGCTGTACTGAAACTCAATTTCATTCTCAAAGCCTCTTGAAACTTCTTCCAGAATCTCGAGGTAAACCTCGGATCTCTATCAGACACAATGGATAATGGTATACCATGTAATCGCACAATTTCAGATACATATAGTTCCACTAATTTATCTAAGGAATAATCAGTACGTACCGGTATAAAATGTGCAGACTTCATCAACCTGTCAACGATAACCCAGATTGCATTTTTCTTCTTCAGAGACAGAGGTAGTCTAGATACAAAATCCATAGTGACTCTGTCCCATTTCCATTCTGGAATCATAATAGGCTGTAATAAACCTGACGGTACCTGATGCTCAGCTTTGACTTGTTGACAGATTAAACATTTCGATACGAATTCTGATATGTCACGTTTCATTCCTGGCCACCAGTATTGCTGTTTCAAATCGTTATACATCTTAGTGCTACCCAGATGAACTGAAAATCGACTATCATGTGCCTCGTGCAGAACTTTCTGAATGAGTTCACTATTTTTCGGTATACAGATTCTATTTCGGAACATTAAACAATCATCATTCCCTATAGAAAAGTCAGAATCAGAATTAGACTCACAGTGAAGTCGTTTAGCTTGCAGATCGGGATCAGTCCTTTGAGCTTCAAAAATTTACTGCAGAATCAACGGTTTAGCCTTTAGCTCAGCTAAAACAGATCCATCATCAGATAACGTCATTTGAGCATTCAGAGCTCGCAAAGCAAATAGAGACTTTCGACTTAACGTATCAGCTACAACATTAGCTTTCCCTGGATGATAATCAATTACCAATTCATAGTCTTTTAGTAGTTCGAGCCATCTCCGCTGTCGCATATTCAAATCTTTCTGTGACATCAGATACTTCAGACTTTTATGATCGGTAAAAATTCTACATTTCTCACCATAAGTAATGCCGCCAAATCTTTAATGCAAATACTATAGCAGCTAACTCAAGATCATACGTCGGGTAATTCTTCTCATGCGACTTTAACTGTCGGGAGGCATAAGCTATGACTTTCCCGTCTTGCATTAATATACAGCCCAGTCCAGTAATAGATGCATCACTGTATATAACAAGTTCTTTCCCCGATTCGGGTTGAACTAAAACTGGAGCTTCTGTTAACAGGGCTTTCAACTGTTCGAAACTCTGTTGACATTTATCAGTCCACTCGAATTTCACATCTTTTTGTAACAATCGAGTCAACGGCACTGCAATCATCGAGAATCCTTTAACAAATCTTCGGTAATATCCCGCTAATCCCAGAAAACTTCTAATCTCAGATATGTTTCTCGAGGGTTTCCAGTCTATAATAGCAGATATTTTACTCGGATCTACTCTGATGCCTTCCGCAGAAACAATGTGACCCAAAAATCCAACTTCTCGAAGCCAAAATTCACATTTGCTGAATTTGGCAAACAACTGCTTATCTCTCAGATTTTGTAACACAGTTCTCAAATGCTCAGTATGCTCTACCTCATCACGCGAATATATCAAAATGTCGTCAATGAATATTACAACGAACTTGTCTAAATACGGTCTGAAAATACGATTCATCAAGTCTATAAACACTACTGGAGCATTTGTTAAACCGAAAGGCATGACTTGAAACTCATAATGTCCGTATCGTGTTCTGAAAGCAGTCTTCGGTATATCTGAATCTTTAACTCGCAACTAGTAATAACCCGATCTCAAATCAATCTTTGAAAATACAGTAGCTCCTTTCAACTGATCGAATAAATCATCAATTCACGGAATAGGGTATTTATTCTTCACTGTCACCTTGTTCAACTGTCGGTAATCAATACACATTCTCATCGTTCCATCTTTCTTTTTCACAAATAATACGGGAGCACCCCAAGGTGAAAAGCTCGGTCTCGCAAAACCTCTATCCGTCAATTCTTGTAACTGTGCTTTCAGCTCATTTAGCTCAGTCGGTGCCATTCTGTATGAAGTAATCGATATCGGAGTAGTGCCTGGTAACAATTCAATACCGAATTCAACTTCTCTAATCGGTGGTAAACCCGGTAATTCTTCCGGAAAAACATCGAAAAACTCACAAACAACTGGTACAGACTCAATTTTTAATTCTGTTTTGCTAGAATTCATCACATACGCTAAATACGCATCATAGCCTTTTCTAACATACTTCTGAGCCCTCATGGCAGAAATTACTATCGGTAATTCATTCGAATCATTTGATTCAATCCAAAGAACCTCACCATTCTGACATTTCAATTTTATACTCTTACTTCGACAATTCACAAAAGCTTCATGCACATTTAGCCAGTCCATGCCCAGTATTACATCGAATTCGTCAAAAGGGAGGAGCATCAGATCAGCCGGAAAACAATATCCCCGAGTCATCAACGGACATTTCTTACATATCTTATTAACTAACACAGACTTTCCTAACGGATTTGATACTTTAACTACATATCCAGTAGACTCAACATGCAAATTCTTTTCAAACACTAATTTCATACAGATATATGAATGAGTTGATCCAGGATCTATCAATGCAACAATATCAGTGTTATAGAGAGAAAAAGTACCGGTAATAACATCAGGCAACGAGGCTTCCTCGCGTGCACGTATTGCATAAGCTCTCGCAGGAGTACGCATCTCAGATCTCACATTAGCATCTCTCGCCACATTGCGATTTGCACTTTGATTTCCAGTATTCCGAGGCGGTCTACCCCTCGATGCAACACTATGCGTCTTAGTCGATTGTTCCTTGTCAGCTACAGATCTTTCAGGACAATCACTTAAGTAGTGATCTAACGATCCACATCGAAAATAAGCTCCGCTTTTCAATCGGCATTCACCAAAATGTTTCCTATTACAATACTTGCATTCAGGTCCGGGAGTTCTCACACTATTAGCACTAGCTACCGAGGTTGCTTGAGGTCTCGAATGGGAAAATTTAACATTTTTGTCTCGGATAAATATGCCCGTAGAAGTAGCGGAACGAGGATGAAAATCTTTTGATCTCTTGGATCCAGATTGATACGATTTACCCGCAAACCTCTTTCGAGCCTCTCTGAATTCAGAATCCGCTTTTCTCTTTTCTTTAGCAAGCTCTTCGGCTTTACAGGCCCGATCAACGAGAACTACAAACTCTCTCAGCTCAAGTATCCCGACTAATAGTCGAATTTCTTCATTTAGCCCATCTTCAAACCTTTTGCACATTATTGCTTCAGTAGAAACACATTCGCGGGCATATTTGCTGAGTCAAACGAACTCTCTCTCGTATTCAGTTACAGACATTCGACCTTGTTTCAGCTCTAAAAACTCTTTTCTTTTCTGATCGATGAATCGTTGACTGATGTATTTCTTTCTGAATTCCGTCTAGAAGAAATCCCAATCGACTCGTTCTCGTGGTACAATCGAGGTCAATGTATTCCACCATTGATATGCTGAATCCCGAAGCAAAGAAATAGCACATCTCAGGCACTCATCAGGAGTACAAGCCAGTTCATTAAAAACTCTGATCGTATTCTCAAGCCAAAATTCAGCCCTCTCAGTATCATCACCTGCTGAAGCTCGGAATTCCTCAGCACCATACTTTCGTATCTTATCGACAGGAGGTCTGTTCAATCTCAGAGGATCCACAACTCGTACATTATCAGGGTTAGGTTGTGGGACGGGAGGGGATGGGGGTTGCGGAGCAGCCGGGTTTGCTCGCACAAACTCACTAAACCAACTAGACATCATTTGGAAGAAAGCTTGTTTAATTTCTTCCTGATTGGCCACAGCAGGGCCCGATTCAGAAGGCACAGCCCCTTGAGCAGGTGCTGGCGCAATACTTTCAACATCATCAGCTAAAGCTCGATTCGGATCCATTACTATATAAAACAGATTTTCAGAGGATGTCAGGAGATATCACACTATCACATTTCATGTACATGGCATGTATAGCTAGACTAATACTCACTACGGTAGTCCTAGAATCGACTAAACCGTAGCTCTGATACCAACCAAATGTAACACCCCTATCCCGTAACTGTCGCCGGAGTAGGTAAGGTGTATTACCAGACTTGTAACATTTATCGGAACAGTAAAAAAAATTTAAAACTTTTTAATCAAGAACCATCACGTATCATCTGTCATTAGAGCATGCTTCAATTGATCATAAAAGGATGCATATAACTATTGGAAATCTAATTGGAAACATGCTAAAAGAAAGGAGATTATTTGCAAAATTTCAAAGTTAGGGACACACGGCCGTGTCCCTTGCCCGTGTTCTTCACACACGGCCGTGTCCCTCCAGACACACCCAAACCTTTTAGCCCGTGGTCAAATCTGACTTATCCCACACGGCTGTCCAACACGCCCCTGAGGTTAGGCCGTGTGTCACCCACGGCCTAGGCACGCCCCTGCCCTTACCCGGTGGTCGAAACTGTCAAATATCACACGGCTGCCAGACACGCCCGTGTACAAAACAGAGCAGACCGTGTGACTATACTGCCAAATTTCACACGGCTTCAAATTACCAGACACGTCCGTGTGTCTAGACCGTGTACCAAAACTGACCAAAACATTAAGGTGCAGGGGACACACGGTCGAAGCGTACGCCCGTGTTCCCTGGCCGTGTGGCACGTTATAGGCTCGGTTTAAGCCAAATTTGCCACCCAATATAGGTCATTTCTACTAGCCATTAACCAACAACATTTCATGCCATTCTACCAACCTAAAACATACCAATTTCAAGCACAAAATGGACCCAAAATCATCTCAATTTATTCACAAATCAAGCACACCAACTCAAAGGCCTAAATGACCATTTCCATGCACTCATCCACACATATATACATATCAATTATGTGAGCTTATAGTCTCATCAAAACCACATATCTTTCCATAAACACATATAGCCAAAGAACAACTCTAATACATGATTATAAACACATATGACCCAAGCCACATTTCATAGCTTGATCATTTACCAAAACATATCATGTTCACAAAAGTACTAGCCTATACATGCCATGACCATTTCATTTACAAAAGGTTTAAAAGTACCAAAGTTTGATAGATAGTGTGATGGCGATCTCCGACTCGTCCGATTATCGAGCTAGCTTCCGAATCTATAAGACAGTGAAAAAAATGAACAGAGTAAGCTTCTAAAGCTTAGTAAGTCCGTATAATATAGAAATTAAACCTTACCGAATCAATGCGATAATTACAACAACAATGCCAATTCAATTCATATACTCAAATTGCCTATTTCACAAGCATACACTTGTTAGTTCATGTAACATATAAATTCATTCATGTACCAACCACAACATTCATGTATCATATCATTGCTCAAATACTTGTACATGTATTTCATATAACTTATACCATATAATCCATGAAATTCTCATGTCTCATATAACATGTAATACATATATCATTCAATCTTCAGGTAACATGTATCGGTAATTGCCCGTTGAACCTATAAGAACATCGAAAGATACTCGGGTGATACACACATAGTGTATCTATATATAACCTGTAATCTGTCAATGCGTCATATATGCTCTTTCGAGCCTGTACGGTAAGCTCGGAGGCTGAACATATAATCCCGAAGGATAATCGGTAAGCCCGTAGGCTGAACATGTAATCCGGAAGGATAAACCTGTAGCTCATGAGCACGTGGTGAGTCCGCAACAAATGCAGGAGCTCGAACCACCCTGTAGCCCTAGTGACATGTCACTTGTATCCTATCGACTTCTACGGTTCTAACGGGGCTCGGTATTTATTTCTCACTTGTAAAAATTTCATTTCAATTTCATATGTATACATCCAAATAGGCTATTCAATCAACTAATATGTCATATATTCCATTAACAACAATTATAAACATAAACACATTAAATTTCATTATACGAACTTACCTCGAAATCTCGTATTTACTCGTCTATTTTCCGTTTTCCCCGATCAAGTTTCGGGATTCGATCGTCTTTATCTAATTAAATCAAATTCAGCTATTTACTAACTGACATATTCAATTCAATCCAAAAACATATATTTTGACATATTTGCAATTTAGCCCCTATACTTTCAACACTTTGCAATTTAGCCCCTTTAACACAAAATAGCAAATTACACAATTAATCCCTAAATTTCCCTTGGCCGAATATTCAAGGGACTTGTACAAGTACATATCTTTAAATTAATCATAAATTTAACCTCAAAAATTCTATCTTTTTGCAATTAAATCCTTAAACTCATTTTCATCAAAATTTACTTTAAAATTCTTGTATTTTCTCACATAATATACAATAATTCATCAAAATCTATCAATATATCAAGGATTCATCAATGGCATTTTTCAAAAACATAATCAAAATCAGAAATTGAGGTACGGGTCGACTAATATACGAAGCAACGATATCAAAAACGTAAAAATAACTAAAAACCGAAGTCAAAACATACCTCAATTTAGCAAAATAGTAGCCGAATGAAACAAAGCCTTTAAACCCTTATTTTTGTTTGAAGAATCGGTGGAAGAGAAGAAAATTAAAGCCATTTTTTTCATGTTTTATTAATTAAAACATATAATAAAGCCGAATGACATTTTTAACCTTTGTAAAATAATTATAAAACATTATAAAACATGGACATAATGGTCCATTACCAACCACTCCAATTAAAAATGGCATAATTGCCATGCAAGTACCTCCTTTTATAAAGCCATGCTCAAATAAGCCATTTATAAAATAGAACTCTAATTTATCACTTTATGCGATTTAATCCCTTTTATCAAATTAACCGATCAGACAGTAAAATTTTAATACAAAACTTTCACACCATATATCTATCATACAGTAAAACATATTAAAGCATTTAAAATAATATTTTGACTCGGTTAAGTGGTCCCGAAACCACCCGTTCTGACTAGGGTCTAAAGTGGGCTGTTACAATAAACCTCAAAATAATTATACAATAATTATTTCTATCTCGGATTTGTGGTTTCGCAACCACTGTTCTGTTCAGGCCCTATTTTGGGATGTTACAACAAGAGTGGAGGATACACGATGGGAGGCTAGGACGACACAACAGTCTACCATGAAGGATGATAATAACATTGGCGTAGCCAGAGACCAACCCTTCTTTGCGCCTACAAAAGGGGTCACATATATTAAGCTTCATTATCCCTCAAACATCTTCTCCCCCCTCTCCATCCCTCATCTATAAAATATTTTCTTAATGTTCGAGGTATTCTTGAGTCATCGATGATGCAATATTGCTCCGAGATGCACGCATTTTGTATATCCTACTGAGATGAGATCATTACCTCCGAAACCTATCCAGGGGAAGTCGGGTTCTAAGGCGATTTTTCTTTATGTGTGGAGGTCTATGTGGAGGTCTTAATAGGTGGTTGTTATACAGTCATGGATCGGGGTATAACTATATAACAGGGGAGCCAGTTGACGGTCGTGACGTGGCTACATGTTCAATCTTTTTGGGTACCCAAAAATGATGCCCTATAAATACCATACAGAAGTCTGAGGGCATAATCATATGGAAAAACTCTAGGGCTTCTCACTATAATTGATGTAATTTTTTTCTCCATTTCTAGGCAACCGGTACCTTTAACCTTCCTTCTTATTCGAAGGTCAGCACCGTCGTGGACATAAGAGAACTCTTAGGTGGGGAGCGACTATTTCGATGCAGTAAAGGTGATGCTCCTTTCGAGCCCATGACAGTTTTCGTTATTAAACAACCCACTAATAACAACAATCACTACCGCACCAACCTGGGTTTGACCTCCTATGTGCCCGAACATCCACTCTCCACCTACGAGCCATCTTGTGTCCACCTGGGTGTCAGCCTTTGGATAAGAATGAAAGGTTAAAGATACCGACTACTTGAAAATAGAGAAAAAAATTACATTGATTACATTGGAAGTCCCCAAAATTTTTCCGTATGATTATGACCTTAATCTTATGTATGGTATATATAGGGCATCGTTTGCAGGTATTAAAAAAGCTTGAACTCCTAACTACGTAACAACCGTCACCTAGCCCCCTGTTATACTTGAACCCGTGACCTCATCATGACTGTCGACTAGGACCTCCACCTAGACTTCGACCCTTGACCATATCAAGCATTATTACCTCGAAACCTGATTTCCCCACGATGGGTTTCTGAGGTGATGATTCTATCTCACCATGACATATGTAATGTATGTGTTATGAGGCGCATTATCACATTCCCGACCCTTCAAATCTACCTAAGAACTTCTGCAGTTTCAGTCAGAAACCCTAAAGCTTTCAAAATACCCTAAACAACCTTAAGCCCTATAACCCAAAAACACTAACCCGGGAGAGAGAAAGGGAGAGCGTGTCCAATTGGTCACACTTTCCTACCACATGTGCAGAAAGCACGCCTAGCTAGATATACTTTTCTTTTCTCTCCTAAAAACGACCTAAAGGCCTAATTAAAGAAAGGGGGGCTTTTTGGTTAATTTAGTCGAAAATAATAAACTAAAAATATCTGTAACTTTCCATTCTTTCAATTGTTGGTAAAAACTGGAGGATTATTTTCAATTTCAATATCATCCTCTTTTAACGTCTATGCTATCAATGTAATATTACTAAAATCATCGTAAATATAAACCAAAAACTCCTCCTATTCCAATTTTTAATAAATATGAATTTATTTTTTAATTAATATTTTTAGTGTAGGGATTTGGAATTTTATATATGGATTTGAATTTTAAATTTTTAGATTCGAATTTATGATTTCCAAATTCTTATTTAAAAATTACATTTTATTTGAATTTATTAAAAATAATTTTTAATAATTCAAATTTAGATTTAAATTTTAAAATTTTAAAATATCATTTTTGGAAATAATGTTTTTATTAATTATAACTTAAAAATACTATAACAGCGATAATCTATAATATATGTAGAAGTATGAGTTTGGAAAAACTTTTGAATGGACTAGAATACTATTTATTTTTCATGATATTACTAAATTCACATCTAAAAATAATTATAATATTTAATTTAGAATTATTAGTTAAAAAATTAAAATAAAATAAAAATTGAAATAATTACACATTTAAAAATAATTAGAACTTAAATTACAATTAATGGTTAAAAAAGTCGTGATAAATTATAATTTACTATTATAACAAAAGGTGTGCTAATTTTTTTTAAAATTATGCTAATTTTATTGATGTAAAATAAATCTATTAATTGAAAAGAACAATAACCATATTAATTATCACTTAATTAATATTAGAATTAATTAGTTATTATTTTGAATAATGTTACTTTGCATTACTTAGATAAAGTAAAGTTATATTGTAGGTTGAATAAGTTAAAAATACTTCAATTATTATTTGAAAATTTTCTATTATGATATTTGAATTAGTAAGTTAATATAATTTAATTATATTCAATAATTTAAATAAATAATATTATTTTATACTAATTGTTGTAATTAAAAGTATAATTTTTAAAAAAATTAATTAAATATTAAACGCGTAAAATCACATGCAATGCATGTGAAATCAGAATATTTTATATTATATATAAAAATATAAGTTTAAACTTTTTTTTAAATTAACGAGAATACTTTTTTTTTTACAATATTACTAAATTAACATCTAAAAATAATTATAATTCAATTTAAAAATTTAAATTGTCATTTCAATAGTATGATAATTACAAGATTTATTGATATCTAAATATAAGTACAATTTAATTTAAAATTATTAATTGATATGCAAACCTCAAGTAGTAATAATGCTTTACCAACTGTATTGACATCAAAGTATTATTATAATTTATTTTAGATTTATTACTTGACATTTAAATCTAGTTATAATTTAAGGTCGGTTTATTAGACCTAAAGTAGTATGTTCGTTCAATTAAAAAAAAAAAAAAGAGATTGACGTAAAAATTGAGTTTTAATTTGAATAGAGTTTTAAGTAAAAAATTATATATTAATTATCTCTTAATTAATATTAAAATTATATATTAATTAAAATTTAAGTTTTAGTTCTATAAATAACATCTAATATTTTAGTACATTTAATCAAGTAGTATTTAAGAAAAAATATCAATAAGAAAATGTAGATTGTGAGCAATAATTAAGTTAAAAGAAATTCAAAAAGAATGAAGCACCAATGGTTCTTCGAAAAGGCACTATAGAATCATATCCGAACAACAAGGATACTAGAGAGCCGGTGAGAGATGACAAATTATTTTAATTGATTATAAGGTAATATAATATTATGCTTATTTCTATTTTCATTATTTTTAAAATATTTCATTCTCCCAATTATTTATTAAAATTAATAGAGTTTTATTATAAATTAGACCAATCATTAATTAATAACTATTTATATATGGGTTAATATTTGGTACACATGTAGTTTTAAAAATTTGTCATGTGTTTTTCTTTTTAATATTTTACTATACAACCCATTGATTTTACTTGTGGAGTCTAAAAGCTCCACTTGTACCAAATATTATTCTAATATATAATTTTTTTAAATTTATAAAATTATCTTATTTAATGAATTAAAAAATGAACATGTAAAATCATGTACAACGTACGTGACATTGAAACTAGTATATATCAAATTGATCTAATGTTCAAGCTCTAAAACCTATTATTGAATTAAGATTTAGATTTAAATCATATCAAAAGTTAAAAAAGAATAAACTAATAATAATTATAAAATACTCTAAAAAAATAAAAATGGTATTTAATTTAAAAAATAGGCTTAATATAATAAAAAGTGTCTATAAAATAATTCAACCATTGAAAATAACACTCAATTGAAACCAATAAATTGAGCCTTCAAAAAAAACCAACTTTTGTGTAAGTCTCTCATGGTTGGTACGGTGAAAGATAATAAATTCTCTTTAAATGTTTAAAAATACATTAACGTCATAAATTTTTTTAAAAATAATAATTAAAAATCATGTTTGATCTATATTATCAAAACCGAATTAGACCCAATTGTACTAGGAACTATTAAAAACCGGTTAAATCGAATTAAAAATTGATTAAAATGGGTCCAACTGATACTAATTTATGAGTTGTAATTATTTTTGGGTGTTTTTTTATTTCACTATTGACCTTTTGCATGTGAATTCCTTCCACTAGAATCAGATTTGAGCCCCGGATGATTGTGAGTTACGAAGCCATCTTTTGAGCCAAATTACTTCTTCGTTGCTCCAATAGATGGGAAGAAAATAACTTGGGTCCTCCACAGAAATAGATTTGAGAAGAAGAAACAAGTAGGAAAAAAATTTAAATGATGGACATCATGATATAAATTTGTAATTCTATAAATAAGGTTAAGAAATCAATATATCTATACTTATTTTGAGTATTTTATTGAACTTGGGTTATAAATTAATTTAATATTAATTTAATTATGAAATTATTAAAATGATTTCTTATATGAAAATTAATTTATATTTTTCTGACCATATTTGTATTTTTTTTATATGCTTAGCTTTTTCCATCATTTGCAATCATTTCTGTGGTATGGCCATTCTTGAATGAAATGGTATTGCAGCTTGTGTTGAGCATTGGGAAAGGAGTTAATGAATTCACCCTTCATTCATTCTAACTCACTTTCATGCATTAGAATATTTTTATAAAAACTCTTTTTCTTTAATTTAAATATAAGGCTTTATAATTTAAATTATAAATTCAAAAATTATAAGTTCAACGTTAATTATGTAAATAAAAAAAAGTTTTCTTGGATCATATCATAGTGTATGATACCATTTGAAATAATGGTGCTAGACATAAGCAGCATAGATAAGTTCAAACTCTTTAATTTGAGACATTCAATGCTTCAAAATTGTGGCTGAAAATAGCAGCGGATTCAGAAATACAACTTGGGAGGCAGGGACAAAGTCAAAAAAGTTTTGGGGGGACCGGAATTAAATTATATATTTTTATAATAATAAAAATACAATTTTGTCATTTTAATAGTATATATATTTAAACTTTTGGAGGATTAAATCAAATTTTTATCAATTTTGAGGGGCCAAAGTATAATTTTACCATTATTAATTTAAAATTTTGTAAATTATAAATGGTCTAAAAGGAAAATTTTCTATTTTAGGGGGGTCGAGGCCCCTATCAGCCCCTCTAAATCCACCCTTGGCTAAGAAGACATTTATTGTTCTAAAAAAGTATTCCTAAAAAAACAAGGTTAGGTCGTACTAGCATGTTTCATATTTCGAAACTTTAATCATATGTGAAATTGAAATGATTTATACTTCAAAAATTATATGGAAGAAGGAGATCTTAATAATTTTAATGATATATATTTAAATTCAGATGATGTTAAACTCAGTTAATGACCAATAGATGATGAAAATGAGCACATGTTCAATATTAAAGAGGGAATAACCCAACAAATGTGCACTAGAACAATTAGATAAAATTGCATATGATGTTTATTTTTCTTATTATTTTTATTAGTAATCATATTATTAACTACTTTTTTCTAGACTAACATAATACATATGATGATTTGATTTTAATTTTTATTATTTGTTTAGAAATTATTTTTATCATACAAATAATTTTTATAGTAACTAATATTTTTAAAAAAATATAAATTATGTAATTGTATAATTACAATTTGTACTATCAAACATAACATAGGAAATTGTGATATAATTATACATTGTCAACTAAACACATTTAAGGAATTACAATTCTTTGTAATTTCAAGTGAGTGTAATTATTGCACCAGTAATTATACTTTCATTCAATTATTTTGTGTTGTCCAAACATACTCTTAATTTTAACTGGATGTTATACGTCAGTAATTACCGACCCAAATCCTAGATAAGATCTGGGTCACCTGCCTGCAACCTGGATAGGTCTCACCAGACGATTAAGCACGAGGCAAACCGTGAGTGGACAGCAAAGAGAGTTTGCAGACTTAACTCCTAAAGTGAGCTCGCAGATCTAGCTCGCACGAACCAAGGGAGAGCTGTAGTCTCAGTTTGTGTATACCCAAGGAGCTCGTAGAAAGTACACCGCGAGCTCTGTAGGCAACTTCAGGGTAAACATGTGTCCAGCAAGCTTGAAGCCTGTACAGAATGTTAGTCCTAGGAACAAAGGGGATTGTGTGCACTGCAGGTAGCCCAGGGCAAAACACATGTCCACAGGCCTACAACCCGCTCAGAATATCAGTCCCACGAACAATGGGCTCAAGACAAAATAGTAGGGCTATGATAATATTAATATCCGAATGCTCTCATTGATACGATATGAGACAAAATGACTCAACAATTGGTACGGTGAGCATGGATAGACTTTCGATCATCAGTTTTCTTCAATTTCAAAGTAGAAATGGCTTAGCCAAATGAGAATTTCTTCAACCTTTCATCATATAGGCTAGAGCCTCAAGCTTTGGAGGTCAGCACAATGAAGCAAAATTTTTGTTGGATGGTTTGCTAGTAGACCAGAGAACTTTGACAATACAGTTCATCATAGAGTTTCTAGCCCTCTAAACCTATATGTTTCCACCAGCTAAGGGATGCCACTTCCTCCTAACCAGGAGGCACCCTCGTAGTAGTTCTTTGCTCTTTAAGAGCAATTGAGGTTCATGAGGGAGCAGATGGCTACTTAGGAGGCACGGTTTGAGCAGCAACAAGTTTTTCAGGAGGAGCTACTAAAGTAGAACAAGGAGTTGAAAAGAAAGATGGATTTTGACAACTCTAGCTTTCAAGACAACGTGAACATGCAGGACGAAGTCCCGAGCACCCAGGTAAAAGAGTGGAAAAATGAGATGGATGAATTACGAAAGGTTGTAAGGGCATTGCACCATAAATCTCAGGACATGGATTGGTTGTTCTGCTCTAATAATCTATTGGCCCTTGAGATTGTAGTAGTGAACTTACCACGTGACTTCAAGGTCCCGAAGGATATTTTTGAGGGAATAAGGGATCCGTGAGCCCATTTAATGCAATACAAGGACTACATGAATGTATTAGGGGCATCATATGCAGCAAAGTGCAAGGCTTTCTTCACAATTCTTAAAGGAAGTGCCAATGATTGGTATTTGTCCTTCCTCTAAAGCTCGATTTAGAGCTTTTCACAATTGGTGCAGATTTTTTAGGAATATTTAGGGCCCACAGAGTAATTATGAATACGCTTTTAGGGTTAATATCAATAAAGCAGAGATAGAGCGAGTCTCTCTAGGATTATGTGAAGAGATTCCATGTAGCGACCCTTAACACAAAAAAATTGAAAATTTAGTGGGTCATAATGCTTTTATAATGGGAGTACAGAATAATCACGTGTAATACTCCTTTACTGATAACAGACCGTAAAGTTTGGCTAACTTATATAAGTGAGCCTACAAGTTTGCAGAGGTGGAAGAAATCAACAGGGTGTCTAGTGGCACCTTTCAGAGGGAGGATAGATAGTCCAAGACAGAGTTATCGATTAATCAAGCATGAGAACCTGTTGTAGAAGGACAGAGTTCGTGGGGAGCAGTGTTAGCAAATTAGGTTTTAGATTTAGATAGTTTGGACATAAGGGATGGGGAGAGAAGCAAAAAACTCGAGGGCGTGTAGCATACTGAGATTTTGTAACTATTTTGTGAAAATGAGGGAAAAAAATCAGAATCTCATCAGCGTTGGGGGCAAAAGAAAAAAGCAAGTTGGTTTGGTGTTTGAAAAAGAATTCAGACGTCTTTACCTGGTCAGCAGTGGATATGCCAGGGGTGGACCTCTAGGTAATCATCCACAAATTGAATGTCCTCCTAGAAACAAAGCTAGTGAAGTAGAAAAAAAGGAAATTCACACTGTAGGTGGTGGAAGCAATATGGTATGAAGTGACTAAATTATTATCAGTGGGTTTTATCAAGGAGGTAGAATATCTGGATTGGGTTTCAAATATGGTCATGGTGAAGAAAGATAATGACAAATGGAGAATGTGTATTGATTTCACTAACCTAAACAAGGCATGCCCTAAAGATAGTTTTCCTCTACCTTCGATTGACTATTTAGTCGATGCTTCTGCTGGCCACAAGTTCATGAGCTTACTGGACACTTTCTCGGACTATGGATTAGGGTGACTAGGAAAAGATGACTTTCGTCACTGAAGAGGGGCTTTTCTGCTATCGAGTTATGCCTTTTGGCCTTAAGAATATAGGAGCAACCTATCAAAGATTAGTTAACAGAATATTCAGGAACCAGATTGGTCGTAGGATTAAAGTTTATATGGATGATATGTAGGTAAAATGCGATTCGATTTGGGAGCATGTACAAAGCTTGTCCGAGAAATTTGCAGTCACAAAGGTTTATAACATGAAGCTGAATCCTGATAAGTGTGCCTTTGGTATGCGGGCTGATAGGTTTTTAGCCTTCATGATTTCAGAGAGGGGGATAGAAGTAAACCTGGAAAAGATCCAGGTGGTCATGGAAATTTCTCCCCCGCGAATTATAAAAGACATACAACGCCTCACAAACAGAGTGGTGGCACTCAATAGATTCATTTCCAAGATGGTACATAAATGCTTCCCTTTCTTCAAAGTTTAAGAACCTCTTTCTTATGGACTGAAGAATGCCAGACAGCTTTTGAAGAATTGGAGTTGTATCTTACCTCCCTTCTGCTTTTGAAATCACCTCGGGTAGAAGAAACCTTCTATCTGTACTTGGCTACCTCGAAGGAGACAGTTGTAGTAGTGTTAATTAGATCAGAGGGTGTTCATCAATTTATGGTGTATTACATTAGTAAAGTACTCTAGAACAGCGAACTAAGGTACCTGAAAATAGAAAAGTGTATTTTTGTTTTGATAGTTGCAGTTCACAAATTGCGGTTGTACTTCCAAGTTCACTCAATCATTGTCGTGACCAACCAAACCATGAAAGAGGTGTTGTGGAAAGCAGACACTTTAGGAAGGGTAACAAAGTAGGGTATTGAGCTAGTTGAATTTGGATTAGACTTCGCTCTGCGAACAAAGATAAAAGGGCAAGTGCTAGTTGATTTCATGGTGGAGTGTTCTTTTGAGAAAGCTGTTGGCATAATAGGTAATGTAGTTTTCAATTCAAAATGTTGGATAATGAAGATCCTATGAAAATTGTATGTTATAATAACATCATCGAAAGCTAACAATTCAATCTATCATTGTAACAGCCTGTTTTTAGTCAAATTAGAACAGTGGTTTCAAAACCACAAATCTGAGATCAAAAAAATTATTTTATTATTATTTTGAGGTCTACAGTATGATAGTATGATTGTGTGAAAATTTCATTAAGAAATTTTACTGTTTGAATGCTTAATTTGATAAAAAAACTAAATCGTGTAAAACGCAAAATTAAAGTTCTAAAAGAAAAAGGTATCAAATTTCTATGAATTTTGAATATGAGTGGCCTTAAGTAGTAATTAGACCATTATAATGGTTATTGGACCTCTATGGACATTGGTTATGAATTATAAAAGTTAATAATAAAGGTTAATTTTGGTAATTGATAAATAAAGTTAAAATAAATAAAATATAACAAAGTATCATCTTTTTAATCATCATATTCAACTAAAATTAGGGCTTTAGAAAGCCATTGAAGAAGCTTGAAACATTCGGCCATCATCTCTCTTGCATGTAAGTGTGATTTTGTTCCGTTTTTAATGATTTTTATGTTCTTGAGATCATTGCAACTAGGTCTAGCTAGCCTAGGGACTAATTTGAGAGGCTGTTAAAGTGTTTGAGTGTTACTATTGTTGAATACGTATGTATTTTGATGTTTGATGATAGATTATGAATGTTTGATGATAGTAAATCAAGTTTTGTAAAGTGATTTTTTGATAAAATTATCAATTAGGGATTTATTTGAGAAATATGAAAATTGTGAGGTTAAAATGTGAAATAAATAAAAAATATGGGCTATTATGATAATAGGGGAAATTCGGCTAGCATGGGTAGGGACCTAATTGCATGAATTTGTATTTTTATGTAATAAGGACTAAATTGTAAAGAAGTTAAAATATTAGGGGCAAAAGTGTAACTTTGTCAAAATGTGTAATTTGGGTTAAATTGAATAGAATGAATGATGAATAAGTTAAATTTGATTATATATAGATCAAGAAAAGCAAAGATCAGAATTAGATCAGGGGAAAGGCAAAGTTGTCGAATAGACGATCGTTTTCATCCGAGATATATCGAGGTAAGTTTGTATAATTAGAATTAAATATTTATATATGTATTTATTTGAACTGAATGTTTGTGAATTGAGAAAATAAATTACATGATATTTGTGTGCCTAAATGGTTAAGCTCGAATAATATCGAGCCCTGTTTGAACCTTAGGAATTCATAGGATACGAGTAACATGTCACTAGGGTTACTGTTTAGTTGAGATTCCTGCATGTGTTACGGATTCACCATAGCTTGTATGAGCTTACCGATATTTCAACTCATAAGAGTTTACCATATCTCAGCTCATTAAAGCTTACTGTTACTTTAGCTAAGGAGGAACTTATTTGTTATAGTTCGAAAGAGCATATATGTACAATAATTGACCGATTACCGATTAGTACACTTCGTGTGCACCACCCGTGTATCTATCGATATTCTAAGTGGTTGAACGGGTACAAATATGCTATAGGTTATATGAATTATATGAAATTGATGATATATGATATAGTGAAGAATGAAATGGAAGATATAAGTACATGAACTTGAATAATTGTTGAGTTCATCCATATTGGTTTGATGATTATATGTGTATTACATGACTAACCAATTGATGAATTTATGTGCTTAGGCATTTGATAATTTGAGTGGATTTACTATGTTTACTTATAATTTGTGAATAAATGGTAAGTTTAATTCTATATTATACAAGTTTACTAAGCTTTATAGCTTACTCTGTTTTCTTTTCTATGTTTTATAGTAATTCAAAAGCTTTTCGATTCGGAAGTTATCGGAGATCGCATCACACTATCCAACAATCATTTTGATACTTTGACTTATGCATTTGGTTATATGACATGTATAGGAGTAATGGTCCTTTTGTTCTATAGTTTGGTAATAGATTTAGCCATTTGAATTGGCTTGTAAATGGTGAATGCTTGGTTATGTGTATAGCCATGTGACTTGGCTTATTTTGGCATGTTAGTCATGTATATATATGTGCAAAGGGCCTTTTTGTTATGGGGTTGATAATTGCATAAGTGATGCTTGATGTGAATTGGCATTTGAATACCAAATGATTGAAATTCGGAGATATAACATACATGTGATTTTAGGCAAGATAATGTGTATATGAGGTAACCATTTAGGTGTTTTGTGAATGTGAAATTAGCATGCTTTGAATAGGCAAATTATAATGTTATGAACATTGTAGTTCTTGGTATGGAATTAGCATGAAATAAGCTTGGTTGAGATTGGTTTAAATTACCTATTATTACCTTGTAATAAGCTATTTAGTTTGGTATAGGTGAATGCAAATTGGGTGAGAAAAATGGCTTGGAAAATAGCCTATTTTTGTCTACATGGGTAGAGACACGGGTGTGTGTCTCAACCATGTGTGACCCATGGCCAGGTGACATGGCCGTGTGTCCCCTGTAAGATTTAATGAATACAAGTTAGAGAGTTATACGGGCTAGTCACACGAGCATGTGGTTGGCTGTGTGACACAAGTCAGAGAGTTAAACCGGGTCAGACACGGTCTGACACACGACCATGTGATCCCATTTCAAATGTCCACATGGCCTATGACACGGGCGTGTCTTTTGGCCGTGTGAGACACACGTCCTGGCCGCACAGGCGTGTGTCCCTTGTACTTTGAAATTTTCAATGTTTTCCCAAAATTTTCGTAAGTTATTAGTTTAGTCCCGAACCACTAATGCATGTTTATAGGCTCATATTAGGGACAATGTGATTGAAATTGAATGATGTTCATTTGGGATTGAAAATTTTATGTAAAGTGTATGCTTAATTATGATATAAGTCCGATAATGCTCCGTAACCCTATTCCGATGAAGGATACGGGTTAGGGGTATTACAATTATATTTTATGATGAGCCATGATAAGTTCAGCACTTTATACTAAGATTTCTTTTTCACTTGTATGCCATTTAGTAGTTAACCCACCTCTAGAAAGTGTGCATGTAACTGATAATTCAAAAAGTTGGTTAGTTAATGTTGATGGCTCTGTAGCCAAAGCAGGATCAGGAGCAAGTGCACTCCTAATTGACCCCAATGACAGTGGATGACAATATGGATTGTCATTTGAGTTTCAAACGTCCAACAACTCTGTTGGGTATGAAATTTTGGTAACAGGATTGTAGTTAGCATGCCAACTAGGAGCAAAAGACCTAATTATACACATAGATTCACAACTAATGGCAAAACAGATGAACGATGAATACGATGTAAAGGAGGTAATGCTAAAAAAATACCATACAATCGCAGCCCAGTTGCTCACAAGGTTTGATAAAGTCCAGATCAAACAACTCCCGAAAAGTGACAATACGTGTGCTGATGCTTTGTCCAAGTTAGCATCCTCTGTTGTCATTGAACAAAGAGGGAAAATCCTACTCGAGCATAGAAAGACC
Source organism: Gossypium stocksii (assembly GCA_020496765.1). NCBI lineage: Eukaryota > Viridiplantae > Streptophyta > Magnoliopsida > Malvales > Malvaceae > Gossypium > Gossypium stocksii. Next base: position 63,913,274 of record CM035622.1, on the reverse strand, counting down.
CCGAGCTATGACATACCACAATTACTATGCATGGATCAGGAGGAAACTAGATGACTCCAATAGTTCACATTTTCGAGGGCGAACAAGATAACCAAGACAAGAAGGAGGTCACAAAGCTACAATGCAAAGTTGCAATGTATGTCATTATCACAAATTACAAGTACATGCATAACTAATGCATGAATTGAATATTTGAATGTTGCAAACTCATTTAATTGCATAATGAATTAAAACAACATATTTTGTCCTACGTTTGATAGATACACCCTTTTGGAGGGTGTACTTCACATCTATTGTTGCGATGTTTAGCACCACATAAGGCTGAATACGTAATGCGAGAAATTCACGAGGGAATTTGCGGTGATCACTTGGTAGGTTGACTGCTTGCATAGAAAATCTTTAGGCAGGGATATTATTGACCAACGATCCAAAAAGACACGCATGAATTAGTTCACACATACGATCCCTACTAGGGATATGCCCGAGTGCAAAGATAACCAACAGAACCTCTTCAAATCATGTCAAGCCCTTGGCTATTTGCAACTTGGGGAATTTATATACTTGGCCTATTTCCTATAGCAATAACACAAAAGAAATTTATACTGGTCGCGATGGACTACTTTTCTAAATGGATTGAGGCTGAAGCTTTGATAACCATCACTGAAAGTCAAGTGGAATCTTTTCTATGGAAGTCTGTTGTGTGTAGGTTTGGTGTGTTGCGTTTGATTACCACGGACAATGACACATAGTTTCAAGGGAAGTTTAAAAGATTTTGTGCTAACCTACATATCGCTCTAGCTCAAAACTCTATTTAAACACCACATACGAATGGACAATGTAACACCCCTTACCTGCATCCATCACTGGAACAGGGTATGAGGCATTACCTTTCTAAAATACAAGCAATCAATCACTCTCGAACCTTTGAAAAATACGTCCCAATTTTTATCTTTTTCAAAAAATAATCCACAAACTTTCTTATGGGCCTACAAGACCTAAATCATGGATTGGAGATGATTCGGAACCATTCCGTGCACTTGGGAACAATTCTTCAAAAACTAGCACAAACAAGGCACACGTCTGTGTGGTAGGGCAACACACTCGTGTAGTCCCTAAACACAGCTGTACTGATGGCCCGTACACCCAACACGGCCTAAGAACATTAGGGACACGCCCGTGCCCCTCGCCCGTGTGAAATTAATTTCCAACATTCAACCTATAGGGGTTTTCACATGGCTGAGCACATGCTCATGTGCTTAGCCCGTGTCCCCTCACACACCATGACATGCCTGTATCGCAGCCTGTGTGTAACAAACTTGACATTATGTATCTGACGTCAGCAACCACACGGCCGTGGCACACGCCCGTGGGCTCAGCTCATGTGTAACACCCCAAACCCGGCCCAGACACTATGGCCAATCCAGCGTGTCACATTGAAGTGTTTTTGCGAAAACCTTGTTTTCATTGAAAACCCTTCTTAAGAAAAAGTTAAGTAAAATCCTTATTTGTATTTCTTTTCAAAACGAGGTGTATTTAAAAGCTATTTCTTGTTATAAATTACTAATTACTTGGAAAATATTTACTGCGGAAGCTTAATTTAAAAAAACACAACAATAAATTTTAGATAATCTTGAAAAGTGGATGAAGCAACTAAATCCATGTTTTGTTTCTAAGTATAAAACATAATAATGAAATAAAACCCAGAGATAAGGCCTTATTACAATCTGAACTAAAATAATTTCAAAATACTAGGAATTTTAAAGAAAATCGAAATAATAATATCTCGCTAGCTGGCCACCTCTAAGTCCCACCATTCGTCGAACCGCCTACTAAGGGTCACCTGAAAATATTAAAAGAAGGAGTGAGTTTCGAAACTCAGTGTGTACAACCCTCAACAAACAATAGCATGCATTAATCAAATCATTTTGGCCTGAGCCCAATACAAGTACGGTGGCCCATGGCCTTAATAGGGTCTTAGCCCATATCGATTTCCACATAGCACATTTAATTGGGCCGAAGCCCATTTCAACATCAGATCACAGTTCATGTACGCAATGCTTATATCCCATCATCCTGTACACCTCCTTCCAACCCACACTTTTGTAGGGAGATACTCGACCCACCCGTCCTTATTACAACCAGGTATGGAACCAATGCGGTCCATTTAACGGTGCAGCATAGATGCTTATATACGGTGTGTACCGATTACAACACTACTTAACGGTGCAGCAAAACTGCTCGGTGGCTTAAAGCCTTACGGTGGATCCACAGTCATCAAGCGACCGTGTGACCCTCAATTACACTTCCTCCATTCAAAATCCCAGCCCATATGCAATATTGTAATACATGAATGCAGGAAATAACATGTAACATACATTAATCATACTCATACACATAGGGGTATTTAGGTTATTTTACTACCCAGATTTTGGTAATTCTACCTTACAAGGGTATTTTAGTAATTCTACCTACAAGGGTGTTTTAGTAGTTCTACCCTATGGGGGGTATTTTGGTAATTCTTAACAGTATGGGTTTTAATTATGAACTTTGGCCTGTCAACAAGTCCTCGTTGGTCAAAGTGAACAGACACTATGCACCAGGTAGGATTCTAGAGAAGAGGAGGTGGGTTATCAAGACCGCTTAAGTACCAAGCTCCCCCTAGATCCAATCCTAGACATACATATGCCTATTGCCACACCTTAACCGCACGACTTGCCCACGAACTTGCTTTATAGTTATTGAAGTTTTATGAGTATTTGAGAAATCATTAGGACCTAGGCCTACAAGTCCACTATAAAACCCTAGGGATCCCACTTACTTACCTATATCATTTAGCCCATCAGACCCACTCACCTACATATATGGCCCTTTAGGCCCAATCACACAAATATGACCCATTAGGCCCAATCTTATACAGATTCATGCAACTATATGCTTATTTCATCATTTAGTAACAAATTATCAATTTTGTCTATTATGGGCCCTATGGCCCATGGGGCCTATTTGGCCCATCCAGGCCCGATTGGCCAATACACGACCCAAGTCTATGAGATTTCTCATGGGGTTTCTGGTAACCTATCGGTTTCCCCCTCATGAGTGTTCGTGCACTCGCAAGACTACTGTAGCCAACTTTCGGCTTTTTGACATTTCAGGATTTTGCCGACCTGATGTGTGCGTATAGTGTATGTACACACCTGGTAATGAAGCGTACTGCAATTCCTTTAGCCACGAACCTACAACGATATCACCCTTCAATTAATCGAATACTTAGGATATATATATATATATTTACCAAAACCGAAACTTCATCAACCCGCTTACCTTGTGTAATTACCTTAAAGACCCTTCTTAAATCACTAGCCTTAACTGTATTTCAGATCTGCATCAAAATAGCGAGTGATTCGCACCTAATTTACGTCACCTAGGCACATTTGACCCATCCTTGAAACTAAAAATAGGGAATACTTACCTAAACCCAAAACGCTTAAGGAACAATTCGGCAGAGACTTGGATGATCAAGATTTGGTACTAAACCCCTACCAAACCGGTTAGAAAGAGTGAGGGAAAGGAGTAATCGGTATTAACAATAGTAACCGAAAAAGAAATAAAGTACTTACACCAACAGAGTAATCAGCCTAGGGACTTTTCAGCTTTTCAGCTTTTAAACTAATATGGTGAATAAGGTTTATTCGGCACAAATTAAAGAAGAAGAGTAGAAGAAGGATTCGGCTAAACCAAGGGTAAATCTAGGAGAATTGAGAAGAAAAAAAAGAAAATTCAGCAAGTGAGGGAAAAGAATTTAGAATAACAAAAATTGGGTAGGTGAAAGAATGAAAATTGGCATCACAAAGAAAAAAAGATGAGGGATTCGGCATTAACTAGGACCTCAAATTTGGCACACATATATATAGCCTATAGCAAAAACTTAGCTACCCCTAAAGTCCCAATTGGCTCCACCTCTTCCCCATCTCATCTCCTCGTTTTTCTCCCTCATAACTCCTTAATCCTTTTCCTAAATTTTCTCTTCTGACCACTCTCCTTAGAGTCTATCATCATACCACTTTCAACCTTCTAGAAGGCCAAAATTAAACTCCTAAAAAAAATACTAAGCTAGGATTTGAACCTAGGATCTCCTTGCTAGCCCATAACGCCACCTTTCTATACCCTAAGTGGTGTCTCTTAGCCACTCCACCACAAGGCTCTTTGATGCCATTTTTCCTTATTTTTATTTAAAAGCCTAACTACTCAATGCCCTGGTTCTTTTAATAATTAATTAAAAATTCCTTCGCCTTAAAGCTTGGACTCAAAACTTAATCAATGGACTACTAACACATACATAATGCCTGGCTACAATATTAAGCTCACATTTCTCATCAAAACCAAAAAAGAAAGGTTCGAGATTTTTGGGGCATTACATCAACGCCCGTGTCTCAGCCCGTGTGAGAGAACCTAGGTATTCCGTGTCTCAATAACCACACAGCCATGCACACGCCCGTGGGCTGGCCGTGTGCTAGGCATACGCACGTGTGCCTACCTGTATGGGCAAAAATAAGCTATTCACCAAGTCTTTTTGCCACCCTGAAACAAAACCGACACAGGTCCATATATACTAAGTCTACTATGCTAAACCAATATCCCTAGATTGGCATCCAAAACATTGATGAGTAACATCAACCTTTACATGAACTCATGCTCATTCATTAATAATAACTAGAGCCATTTTAGCCAATTCCAAAGGCCATTTATAAAATGAGCTTAATGTCATAAATGGCGAACACAATTGGCTCACTAATGTACCTTACAACAAAATGACCATTATCCTATACATTCCATTACTCAAAACACAAAATACGACTATACCAAGTATTTTGATGGATAGTGTGTACGCTGCCTCTAACGCTTTTAGATCATCGGATTAAATAGGCGGCTCTAAAAGAAAATGGAAAGGAGAGAGGTAAGTATGAAGCTTAGTAAGTTAATATGCAAACAACTAATACCAAAATCATGCATTTAACAATTAAATTTAACATCAACCATACCGAGACGTCTAAACATGGACCTATTTACTCTTCCCATAACTCATCCAACTTTTCCAACATACATTCACGTACAAAGCTCATATTATTAGTACATACATTCCCTGCACTTATTCATCATCACATCATAAATAAAATTTCATTCGAGTGATTTCATAATAATACATCCATGCTAGATAAATTCATATTTAGCCATTCATAATGGCATTACAATAAATTGGGTGGTTTCGCACTTTGCCCACCATCATCAATAATTCACAGTGGTTTCACTCATAGCCCACTTTCATAAGAAAGCTGTGGTGGTATCGCACATAGCCCATCGATATTAATCACCAATCACGTAAATTTCACTTAGCTTACAAATTTCAACTCTTATCTAGGGGCTTTGCATATAGCTCGCTTTAACTCATAATTCACGAAAGTTTACCCATGCTCTCAATTCTCATAATTTCAATCAATATCCATAACATTCAACCACATATCGTATAAGTCTTTTATGAGCCAAAAACATTAATAATGAAAGTATCGTTTACATATAAACTTACCTCGATATGTAAAATACGAAAAATATGGAATTCACTCTGAAGCTTTTCCCTTGCCTCGGTCAAGGTTGACTCCACGCTCTCCTTGATCTAAATGAATACAAATTCATCTATTTAATCACTAATTTAATTAAAACACTCTAAAAATCACAATTAAGCAAAATGATCGTTTTGCACCTAGCCTCTCGGCAAAATAACCATTTTGCCCCTAGGCTCGAGATTCGATTTTTATCAAATTTCCTCATCAACCATGCCTATACAACTCTTTTTACCCTCAATATTACCCCAATGTCTCATTATTTCACACTATTACTCCTTATTTTACTACTTCTACAACTAAGACTAAATGAGTGTTTTCATGCAACCTCTTACATAAAAGTGGTTCAATGGACAAACTACATTCATTTTTCCTTCCCAAAATTTCCAGCAAACATCATTTATTCAAAAATGGAAAAGTTCTCAACTTTCAATCATTTTGCACAATATAGCCCTCAAAATGTAGCTCACGCTACAAGGGTTCCAAATATGTAAAAATATTCAAAAAAAACCTTAGGAATCACTTACTTGTAAGGATAAAAGATGGCTGAAATTTTGAAAGCTTCAAAACCCCTATTTGCTAGTATGTTTCGGTAGGAAGAAGAAGTAAAATGATGATGAAATTTTTTTTCTTATTTTATTTCTAGCCAATTGGTCACCTAACCCCACTTAATTTGACTTTTCAGCATCATTTTGTCCTCCTATTTCTTCTATGGCCGTCCATCCATGCAATCAAGGGCCTAATTGCCTTTTAAAACTCCTAAATTTTGGTTCTCTAGCTAATTGACACAATTTATTAAAAATTTGCAACTTTTACCTTTTATGCAATTTAGTCATTTTTCGCGATTAAGCCGTCAATCGTGTAAATTAATTTACCAAAATTTTCATGCATACTTATAAAAATACTATAATGCATAATTTAATCACTAAAATAATTTTCTTAAACCTCAAAAAGTGATTTTGAAATCACTATTCCGACTAAGCCCAATTTTGAGATGTTACAATTTTCCCCCTTAGGGATTTTCGTCCCCGAAAATCTTACCGTTGAAGAGGTTCGGGTACTGATCTCTCATCATCTCCTCTGGTTCCCACGTGGCTTCCTCAACTCCATGTCGATTCCATTATACTTTCACAAGCTTTATGCTTTTATTCTTTAACTTCTTGATCTCTCGATCCAAAATCTTAACCGGTTCCTCACTGTAGGTCATATCCAGACTTATCTCAATCTCTACCGGTGAAATTACATGTGATGGGTTGGTGCAGTAACGACGTAACTTCGACACATGGAAGACGTAATGAATTTTCTCTAATATCGGTATGCTACTGGTCCAATTCTCTTGATCACCTCATAAGGTCCGATAAACTATGGAGCTAGATTGCCTTTCCTATGAAACCGAAGGACTTTCTTCCACGGGGAGACCTTTAAGAACACTTTGTCCCCAACTTGAAATTCAATTTATTTTCTTCTTAAGTCTGCGTAGGACTTTTGTCTATCCGAAGCGGCCCTCAAGCAATCCCGAATTACCTTAACCTTTTCTTCAGTTTCCTTGACCAAATTAACCTCGTGTATCTGATTCTCTTTAAGTTCTGCCCAATACAAGGGTGTCTGGCACTTGCGCCCATACAGAGCCTCATAAGGCGCCATTCTCAAGCTCAACTGATAACTATTATTGTAGGAGAATTTGACTAATGGTAAGTATTTCTCCCAACTTCCTTAGAATTCGAGGACACAACATCTCAACATGTCCTCACGAATATAAATAATTCTCTCTGACTGACCATCAGTCTGCGGATGAAAAGCTGTACTGAAATTCAACTTTGATCCTAATGCCTTTTGCAACTTTTTCCAAAACCAATATGTAAATCTCGGGTCTCTACCTGAGACTATTGATATGGGCACTCTGTGCAATCTCACTATCTCGAAAATGTATAACTCGGCTAGCTTTTCATATGAGAAGTCCGCATGCACTGGTATGAAGTGAGCCGACTTTGTGAGTCTATCCACGATTACCCATATTGCATCTCTCTTCTTTGGTGACAAAGGTAGCCCAGAAACAAAGTCCATGGTAATGCGATCTCATTTCCACTCGAAACCATTATGGGCTGAAGTAGACCCGAAGCTACTTGGTGTTTGGCTTTTACTTGTTGACAAGTTAAGCACTTAGAGACAAACTTTGAAATGTCTCTTTTCATCCCTGACCACCAATACATTCTCTTTAAGTCATTATACATTTTCACGCTACCAGGGTGAATCGAAAAGCAACTACTATGTGCCTCTTGCAAAATCCTCTGGATGAGCTCATTATCCTTAGGTACGCAGATGCGGTCTCAAAACATCAAACAACCATCGACACCTACTTTGAAGTCTGGTTCATCACTAGTCTCACACCGAGTCAATCTAGCTTGTAAATCTTTGTCATTCCTTTGAGCTTCAACGATTTCTCGTAAGAACACTGATTTAATTCTCATTTAGGCCAAAACTGATCCATCATCACTCATGGTCAACTGAGAATTCATAGCCCTCAAGGCAAACAATGATTTTTTGCTCAAAGCATCAGCGACTACATTCGCCTTCCCAGGGTGATAGTCAATTACCAGCTAATAATCCTTGAGTAGCTCTAGCCATCTTCGTTGCCGAAGGTTCAATTCCTTTTGCATCATCAAATACTTTAAACTTTTGTGATCCATGAAAACTCGACATCTCTCGCTATAAAGTTAGTGTCTCTAAATCCTCAATGTGAACACGATGGCAGCCAATTCTAGATCGTGGGTCGGGTAATTTTTCTCGTGTGGCTTTAGCTGTCTCGAGGCAGAGGCTATCACCTTGCCTTCTTGTATGAGTACACACCCTAATCCATTTAGGGAAGTATCATTATACACTACGAATTCTTTTCCTAATTCTGGTTGTACCAACACTGGAGCTTTGGTCAACAGGGCCTTTAACTTATCAAAACTCTGCTGGCATTTTTGGTCCACTCAAACTTAACATCCTTTTGAAGTAGCCTTGTCATAGGAGTAGCGATTATTGAAAACCCCTTGACGAAACGTCTATAGTAGCCCGCTAGTCCCAAGAAACTCTTAATCTCCATTACGTTCCTCGGTGGTTTCCACTCCATAATTGCTGACATCTTGTTCGGGTCAACTCTGATCCTAGCACTCGACATAATGTGCCCTAAAAATCTGACCTCTTGCAGCCGAAATTCATTCTTGCTGAATTTGGCATATAACTGCTTATCTTTCAAGGTCTATAATACTATCCTCAAGTGCTCCGCATGCTCTCTCTTATTATGAGAATAAACGAGTATGTCATCGATAAAAACCACGACAAATTTGTCCAAATAGGGTCGAAAAATGGGGTTCATCAAATCCATGAATACCACCGGATCATTTGTCAAGCCAAAGGGCATGTGATAAACTGTAAATTATACATATTTTTACCTCATGCTTAGCCTATTTTTGGATGAATTATTCCTTAATTTGTGGAATTTGATGCTCCTAAACCTTTAATTTCACATTTTATACTCAAGTGAGCATAGGGGAGTGAAAAGAACAGGAAACGGGTAGAAAACGGAAAAAATGGGACAAGGTATGAAAACAACACGGCCTGGAGTTCACCACACGGGCGTGTCACACGGGCATGCCATATTAACAGGCTTAAGCACGGTTCAACATCAATTCACACGGGCATGCCACACAGGCGTGTCCCTGTCGTGATTAAGTTCAATTTCACGAAGAAAAAAGCTACTTAGGGGGATAACAAAGACATTCCAAACTCTATATAAAGACCCTAGGAGGCAACTGCAAGGGTGAACAGTCTTCCTGCCAAGACGGACAGCTAAAGGAAGGTAATTACTCAAAGGAAAGCTGATTGATCCATCTCAGAAGCCAAGATCTATATCAAGACAGAAGGATCTCCCTTCAATCCTTTCAGGAGTTTTGTGTTTTCTTATGTTTTGTTATTTTCTTTATTTTGAGATGTTTCTTTTTATAAACATGAACTAAACCCTCAAATATCTAAGGGGGATGAAACCTAAGATGAAACTTGTTATTGTTATCTGAACTATATGATAAATATTTGACTTGTTCTTAATTGTGTTTTTAATTCTTGAATTGATATTTTTGGGATATTAATTTAAGTCGAATGTGCTTAGGAAGAGGAGCAAAAGTCCCTATTTAAGAGTAGATCCAACACAATTAAGCGGAGTTGATCGCAATCCTAGACATAGGACGACAAAAATCTACCAGATTAGAGTCAAATCTAATATGGGGATCCATAGATCGAATTAATGCAAGACTAGGGGTTTTAATTAAAAAGAGATTTCAATTAATCAAACTAGGATTAGTTGTTCTTATTCTCGACGGAGATATTAACATAATTTAGGGATCTCTACGGATCAAGTCAAATGAAGAAATCGTCTAGTTCAAGCTAAAAACTAGTTCGAACTAAAGTATTTATTCTATTAGGTAATTAGAAATATCGTAAGAGAAGAAGAAATGCCCAAAGACTCCCATGCTTTCCGTTGGTCAACAACCAATAAAAGTAAACTATAGTTTTTCACTACTCGTACAGTGAAAATGAAGTCTCTCCTTTTTTTGGGGGGAGCGGAGAATGAAAAGAATGAAAGAAAAATGAAATTGTTTTCCACGGCTATTCAAAATTCAAAAGATTTTTTTTCAAAATGTTTGTCTTGGCCTTGGCCAAAAACCGCTGGTTCTGCTACCGCTGGTTTTGCTATCGCTGGTTTAGCTACCGCTGGTTCTTCTAATGACCTGGGGGTGGGGGGGCAAATGGAACCACCCCAACCACCCATCGTCCCCAGCCCCCGCTTGAAATTCTTCGATTCTGGTTTTGTTAGCAAATGTTTATTTAATGGGGGTTGCTTCTGTATTAGGTGAAGTCTAAGAATCTGAGGTCAGCCAATCAGTGTTCTCATATTGCAGAATCGTGTTTTCACACTAAGGTAAGCGTGCCGTTGGTCTTCTTGGGAATGCCATTTTTTGTTTGTATCAATTGTGTAATGTTTAAATTGACTATTTGGCTGACTAATTGGTTAATATTAGGTGCAGGTTATCTAAGAGTACGGTTTAACTTCAAACAAAATAAGGTATGTAAACACAATCTCGACAATGATAGTCGGTAAAAGCTAGAATAAGTGAGCGTCGGCACCACACGAGCATGCGCTCGCACTTGTGGTAGGCCGTGTGACTAAACATGGGCATGTGTTGGACAAGGCCAGCCATGTGCGATTTCATGGGATGGGTCGAACTGGGACGTGTGAGCCACACGGGCATGTGAGCCCCACACTGATGAACCACACAAATGTGTGAGATTATTGGGCCAGGCTGTGTGATCCATACAGCCAAGGCTATTTTGGGCCATATGGGCCACACGGGCGTGTGGGCCCACATGAGCCCGCAATATGGGTCGTAGGCCATTTTTCACTGTTTTGATGGCTAAGGTTGTACGGGTCACCCGATACGACTGTGGACCTAGCGTGGGGTCAGTAAGCTTACCTAGACCCCTAATTGACTGAATGATTATTATACCCATATGTGATGAATATATATATATGTACATATATGATTGTATTTTAGGATGCCATTTAAACTGTACTAGATACTTGTATGATACCATGATATGACATGACACAATTGTATGATGCATTGCATGGGGATGGGTTTTATACTGATCGGAGGAAGTGTACTGAAAGGCCTCGAGCCTAAATTACTGGGAGCTTAGCTGCATATTACAGTACAGTGCCGCTTTCGATGCTTTCTGGAGTGTAGGGATGGGTGGGTTGATTATATCCCTACATAGAGTGTAGGGTTAGACGTAGATGGAGTGTAGAGGCTGGATGGGTAGGACTTGTATACTGTTTAAATTGTTACTACACTGATTATTGTTATTAAAATGGGCCAAGGCCTAAACACATTTCTGCTTCTGTACTGAGATGGGCTAAAGCCCAATCTGATATTGTCACTAATACTGAAAAAAGGCTTAGGCCCAGACTGTGTTTGCTTTCTGTATGTTTGTTTTATAAGGGATTACACACTGAGTTTTCTTAAACTCACCATTCTATTTTAACTGTACAGGTAATCCCTAGACATAGGAGGATCGGTGCGGCGGAGGACTCAGTGGTGGCCACACGACTCGTTTCGTTCTATTTTAGTTCTTAACTATAGTTTTGATTTTATTTTGGGGTAATTTACTATAATAATGGCCTCTTTGGATTTTTATTTTTAATTTGGGATTTTTATTATTTTGATTTATAACTGTTAGTAGTTGGGGCAATCGAGATTTCAAAAAGAATCGATTGTTTTAACAAAATACACACAACTACGCAAACTGTTTTAAAAGCTTCTGCGTTCAGTGACATTTTGAAAATTAATAAAGTTTTGAAAGTGGATAACTGTTGATAAAGACACGTTTTGAAATTGAACGACACGTCTTAGTATCAACATAGGTTAAATATAAAGGATTAAATGGAAAAGATGATTTTAATGACAACATGCTTTACGGAAAACACTTCAATGTGACATCGCCAAATTCGACCATAACGTCCAGGCTGGGTTAGAGTGTTACAACCTTCAAGCATATCAAAACAAAATTTCATAGCACGCATTTAACTTACCATTCTATCATTCACCATTTAAGCACCAAAATGCCAAAATGTCAAAAATTATAACATCACATTTACATGCCAACATAACAACCTATTCATCAATCAAAGTCCCAAATTTATAAGTCATATATATAATGACCATTTCATCAAACACAAAACACCTATACATGCCATTATAACCATGACTCAAAATCATCAAAATCTACCGATATAGCTGATGGATAGTGTGATGGATCTCCAACTAGTTTCCAACCTGACCGAGCTTCTGATAATCTGTAAAGTAAAAGAAAGATAACGACGTAAGCAATGAATGCTTAGTAAGATCGTATAAACCATAAGCATAATATTACATTTCAATAATGAAATTTATAGGTTAAATATAAACATATACCAATGCCTCCAGATTTATCAAACCATAATCATCAACTCATAAATGAATAAGTTCATTAATGTCGCATATTTATTGACTATTCGTAACATGATAGGATTTCATGAGACATAACATATAATCATCAACCTTTTTATAAGATTATATATCTTTCTATTTACTTACTTTCCATTCTGTCCCCAATGCTTATCATAAGCCTAAACAACATTATTAATTCCCAATTCAGTGTATTTATCCATGACATAGGTAGATTCATCTATAGCATAATCAATTTGCTTACATATAAATACATAATTTATCACATTAAACCTTTTATAACATCATAACACACCCCAATTACATACTTACCATTTCATTCCCTTTCCTTACCCGTTTCATTTGCATAGTACAAGCATAATCATAAATATCAATCATATCCATAAGCTTGGCATAAGCCTAAGCACATCAACAATACATGTTAGTTCATTTAAACATGATTCATATGAATTTAACATGGATAACCATTATACTAGAGCATGATTCAATTGGATTTATCATCTATCTCATAACATATCATGTTTCCTATGTATCACCATTTCAATGAGTTTCATGCATATATATCTTAATTCATATTGAACACTTATCATTTTATTTGAATAACACATAAGACATAAACATATCATTAACCATAGTCACAAGTTAGTGATTAAACACATCTTAGCAAAAATCACCACATGATAAAATAACTTTCATGAATATAGCATATAAGCATTCATACTTTTCATGAACATGACTATACATACTTTAATCATCAACAACTCATACCTCTCCATACTTTCATGACATTGCCAATAGGAGCACTTACCGTTTCTTCACCTTGTATGCCCATTAAACCACTTAGAATAATATCAGATATGCGGGAATCTCACACACTGTGTGCTAACATATAGTCGAAACCATTTCTTTCCTTTTTCCTTTACATAAATGCTCTCTCTCGAGCCATAAATAGGTCTCCTCACACAAGATATCGATTGGAACATAGCTACACGGTGCTGCTCACACAAGCTGTCAACTATCCGCAACACATGTCGAAACTCAACCTCCGGTAGGAAATTCAAGACCAGCACCTGAAACATGGTAACCTTAATGACATGTCATTTGTATCCTATATATTCCAAAGGTTCAAACGGGGCTTGATAGTCGTTGTACGTCGTTGAATGTTCATCATTTCTTTACTTGATAAATTGTATAATTAAAATATATATATATATATATCTATATATTCATTTTCAATAAAATCATATAATAACATTCAATTTAATCAAAATTATACATAGTACAGTTCATACGAACTTACCTGGCTACATTGCAGAAATGTCAAAGTATAGGGGTATTTTGGTAATTTTCCATTCTCCTCGATTTTTCACCCAATCTTGATCTAAATTCATAATTTCATTCAATCTATTAATTTATAAAGTAAAACAATGTATTTTATGCAATTTAGTCATTTTGACATTTTTACAAAATTGTCCCTAAAGTTTTATGTTTATTCAATTTAGCCCATAAGCGTAAAACATGCAATTTAACCATTTTTTCCAAAATTGAGCCTAGCTGAATACTTATGGAATCCAATACAGCCCATTTATGCAACAATTTCACAACAAATCCTTGTATTTTTATTATTTTAACAATTTTGTCCTTAATCGATAAATTCATCAAAAATCAGTTAACAAAATACTTTAAAATAACAACTAATATTTAAAATTCATCATTTAACATCAAAAATCACTAGGTTCATCAATGGTAACATTCAAAATCTTTAATAGTTTCAAAATCGAATGTACTGGCTATCTAGACCTAGTTGCAACAATCTCAAAAATAAAAAAAAAATCATTAAAAACGAGTGCTAAATGAACTTACATGCACAAAATGAAACATAGCCGAACCTCACTTCTCCATAGCATGGCTTTCGGTTGAAACAAATAAAACTTAAAGGTTGAAGATGGCCACTTTTGTAATATTATTACTTTATTAACCATTTTACTTTATTAATAATAAATTAACTTATAAAACATATAAAATTAAAACGTTTTAAAGCTTAAAACCGTCCCACCATCTTAAGTATGGGTAAGTTACCCAATAAGGCCATCCAACTATAATTCTTTAATTAATTAACACCTTTAAACTAATAGCGATTGACTTTTTAACTTATGATTTAGTCTTTTTTGCTTAATTAACTATCGTAACGTTAAAATTTCTTAACAAAACTTTAATACCACCTTAATAAAACTCCATAAATATTTATAGAAATATTTATGGATTAATTTATAGAAACGAGGTCTTGATACCTTATTTTCTAAAACCACTTGACCTTAAGGACTTACCACTCGAACTTAATAAATCGCATAAATAATATAAATTATTAAATAAATAACCTTTTTAAAGTCACACTTGACTCGTAAATATTAAATAATAATATTTACAAACTTACTCGTCAGATTTGGTGGCCTCGAAGCCACTATTTCTGACACCATTAAAAAAGGCTATCACACAGAAACTATAAAAGAAGTTTATTGGTTCCTCTTTGTAGCCCGATAATATTAAACCCAATTAATCTATAGAGTTGTGAGGCCATGTATTACTTTTGGGTTGTGTACCAATGGACTAGGCGACCTCCTTATTGTCATTACGCCTCCACCCGATATCGAAATGCATTCCTCACTGTCAGAAGGTCTTCTAGAATCAATGAGTGACTGATACAAAGCCTACAAAATTAGGTTAGAGCATCGCCTGTGGGGAGGGATCGCTGAAAAGAGCACATGTCTCGGCTTGGCGTAGGCCAATCAATTGGAAATCCAAACCCATCACTGAATTTATTTTGGACTCATATATGCTTTCCTCGATTTAAGTGAAGGTTGGAACACCTGTTCAAGATAATAGTCTCCACCTTTTCCCAGGGATAAAAGTAGTAAAACCCCAACGGGTTCTCCCGATTGTGGCTTTTTAATTGATACAGGTGCTGGAAAATAGCAAGGAGTAGAACCTCGTCGCACTAGCAGCAATCAATAAAGTATGCCACCACAATCCACTAAGAGAAACCTAAAAGTTGACCAGGGGCAATTTTGTAGTCATTGAGCAAGTTGCAGAAGAAAGGGTGCAACGGCAGATGGAACCTAGCCTCGAGTACATGAAGAGGGAACAGGAAGGTATCCTCAGTGATTTCACTCAACCTATGGCAACCCTCCGGGATGGAAAACTCGTAGGCGAAATGAGGAATCTTTATCCCTTGCACGGCTAAAACTCGCTGCATTTCTTCTATTTCCATAGTGCAGGTGTAGAAGTTAGCTGTCACAGGAACTTTTAGTGATCGTTCTCGTGGTGGATGGCTTGGGATTATTCAGTTACGGATTCCTCTCATTCTTGACATGTTCGACGAAGAACAGAAAAAAAAAAACAAGCAGAGAAAGATTTTTACCTTGAGAGAAATCTTCGACTGATTCTGATTTCAAAAGCGTTAAGAATGAATTTTCGAGTTTTAGAGGATCCTCTTCTTAAAGAAAAAATTTCCCTATGATATAACGATTCGAATAACCAAAAGGTCTCAACGGTCAGATATATGCGAGCACGATCCACCCATACACGTGGCGAGGTAGGTGTCAGGTTCTAACACCTTGCACCGTACCCAACAAGCTGCATTTAAACTTGACATGATGGATCTAAGCAATGCCACGTTGTAAGCCTCCTTAGACTCACTAGAGGGGGGACTAAATTGTTATATGTTAGTAATCATCAACCTAAATTCCAGATAGGATCTGGGTCACCTACCCGCAACCCGGATAGGTCTCACCAGACGATTGAGCGCAAGGCGAACCACAAGTGGACAGCAAGGGGAGTTCACAAACTTAGCTCATAGAAAAGAGACCGCAGGCTCTGCAGGCAACCCCAAGGCGAAACACGTGTCCAGTAGGCTTGAAGCCTATGCAAAATGTCAGTCCTAAGAACAGAGGGGACCGCGTGTACTGTAGGCAACCGAGGGCGAAACACATGTCCAACAAGATTGGAGCCCACTCAGAATATCAATCCTGGGAACAATGAGGTCAAGACAAAGCAGTGGGATCAAGTTGTGAGCTATGATAGTATAAATACCCGAATACTCCCATTGACACGATACTAGACAAAATGACTTAACACCAATGTTTAGGGGCTACTTTTGAATTTGATTTAAAACTTAAATTTAATATAGTTTTGAAATTGAAATAAAAACTTTTATTCTTGGATAAATTAATTTTCTTTAAATAGAGATTAAATTAATTATCACTCTTGTGATTTTTATTAAATCCGGTTGGAATGTAAAGGAGTGTCCTATGTTTTCTTTAAGTTAGAATTTGCTTAATTTTGGGGTTTGAATTAAGTTTTGTATCTGAATCTAGCAAATTTGATTTAACTGAACATGTTTGGGAAATTTGGTGATGAAAAAAAATTTAAAAATTATTATTTTAAAAAATAAATTGAATTTGGGTTTGTTTAGAAAATAAAATTATTATTTAGGTCCAATACTAGAGCCCGTTAGAGTCCAAATACAAAGCACAAAGTCAAAGTCCAAATTTTAGGTTTGTTTCAGGCCCATTCTTTAGCCCATATAAAGTCTAGTTTTAGAGTTTCTATTGTGGGGTGTTTTTAGGTTTCAAACCCTAATCGTGAGAGGATCTCTCCAAAGTCAACAATTTACAACAAATATTGAAAAAAAGTTCTAAAAACAGTTTTTTTTAAAATAAATATAAAAAATTTTATCTGTGATCAGTAGGCATGGCTTTCTGTAGCCAAAAACGGGACAACCTTTTTCTTTGGCAATGGAATTAGGTTGATAAAGAAAGAGGAAGCAAGGAAATAAAGAGAAGGGTTCAAAATTTTTTGGCCACTACATATTATGTGCTCAACGTGTAGATTTGTTTTCCGTGCGCATATATTTGATGTTAGAGATTTTTTAAAGTTCAAGAAACGTTAAGGAGGGGATCACCGGCCATATTCGATTTATACTTTGGGTTTAGTTTTGAGTATGTATTAAGATCTACATATGTCATTTGTTTAATACCGGTATATTATGGATTTTTAATGTTGTTTTTGGTATATTTGAACATATTCATTGGCTCTCATATATTGGAATATGTACCCTTATAACTGTCCTTTTGAATTTCTAATACAAGTATCGATACGTTAAGGTAAGTTATCAGAACATAACCCTTGTTTTTTTTATATATTAGGCCCTGAATGTTGCTTTTAAACTTGTATTCGCTGAATTATTGTTTGATCTTTATAAATGAGATATGATATTGTTAAATTTATGAGTCAACCATATTTAATTCATGTAAATTTAATTATTTCATTTTATTTATTGATACCAAAGTAATTAATATAACATCTTCTATCCGATCGCCTTTCGAATTAAATGTAGAGTTTCATATTCTTTAATCTAGATGATATGTTCCATTCAATTGGATAGTTTATCCTCTTTTAAGGGTTAAAAACTTGGTTAATCAAGTAAGCCTAAATCAACACCTTTCCTTCACCGACTTAACTTAAAGCATCCAACAAATTAATTTAAGACAAAAGACACAGAAAATGAGATCTTACATTAATATTATTTTATATATGCTGCATCAACAAATGCATGTTATTGTGTTTCTCTGTATAATATAAAATATAGTACAGTGCTGCATATGCTAAAGGGATCACCAAACTATACATTTTTCTTTTCATAAACCTTTATGATTTCTGACATGATTCTTATTAATAGTAAATTGATTACTAGTTTTAATAATGTAACTATTTTTTGTGGACATAGAGATTTAAATAAATCCAATATTAGAAATTATATTTTTCAATGATGAAGTTTTTAAATCACATAAATGTTGATACTACATTTTTAATTATTTCAAATATGAGTATAATGAATTAATTTGAGTTTTATTTCGATTGATATGAATATTGTTATCGATATAGGAATATGTGAGTTCGAGTGCACTGAAACGTATTATCATTTTATTTATGAGTTAGGGAAGGGTTATAAGTAGTTCTAAGTATTGTGTCAAAAAGAACAGATATGATCAAAACCTATCATGAAATTGTTAAAAAAAAAATGAGTATAATGAATAAAATATTAAATAGTTAGAATGCAGGTAAAAAATTATGTAATAAATATGTTTATTAAAAGTTGATATAAAAATTTAAATACAGTTTTGATTAAATGGTAACATTGAAAGTTTAAAATTTATTATGTGTTAGGGTTCAAATTTCTTCATAAGTAAGTTTTTATTGATTTTAAATAAAAATATCTTAATAAACCAAATTATCATTGTAATAATTTAATTTACTTTGTATATAAAAGGATATTTTAATTAATTTTGAACTGAATTGTTGTCAGTTTGATTCGTGACATCAATTCAATTAAAAGCTTAATATATAATATAGATTAAATTATGACATACGTATCATGTGAGTGAAAAAAATCATGTAACAAATATATTTATAAAAACTAGTTTCTAATGTTACATGCGTTGCATGTTGATCTCAATTATATTAATAATAATGATTAAAAAATAGGGTAAACTACAAAAATAGTCACTTTTGTTTGCCTCAAATTACATTTTAGTCAATTATGTTTGAAATGTCATGTTTTAGCCACTTATGTTATTATTTTGTTACGAAGTGGTTACTCTATCGTTAAGCTCCTTTACCTCCCTAACTGTGGTCCTACATGGCAGTCCAAATAGATTTTAAATTCCAACTTCGATGTCCTATGTGGCAATTCAAATAAAATTTATTTAATTAAAAACCTATTTTCATCCCAGTAACTGGACATCCAAGTTGGCATTTATAACCCATTTGGATTGCCAGTAGGACTGTCGTTAAGGAGGTAATGAAGTTTAACGGTAGAGTGACCACTTCGTAACAAAACAATAACGTAAGTGACTAAAATGTAACATTTCAAACATAAGTGACTAAAATATAATCTGAGGCAAGCAAAAGTGACTAGTTTTATAGTTTACCCTAAAAATAATTATTGAAGTTTGACTTTATTTTTAAAACAAACTCTTAATAAAAAATAATTTTAAGAGTGTTTGCTTCACATAGTATAAACAATATGCAAAAAAGTTTTTTAAAATCATAATATTATATTACTATAATAAAACAAAGAGAATTATATAATTAACAAGAAAGAAGAATAGAAAAATGAAAGGATGCTTCAACTTTCACTTAGGATGCAAATAAGCTTATACATGCCCTCTATTTATAAGGCCTCAATCACCATAGGTTACAAACATATAATAAAGATAATTAAGGTACCCTATAAATTTTTAGGGGTTACAAGAGTTACATGAAAATAAATTCTTAGGGGTTATGGACATCCATTTTACAGCACTCCCCCTTGGATGTCCATCAATGATAATATGCCTTGTTAATACCTTATTAGGAAAAAAATTGTGGGATAAAAACTTAATGAAAAAAGAGAGTACATAATTTATTATTACAAGTTTCCTCGTTAAAATCCTTTACCAGGAAAACCCAGTGGGACAAAACCTTAGTTAAAGGAAAAGAGTGCAACGTGCTTTTGACTCCCTCTAATGACTTCATCACATTACATCTTTGAGTTGACGCAATTCAATCTTGTGTAGTAGCCTTTCAAACGTTGAAGTTGGCAATGCCTTTAAAGTAATTATCGCTAGAACGAATTTGCTGAACTTCTATATCACCTTTTTTCTCAAAATCATGAGTAAAGAATAATTTTGGGGAAATATATTTCGTTCTATCACCTTTAATGTAACCACCCTTCAATTGGGCTATACATGCTGTATTATCTTCGTATAAGATAGTCGGCATTTTTTCCAATAAAGGCAAATTATATATCTTCTGGATATGTTGGGTTCATAACTTTAGCTAAACACAGTCTCGACTTACCTCATGCATTTCAATTATTTCTACATGATTTGAAGAGGCGGCAGCTAATGTCTGCTTTGTTGAACGCCATGATATGATAGTACCTCCACATGTAAATAAATATCATGTTTGAGATCGACCTTTATATGGATTTGATAAATATCCAGTACCAGCATAGTCGACTAATAGGGATTTTAAATCATTTGAATAAAATAACCCCATATCAATGGTCCCTTTAAGATATCTAAATACATGTTTAATTCCATTCCAATGTCTATGTGTGGGAGAAGAACTAAATCTTGCTAACAAGTTTACAGCGAAAGCTATATCAGGTATTGTGTTGTTTGCAAGATACATCAATACTCCTATGGCACTTAGATATGGTACTTCAAGACCAAAAAACTCTTCATCATTCTCGCAAGGATGGAATTGATCTTTATTCATATTTAAAGATCGTACAACCATCGAGGTACTCAATTGATGTGTTTTATCCATAAAAAATTTCTTTTAGATCTTTTCCATATAATTTAATTGATGAACATGAATTCCATCTTTTAAATGCTCGATCTATAGGCTAAGACAAAACTTTGTTTTTCCAAGATCTTTCATCTCCAATTCTTCCTTTAAACAATTTACTGCATTTTGGAGCTCTTTGGGAGTTCCAATAATATTTAAATAATTAGCATAAACAACAATGATCACAAAATCTGATCCAGACCTTTTTATAAAGACACATGGACAAATTGGGTTGTTTTTATAACCTTCTTTTAACAAATATTCACTAAGACGATTGTACCATATACGTCTAGAATATTTTAATCCATATAAACTTCTATTTTAATCTAATCGAGCAAATTTCCCAAGAAACTCTATATCCTTCTGAGATTTTAAATCTTTCAAGGATTTTCATATAAGTTTCACTATCAAGTGTACCATACAAATAGGTTGTAAAAACATCTATTAGATGCATATCAAGTTTTCCACATACCGTCAGACTAATAAGATATCTAAACGTGATTACATCCATCACATGAGAATATGTCTCTTCATATCAATGTCAGACCTTTGCGAAAATCCTTATGCAACAAGTCGTGCTTTATATATTACAACTTCATTTTTCTCATTTTGTTTTTGCACAAATACCCATTTATATCCTATCGGGTTTACACTTTTAGATGTTTGGACTACAAGTCCAAAAACCTCACATTTAGAAAATGAAATCAATTCTGCTTGAATTGCGTCTTTCCATTTTGGCCAATATTTTCTGTCTCTACATTCCTTAATAGATTTAGTCTCAGGATCCTCATTTTCTTTTGTCATTTCAATAGCTACATTATAAGCAAAATTATTGTCGACAACAAAATTTTTCAGTTCTATTTTTTTCCCAAAGTAATATAAATTATCGAGATCTCTTCGTTATCACCATTTTCAAGTACTTGAACCTCTTTTGAGGTTTTTTTTATTAGTTATATTTTTTGCCTCTTCTTTGGCACTTGCCTCCACAATATAACCATCTTAGATATTTACTCCTTTCCTTTTATGAGGATTTTTATCTTTGGAACCAACTGGTTTTCCATACTTCAGGAGTGTATTACTTTTTTTGCACTAACAGTTTGCCCTATTAGGACATCAATTCGTATTGGAGCATTTTCAGTTGGTATGTAAGATTTTTTAATTCTCTTTGGATTAGTAAATAAATCTAGCAGTTGATTGGTGATGTTTTGCAAATGTATGATCTTTTGAACTTCTTATTCACATTGACTTATACAAGGATCCAATTGAAATAATGATGATCAATTTCATGTAATTTCTTTTACTAGTTGTATTTTCTCTTCCCTAAATGTTGGAAATGTTATTTCATCAAAGTGACAATCGACAAATCGTGCAATAAATAAATCTCCAATTAATGGTTTGTTAGGGATCGACACAGTTAAGCAACGAACAAGTAAAAATAGCGAAAGAAATTGAGAAATTGAACATACAAATTTAACGTGAAAAAAAAACCCTTCAACGAGGATAAAAAACTATGGGCAAAGATAATTTTACTATAATGGCAAAAGAACGAATAGTGCAAAAGATGGAGATAAAAAAACTAAACCCAAAAACTTGAAAAAATGAATCTTCAAAACATAAACACAAAATTCTCTAAAAATGTTATGAGTTCTAATCTCTAATTGTAACACCCCAATTTTTCCAATTTTTGACTTTTTGCAAAATTGTGGGGATAAAGATATCTGAATATGTGTTTGCATGAATTTGACATAAATAATTGTCTGGTTGAGTGAATAAGTACTCTAGGTGTGTTTGGGGAGGTCCCAAGTTCAAGCCAAGACTTGGGTTGATTTTTAGGTTTTTATTTAATAAAGTCTAACTCTTGGTAATCAAGCTTTTAAGTAAAAGTTGGGCAAACTATTTCAGAATAGGCCTGGTGGTCTGGTGGTTAAGTGGCAAGGGATTATGCTTCAAGTCCTGTGTTCGATACGTGGTGTGGACATTATTTTTATGCTCATTCACTCTAAGGAGTTTAAGTTTCAGTGAAATACTGAGTA
Source organism: Gossypium stocksii (assembly GCA_020496765.1). Classification (NCBI taxonomy): domain Eukaryota; kingdom Viridiplantae; phylum Streptophyta; class Magnoliopsida; order Malvales; family Malvaceae; genus Gossypium; species Gossypium stocksii. The sequence goes on along the minus strand of CM035622.1, from coordinate 63,890,186 downwards.
GTGGGGTGAAACAAGGGTGGTTACTATCAGTTTTAGAGTTTTGGAAAATCCCTTGACATTTTTTCCTCTTTTTCCCTTTTTTTTCTCCTCTCTATTGTTGTCGTTTATCCCCTACTCCTATTACTGTCGATTTTCCCTTTTCTTTTCCTACTATAAGTGCTTCCTTTTCGTCACTTAGTTTAGTGATTTTAGCACTTGGGTCCCCTTCCGCGAAATGGTAGGTAAGGTAGTGCGTTATTGATTTGGATTGGTGAATTTTCTGCTTATTGGGGTTCGGTTTGTGAATAGGTGAAAATCAAAGGACTAGATAGCTGAGATTAGTGTTCTAAGTGTGTGAAATCTTGGTGGATTGACGGTTTGGAAGGGTATAGGATAGCGTTAACATCGAAAAGAAACCAAGTGTGTACCCTAATTGTTCTCAAAACGCGATTCGGTGAAAACTAAAAACGAGGTTGCCAACGCCACACGGGCGTATGGACTACCCGTATGGAGGCCGTGTGGTAATACACAACCGTGTGGTCGAAGAGTGAGGCCGTGCTCGCACCGCACGGGCTCGACGAACATAGGCATGTGACGCTGGCTATGCCGTGTGCGAGGTACGTGCTAGGCCAATTGGGTCGTGTAGGCCACACAGGCATGTGGGCCCACACAGGTGAAACCAGACAGATGTGTGTGGTTTTGGGCCAGGCCGTGTGATCCACACGAGCAAGGTGAAGTTGGGCCGTATGGGCCACACCGGCAGGCAACATAGGTGTATGAGCCATTAATCTGAAATGTTCTGAAAAGTTTCATAGGTTACCCTAGTCAATTGTGACCTGTTTAAAGGGTCGGTAAGCATTACTTAGACCTTGTTTTGTGACATGATATTGAGATGTATGCTAGCATGTTATATTTAGCGTGTGTAATAATACTGTTCTGATCTAATCTGAGTATGATACGTATGATCTGTTTACTGTATGAAAGCATACCATGACCTTATTTATGTTGCATTGCATTGGGTTGGGATTGATATTGGAGAGAAAGAAGACTGTAAGGCTTTTAGCCGATTGACTGGTAGTTATACTGCCTTTATTTATTATGTTCCATTTATGGTACCACATGGTGTGTAGGGTTGGATGGGTTGATTTTCTCTTCATACTTGGTGTGTAAGGTTGGGTGGGTCAATTTTTATCCCCACATGGTGTGTAGGGTGGTCAAAGATGGTGTACAAGGTTGGTGGGCATGTACTGTACTTATTGATATGCATGTGTATCAGTATGGGCTAAGGCCCAAATATATCTGATGCTACTCTAAGTGGGCTAAGGCCTACACCGTTCTGTTAAGGGCTCAGGCTCTATTTATGACTGATTGACTGATATTTGTTATATGCATGCTTTACTGTAGGGATGTACACATTGACTTTGCGAAAACTCACCCCTTTATTTATTTGTCTGTCAAGTACTCCCCAACAGTAGATGGATTGGCGCAGTGGAGGGCTCGTCAGTGACCACTGAGATGTTTGTTACGGTTTAAGACTTTAATGTTTTCTACTATTTTTATTTTATTTCATTTTATTTTATTGGGCTATTTTATGTAATTTTGGGACTTGGACAGTTTTTGGTTTTATTTTGGGATTTTAAATTGTTAATTTTATTGCTTTTGCAAACTGTGACACCTTAAGTACGGTTTTAAACTTAATCTTAGATTTTTGTATGAATGAATGTTTTCAAAGCTTCCGCGATAAAGCAAAGATAATAATTTGGACTAGTTTTGATACTCGAATCGGTTTACCAAAAACACTCTCATGTGACGCTATCAGATTCGGCCATAACGTCTAGGCCGAGTTTGGGTGTTACATTTAGTGGTATCAGAGTCAGGTTGCAAAACTCAGCTGTGGTTTTTGGGTTTTAAAGGATGGTTTGAGAAAATAATTTTGAAATGTTTTGTTACTGAGTAAGTGGTACACCGAGCCTCCGATGCTGACCCAAGTTACTGAAACTGTGATTAAATTGATTGAAAGCATGTTAGATATTGTGAATATTGTTTGATCTATTGACAAACACTGTTTGTATGTCATTAGACTACTTAGGTAGGACTCTACTGAAACACTCTAGATAGAGTAGACTAAAATTGTAGTGAGACAACTTTCTCGCGATAACCGACACTGAATACTCTAATAACTATACTACATAAAATATTTGTTAATAACATATTGGAACTATAAATTGATTTGCATAAAACTTTTAATACAGATTAATTTAATAGATTTAATGAGCATATGTGGTACTCGCGGACGGGGTACTAAAGGCCATGGTAGAGGCCGTGAGGGGCTCGAGCTAAGTCACTTGCTTCTGATACTATATCGATGCTGGATGCTAGTGAGACACCGACATCGCCTACAACTTATAGTGGGATAGGACCGTATAATCGTGCGGCTAGGGACGACGCACTATCCCAAGCCATGCTTCATATTCTAAAGAGGATCGCTGGACCTAACACTGAATCTTGAGGCCGTGGGTCGGTTATGGAACTACTCCGGTCTAATGGGGCTGACATATTTAGGGGCATTGCTGGAGTTGCTCCGAGTGTGGCTAAGTATTGAATAGAGGCTATGAAACACATCATGGATGATCTGGATTTCACTGATGAGCAGAAGCTCAAAGGGGCTGTGTTTCTACTTCGGGATGAGGCGCATCAGTAGTGGTTGACTGTCAAAGAGGACATTCAGCCTGACCGGTTGACTTGGGGTTTGTTTAAGACCACCTATCAGAGTAAGTATATGGGAGCCAGCTACACTAATACTAGGTGACGTGAGTTTCTAAACCTCACACAGAGGGATCATTCTGTGGCCGAGTATGAGGCTGAATTCTTGAGACTGAGTCGTTATGTGAGGGGCATGATGGCGATCGAGTATGAACGTTGTGTGCAATTTGAGGATGGTCTCCGTGACAGGTTGGGTGTTCTGATAGCTCCATAGAGGGAGCGAGATTTCTCAGCCTTGGTCAAGAGGGCCAAGATAGCTGAGGAGGTAAAGCGCACTGAGTGCGAAAACCATGATAGGGGGACAGCTAAGAGGGATCCAGAGCCTTCTAATATTGCTACGAAGCCTAAGAAAAAGGTCATGACTGATGGGGCCGTGAGAGTTGGGCCTACTGTGGTGGTTCCTACTAGGATGGCTATCTGCCAGTACTGTAACAAGAGTCATCCAGGCGAGTGTTGGAGAGTTACTGGAGCATGTTTGAGGTGCGGATCTGCTGAGCACCGAGTTAAGGATTGCTCACTGAGGGGTAACCAGACGCAAGCACCAGTTGTTGAGACTGCACAGCAGCCAAGAGGGGTACAGCAGCCACCTAGGGGCTGAGGGCAGGCTAGAGGTGGTAATGGTATAGGTCGAGGTAAGAGAGCACCGGGCAGATGTGCTGGGTCGGCTGAGGCGAGGCAGCCTGTACTGGTTTATACTACACGTCATTGTGAGGATGGAGATGCTCTAGATGTCATCATGGGTACGTTTCTCATTTTTAATGTACCTTATGTTGCACTGATAAATATAGGTTCTACACATTCCTATGTTGCATGTTCTGTGTCTGAGACATTAGGGATATCGTTTGAGAGTACTTCTAGCGAGGTATTAGAGTCTGGTAGAGTTAGTAAGCTATTCAGGGTTGTACCATTAGAAGTCCAAGGGACTGTGTTTTGGCTGACTTGATGGAGCTTCCGTTTTGGGAGTTTGACTTGATATTAGGCATAGACTAGTTGGTGAAGCATTGTGTGAGTCTGGATTATGTTGAAAAGAGGGTTGTTTTGAGGACTAAGAAGGATAATGAGATATCATGATTTGGGAACGACGAAATTATTTGAGTAATGTGATATCTGCATTGGTTGCAGAGAAGTTGGTAAGAAAGGGATGTGAGGTAGTCTTAGCCTACATCAGTGTTTTAGATTCTGGGGACTCTTCAGTTAAGGACTTTCGCACGATGAGAGACTTTTTAGATGTGTTTCCAGAAGTACTACTAGGATTGCCTCTGAGCCAAAAGGTAGAGTTTGGGATTAACTTGATTCCTGGTACAGCTCCGGTGTCCATCGCTCCTTATTGAATGACACTGAAGGAGCTTATTGAACTTAAGGCCCAGATACAGAAGTTGTTGGATCGTGGGTTTATTTGTCCCAGTGTGTCTCCATGGAGAGCACCAGTTCTATTCGTAAAGAAAAAAGATGGTACGATGAGGATGTGTATTGACTACCGTCAGTTAAATAAATTGACAATAAAGAATAAGTACCCACTTCTGAGGATTGATGATCTTTTTAACCAGTTCAGAGGGGCCTCAATATTTTCAAAGATTGACTTACGATCGGGTTATCATTAGTTGAGGGAGGTCGATGTGTATAAGACGACATTTAGGACTCGGTATAGACATTACGAGTTTCTTGTTATGCCATTTGGGCTGACTAATGCACTAGCGATATTTATGAATCTGATGAACCAAGTGTTCTAACCCTACTTAGACTGGTTTATAGTGGTGTTAATTGGCGACATTTTGGTTTATTTTAGGACAGAGGTTAAGCATGATGAGCATCTCAGGATTGTTTTACAGACTCTTCGGGAGAAATAATTGTTTGCGAAGTTCTCTAAGTATGAGTTCTGGCTTCAAAAGGTGACTTTCTTAGGACATGTATTTGCTGAGGGGACTTGTGTGGATTCTCATAAGATTGAGACTGTGTTGGATTAGAAACAGCCGAAGACGATATCTGAGATTCATAGTTTTCTGGGGTTGGCTGGATATTACCATCGATTTGTGGAAGGGTTCTCATTAATCGCAACTCTGTTGACTAAGTTGTTGCGAAAAGGAGTTCCTTTCGTTTAGACTTATGCACAGCAGGAGAGCTTCGAGAAGCTTAAGACAGTTTTGACTTAGGCACTAATTCTGATACAGCCTGAGCCTGGGAAAGACTTTGTCGTTTATAGTGATGCGTTACATGTGGGTTTGGGCTGTGTTCTGATGTAAGACGGTAAGGTTGTTGCTTACGCGTCTCAACAGCTCAAGACTCATGAAGTTAATTATCTGATGCATGACTTGGAGTTGGTTGCAGTGGTTTTTGCCCTTAAGATTTGGAGGCATTATCTGTACAGTAAGAAGTGTACCATCTACACTGATCACAAGAGCCTCAAGTATCTCCTTACTCAGAAGGAGTTAAATCTTAGGCAACATCGATCGGTTGAGCTGCTTAAGGATTATGATTGCAGCATTAAGTATCACCCTAGTAAGGCCAATGTGGTGGCCGATGACTGAGTCGTAGGACTGTTACTAATCTGAAAGCGTTGTTCGCTCGACTGAGTCTCTATAATGATAGGAGTTTGTTGGCTGAGCTCCAGGTAAAACCGACGTGGATTGGACAGATTAAGGATAAGCAGATGGGAGATAAGTCTCTTGAGTTACGATTTTGTCAAGTTGAGACTGGGGTTACTTTAGATTTTAGACTCAATGATGATGGGGTTTTGTGCTTCAGAGGTCACATTTGTGTGCCAAGTGACGATGACTTGAGACAGTTGATTTTGAGAGAAGCACATAGTAGCTCTTATGCTATGCATCCCGGTGGGAGTAAGATGTATAGAGATCTTCAAGAGTTATACTGGTGGCTAGGGTTGAAGCGTGAGGTGATTGATTTCGTGGCTTGTTGTCTAACTTATCAGCAGGTTAAGGCTGAGCATCGGTTGCCTTCAGGGTTGCTACAGCCAGTGCAGATACCGATGTGGAAATGGGAGCGAGTGACGATGAATTTCATTAGTGGGTTGCCTTTAACACCCACTAAAAAGGATTCTGTATGGGTCATCGTGCATCGATTGACCAAGACTACTCACTTCATTCTGGTCTGGACGGACTACTCCCTTCAAAAACTGACTATGTTATACATTTCTGAGATAGTGAGACTGTATGGGGTTCCTGTGTGGATCATATCCGATAGGGATCCTCGGTTTACATCTCAATTCTGACAGAAGCTTCATGAGGCTTTGGGTTCATGACTTAACTTCAGTACTGCTTTTTATCCTTAGACAGACGGTCAGTCGGAGAGGGTGATTCATATATTGAAAGATATGTTGAGGAGCTGTGTGATAGATTTCCGAGGAAGTTGGGAGGAGTACCTGCCGTTAGCTGAGTTCGCTTACAACCACAACTATCAGTTCAGTATTCAGATGACACCGTACGAGGCACTGTATGGTCGCAAGTGTCACACACCCTTATGCTGGACTGAGTTGGGTGAGCGACGAGTATTGAGTTCAAAGTTGGTATCAGAAACTGAGGACAAAGTCCGATTGATTCGAGAGCGTCTGAAAGCGGCTTCTGACAGGCAAAAGTCTTATACTAATCCGAAGGGAAAGGACATTGAGTATTCTGTGGGGGACACGGTTTTTTTTAAGGTCTCATCATGGAAGAAGGTTCTGAGGTTCGGTTGCAAGGGCAAGCTGAATCCTTGGTTTATTGGGCCATATCAAATTTTGAGATGAGTAGGACCAGTCGCGTATCAGTTGGAGGAATTAGATTGTATTCACGATGTATTTCATGTCTCAATGTTGAGACGTTATCGCTCTGATCCCACGCACATCGTGTCTATGGAGGATATTGAGGTTAAATCAGATCTAACGTTCGAGGAGGAGCCAGTTCAGATTTTAGATCACGATATGAAGGTCTTACAGAGGAAATCTATACCCTTGGTGAATATGCTATGGCGGAATTATAGCACTGAGGAGGCTACTTGGGAGCAAAATAATTTGATACGACAACAGTATCCTCATTTTTTCTGATCAGATAAATTTCAAGGACGAAATTTCTTTAAGGGGGTAGAGTTGTAACGCCCTAATTTTTCCTATTTTCAGCTTTTTGCAAAATTGTGATGATAAAGATATCTAAAAATATTTTTGCATGAATTTGACGTAAATAATTGTCTGGTTGAGTGAATAAGTACTCTGGGTGTGTTTGGGGAGGTCCCAAGTTCAAGCCAAGACTTGGGTTGAATTTTGGGTTTTTATTGAATAAAGCCTACTCTTGGTAATCAGGCTTTTAAGTAAAAGTTGGGCAAACTATTTCAGAATGGGCCTGTGGTCTGGTAGTTAAGTGGCAAGGGATTATGCTTCAAGTCCTGTGTTTGATACGTGGTGTGGGCATTATTTTTATGCTTATTCACTCTAAAGAGTTTGAGTTTTAGTGAAATACTGAGTAGTGGGATGAAACAAGGGTGGTTACTATCAGTTTTAGAGTTTTGGAAAATCTCTTGACATTTTTTCCTCTTTTTCCCTTTTCTTTCTCCTCTCTATTGCTGTCGTTTATCCCTCACTCCTATTGCTGTCGATTTTCCTTTTTCTTTTCCTGCTGTAATTGCTTCCTTTTCGTCGCTTAGTTTAGTGATTTTAGCACTTGGGTCCCCTTCCGCGATTTGGTAGGTAAGGTAGTGCGTTATTGATTTGAATTGGTGAATTTTCTGCTTATTGGGGTTCGGTTTGTGAATAGGTGAAAATCAAAGGACTAGAGAGCTGAGATTGGTGTTCTAAGTGTACGAAATCTTGGTGGATTGACGGTTTGGAAGGGTTTGGGATAGCGTTAACATCGAAAAGAAACCAAGTGTATACCCCAATTGTTCTAAAAACGCGATTCAGTGAAAACTAAAAACGAGGCTGTCAACGCCACACGGGCGTATGGACTGCCCGTGTGGAGGTCATGTGATGATACACTACTGTGTGGTCGACAAGTGAGGCCATGCTCGCACCGTACAAGCGCAACAGACACGGGCATGTGATGCTGGCTATGCCGTGTGCGAGGCACGGGCTAGGCCAATTGGGCTGTGTGGGCTACACGGCCGGTGGGGTTTTGGGCCAGGCCGTGTGATCCACATGGGCAAGACCAAGTTGGGCTGTGTGGGCCACACAGGCGTGTGGGCCCACACGGGCAGGCAACATGAGCGTGTGAGCCATTAATCTGAAATGTTTTGAAAGGTTTTATGAGTCGCCCTAGTCGATTGTAACCTGTTTAAAGGGTCGGTATACATTACTTAGACCTTGTTCTGTGACATGATATTGAAATGTATGCTAGCATGTTATATTTAGCATGTGTAATAATATTGTTCTGATCTGATCTGAGTATAATACGTATGATCTGCTTACTATATAAAAGCATGCCATGACATTATTTATGTTGCATTGCATTGGGTTGGGATTGATATTGGAGAGAAGGAAGACTGTAAGGCTTTTAGTCAGTTGGCTGGCAGCTGTACTGCTTTTATTTATTATGTGCCGCTTACGGTACCACACGGTGTGTAGGGTTGGATGGGTTGATTTTATCCCTATACTTGGTGTGTAGGGCTAGGTGGGTCAATTTTTATCCCCACATGGTTTGTAGGGTGGTCGGTGATGGTGTGCAGGGTTGGTGGGCATATACTGTACTGATTGATATGCATGTGTATCTGTATGGGCTAAGGCACGAATGTATCTAATACTGCTCTGAGTGGGCTAAGGCCTACACCGTTCTGTTAAGGGCTCAAGCTAGATTTATGTCTGATTGACTGATATATGTTATATGCATGCTTTACTGTGGGGATGTACACATTGAGTTTGCGAAAACTCACCCCCTTTATTTATTTGTACGTCAGGTACTCCCCAACAGTATATGGATTGGTGCAGCGGAGGGCTCATTGGTGACCATTGAGACGTTTGCTACAGTTTAAGACTTTAATTTTTTTTTACTATTTTTACTTTATTTCATTTTATTTTATTAGGCTATTTTATGTAATTTTGAGACTTGGACGGTTTTTGGTTTTATTTTTGGATTTTGAATTGTTAATTTTATTGCTTTTGCAAACTGCGACACCTTAAATGAGGTTTTAAACTTAATCTCAGATTTTCGTATGACTGAATGTTTTCAAAGCTTCCGCGATAAAGAGAAGATAATAATTTGGACTAGTTTTGATACTTGAATCGGTTTAACAAAAACACTCTCATGTGATGCCACCAGATTCAGCCATAACATCTAGGTTACATTAATGGTAATAAAATAATCTAGACTAATCAGAGTTTGATTGAAACAAATATACAAAGTTTAACTGGAAGATTATTTCTCAAAGTTGACTGAAATAGAAGTCATACTTAACAAATCTCCAACTTGACTCATATTTCCACAATGTCATCTTTGCCAAAGTCCGCCATAGGCCTATCTTGAGCTATGTAGGGAATTAATTGAGTCAAATCCGTGCTTAGAAATTGGAAGACTTCTAGCCTTCAACTTGTACACTGTCAAATCAAAACTAAGCCGGGTCTGATTTTCACGAACACAATGCCCTAACTTTTTAAAATCTGTATCTTAAAGAGAACCTCTCTTCAATGAAACAGTCATACCTTTTTCCCTCCTATGACCAAGTTGCCTCTGCTCCAAACGAGTTGACTTTGACTCCATAACAGACGAGGGACGTCCATTTTCACCAGTCACTGTAGAACCTTCCAAAATACAAAGACTGCCAGTTCTTTTACCTTTTAACAAGACAAAAGCTCCATAGGATACTTTAATGTCACTCGACTTGATGTTAATTTTGTATCCTTTCAAGTCTAAAATACTCAAGGAGATGAGATTATTTCACAAATCAGGTACATACTTGACATCTTAAGAGTGTTCAAATCGTCCCATCGTGTATCCTAATTTTAACAGTACCAATACCAGTTTCCTTATTGGATGAATCGTTTCTCATACGCACAACTCCACATTTAACTGAACTGTATGTGGAGAACCATTCTCTATTAGGACACATGAGGAAAGAACATCTCAAATCTAGGATCCACTCAGACATAAGCTTGGAGTTATTTCTCATTGACACTAACAAGAAATCATCACCGCTTTCATCAGCCAAATTAGCACTAGTTACATCTTCCTTGTTACTTTCATCAGCTCTTTTATTTCGCAGTTTATAACAATCTGCTTTAACGTGACTTAACTTTTTACAATAACGACACATTTTGTCTAGCTTCTTTGATGTTACCAAAATGGAAGCTTGCCTATCTGCCTTGCTATCCGAACCAAACTCATTGTCGAGTTTGTCTCTATTCAACAAATAAACCTTCACATCTTCGAGCGAGAGTTTGTTTCTGCTATAAATCAAGGTCTCCTTGAAAGACTTGTATGAAGGGGGTAAAGAGCATAATAATAGCATAGCCTGATCTTCATCACCAATCTAAGCCTCAACGTTCTTTAAATCATTTAAAAGAGTAATGAATTAACTGATGTGATCTCTAAGAAACTCACATTTGTTCATGTGAAACATAAATAGACGTTGTTTCAACACTAAATGGTTAGTTAGAGACTTAGTCACATAAATAGTTTCTAACTTTTTCCATAAAGCGGATGAGGTTTTCTCCATCAATACCTCCTACAATATCGTATTCACAAGGCATAACTAGATTGTAGACAATATTTTTTCATCAAACTCTTCTCATTTTGTTTGATTTAGATTCTCAGACTTGTTCCTGATAACAACATTTTTCAGGCCGGTTTGAACTAGAATTGCCATCATCCAAACTTAAAATAGATTGAAATTTGTGACACTATCAAACTTCTCAATTTCAAACCTTGCTGCTACCATCTCTGAACGGGTTGATCTACGAAAATTGAACTAGCTCTGATAATCACTTATTGGGGATCGACCCAATTAAGTAATGAACAAGTAAAAATAGCGGAAGAAATTGAGAAATTGAACACTCAAATTTAACATGGAAAAACCCCTCCAAAGAGGATAAAAAACCACGAGCAATGATAATTTTACTATAATAGCAAAAGAATGAAGAATACAAAAAATGAAAATAAAAAAAAAACTAAACCCTAAAAACCCAAAAATAAAGAACCCTTAAAATGTAAACACAAAATTCTCTAAAAGTATTATGAGTTCTAATATCTAATGGGTTTATTTTCTAAAGTTGTAAAAGAACCTATTTATAGGCTAAATTCATAGGTCAAATAATAATAAAATAATCTAGACTAATCAGAGTTTGATTGAAACAAATAAGCAGAGTTTAATTGGAAGATTATTTCTCAAATTTAACTGAAATAAGAGTCATACTTAACATGGTTTAATATAATTAATTATAGAAGGAGATCCATAACCAACATATATTCCCAACCTCCTTTGAGGACCCATCTTTGTGTGTTGTGGTGGAGCAATTGAAACATATATCGTACATCCAAAAATTCCAAAATGGGAAATATTTGGCTTATGACCAAAAGCCAATTGTAATGAGGAGTATTTATTATAACCTTTTGGCTTGATGCTCACAAATACTGATACATGCAAAATAGCATATCCCCAAGCTGTAACAAGAAGTTTTGTTCTCATAAGCAATGGTCTAGCTATTAATTGGAGGCGTTTGATAAACGATTCAACTAAACCATTTTGTGTGTGAACATGAGTTATAGGATGTTCAACTTTTATCCCAATTGACATACAATAATCATTGAAAGCTTGGATGTAAACTCACCAGTATTATCAAGACAAATAGTTTTTATTCCATAATTTGGAAATTTTGCTCTTAATCGAATTATTTGAGCAAGTAATCTTACAAATGCCAAGTTGCAATTCGATAATACACATATATGTGATCATCTACTAGATGCATCTATCAATACCATAAAATATCTAAATGGTCCACATGGTGGATGAATGGGCCAACATATATCACCTTGAATACATTCCAGAAATGCGAGATATTCAACCCCAACTTTAGCTAGTGATGGTGTAATAATCAATTTACCTTGAAAACAAGCAACACAAGAGAAATCTTTGAATTTAAAAATCTTTTGGTTCTTTAATGGGTGCCCAATTAAATTCTCGATTATTCTTCATATCATAATAAATCTGGGATGGCTTAACCAGTCATGCCAAATAGTAAAAGTATGTGGTTCTACAAAATTCTGGTTTGTAGTAACATGTGTCTCAATTGCACTAATATGTACACGTAAACTTGATGAAAAAGTAGGTAGTCTTTCCAAAACATATTTCTTTCCACATTCAACGTTCGTAATATATAGATATTTAATTTTTTATCATTCATAATCTCAATATGATATCCATTAAGACAAACATCTTTAAAACTCAATAAATTTCTTTGAGACTTAGTGGATAATAAAGTATCATCAATGACAAATTTTGTACCTTTAGGTAATAATATAATAACTCTTTCGAAGCCTTCAATAAGTTTTAAACTACCCAATATTGTATTAACATGGGCACCACTTATTGTCAAATGAGAAAAATATTTTTTTATCTGAGTATCATATGTGTTGTAGCACTATTTGCAGGACACATGTCTCCAATGATTTTGGGTCCAACGAAATTTTGTTAAATATTCATATTCTTCATAAAAATAAACAAAATATGGCATTTGAAACATTGCAAATATTTATTTAATATATAACTTATTCTTTATGCAAGAAAATAAAACATACTGAAAACAACATAAAAATGTCAAAATAACACCAACTTTTCTAATGATTCTCAAAGAAATATGTCACATTTAGGTAAGTTATATCATTAAGACCGTGAAATTCATGACCCTTGTAGGCATGGTCTATTTTAGTATCATAGTGAATATCTTCATCTTTTGCCTCCATTTCATCATTTTGATATATAAAATTTGTCTCAATATTCTTTCCATTTCCTTTAATTGATGCTTGATAAAATTTCACTAAATGTTCAAGTGTATGATAGGTATATGACCAGTGCCCTTTCATACCACATCGGTAGCATAAATTCTCAACAATCTTTGAAGGATTATTTTGACCACCTCTTTCTTGTCCTTCGTTGCTATTCTTTTTTTGTTGGTTAGAAGTACCACTATTATGAGCACCATGATAACGGTTACTAGTATGTCTTCGACCACATCCCCGTTATGTCTAGGACCATAACCACGACCACGACAATGATCTCTATATTTTTCATTTCCATAATTATTGTGTATTGCAACATTCACTTCAGGGAATGATGCAGAACTAGTAGGATGAATTCCATGGTTTTTCATCAACAATTCATTATTTTGTTCAACCACCAAAAGGCATGAAATCAATTCAGAATACTTTTTAAAACCTTTTTCATGGTATTGCTGTTGTATGAGCACATTAGTAGCATGAAATGTTGAAAAGGTTTTCTCTAATGAGTCCTAATCAGTTGTGTTTTCTCCACATAATTTTAATTGAGAATTAATTTTGAAAAGTTCTGAATTGTATTTAGTTACAGTCTTAAATCTTGCAATCATAAATGCATCCAATCATAACGAGGTTTAGGGAGGATCACCATTTTCTGATGGTCAAATCGTTCTTTCCAATTATTCCACAACTCAAAAGGGTCTTTCACAGTAAGATATTCCACTTTTAATCCTTCATGTAAATTATGACGGATGAAAATTATTGCTTTTGCCTTATCTTGGTTAGATGCTTCTTCATTTGCTAATGTAATATTCTCTAAACCTTTAGTATCTAGGTGAATTTTAGCATCTAACACCCATCTTGCCTAAGATGTCTAGGGCCGGAAATTCGAATTTGACAAGATTTGACATTATGATCACTAAAAAAAACTAAAAAAACATTTGTAAAATAATAAACATTCTAATTAGTAAAACAATTCAATTATTTTTCAAATGTTTTAAGTTATATATAATCGCAATTACACAAACTTTACAGGATTAAGAATATATACATCATATTTTTATGAAAGAAACAACATGCATAGATTACTATTTTAATTTCATCTAATACATAAATGCAACATTAAAAAATCAATATGCACATGCAAGAACATATATAATGCAACATAGTGAATATTAAAAGAAATATATTACACCTTAAATAAATTAATAATTTAAATGAATAAACAACTAAAATGTCTTTAAAATAATATTTGATAAACATAATTTTACTAATGCATATTCTATAGAAACATAATTATAATAATGTATTTAAGATTGAAAATAGGAAATAGTATAAAACAACTTGTGATATATAATTTAAGATTACTTTGAATCAAAAGAGAAAATAAAATTTGATTCTCACAAAAAATTTTAAGTAAATTCGTGCTGATAACGTATAATGAAACAAAGAAAATTATAGAATTAATAAGAAAAATGAATAGAAAAATGAAAGGATGCTTCAACTTTTACTTGGAATGCAAATAAGCTTATGCATGCCTTTTATTTATAGGGCCTCAATCACCATATGTTACAAACATATAATAAAGATAATTAAAGTACCCTATAAATTTTTAAGTGTTACAAGAGTTATAAGAAAATGAATTGTTGGGGGTTATAGACATCTATTTTACAACAATTACCTTATTACCAATTAAAATAATAATTCATTTCTCCCCGGTGCCGTTGTTGTTCGAACAGAATCCAATATTCCCTTTTCGAAGAACAATTGCTTTAATACCCCTTTTTTAATAAACAATTCTAACATATTAACACAAACACTCTCCATTTTTTTATTGGTATTTTTTCTTAGATGTTATTTTATCAAATATGGGGGTGTTTAAACTTCGGTTAAAATCGAATTAACCGACTGAATTGATTTAATTCGATTTATCAGTCGGAGCTCGATTAATGATTTTTTAGAATTTCGGTTATCGACTAATTCGTTTGAAATCAGGTAATAATCAAACTTAATAATTATTATATGTTAATTATGTGCAAATTTCAAGAAATATAGTGTTTTTAATTATGTAGTGTTTTAAGACATAAAATTTTGGTTAATTCGGTTAACTTTCAAGACAAAAACATATATTTCAGTTAATTTCAATATATTTTTTATATATTTTATACTTGTTTTAACCAAAAGATGAAAATATATAAATTTAGGTTAATTCAGTTAATCGACCAAATTAACTGAAGTATTTTGGTTCGATTAACAGTTAAAGGATTATATAGTTTGGTTCAGTTAATAACCGGATCGACCATTTGAACACCCTTAATCAAATATGTCCAACTATTAATGCTATTTATAAAGCTAAACTTAAATTTTAATTGGTATATAAATTTAATATTAATTAAATGGTAATTAATATGCTTAGAATTTTATTCATGTAATGACTCTATTTTACATCAATAAAATTAGCCTAACTTTTTTAACTAATAATTGTGATTTAAAATTTAATTATAATTATTACAATTTTTCTTATATTTTATACTTGGTGTTATTTTAAATTAAGCACAAATTTTTTTATGTCATAATGTTTTGACTGATAATTGTAATTTTAATTATCGTAACTTCTATTTTACTTCAACTCTTTTATTAATAATAATTCTAAATTAAATATTATAGTAACATAATTGAAAATAAAGGGTATTTTCGTTGATTTAAAAGTTTTTCAAACTCACGCTTTTACATGTATTATAGATTATAGATGATTTAAAAATTAAATGAAGTTTTAGTTGAAATGGTAAATATATTGAAAACTATAGTGTATTAAGTTTGAATCAAATCAACTGTATTTTTTTGGATTTCACATATTTAAAATGATAAAAAAAATCCTCATGATAATGTTTATTATTGGCATGATAATAAATTTAGCTCTCAGCATTTACATCTTTTGTCAATTTGGTTTTTATTTTTTTAGCTAAATTTGACTATTAACTTTTTCAGAAAAATTTAAATTGATTTTTTAATAGAAATGTTAATTGAAATATTAATTTCTTAATGATGCTGGCGCGACAACCCACGTGACAATCCAAGTATACTTCATGCTAATATGACAATATTTGTTTTATAAACTTAAGGAAATATTCAAAAAATAATATGAAGTACACATGGATTGCCATACAGTTTGTCATGTTTAAAAATTTATTTTAATCAATATTTTTATTAAATAAACAATTAGACTATTTTTAAAAGGTTGATGGTTGAATTCGAATTTTTTTAAAAGTTGAGAGTTAAATTTAACTCAAAAAAATTTAAGTATTTAATTGACAAAATATAAACATTAAAAATTAAATTTATTATTATGGGCAAATTATTTTATTTTATTCGAAATTCAATTGAGAATTAGAGTAATAAATATTAAGATATATATTAAGAGAGAGAAAAAAAGAAATGAAGTGGCCTCGTGACTTTGAGCACAGACCTCAGTTTGGATCAAGGTCATGTGCGGGGACTGCAGATACCACCTCCTGCTATTTTTTTTATTTATAAAATTTTAATAAAAAGAAATT
This sequence comes from Gossypium stocksii, assembly GCA_020496765.1. Taxonomy (NCBI): domain Eukaryota; kingdom Viridiplantae; phylum Streptophyta; class Magnoliopsida; order Malvales; family Malvaceae; genus Gossypium; species Gossypium stocksii. The sequence goes on along the minus strand of CM035622.1, from coordinate 63,873,988 downwards.
AAGAGTGGAGATTATTGAAGATGAAGTCATATAAACTCATTGATCTTAATTCCTTGCACTCACCGCAAATTGCATGCATGGAATATAATTAAAACCAAAAGCCCCGGAAGTGGGTCGGTGTAACTCTACCTTGTTTCTTACACTTGACCAGTCAACAATTCAATCTTCATTCCACTGTCTTTCATTTTTCTTTTCACTTTACATTAAATAATTACAAATGAAACACAAATCCAAAATCTTAAAATTCTATCTACTCCTTATGATGTATTATTACTAAAATTCGTTAATATACATTTTTATTAAATAATTATTGACTTTTTTATCTTTTCATATTTTTATATACTTTTTAATCGAGACTGAATTTATGCTTGATGTATTTATAAATAATTTTTTTTGCCACTACATCAATAATAGATCTTGAGTAAAATTTTTTTTTTAAAAAAATTATCTTTTAACATAAAATATTTTCCCTCATCAAAATTGTGTGCATACCGATTAAGCTGATGTTACAAGTCAATTCAATACTAATTCATAATTGATGACAACATCATGATAAACAATTTAATATGGTTAATCTGATGTATTTTTATGTTTAAATTTTGTTTTACTCACAATTTAATCCTTTTATATTTTAATATCATACATATTATATTTAATGTATTATTATAATTAATTAATTAATTTAAAATTATTCATTTTATTATTTATTATATATATTTAAAAATTCGTAATTTTAGATAAAATTTCTAACATATATGAAAAACAAATCCAAGAGGGTTTAACTTCCGTCTTGGGACCCATGATCTTATATAATCTTGTTAGCAAGTATTAAATGGAAATGGATACCCTATTTCATCCATCCATTGCACCTGCCTTCAAAACACTATAAAATAACATAAAATATTATTTTTTTTAAATTACATAATCGTATTTAATTATTACCGTGTGACTAGCTTAATTATACACTTTTTTGAATTATATGATTTTTTAGATTTTTTATTATATATATTTTTTTATTTTTCAAGACGTGACAAACGAAAAATATATTGTAGTGAAAGTTTGAACAAAGAATACGACCACACTTATTTCTTTGATGGTAGGTCGCCACTCATGGATTTTTTCTTTTTAAATTTTATGATTAAATCATTAAATTATTAGTAAATTTATATTTTAGTTATTAAATTTTAAAAAATTATAAAGTGATTACTGAACTATATGAAAATTTTCATTTAAGTCATTGAACCGTTCGAAAGTTTTTATTTAAATTATTCGGTATTCAACTTTTTTAATAAAGTCCAGCTAGTGAGCTCTAAGCAACGTTTCAACAAGTGATACGGTGATTAATACCCATAAACAAGTAAAAAAAAAATCTTAGATCTAAGTTGATTTGACGGCCAGTATCGAAGATTATAGAAGAAAGTTATTTAGATTTTGGTTCACAGATTCGTAACGTTCAAAACCGTTTTATGAAAAGAAAACTTAATTATAGAGGAGAAGGGGAAGAAAAACTTTCGATTAGTGTAGATGGTGCGAACAGAGAATGCCATACATCAATGATTTTAATAGCCCGATGACTTAAATGAAAACTTTTGAATAGTTTAGTAACTATTTTGTAATTTTTTGAAGTCGAATTACGAAAACACAAACTTATTAATAATTTAGTGACATTGTGCGTAATTACCCTAAATCTTATGGTCTGTGTGTGAGTCATTTTAATTGTAAAGATACTTTCTTTCGCCCACAATAATTTTCTTGTTAATAAGCTTTGTTTTTTTTTTTTTTAAGTGTAACAAGTACAAATACATGTTTGATTAATCACAAGTATTAAACTATTACAAATGGACAATCTAAGTAATCACAATGCAAAATCCAACCATTACATCACAAACAGATTAAGAAGTGATAAAATCCAAGCTAAAATCAATTTACTAACTAGACTAAAACCCACCTATGGCAACCGCATATGATGAGACTCGTAGACTTACACATTAAAATACATATTGACAATTCAAGTATCATATTGAACATTTTCAAAGTATGAATACCACATTAGATATTTTATAAAAGTATAAGTACCAAATATTACATATTATCCCAAAATAAAATAAGAAAATATGCAAAATTTATGCCATTACTCATTAGATTGGTAAAAATGAATAAGAATATAATAGCATGAAAAAAATTGAAATTATTTTTGTAATTAGAATTGAATGAATGATAATAGAGAAGAAAATAACTAAATGCTAAAATTATCAAGAAATTTTACAAATTTTCCCTCTAGAGTTTAAATTTGGAAATAAAGTTTAACCATCTAAAATTTCTCTTTCAGATTTTAAGAACTTGAATTCCTGGTTTTCCAAACAATAGAAATTAAGTTTAGAATCTGAAAGTCTCCCAGCAAATAAAATTCCTGCTTCAAGTCCCTTATCTCAAAATTAAGTTAATTTAACAGTGATTTCTTATTTTATGATTCCAACCAAATCTGATTGATGAGAGCATAATTAAAAGAAAAATTATTTTACAACATTTAATATATATTAAAATGCATTAATTAAAATAATCGGAAAGCTTCATTAAATATTTTTTTTGAAAATATAATACTAATCTCTGAAATTACCATTCTTAAATAAAATATAATATTAACGTAATTTAATATTTTATAGCAATCTTTATTATTAACAAATATTTGCATTAAATATTTAATAATAATATTTTAATTGATAATTTTTGAAATTACATTTTAATTGACAACAAAAATATTTCACATTTATTTTGCGTGTAATATATAAATATGCGCGTGTGCGCACTCACTTACATACAATCAACATTTTGTATAACAGTATCATTTGTTTATAAAAATCTTAGATGTTATAAAGAAGTGGTTGTTATACATCTATAACAACACCTAAGACACCTATAACAACATTAATTAAAAAAATTATAATATATTAATAATATTGATAAGCGAGATTTAGATATTATCTTTAATAAAATTTACAAATGTAATTCTATTTATTAAATATTTTTTAATAAAATATAAATTTTATATATTTTAAATATAATTAAAAATATTTTAACTAAAATTTATTATTTTTATTTTACTTAGGAGTAAAAGTAATTTTACTAAAAGGGTGCACTTTATATAGATAAAAACATGTTATAGAGGGTAGAAATAAAATATAAAACATAATAAAATGGTAGTTGTTATTTAGGGTTGATTGTATATATATGTTTTTGTGAATATAACCATGCATATAAAAAACTTATATATATTATTTATTTAATAGTATATATTTTCTGAAAAATACTAAAATTTGTAAATGATGCATTCGATGTATTTATCAAAATTTTGTAAAGGTAATTAAGAATGGAAGTGTTAAATTCCAATTAATTAGTGTTGTGAGGTAAATTTAATTGTAGTAAAAAGAAGACATGAAATTGCGTGTGGAGTCAGAGTTACTGACAGAACACTGATTATAAGTTGAAGAGTTGAAGCAAATTGGGAAATAGACCCAAAGAAAGACAGTAAGGCGAATCCAAAGAGATTTAGATTCTTTTTTCTTTTCTTTGGGTTTTCTCTCTACAAAACCCTATTTAAATACAAGGCTGTAGCAATCTCCTTTCTCCCATGCAAATTGTCTCCCTCTCCACTACCCTTCACCCTTCTTGATTTTTTGAGTTTCGCTCTCTGTCTCTTGTTCCATAACTTGTCTCCTTCCCCACCATTTGTTTCTGTTCCTTAACTTCTTCTCTTCTTATTATTCTTCTGCATTTGCAGTTGCACCCCCACTTTCATTTCATCACCCTTTCTAATATACTAATTAAGAAAACATGTCTAGCAGAAGGACAAGATCAAGGCAATCAAGTGGTTCAAGAATAACTGATGATCAGATCTATGATCTTGTTTCCAAATTGCAGCAACTTCTCCCTGAGGTTCGAAACAGGCACTCTGATAAGGTATATATGTTTTGCCCTATTTTCTTTTTTCTAAAATTCGGAGCTTCATTCACTTCCTTTGAAGAAGGTAATATTGAATTCAAATTTATAACCCTTTTTCTTGTACTCAAGCCTTAGATTAGGACTTCTTTTGTATAAGAAAATTATTAAAATCGACATCTAATAAGTTTCACGTTGGAATATGTAAAATTTATTAAGATGAGTAGAAGAGAAAAAATGGTTATTTTGGATTTGATTTATAGGTGCATGAGGATGTGTGAATTTGAGAAGTTGATTCATTTACTTATTTAAGAGCTAAAAAAAAATTAAAGAAATTTTAGGTATTATATAAAAAATATTATCTGATATATAATGATTGTTGATAGGTATCAGCTGCGAAAGTGTTACAAGAGACTTGCAACTACATAAGAAGCTTACATAGAGAAGTGGATGATCTTAGTGAGAGATTATCGGAGTTACTAGCAACAACCGACAGTGCCCAAGCTGCCGTCATCCGTAGTTTGCTTATGCAATAGATGAGTTAAATTAGGGTTAATAGGGTGTTTTAAGTAATTTAATTTTTGTCTCATCCCTTCGCATTTCTGTCTAAGTTATCCTTTGTTTATTTTTAGAGTTGTTAAGTAGGTAGCTAAGAACCTAGTTGAAGTTCAATGACTACATAATCAAGGAATTAAATAATATATATTTGTAATAATAGATCACTGATCTTGATCCACTCATCAAGCCTCTCTCAACGTGCAAACGTGATGAAGTCTCCCACTTCAAGGTATTATTAAACTCATTTTTACGACATACCCAAAGCATAATATATTTCTTAATACATAGTTAACCATTGTAAAACATTTTGACCTGGAACTCTAATACTTATGAATTCCCTGATGAAAGTTAAAGATTATGTACACCTATAAATAATTAATTAATGCCAAGATTGGTTTGGAGTTAAGCTCATACATGAGATTCAAACCATATCATTCCCTCTCACAATATTGTAAAATGTTTTCCATTTCACACGGCGGATTTAAGTGCTTAACCTCCTTCCACTCTCAATAACCTTACTAAAAAGAAGATAAAAAGCTTTTGGATCATCAAAAAATTATAATTTAATCCTCCTTCAAAATTAAATTATTGAAAAACTTGTTATCTCATAGTAGAAATTAATAACGAATATCACAATATCAAAGAGTTTAATATTTAATGCAACCTCAATGTAATAATAAAATGAAACATTATTTTTAGTGTAAAACAAAAAATATTAAAGGACTTGAAATTTATTAAATATTAATTATAATTATTTTGTTTTTCATGAATTTGGGGTTTTGGATTTTAAATTTTAGGGTTAAGACTTTAGGTTCCAAATTACGGATTTGATTATTTAGATTTCGAGTTTCAAATTTTATTTTTTGTATTTATTTATGTTTAACGATTATAAGTAATATTTTTTTAAACCCTCAACATTTGTTGTTTTACATAAGTGACGATATGCCATCTTACTATTAACTAACGATGCATGATATTTATACACTAACGATACATTAAATATTCTCTTGATAACGATTTTTTTACAAAAAAATTATCGAAAATTTCGTTATAAGAGTGTTAAATTATTCTATATGGTTTCAACTTTTTGTAGGAGATATGGGCAAACATATATTTAAATGGTGTACTTTAAAGTTTAAATACTCAAACTATGTGAAGTGAAGTCCCCTATATATAGAGTAGCATGCATATAGAAGTTGTTTGCAGAATGAGAAGCCAAAATGAATCCCAAAGGCATTTAAAAGTAAGATTTTAGTATAATCATATTTTAATGTTGGGGAGTATGGGTGCAATGTTTCTTGTTTTCATGGTATGTATGTATGGGTAGTCCCTGCCTTACGCACTCAAATTATGCATAAAAGCTGCATGGGGATAAACAGCTTTGACTCTTGTGTTTGTCCTCCACTCCCTTTTTTATATATATATATTTAAACATAAACTATGATGGTGCATTCACTATTTAATATATATAAATGTATTCAACACTGAGCCCAGAATTTTTTATTTTCTCCACATAGGCTTTGCATAACCATAAACAACGTTTAGTATAACTTTGAGTTGTTGTATGGTCCTAAGAGACTACAATTTTGAGAATATGTTGCAAAACTTGGAAATGAAAAACCTGCGACAACTGAGAAGAACAGCAAAGAGGAAGACACACCTATAATTAATAATAATTATATTTTTTAAAAATTAAAATATGATTCAATATATATAAATTAATTTGAATCAAGCTGAATATTATTATATTAAAAAATATTTATATGAATTTTTTAATAAGAAGTATTTTATAGTACAAAATATAAATATTTTAATTACATAAAATATGAGTATTTGTTTAAATCATGTAGTTTAGCTTCATTTATCCCTTCCAACTGTAATGTGTCATTATTCACTCTCGTATATATAATATATATAAGTTAAAGTAAGTTTTAATCAAACATAAATTCATTATTAAGTTTATATATATATAACTTATTATAAAATAAATTTTGATTGTCCAAAGGAAATGTTATTATAATATTTTGTAATAAATATATTTATATTGTGTTTGTTTCACTAAAAACAACTTTTAAAAAATGATTTCAAGAAAATCTATTAAATAACAGAAAATAATATAAACAAAATCATCCAAACATAAAAAATTAGTCTATTTTTTAAAAATTATTTTTCAGAAACTATTTTCAGTAAAATGAACACAATTTATGTAAGTTATAATCGTAAGTATTGTTGTTGGACTAAAATTAAGATTAATTGAATAAAGTATATGAGAGATGATTAGAAATTGGAAGAGAAAGTATGAATAGATGTATTTTAATAAGGAAAATGTAGTTTGATAAATAATTATTGGATTAGGATGGTGGTGGATGAAATTAGTTTTTGTTGATGTTCATTATTTTTAATTAAAGCTGGTGCTTGTTTTTCTTTTCTTGTAGTTTCGTGATGCGACAACAATTTTTTTGTTTGTTCAAGATTATGGTAGTGGATATACTCATAATACTTGACAAACAAAGTCCAAAAGCAATTAGATTTTACAAACACACCTCCTACATAAAAACTACCTTAAAATATTTGTTCTTTTCTATTAAAATAAAATTTCAATCTTTTATTAATAAAGTGAATGCAATTAACTTATGATGTCATTTAATTTAACCTTTCACATTTATTTTTTTTTATAGTTAAATTTGACTTTTAGTATTTTAAGAAGAGTTAAATCGGTTTTTAATAAAAATATTGATTAAAACTTTAATTTTTGAATGACATTGGCATGACAATCAATATGGTAATCTACATATTCTTCATGTTGTTATAACGCTATTTTTTATATACCATGTCGACAAATAAATTAAAAATTATAAAAAATATTCAAAAACTAAAAATAAATTAAGATTTAATTAAGACCAAATTAATTAATTCCACATTGTTATACTATCATATTAATTAATATTATTTTTATTATTATCACATAATAATATTAATAAATTATTATTGTAACTTCCCCAACTCAACCTAGACGTTATACCTGAATTCAAAAGATTACACTAGTTACCAAAATGACCTGGTAAGCTATCGGAGTTTTTAAACAATCATATTAAAACATTTGTTTTCTTTAGAACAAAACTTAGTCCATTTTAAAAAAAAAACTCCCGAGTTTATAAAAAACCAATTTAGATTAACTATCCTATGTAATGGTGACTACTTTTCTTTAAAAAAAAATCTAGTTAATTTCTTATTTATTTATTTCTCAAAATTCAGTTATAACCTAGAAGCGGAAAAGCATTTATTCAATTTAGTTTTAATTAAGTTAAATCAGAATTATTTAATGCATAGCCAAATCTAATTCCATGTTCATTATTTCAAATTCAAATTAAAAACATGCATGCTATATAAACCCTTGAATCTCATGCCACAATATAAATAAAACATTACAGTTCTGAAATAAATAAATTATTTCTGAGCCCTCCATATGTCGTGTCCACGTCCTAACTTGGTAGGTTATCTATAGAATTAGAAATAAAAGGGGAGTGAGTTATGATGCTAAGCATGAGTTCAATCACAAAAAAATCAATGCAGAATCATAAACCAATCATACATAATAACAATTTCTAGTACAGTAACAATCATATAGTACAACAGAAATTGACAATTCATTTGAGCATGCCTATGTTAATGATGCAAAGTAATTTCAGTTTAATAGGAAAAAAGGTCCTACCCCACCGCTACACTCCACAGTAAGAATTCCCTAGAAATCTTATATCCCAGACACTAGTTTGTGGATAAACCACCAGTGTTGCAGCTTAATATGTTGTCAATAGTTGTGAATACACAACGGGTTTGTAGTTAAAAGTTGCTAGTAAAATTGTGGTTGAACAACTAGTGTTTGCAGGTTAATTGATCTATCGTAATTTGATATGTTAAATTAGATTTTCTTGGTATGCTTAAAGAGTTTATTCTCAAGCAAAGGGGCGTCTTTTTTGTGTTTTTTTCATAATTTTTAGATTTTAAGTTAATAAGTGTAAATGCCTCATTTTTACTCATTTCGAGACCCAATTTGGCAAATACTGCCATTGGGGGCCCTAACGTGTGGTTGAGTGGTGTAGGGATGTGTTGGAGGTTGAAAAAAAGCAAAAACAACACCAAAGGAGAGGGTATTGTGATATCTTTGATGCGGGTATTGCGATATCCAAACCTTGGTGTAACGACTCGATAGTCAGGGGTGTTGGAAAGTGCATTCCCAAGACTCTGTTCACGTAAATCGGACTTGTAAATATTTATTAAAAATATTTACGAAATTAGTTGAGTAGTTAATTAGATTTTGGTTAAGTGAATTTGTATGATTTATAAGTTGTTAAGGTGTAAGGATCAAATTGCATAAGTATTAGAAGTTGAATTATAGATTAAAAATTATTTAAAGGAACTAAAGAAACAATTATACCTATACCTTGTTCCATTAAGTGGACGGCATTAATGATGATTTTATATATGTTAACTTATTATATATTATATGTTATTTTATATGTATATATATATGTTATAATATTAATAATAAAAGAAAGAATAAAGAAAAAGAAATAGAAAGGCATGCAAAAATTTGAGAAAGAAAAGAAAGGAAGAAAGGAGAAAGAAACGCACCGTTAAGGGTTTCTAAGCTTTTAAATTTTAATAGGTTAGTCAATTTAGTCTCTTTTCTTGTAATTTTTATATTTTTGGAATTCCAATTTTTAGTACTACCCGAATTATGTTGCAATTTTGGCATTGATTAAGATTTTAAATGTTGTTAATGTTAAATAGTTTTAGTATTAGGGGTTAAATTGATAGATTTTTAAGCTAGAAATGGAAATGGATTAAATTGTAGAATAAATTATAAATTTTGAGTAATAGGGACTAAATTGTGAAAAATTCAAAATTTAGGGGTTTAATTGAAAATAGGGAGCTAAATTTAGCTTAAAGCGAAATTAGTATAAAAATATAGGATTAAATGTGAAGAATAAAAATTAGTCTCGGTTTAGGGACTAAATTAGAATTTAAGCAAATATTGAGTAAAAATTGAAATATTCAATACGAAATTGAATTGTGTTGTATTGATGTATTTTAGTTGTTTTAATTCCGTAGCTAACGTCGTACTGGAATCCTTGACTAAAAAAGGGAAGGATAAAATCAACATCAAATAGCTCGGAATCCATGGTTTGTATTTCTATAATCCAAACCTAATTGTTAATTATTGTATTTTGATTTAATGCATATGGTAAGTGGTTGAGGTGAGTATTTTGGAACTTTGATAGTGAATTGAAATTATAGTTGATTGAAATAGATTGAATTGGTATATACATTATGAATGTCTTGATTATTTGAATTGAAATGAATAAATGTGTAAATGTGATAATGTGCAAATATGATAATTGGATATTGGTTGTATTTGAAAAGTGAAATAAAACCCTATTAATTGTATCGGGTTGAGTTGGATATAGATGGCATGCCATAGGATAGAAAGAGTTCAGGGATTTCTTCGACTTCAAGTCGATGAGGCACTGGGCGCCAATTTGCTTCAGTTTAATCAATGAGACACTAGGTGTCAATTTATATAGTGTTGGGTGCAGTTATTACTTCGGATTTATCCGATGAGGCACTGGGTGCCAAACTAGTGTGTTGGTTGGATTCACGTATCTGTCCGAGTCCAAGTCATGTTAATAGGGTTAAATAAATAATAAAATTCTATAAATGATATTGAAATGGCATGGCATGTGAAATGGAAATAAAATAGTGGATGGAAAATAAATATGAAATATGTTGTGAACAAATAGAATATATGAGTTATGTACTCATGAATTGAATATGGAATGGATAATGACATTGTTTAAATGAAATGTGGATTGATATGTGAAAAACTATTTACGAAGCAAGTGATGTGAATTGAGATATTTGTTAAACAAAACAAATATGATAACATTTGAAAATTGAGTTTGGTATGAAAAGATATGGTACTATGCATGAATTCGAAATGATGGTATATGGTAATTGTATGTGTAATAAGCCAATTTTGGCCTGGGCCCGAAAAAATAATAGCTGAAGCCAAAGGATGCAATCGGTCGAAAACAAGTCAAAAAGGGCCAAATTGAAAGACAATCATTAAATTGTAGCCAAATCAGAAGGATAGAGAAAACCAAGGGGTTATCAAATTTTGTTGACTTGGTAAAAGGCTAAAAATAGAAAGATTTTATTTTATTTTATTTTATTTTATTATTAAATTAGTTAAGCTATTTTTAGTAAACCCTATGTAGATAAATAGGGGTATCTTGTTCTTTGAATTGGAAAGTTACTTTTAGTGTTCTTACTTTCATTTGGAATTGGATTATTCTCTCTTTTCTTATTTCTATTGAAATTGAATTATTTTCTTTTCTCTTTCACTTACGTGGGATTTTGTCCATTTCATTTCGATTTCTTTATTTTTTCTAAATCCGTCCAATTACTTTTAGCCCTTCCGTTTTTTATTATTTTGCAATTAAGTTTTCATTATTTTGTTGGCCCTAAAATTTGTTTTGACTGTATTTGATCCTCCTTGAAGCTGTGCATTTTAGAGGTGGAGATTATTTCCCTTTTGGTCCCTCCTTGTTATTCGCACGTTCAAATTGGTCCATTTCCTTTTATTTATTTTTTATTTGCCCCAAAATTTTGCTTTAAGATTCGATTTAATCTTTTTTTTTATTTTCGCTATTTTATTATCAAATTAACTAATTTAATATATTATTGCTATTATTATTATTATGTTTCTATTTATATTTATTTTGTTATTTTAATATTATTATTATTTACCTAATTTTTATTTATCTATTTATATTTCTACTAATATTATTACTTTTTTTATTTTTATTTCTTTTATTTTATTTTTTCCTTATTTTATTTCTTATTTTTTCAAATTTTCCCTTTATTTTATTATTTAAATTTTTTTATTAATTCTTACTTATTTACTTATTGTATTGTTGACCTTATTTATTTATTTCTCTGTGATTATTTTGTTCTTATTATCATTGTTTACGTTTTCACGTCCATTTTATTTCTATTACGCATATCTTTAAAACATTACATTTTACTCAAATTCATAAAAATGATTCTTCAAAACAAGACAATGCTTGATATTTGGAAAGCTTCGAGAGAATCGTGCCCTAACTTACTGGGTTCCGATTTCTCTTGTCGAATCTAAGTAACCGAGTATCCTTTTAAAATCAACACATACGAATTTCAAATAAAAGCTTATCCTCGGGAACTCGAGATTTTACCCCCTAACTCACTGGATGTGACATTTCGTATCTCGAGATAAGGATTTTTTAAATAAAGGTAATATTTTGTATTTGGGAATTTTACGAAATTGTGCCCTAACTTACTGGGTTCCAATTTTTCCATAAGGCCCAAATAACTAAATACCCTTTTCAAATTTCTATGTATGAGTTTTAAAGATCAAAAGACAATCTTAGTTTCAAAGATTTGAAGTGCTATATCCTAACTCACTAGGTGTGACATTTTATTTCTTCGAGATTGAAGGGTCTTAATTTTAAATTCAATTTTTTTAAATAAAAGGATCTTATTTAAAATCTTTTCAAATTTTCGACTCTAAGACATTATTTAATCAATAGGTACCAATTTTGGGCGTCACGATGGTGCTAATCCTTCCTCGTACGTAACCAACTCCCGAACCTGTTTTCTCAAATTTTGTAGACTAAAATCATTGTTTTAGTAAATCAAAACATTTTATTAAAACGATCAATTTTAAGGTGGCCCAATCACACCTCGAAAAAAGATTGGTGGCGACTCCATTCTCGTTTTAAAGTCGATCCCCATTTTTTCAAATTTAAAAATGGTTTCGACAGTATGCTTAGACAAGAGTATGTTTGTATAATTCAAATTATGCATTCTTGCACCATTATGTCTTTAATTGTTCGGATTATAGAAATATCATTGAGTTTTACTCAGCGTACGGTTTTGTTTTCCATGCTCAAGTTAGGTACTTCTCTTTTGATAGCCAATTCAGCATCCAACAACGATCCTGATCTCAAATGTGGTGATATTTATCTTTTGTAATGGCATGTTCCTAGGATGTGTTTAAGTTTTAATGAATTTGGTATATGTCATGTAATTGAGTTTGAGTATAATGTTGGTTTGGTATATATATATCTATAAACATATGTTTGTGTTTGAAGCCATAATTTGGGCATATTGATTTGACCCTAGGATTGTTAGGTGTATGTGAAATTAATATTGATGTTTAGGTGGTTATAAACTAGGCTAAATGGGGTGATTTTGGTATGTTTTAAACTTTGATTTGAACGGTGCATTGATTATATGTTTTGATGATGTAAATGTTGTACCAATAAGGATACATTGGTTAGGCATTTAGGATGGTTGTTTTGGCATGTTTTGAGTGTGTTTAATCATGTTTTAAATAGGTTAAACGAATGGTTTTTGTGTTGTTTAATGCCAAGGAAGTAGGAAATGGTAAACTTATTGTTTAAGGCACATTTTAGGTTTATACGGCCAGACACACAAGTGTGTGCCTTGGCCGTGTAAGACATACGACTAGCACATAGGCGTACGAGGCCATTTTAAGAGTTTAAACAGCCTGACACATGGGCATGTGGCTTGGCCTTGTGACCCAAGTCAGAGAGTTACACGGGCACGGACACGAGCTGGGACATGGCTGTGTGTCCCTACTTCAAATGTCCACACGGCCTAGCCATAAGGCCGTGTGACCCCTGCAGTTGAATTTTTCTAACTTTTTCCTAAAATTTTCAAATGTTCCTAAATTTAGTACCGAAACACTTTTAAAGTGATTTTAAAGCCTACTCAAATAAGGGACAATATACCTGTCTACTATTGGATTATGTTATGTTCATTGAAATGTTTTGAAAAAAATGATTTATATTACGTTTATTTGGTAATGCTCCGAACCCTATTTCGGTGACGGATACAGGTTAGGGTCGTTACGGGGAATCCTAAGAACTTCAGCAAACTTGAAGATTGGAGACCACCCTTCTATCTTATTGTGATATCCACTTTGGGTATCGCGATATCCATCTTTTAGGAAAACCCCCAAGTTTGAAACTGACTGGGATATCATAATATCATCTTCTTGGGTATCGCAATACTGATGTCGTGAGGGGACAAAATTAGAAAAAAAAAGGGTAATATTTTTCCACCCGATGCACCAATCATACAAGGCCCATGTAGGGGCAATTTTGGCAACAAAAAGTCATCAACCATCAACTTAAGACAACCAATTTTGGCTGAGGAGAGAGATATACACACATTAGTTTAGTTTTATCCTTAGTTTTTTGGCAGCTTTTTCTAGGGTTTATATTTTTTCTTCTCCTTTCTTAGTTTTCTTAGTTTTAGAGTTTATTTTACTGCATAGTTTTTTGGCAGCTTTTTCTAGGGTTTATATTTTTTCTTCTCTTTTCTTAGTTTTCTTAGTTTTAGAGTTTATTTTACTGCACTTTCTTCTTGTTCTTAGTGTTGTTATAGTTAGTTAAGTTGGTTATCACTGTAGTCTAGGTTTATTTGCACTTCCAGTCCCTATACTTTAGTTGTAATGACGTTTCTAACTTTAGTTTGATGTATTTCAGTTTCTTTTACTTTAGATCTATTAAAGTTTATTCTTTTTATGTTTATTGCTTTAGATTTTCTTGTTGAATGCTTTTCGTTCCATGTACTTTAGATCTATTAAAGTTTATTCATTTTTTTATACTTTTTCTTAAGCTTCACTTTAATAACTTATTTGTTTTTCATTTCCATGTTTGTTAGTTGTATTTTCAGCATGAGTAGCTAAACCTTTAAAGGGGTTGGTTGATAGAGATGTGGTGAGTTAATTTTTGGATAAAGGGTCAAATCATAATAAATTGGATTAATTTGAATGAACCTAACAACTTAGGATTGACGACCCTAAGGAAACATCTAGATAAGTGAGACCGAGAGGTACTCTTGTTGTGCACCAATTTATTAGTCGTGAATTACCCAATGAGATCGAGAGACATATTGTACTAATTTGTTTAATTTGGTAAAATTGATATTGAGAGATAAAATTGAGTCACTTTAGTAATTTAAGTGATTTAAGTCCCCCATTCTAATATTAGCGAATCGCATCGAAGTCAACCGACCACCGTTAGTCATTTATTGGTTAATTTTGTAGTCTTGTACTCTTTACAATTTGGTCCCTAGAGTAGCGTATTTAATTTCCTTGCAACATTTTCTTATTACGATTTACTGTACTATAAAGTCATTCTAGTAACTGTTTAGACTCTATAGTGGACGTTGTTTATTACTCAATTGCCATCTCCTTTGGGTTCGACCTCACAGAGTAAAACCACACTTGCAATAAAATCACATTTTATATTTGTTTTATAAAATTATTTGTTTTCTGCACACTAGCACGATGCGGTCATTAATACACTGCCAATAGTTGTGAATGTACAATAAAGTTTGCAGATAAAAGTTGCTAGTAAGTTTGTGGATAAACCACTAGTGTTTGCAAATAAACTACCAGTACTTCCTCCATTGAAAGCATCCTACCCCATGCAATGCAGTATGACATGCTAGTAACAGTAGACATGTTTAGCATGTACAGTAGTAGTAGACATGTACTCAATTTTATCAATAGCAGTAGCTAAGTTGACCATGCAATCGAAAACATAGTGGTACGAGTTACAGTAATAGTATATTAGTAGACCAATGATAGTAAACATGTACCAATCATATATCATGCATATACAGTAACAATTTCGTCCATCAGATCATGGATTTCATCATTAATCATAATATCAGGGACTGAATTGAATGAGATAAAAAGCTAAAAATAGTTTGAGGACTATTTAGGGACTAAACCGAACAATTCACAAACTTTTGGGTAAAACTGTAAAACAAGGGGCACATGGCCTTATGACTGGGCCGTGTGCGATGCTAAAAGCCATGTGGAAGGGTTACATGGTCATGTGGCCAGTGTAATGCCCCAAAATTTTTTATTTCTAGCTTTTGTGAAAATTGTAGCATGAAAATGTTTGTATATGTTTTCACGTTATTTTGATACAATTATCTACCTGCTTTAATGGTTATGTGCTCTGGGTGTGTTGGGAAAGTCCCAAGTTCAAGCCTTAGCTTGGGTGAAATTTTGGGTTTTTATTGAATAAAGCCTTGCTCTTGGTGTTTAGGCTTTCAAGTAAAAGATGGTTAAGATATGTCAGAATAGGCCTGCTGGTCTAGTGGTTGGGAGGGTGTTAGTGATACATGAGGGCTGAGGTTCAAACCTTGGCATGCATATTGAGAGAGTTAAATTTTTTATGCTTCGGACGGCCAGAGGTTGCGATGGACTGAAATTCTGATAGTGGAGTAGTCAGTGGAGTAAAGCAAGGGAATGAGGAGTTACCCAAATTTTCTACAGACCTTCTCTCTGTCGAATTCTTTGCATTCATCTCTTCCACATCTCTTTTCTTTTTTTGATTTTTGCTAAAATCCTCTTTTGGCTATCGTTTATCCTACCTTTCCTTCTTACCGAATTCGATTTTTGTTTTTCCCATCGATTATTGCGAATCGCATCGAGTAGTGCGTATTCGGTAAGTTTAAGGATGCTTTCATGGTTTCATTATGGTTGTTGAAACGATGATTAAGATTTTTTCTTGCTGTTTAGAAGTCAATCGATATATTTTGGACTACTGGACGATGTTCTAACCAGCAAGGAATCGTCATTTTTTTGTAGAAGTAAGTTGTCATTAGTTTTGAGTTTTGACTGTGCTTAATAATTCGAATTAAGTGACTGAATTTGGGCTTCCTATCAACGATTATGTTCTGGAGTGCTCGAAATAGCGTTAACGTCGAAAAATGAACTAGGTGTGTACTCCGATTGCATTGAAATTACGTTTTGGTAAAAGCCAAAAATGAAACTGTTGACACCACACGGGCGTGTAAACTACCCATATAGAGGCCGTGTAGCGAGACACGGCCGTGTGATCGATGAACCAAGCCGTGTGCGCTCGAAACGGGCGTGAGGGACACGACCGTTTGAGGCTGGCTAGGCCGTGTGTGAGGTACGGGCTAGGCCAATTGGGTCGTGTGGGCTACACGGGCTTGTGAGCCCCCACTGATGAACCGCACGGGTGTGTGAGATTTTAGGCCAGGCCATGTGATCCACACGGGCAAGGGTAATTTGGACCGTGTGGGCCACACGGGCAAGCCACATGGGAGTGTGAGCCAATTTTACTGAAATGCGCTGTAAGTTTGCATAGGTCGCTCAAGTCGACTGTAACCTGTTATAGGGTCGGTAAGGTTATCTTAAACCCCTTTTACTGAAATCTGATATTGTGATGTATGAATTAGCATGTTACTATTAGCATATGTATCCGTCTGATTCGTTATATCTGTAATGTTCTAGAATTCTGTATGATTTGTTTATTTGCATAATTGCATGCCACGTTTGTATGATGCATTGCATTGGGTGGGATGTTCGTTGAAGTGAAGGAAGACTGAGAGGCTATTAGCCTGTTATCTGGCAGTTTCGCTGCTTATTTCTGATATGTACCGTAATACGATACGATTTGGTGTGTATGGATGAATGGGTTGATTTTATCCCCATACTTGGTGTATAGGGCTGGGTGGGTCAATTTTATCTCTACATGGTGTATAGGGTTAGACGGAGATGGTGTGCAGAGTTAGTGGGCATGTACTGTTCTGATCTGATATGCATGTGATTCTGTATGGGCTAAGGCCCGATTATTTCTGATTCTATTCTGAGTGGGCTAAGGGCTACACTGTTTCTGCTAAGGGCTTAGGCCCGATTTACGAATGTGATGTATATTTGTTATCTATCTGTTCGCATGCTTTACTGTAGGGATGTACACACCGAGTTTGCGAAAACTCATCCCTTCTTTGTTTGTCTGTCAGGTAAACCCCAGTAGTAGACGAATCGGTGCAGCAGAGGGCTCAATGATGACCACTGCGTTGTTTGTTATAGTTTAATACTTTATTATCCCTACTATTTTATTTATTATTTTGGGACTATGTCTTGTAATTTGGACTTGGACTTTGATTTGTTTTGGGTTTAAATTGTTGTTATGGACTTTTAAACTACAAACACCATTCTTGTGTTTTTCTAAAAACTAATTAAGAACTTCCACGTAAAAGAAAAGGGCTTTAGCAAATAAGTTAATCATGATTTTCTGACTTAAGAAAAGATTATAACCTGTACGTTTTAAATGATCAATGCGTTTCAAAAACACTTTTATATGATGACGCCCGATTCAGTCATAACGTCTAGGCCGAGTTTAGGATGTTACAGCTAGGCCATGTAACAGACTGTGGCCGTGTAGAAAATTACAAGATTAAGTTACAAAGGGGGCACGACCGTGTGGAAGGATCTTATTGTCCTACATACCTCATAGTGTCGGTATGATACGTTGCAGTGTTCACAATCTCACCGCTAGATCAAACATAATTATGAGTGGTTTGACCACAATTCAATACAGAACACTTCCTTCAATTCTTAACTTCCACCCCCATACAATTGCAGCATAGCTAACAAACATATATATAATATAGTTGCAAATACGATCACACATTTATCATATCACAAGGTGCGGATATCATTAGTATCTAACTCGTACTGATGTCCAGAATAAACTAATATTCATGATAAACTAGCTCATACAATTCAGTTCAATTCATACTCATCCTTCAGACGGTTTACTCCCGCCTCACACATCAACTGCAACATTAATAAAAATTCGGCATTTAGGCTCACACACCCGTGTGGCTCCACATGGCCTAACACACGCCCGCGTGCCTTGCCCTTGTGTCTCAAATCTGAAGTCAGTGAGTTACACGGCCTGGACACATGCCCATGTGTCTTAACCGTTGACTCTAATCTAAAGTTAAAGAGTTACACGGCCTAGACACACGCTCATGTATCTTACCCGTGTGACTCAAATCCGAAGTCAGTAAGTTACACGGCCTAGATGCATGCCCATTTGTCAGCCCGTGTGATAGTGATATTTATGATGGTCAAACCTGTAAAACTAAACTATTATCACAATAAAGGCAAGCGTGTAATAGCCCGATACAAGGCCTAAACAGAATAGTGGTTACGAAACCACAAATTTGAGGTCAAAATATTTATTCCGATTGAGTTTTAAAATTTATTTTGTGTTTCCAATATTTTGTGAAATTTTTGTTACAAAATTTTATTGTTTGTGTGTCCAATTTGATATATTGGACTAAATAGCAAAAATAGTAAAATGTGCATTCTAGAAGGTAAATGTGTTTAATTGAAATGTGTTTTATTTATATTTTTTTATGGTTTACTTTTTTATAAAATTATTTTGAAAAATTTTGTACGAAAATTTCGACATTTGGGCACTTAATTTAGTCAAAAGGACTAAATTGTAAAAAGTGAAAAAGTTGAGTTCTACATGTTAGAGGTGTCCAATTGTTATGAAATTTTAAATTGAAAGTCCTTAAATGGTAATTAGACCATTGGTTAATTTATTGGACAAAAATGGACATGAAATGGGTGAAAAAGAATTTTTTAGTTAGGGGCATTTTGGTCATTTAATGATTAAATGAATTAAAAAATCAAATTAAAAGCCAATTTTCGCTCATATTCTTCCTCAAGGCCGAAAATAGCATGGAGAAACCATGGCTAGGGTTTTTCAAGCTTCCAAGCTCGATTGTACGTCCGTTCTAGCCCCGTTTTTAATGATTTTTACGTTTTTGAAATCCTGGTAACATGATTTCTCTATTTCTACCATTTATTTGAGTTAGGGTTTGATTTCAAAAATTGACCCATGTTGAATAATTGTGTATTTTGATGTTTTATGATAGATTATGAGGTTTTAAATTATGTTGAACAACTTGTGCTACTCGGTTTTAAGTGAAAACGAGTAAAAAGACATAATCGATAAAAATACCTAATGTTCATAAGTATATGTTAGAGTGAGAATTTGATGTTTCCGTTATTAAATAAATGATCAGCATGTTCTAAAACATAAGAATTAGGGAAAAAGTTTAATTTCCGAGCTTTGGGGTAAAAGTGTAAATATGCAAAAGTTTAGGGGCAAAATTGTAAATTTTCCAAAGTTAGAGTTAAGGACTGTTTTGATAAATGTGTGTATTAAATAAGCTAAATGTGTTATTTTAGATCAAGAAAGATGTGGAATCGACCTTGATTGGGAAAATGAAAAGATTGTGGACTAAATTGCAAAATTTCTATATTTTGCATCGAGGTAAGTTTATATGTAAATAATGTATCGTGTTTATCTATGTTATAATATTTTGTTATTGTATGAGTTACGGTTGTATATTGAATGCTCACTTGAGGTAAATTATGAATTGAAATTAAGTATGAATGAATTGGTAAAATGTTGAAAAGTAAAGAATTTCCCGGTTGAACCTTCGGAATAGAAAAGATATAAAGGATCCGTTGTGAGAACACATGTGTAGTACTATGTGCAGGCTACTATGTGTTCAAGATGGTTTAGGTCACGTGTGTAGTACTATGTGCAGGCTACTACGTGTACCAGATGGATGGGTCGCATGTGTAGTATTATGTGCAGGCTATTATGCGTACTCGATTATTTCGATCACGTGTGTAGTACTATGTGCAGGCTACTACGTGTATCAGATGATATTGGTCACATGTGTAGTACTAAGTGCAGGCTACTATGTGCACCAATTAGCTTCGGCTACAAGGGTGGTACTACGTGCAGGCCACCAAATATCTGTTACTATTTCGATGTGTTCAACAGGAAAATCTATTAATTGTGAATTTATATGAAAATGTGGTGATAAGTATAAAGACATGAATATATGTGTTGTAAGCAATGTGCTCGATAAATGATCGAACTTTGGTACGTTTGATATGGTTAAGTGTTACTATAAAAAAAATTGATACAAGGGAATATATGAAAAATGTGAAATTGGAAATATAGCAGTTTTGGACAGCAGCAGGGGAGTGAATTTGAAAAATCACCAAAAATGGTTGGAATGAGATATGAAATTAAGTCTTATTGAATCTATTTTCATATAAAAGAAACAGAGCAAACAAAGGAATTCTGTATTTTGAGATATTTATATTTTTGTAAGACTGGTTCAGATTGATTTCGTGATCCCCTATTTTGAATTGTAAAAATTATTAAAAATTGAAAAAAAATATTTAAGGAACATAATTTATATGGTTAGATTCCTTATTGAGTTTATTTTCGAAATAAATAGACATGAACATCTTTAGAATTTTGTATAAAGAGAAATTGAAATTTTAGTGAAGATTGGTTAGAGCTGCTGAATAGCGAAATAGAGGAGACTTCAATGGATAAACTATATTAATTGGCCCAACCAAAAATTCTAAAATTTTTATGGTAAGAAGAAATATGAGCCTAGTTTCTGGGAAAATTTACGGATCTTAATTTGGAGCTCTGTAGCTTCGGATAAAAATAATTTAGTGACTGGGACACAAATGGACAGCTTGTACTGATTTTAAGTAAATGATAATTTCATGTGAGATTAAGATTGTATAATTGTGGAGACATATTTTGGGATTTATAAATGCCATTAATAATGTATTATTATTATAGTTTACATATTCACTTACTAAGCTATAATGCTTACTCCTTTCCCTTCCTTTTTCTTATAGGGTTTTAGATGCTAGCTCGAGTTGGAGGTCGCCAGAGATACTATCACACAATCAGGCTGAGGTTAGTATTAAAAGATTTTGAAATATTTATAAGTTTATGGCATGTATAAGGACTTGAATATATGTATATATGTTACTGAATTGGCCTAGAATGTTGGTCTAAATTAATGGAAATTTTATTGTTGTATAATACCATGTGATATGACTAATAGTAGCTATGTTATGAGCCATAATGATACAATACATGAACGAGTATGCTTGCATGTTAGTAAATGAATTAATGTATATATGATAAGAATGTGATTAGATTCTAAATTGAAAGAAATTTTATAGCCGGTTTGTGTATTTGTAAGTGTAAAAATCCAGTGATGCCTCGTACCCTGTTCCGGCATTGAACACGGGTAAGAGGTGTTACAGAGCGCACCTATCGAACAGTAGTATAGCTGATTGCAAGATCGGGATGTCGAACCCACAAGGACTAAAAGTACTAGTATAAACTTTCTTTTTATTATCTAGCCTAGAAATAATTAGGGATTTGTTTAAACTAATTAAACTAAACTAATTAATTAACTAAGAACACGACAAAGAATGAATTGGGGAAAATACTTTTGGGAAACCTATTGATTAAGACAATACCCAAGGAAGAATCCACCTAGACTTCACTTGTTATTTGACTCTGGACTAAATGATTTATTCACTTGACTTGATCTGTAGAAATCCCTAAATTATGTTAATATCTCTTTCAAGACTAAGAACAACTAACCCTAGGTTGATTAATTGAATTTCTTTCTAATTAAAACCCCTAGTGTTGCATTAACTCGATCTATGGACTTCTCTATTAGATTTGACTCTAATCCGATGGATTTTCGTCGTCCTATGTCTAGGATTGCAATCAACTCCACTTAATTGTGTTGGATCTACTCTTAGACAGGGACTTTTGCTCCACTGAATAATCACATTCAACTTAAATTAATATCCTAAAATATTAACACAAGAATTAATAACACAATTAAGAACAAATCAAGTATTTATCATATAATTCAAAAAATAATAACAAGATCCGTCTTAGGTTTCATCCCCCTCAAGTATTTAGGGGGTTTAGTTCATAATTGTAAAAGAAAACATCTCAAAATTGGGAAAACAACAAAACATAAAGAACCCAAAAACTTAGAGAGAAATTGAAGGGAGATGTTCAGTCTTGATGTAGATCCTTACTTCCGAGATAAATCAATCGGCGTTCTTCGAGCAATTCCTTGCCTTCTCCTCTTTGTATTTTTTTGCTCCTTCCATTGGGTCTTTTTATAAGCTTTTGAAGCATCTCTTTTAGCCCAAAATTAGCCTTTTCTGAGTTAAACTAAAACAGGTCTTGATAGGGACACGTCCGTGTGAGGTTGCTCAGGCTGTGTTCGATTCTGTGTGTCACACACAGGCTTGTGGTTTACCCGTGTACGAATGTCTAGGCTGTGTTGATTATTGAATTCGACCCATTTGGTCTGTTTTTTTCCCATTCCTTGCTCTTTTCTCTTCCTTATGCTTACCTAAGTATAAAACATGAAATTAAAGGATTAGGAGCATCATATTCCATAAATCTAATGATAAAAGCATAGGACAAAAATATGTATATATTATGGTTTATCACCGTGTGACCCCTAGACCTCACTTCCCACACTCGGTCTAACACATGCCCATGTGACCCTAAATCCAAAGTCAGAGAGTTACATGCTCCACCGCACAGCCTACATTGTAACACTCCTAACCCATATCAGTCGCCGGAACAGGGTTACAAAGCATTACCAAAGTTTACAGAACAAATACAGATAATTTATGTCATTTACTATTCATATCCGAAACTAATCATACCGTCCCTTGATTGGACCCTCGAGGCCCAATTTTAGCATTAGAAACAAGTCAGGACTAAATCAGGATCTCAGAAAAATTTTCACAAAATTTCAAAATTTTTCCCAAGTGCAGGGGTCACATGCCCGTCTGGTCAGGCCATGTGGCTCACACGGTTAGGTGACATGCCCATATCTTAGGCCGTATGGTATATAAGGTAGGGCACACGCCCGTGTCCCTAACCCGTGTAACTCTCTGACTTGCAATTTAATTAAGTGCATGGGTCACACAACCAAATCATACGCCCGTGTTCTAGGCCATGTGTTTCATACGGCTGAGACACACGCTCGTTTCTTTGCCCGTATGCCTAATTTTGAGTATTCTATTTCTAAATTTTAAGATGTAGGGAACACACAGCCAAACCATATCTCTAACTGCCAGGCCGTGTGTCACACACGGTCAAGATACACACCTGTGTGTCTACCCATGTGGATAAAATAAAGTCATTTCCTAGCCTTATTTCTCACCCAAATTTGCCAACAACCTACACCAATACTTGCAATCATACACCAACGAATTCAAGCATTATAACCAAGCCAACTCCATCATCTAGCATGATAAATCATCACATGCATTCATGCTTATAATCTTACCTTTTATAAACATACATGTTTAACATAACTTAATTAAACCATACTAAACACATATGTAATTATGATGATACAACTTTATAATTTTACCAAATCAAACCATCACTAGCCATTCAAATGGCTAGATTACAAACAACCATTTACAAACCAATAATTGGCCAAGTTAACCTATACATGACATTATACCAAAACAAGTTTACTATTTATACCAAAACGAGCCGGTGGATAGTGTGATGATGCTCCAATCGATTTCCAACCTTTACGAGCTTCTGAGCACTATAAAACAAAGAAAAAAAAACCTAGTAACCATTTAATGTTTAGTAAGTTCGTATAACAGGAATTAAACTTACCATTCATATTTATTAACAGTAAGCTTATAATTTCATGCTTCCAAAACAAATTGCCCATTTGCCTAATCACATACACTTAATCAAGCAAATTAGTCATGTAGTTCACATAAAATTTCAAGGAAACAAGGATGAGCTCATCATATAGTAACTTTTATATACATATACTTTTCTTATCATAGTTCTACAGAACATGTACACTTTCACAACAAAGCATCTCAATTTCAGTTTAGCCATATCAGAATCTTGCCCGTTGAATTTATTTGAAATATCGATGGATACTCATGTAGTACACATAAGGTGTACAAAAACTATAAACTGTCAACTCATAATCAGGGGTACCCATTTGGGCACTTAATCAGGGAGCACATTCTCGAGCCACATATTAGTATGCTCATGTGAGCCATGTAACAGAGAGCTTATCCGGGCTAAACAGAAAACTCATAAGAGTTTTTAATCAAAAAGCTCATAGAGCTTAACAGGTAACTCCGAAGAGTTATTATCAGGGAGCACTGGATAGCATAACAAGGAGCTCAAACGAGCCATGTCAGAAAGCTCATGAGAGTCTATAGCACTGGATAGCATAACAAGGAGCTCAAACGAGCCATGTCAGAAAGCTCATGAGAGTCTATATAAAAAATCTCACGAAGAGCTACGTTTGTGTTCGCATCATATGCAGGAATCACAACCGATCGAATCATGTAACAGGACACTCACAAAGAGCTGCGGTAGTGCGCAACACATGCAGAATCACTACCGATCAGAATGCTAGCGAGAACTAAATAACAGGACGCTCGAGAGGGCTTTTAACAGGATGCTCGTCCAAGCTATAATGTCTGCAACATATGTAAGACTATAATCAATATGAGAAAAATACTGTATCCATCTTATTTCATTATTCAAATGGAACTTATCTTTTATCAAGCAATATCGAGTATGTAATGACCCAAAATTCACGGGCACCAGAAAAACGAGTCATAGGGCCTCCATCTTGGTAAACTGAGTTAGAAAATAATTATTAGGAATATTTGTGAATCTAGTTGTGTGTTTAATTAAGCTTTGATTGGGTGAATCTGGTCTGATTAAGAGTAATTAGGAAAAAGGACTAAATTGAATAAAGGGTAAAAGTCTAATTATAGATTAATAGAAAGTAAAAAGGACCAAAATGGCAAATATGCCATTTGATATAAGATGAGGCGGCAAATGTACACAAATCAAAGATTTTTATTGCATAAGTAATATATTAAATTATTATCATTATTTATTAGTTTTATATTAGATATATATATATATATATTATTTGATATTATATTGTGAAATAAATGAGGATGATAACAAATGTGTGGTGATTAAAATGTACAAGTGTAAAATATGTATTTAGACATTTGTAATATAAATATGTATTTACTTAAAATTTAAGTAAAAGATAATTATTAATAAAATATTTATATTATAAGATTTTTGTATAATAAATAATTAAAATATTGAATGATAATGAAACAAAAATAATTAAAATATTGAATGATAATGAAATTGGACAAATATAAGGATAAAAATGTGTACACTTATTATATTTATATTTGTCATTAAATAGATATTTTATAATTATTAATTAATTAAATATAAAGTAAAGAAGTAATGAAATAAGTAAAAAGGTAATAAAAAGAAGTAAAAGAGAAAAGTAATAGAGACCAAATGAAATTGCGGAAAGAAAAGAAGAAAGAAAGAAGAAAAGGAGAATTTAGGGTTTTGAAGCTTGAAATTAAATTTGGTAAGTAAATTAAGCTCTTTTCTTTGTAATTTTAATATTTTTGGAGTTCTAGAGTTGAATACTCTTGAATTTAAGTTAAAATTTTGAAAGTTAGTGGATTTTTAAGTTGGGTTTATGTTGAAAAAATGATTAAATTAGGTGTTTATATGATAAAATGATTTATTAGAATTGATTAAAGGATTAAATTGTAAATTAGGTTATAAGTTTTGTGTTTTAGGGATGAAATTGAAAGAAAGTTAAAATTAGGGTTTTATTATGAGCATTATAGAGTTAAGTAGAATATGGAAGGAAGTTGAATAAAAATGAAGTATAAAATGAGTTGGAAAATAAGTGAATATAATTAGAATTAAATTGAAAATAATATGGAAGTTAAATAGAAATTCTATTATTATTGTAAATAGTGTTAATATTAATAGTATAAGTTATTTAATTTTTCGTAGCCAACAAAAAACCTGAGGCATCGGCATCGAAAGGAAAGGAAAAAGTCATCGAGGAGTAGTCGAATAATCCGGGTTTGTATTACTATAATTCAAGTTAATTGTTATTAAATATTAAATTTTAAATTCTAGGTGTATAGTAAGTAAATTATTAAGGTAAGTGATTTTATTGAATTAAATTTGGAAAAAATGAATTGAATGAGAATTATGTGTTAGTATGGAATTGTATTTTTGAATGATGAATGGATAAGTGTATGGAATTGAATGGTATATTGTATTGGAATTTAATTTGTTATAAAAGTGGGATTGAATAGAGAAATAAATTGAATACCCTATTAACTAGTCGGGTTAAGTCGGATATCATTGGCATGCCATAGGATTTAGAAGAGTACGGGATTTATCGGCTTTGCCGATCAAGCACTTTATGTGTCATAACAGGCACCTCATGTGTCGTTTTAGACACTGTATGTGTCGTATACTGATCAGGTACTATGTACCGTTTAGGCACAATGTGTTGTATTGGTGTGTTTGGGTTGGAATCCGCGTATCCATCAAAGTCTAGAGTGTTAATAGGGTGTATAATTGAAATAAGAAATTTAAATGAATTTGATTTATTGTACTATTGAATACTGAAATGAATGAATAAGGAAATTAAAATATAAATCGAAATTGAAATTGGAAATGGAAATCATGAACTAGATGTTCATATAGTAACTGCAATTGAAGTTATGTCATATGGTTGAATTGATACATAGTTACAAGTGTACCGTTTATGCTAATATAGTTTAAGAATGAAATTAATGCATGAAAAGTTCATTGTTATATACTTGATATTTATATTTTATTATAGTTATTATAATTTGAATTATAGTAATACCACTGAGTATTTCCAATACTCAGCGTACGGTTGTTTTCCTTGCACAGGCTAAGTAAATTTAAAGTTCAGTCTAGCATCCGAGTCACTCTCGACCTCAGCTCCATTTTGGTGATGTAATCCATCTTTTGGTAAATGTGGCATGTACTAGGTTTTGGTCTTGGTCACTTGTATATGTTTTGTACTTTTGATTGTAAAGAATGTTATTTAAAAGTTAAAGTTGGGACTTCACGAAATGGTATAATATGTGCTAACCTTTGAATTGAAATGAATGAATGGAATACAAGTTGAATTTTTAAATGGTATTATGAATATTCATTGAGTAAAGTATTAATGAGTCAATGTTTAGGTATAATTAAGTATGTTTAAGTGTGAAAATGTCTTGATTGATATGTTGGTTGCAATTTGGTTTTGGTTTGAAATTGCAGGGAGGTTAGTTTAGTGTTTGGGGCTAATATAGAGTCCACACGGCCTGGCACACGGGCGTGTGGCCAGACTGTGTGAGACACACGGCTAGCACATGGGCGTGTGTATTGGCCGTGTATCCCTCTGCATCTTAAAATGTGAAATTAGGATATCACACGGGCTAGACACGGCTGTGTGTCTTGGTCGTGTGAAAGATACTGTTCTAGTATGGCCGTGTGATACAGTCATGTAAAAATTGCTTAAAAATGGTGAAAAATCAGGTTACCACACGGCCTAGTCACATAGGCATGTGCCCAGTCCGTGTGGCCCTCTGTTTCTTATTAAATTGCAAGTCAGCCTGCCACACACCCTAAAGACATGGCCATGTGAGCCACACGGACTGGCCATACGGCCATGTCCTAAGCCACACGGGCATGTGCCTCTATTTTTCATGAAATTTTTTTAGATTTTTCTAAAGTATCTGGTTTAGTCTCAAATCATTTCCTAAGCATGTTTTGGGCCTCGTAGGCCCATATTAAGGACTTTATGATGGGATTTGAAAAGTTTTAAATTGAAACGCAAAATTATGATTCGGTTTTGCACGATTACTAGTGTTTAAGTCTGGTAATGCCTCGTAATCTTGTTTCAGAAACGGTTTGGGGTTAGGGGTGTTACAGAGTATATGATCAATTTTATACATTAAACATTTATACAAGTAGCATAATTACAATATTCAATTCAAACATATTAATATACATAATTAAGTTACACGAACTTACCTCATCACTCGTTAGAATATACAAGTCTACTAATCCGACACCTTTTCTTTTCCTTGATCTAACTTTCTATTTGATCTTTCTGGATCCAATTAAGCTAAGAAAGCTTGCTTTCTCTTTCCTAAGGTTTTCATGAAATTTGGGGGAGAAGATGATATAAAATGATGATATTTCCTTTAATTAATTATTTATCATCTTTTATTAATTCAATTTCCAATTTAGTCCCTTTCTTTTCTTAAATTTCTATGTATGATTCAGCATAAACATCTACAAACTTTTTCCCAATGGTCTAATTACCATATAAAGACCTCTAGTTTTGAATCCCATAGCTATTTGGTACTTATAGCTACTAGAATTCAACTTTTGCATTTTATGCAATTTGATTCTTTCCATAATTAATCATATAATCGATAAAATTTTCTTATCAAAATATTCATATATTTTTCCTATCATATTATAAATCATGCAATAATATTAATATAAATTTTATTTTCGGCTTGGATTTGTGGTCTCAAAACCACTGTTCCGATTCACTGACAATGGGCAGTTACATGCACACATACCCATGTGCCGTTGACAGTCCCGTTTCTAACAAAGAAAAACACAGAAAAAGAAGGGGTTTTGATACCGACCTACTACACGACACTGTAGAAGCACCACAATGTAAATTCCAAGCCTAAAACAAGTTCCAACATCCAATTCAATAAAACATTTGTAAATATGCAATTAACAACCAATTTTTCGTGAAAGCCTTCAACTTACCTTACAAAATGAATGAAAGCCTACTTACTGCGTATTCCCGGTACACGCTAATTTCTAGGTAAAACGATAAGCATTAGGCATCTCTTAAGTCCCCTCTAGCGCATCGAAACTCAACGAACACCAAAATTAACAACAACTTAGAATTTTGACGATTTTTCCCCAATTCACACAACAACAATATAACAAAACAATTGACCCAATTTACCTTGAAGCGCACTGAGCAAACAATATCGCGACTCAACATAGCAATTGTGCAGGATGGATAGAACAAAAAGAAAATTTTGAGATGAACATAAACAAATAAAAAATGGGAAGAAATGAAAAAGAAACATCTAAATAATATTAGAATGAAGGAACATTTAAAATTCAGATTAGTTTTACAGAAAAATGCAAAAACATAAATCCTTATTGCACACGTAGAGACTCGAACACAGAACTAGAGAATAGGCAGTTGCTTAATCAGTGAACCAGCAATTTCATTCTTGACACAAAAATGCACAGGATTAAACTTAAGCAAGAAAACTTAAGCCAAGGGATTAAATAAAGAAATTAACAAAATCTCAAAATTAAAGCGACTTGAACCTTAGACCTCAAGTAAGAAAACAAAACACGCAACCACAAAAGCATACACATATTCATTGACATAACTTAATAATAGAACTCAAATGTTAGGGAGTTACATATACCTGATAAATTAGATGGCGAAATAGAGAGAGCCACTATTGATATTATCGTAGTTAGGTTATAAAAAGTTTAAGGAGAAGTATTGTATGGAACTGTATAAGAATCAGAGTTTCGCAGTGAAAGTGTGGTGGTTGTTTTGAAAAGAGGAATAACAAATTTTATGGTTAAGCAATTGATGTGCCAGCAGGAAAATTTCGAGGACAAATTTTTTTTAAAGAGAGGAGAATCGTCACGCCCCAAAATATAGGGGGTTAGTTGTAAGGAATAGACATGAAATGAGTATTAGGCTTGATGGTTAAGTATTATTCTGCTATCCTAAAGGTCCTAAGTTCAAGCCTCTTTCCTTTCATTTTTTTTTCTTTAAATTTTTAGCAACCTAGAATAAAAACCACACTAAAACAAATATTAATTGGAGTGAAAATTGAATAAAAAATAGGTTTAGGCCTAATGGTTAACACGCCACTCTTCCCTCTTACACACCTAAGTTCAAACCACAACTTTCCCCCTCCCACTTTCCTTTTAATTTTGCCCAAAATTTAGGGAAATTACCTTTTCCGTCCCTAGGGTTTACAAACCCTAGCTATTTAGTCATTCCTACTCATATTTGGATTAGAATAATATTCTTTTTCACAATTCTAGTAAATTTCCTCTTCATCCTCTATTTATTTTCTTTCTATTTTCTTTTTCTCCTATTTTCTCTCATAATTGCAGCACATGTCGATCTTTGAACTATTGATTATTTTCTTTCTTCTTTTTCTTGCCGAATTCTTCCTCTCCCTTTTGTTTCATCCATAGCTAAATCTTTCCCTTACCAATTAAGTCATCCATTGTTCTGCCGAAACCCCTAGTGGTCCTATTATTCTTTTCTCCCTTAAAAGTCGAAGAACCATACCCTTTACCGATTTCTCTTGTTCTCCATTACAATCTATTTTGCTACCCTCAATCAAGGGGGTTAGGAGTCGATTGCATATTCAATGGATATTTAAGCCGCAAGATTCAAGGTGAGTTTCGGTAAATGTGTCATTCTCAATTTCGATTTCTTAAAGGGGTGGTCGAATATATGCGTAGCCTATAAGGGTGACTCGTGTGGAAGACAAGTCATCTGATGTTGATAGAATATGTGTGTTGATGCAGATCTAAGAATATTCAGGATTAATTGCTAAGAGAAAGACTAGAAAAGCCGAAGGTACACGGTAAGGCTACGGTAAGGCTTTGGGATTTGATAAAGTTATAGTATGGTTTGGAATTGATTGGAGAGTGGTTTTGATTGTAGGTCAAGGCTGAGGATAGTGTAGTGCAGGTCGTCAATCAGGTGTGTACATACACTATACACACGGCAAATCGGCAAAAGCCGAAATCCCGAAATCCCTAATGGGCCTACCGAATTTGTGTAACGCCCCTATCCCGTAACCGTCGCCGGAATAGGACGAGGCGTTACCGAAAATTAAAGAACAGATCAGAACAGTAAATTTTTTTCTTTTAAAACACTCTCTTTAATCAAGATCATTTATTTATATAAATGACAGACACAACCAACGATCTAATTTAAAACTCACAAAAGTAAACATCCAAAAGATGCCATATTCGCATGGCTTATATACGTTAACCAAAATATCCTTCCACTATTAGTCTATTCTATACATGCCATAAGTTAATCCAAAACATAGTAGTACCAAAACAGTGGATAGTGTGACGACTGGTGGTGATCCCTGAGCTGATAGTAAGAGTCAACGATCTACAAAACAGAGAAACATACATTCAAAGTAAGCTTTCATAAGCTTAGTAAGTCTTAAACAGTTTAAACAGTTGAATTTAAAAACAAACCAAATAATCGTATCACATAACATTTTCTGAGTATAATACCATTTGGCCGATTATGCACAATCACATATATCATTTTACTTCGATTATATTCAAAACTCATATAGACATAAGCATTTACATGCTTCAAGATTAACTTTAATTCTATCGAATTCAACTAGTGTACCATTTCTTACCCACACTTACTTTCAATCTTCACAGTTAAATGGCATATCGAATACTTTCATGTAATTTTGCATAGTAACTTAATGCACACATATTCAATATACATATGAATTTATAACATCTTTACATATACTTCTCATTTTACACTCTTAATTCCTGTCAGATCAATCTCACATATATAATATATATCACATACCTGGCCAACTTATTGTCTTGAACTTATTTTATTACCAATTTAGCACAAGCTTATATAATCTCTGACTTTAATCCGTTCACTGACATTTAATCCGTTTAACAAACTTTCTCTTCAAGTCTTTCAGAGATGTACAGATTTCAGATAAGCCTTACACAATGCCGACTCCCTGACGCGGTCTTACATGTTATTCAATATCGACGCCACTGTCCCGGACAGGGTCTTACACGAAACACAAGTGATGCCAGTGTCCCAAACACGATCTTACACACTATCACAAATCAATGCCTTCGTCCCAGATGAGGTCTTACATGAAACACAAGTGATGCCAGTGTCCCAGACACGGTCTTACTCACTATCACAAATCAATGCCTTCGTCCCAGACGAGGTCTTACATGAAACACAAGTGATGCCAGTGTCCTAGACACGGTCTTACACACTATCACAAATCAATGCCTTCGTCCCAAACGAGGTCTTACATGAAACACAAGTCATGCCAGTGTCCCAGACACGGTCTTACTCACTATCACAAATCAATGCCTTCGTCCCAGACGAGGTCTTACATGAAACACAAGTGATGCCAGTGTCCCAGACACGGTCTTACACGAAACAGAAGTGATGCCAGTGTCCCAGACACGGTCTTACACACTATCACAAATCAATGCCTTCGTCCCAGACGAGGTCTTACATGAAACACAAGTGATGCTAGTGTCCCAGACAGGGTCTTACTCACTATCACAAATCAATGCTTTCGTCCCAGACGAGGTCTTACATGAAACACAAGTGATGCCAGTGTCCCAGACACGGTCTTACACACTATCACAAATTAATGCCTTCGTCCCAGACGAGGTCTTACATGAAACACAAGTGATGCCAGTGTCCCAGACACGGTCTAACTCACTATCACAAATCAATGCCTTGTCCCAGACGAGGTCTTACATGAAACACAAGTGATGCCAGTGTCCCAGACACGGTCTTAAACAGTATAACAAATCAAGGCCTTCGTCCCAGACGAGGTCTTACATGAAACACAAGTGATGCCAGTGTCCCAGACACGGTCTTACTCACTATCACAAATCAATGCCTTCATCCCAAACGAGGTCTTACATGAAACATTTCACACACTTAGTGCCCACTGACCGATCTCGCACACATAGTGCTCGGTTAAAGAATTCACACACACAGTGCCCAATGACTGATCTCGCACACATAGTGCTCGGTTAAAGAACTCGCACACACAGTGCCCATTGATTGATCCCGCACACATAGTGCTCATGTTCATTTGATTTTACACATTGAAGTGATTTAACCAAGTCTATAAAGCATCAAACATATTTAAAGTTATCAAAGCATATACTGCACATCAAATCTATCTCCAATAGATGACATATATATATTTCGCCCATACACATAAAATCCTGAATCAAAATATAAATTTTATGCATTCACATCACAATTATCCAAATATACTTCATATACCACATATACTTTCATGTATACACTTTGTCTTGGCTGAATATACATCTATAATTTTCCAATGAATAATTCAATTTCAAGCCATACTATCATTTCATATTTGAATACTTATAAACTTATAATTTCACAATTTTAACATCAAAGATCCATCTAACACTCATATATCATTTCCTATTGTCACAATTTAAAATTCACGTATGGGTTTAATCAATAGCTTATAAGCAACTCAAACAAGTTTTATCAATGTTTACAACATAATCACAAATTCACTCCAAGCTGTCTTCCTGAGCAACAGTTATTAAATTATTTGTAACTGGAGCTACGAAACTCCAAATGAAGTGCCGTTAATTTTCCCTGAAAATAGACTCATATATCTTCTATCCATAAAACTTTCAGAATTTTTAGTTTGTCCAATCAATACCAAATTTTTCTTAAAGTTTCCCCTGTTTCACTATTTGACTATACTCACCACTCTTCACTACGAATCTAATTTTTCATTGTACAGAATTCAAAATATGTTATTGTTTATTTGATTTGAAACTAGACTCATTAAGGAGTCTAAGCATATAAATTTTATCTTATAACAATTTTTGTACAATTTATAATGATTTTCTAAATACAAAACAGGGAATTTCAGAGTCATTCTGACACTGTCTCACACAACTTTAAATATCTCTTTATAGGAAATTCCTTTGCTTACATGGTTTCTTTTATAAGAAACTAGACTCAATAAGATTCATTTTCATATTTTATTCGGCTTCTAACTCGCCTTCTACAATTTTTGGTGTATTTTCAAAGTTACACTACTGCAGTCACTCAAATCTGTTAAGACTAATTCGGCACTCTCACTATATGAAATCAAATAACTTATTCAACATCAAATTCAGATAACACATAAAGAACATATCAATTAGTATTTATTCATACCATCCGGAATCAATTTCTCCATATAGCACAAACCAAACCATTTATCAAATTAACACACATTCAACATTATAATAATTAAATAATACCTTAAAGACTTACTTCGACAATTTCGTACGATTGATTTCGATTACTCGACCAACTTTGTTTCACCTCGATCCGACTCTATTTTCTTTTGCTCTTGAGCTTTCAATTAAGCAAATTTTAACTCATTACTAATTATTTAATTCAAACCTTTTCACATACAAATAAAATCGGCTCTCACACAAGGATAATTTCTTACATAAAATCACACATGCTGAAACTTCACTTCAATCCAACTTGAAGTAAATTCAATTTATCAAATTTTTAATTACTAATGCATTCGGCATATACATCACATTCATCATAAATACATTAGTCTATGTATCACCCCATAATCTTATATACAACATCATTCATTTAGCCGAGTATACAAAGATTAATAACATAATTGGTTTTCTTACTTAAGGCCACAATCATATCATTGATCAAGTTCATTCAATTAAACATATATATATATATATATATATATATATAAGCTAATAATAATTCACCTAATCAACTACTGTTGGCCATACCTAAATATTACTTTAAACATTTACACACTCAATTCACACACATTATAAGCTTAATTCGGCCATAGCAAAATACATCAATTGGATTCATTCTTTACTTAAAACACCCTCGATAACCATATGCATATAATATATATATATATATATACACATATGTATTTTATCATCAACTCATTACTCAATTTCAACCAATATTAGTCGAATGCCTTTTAAGAATAACAAAGCACTCATACAGTATATAATTTCGGTTTTTAATACTTTATCAAACAAACATTATTTATTACTTTACTCTTGTTCAAATTCGGCTAATATACAAACATATACAAATATCTTCAATTAAATCAACTAACACTCATCTTACAAAGGCTCTCCCTAACACATATCAACTATACATTTTTCCCAAATTTATTTAACAAGCCGAATATCCCTTGAAGTCACAAAAAGGGTCTAACCTTTTCTATCTTGATACATATGTGCCGATTATACCTCTATAACCCAAATTATGCAATTCGAAACATCAAACACTCAATTCTAGCACACTACACTCATGGCCGAATGGAACATCTTTATCAATAAGCCACAACAAGCACAATTTACTCAATTAAACTTACAAGCTTCTAATTACATGAATTTTAACATTATAACATCCTAATGTCCATCAAACTTTCATTCACCAATTTCTATCATCAATTTACAAATTTTTACAAATTTCTTATCTATGACCGAATGTATAACTAACCAAGATCTTAGAAATTAATTCATGGGTTAAGCAAAGGACTTAGCAACTAGCTTAAATCCACAAAATTTAAAGAAAAATGAATAAAGACATACCTTAATCAAGCTTTAGACATGGCCGTATATCCTAAGCTCTTTTCCTTTCTTTTTTTTTCTTAGTAGTTTCAGCAGCTTGAGAAAGAACCCCCCCAAGCCTTGTTTTTTTTTTTTTTCACCCTTCTTATGTTATATTCAAACATATATTTTATAATATCCTAATTTAAGTATATATATTTTTATTATTAAGCATATAATGCTCACATCTATCATACAAGTGTTTAAACAATCAATTGCATGCAAGAGTTGGCCGGCCACTTACTTTAAAAAGGCCCATTTGACATGCAAGTCCCTCATCCTTTAAACCATACAAATTTTCGGTCATTACCAATTAGCCTATCACATTTTCGAGATTTCTCACATAAGTCCCTTTTAATAATTTCACATCCAAATGAAAAAATTCAATAAATCAAAATTTCACACATGCAATTACACATATAATAGACATGAAATTTAACACTCAATTATTTTTGTGACTCGATTTTTGTGGTCCTGAAATCACTTTCCGACTAGGGTCAAATTAGGGCTGTCACAATTTGTGGGCCCAAATTAGCAAAGTTGTGATATGAAATTTTGTGATGAATTGACATGTATGATTGTATGATTAAATTATGATCGGGCCTAATGGGTCATATAAGCATGATTGGGCTTAATGGGTTAACGAACGTGAATGGGCCTTATGGAATTGTAGAAATGCATACTAGGGTACTAATGGACTTAAGGCCTAGTTAAATGAACTCTCAAATTTAATAAGACTTAATTAAGTAATAAACATGTCTGTGGACAAGTCAATAGACCAAGGTGTGGCAACCGATATATGCATGTCTAGGATTGGATCATGGAAAAGCTTGGTACTTAAGCGGTCCGAGTGACCCACCTCCTCTTCTCTTGAATCCTACCTGGTGCATAGTGTCTGTTCATCTTAGCCGCGATGACTTGTTGATGGGCCAAAATTCATAACTAAAATCTGTATCATTAGAAAATTACGAAAATACCCTTCTAGGATAGAATTACGAAAATACCCTTCTAAGGTAGAATTACAAAAATGCCCGTAAGGTAGAACTACTGAAACACCCTTGTAGGGTAGAAGTACCGAAATATCCCTATAGGGTAGATTTACAAAAATACTCCTTGGTAGTGAAATGACCAAAATAACCCTAAGTGCTTAATATGTGAAAATGTGTGAAAATGTGTATGATGCATTCATGAATTGTATGTTGCACTTGGGTGGGTTTTGATGATATGGAGGAAGTGTTTTGAGGATCGCATAGTCACTTGACGACTGTGGGTCCACCGTAGGCTTTCAAGCCACTGAGTAGCTTTGCTACACCGCACATATATAGCAGCATTGCTGCAACGTGAGTAATGCCGCAACTGGTGCTACCTTTAGAGTGTAGAGGATGGGTAGGTTGATGTAGACATCCCTACAGGAGTGTAGGGTTGGTACGGGTGGAGTGCAGGGTTGGATTCGGGGTGGGAGCATTGCATACATGTAACTCTGATATGATATGATATGATATGATATGAGGTCATTGTGGGCTAAGGCCCAGACCACCAATATTGTTAGGGCTTAGGCCCAATGTCATATGTATATATATTAAATTGATTTGTTTGCTAAGGGTAGTACACACTGAGTTTCGAAACTCATGCCCTTAAATTAAATGTTCCAGGTAACCCTCAGTAGGCGGCTCGACGTGAGAGAGGACTCGGAGATAGCCACACTACAAGTTACTTAGAAATTTTTTTTAAATATAGATTTATTAAGTGATTTATGATAATTATTTTTTTACCTTCACTGTGATGTAATAAGGCTATGTAACTCTGGTTTCACTATTTACTTGGGATTTATTTAGTTACTGTTATATTTAATAAACATGGGTTTTTTAATTATTTATTTAATTAAATTCTTCGATTTTTAACTAAGTAAATTCTTTTCAAGTATATTTTGTTCGAACTAAGTTCTAACTAAACCATTTTAAAAGCAACTCTTTAATGTGACATCACCAGATTCGGGCCTAACTTCTAGGCCGAGTATGGGGTGTTACATTTAATGGTATCAGAGCCCGGTTGTAAAACTCGGACTGTGAAATGGGTCTTAGATTTTGGGTTTTAAAAAAAAGTAGATTAAAAAAGTTTTTGCAGGTTTCTTGAAGTGTGGTTCACCGAGCCTTTAACGTCGAGCCAAGTAAATTTTTCTGTTACTGAACTTATTTAAATTATTGAACTGTATTCAGATATTGAGCTACTTTAGACAACAGGTTCTTAGAGACTAAAGCCCGTAGGAAACTTAAGTCTATAATGGATTTACGACTGCGAAACAACTTTTAAATTGTTACTTACATAAGACATATGCTTTAAATAGTGGAACTATGAACTAATCTCATAAAATTCTAATCTAGAAATACGTACGCAACGAAGAGCACTTGAATGGGTGCGAGAGGCAGTGGCAGAGGCTGTGGAAGTGCTAGGGCTTTGTAAATATTTGAATCGGAATTTGGTACTTATTCTGTGTGTGTTTGACAATGTTGGCGATAGGTGGATATCCTGAGTGTGTATTAAAATTATTTGGATCAGAGTGCGCAGTGGTAGCATAATGGGATAGTTGTCACACGACTACCCAAATATTTAGAAATCTCGAGGACGAAATTTCTTTAAGAGGGGTAGAGTTGTAACGCCCCAAAAATCTCGAATTTCTTTTTGTGTGATTTTTATGTGAATATGTGCTTAGTAGTTTTAGGAAAATATTATTTAGGTGTTAGAAGGCCCATAGTAGAGTTTGGGTCCAATCTTAAAAAGGAGATTATTAAATTTATTTTAGAGTTTAATTTTAAGCTTCTAGAAGATTGATAGTGGCATGAAGCTGGACTCTTAGAGAGGTGATCAAGAGAGAAAATTTAGGAAAAAGATTAGGGGGTTATCAAGGAGAAAAACTAGGAGATGAGAAGGGGGAAGTGATGGAGTTGAATTGGGAATTGAGGCTATAGGCTATAAATATGTGCCGAATTTGGATCCTAGGCTAATGCCAAATTTCTCATATTTTTCTCAAGTGCCAATCTGTATTTTTTTCTTCTCTTCCTTCTTCTTTTTCTTGCCGAATTCTTCCTCTCCCTTTTGTTTCATCCATAGACGAATCTTTCCCTTACCAATTAAGTCATCCATTGTTCTGCCGAAACCCCTAGTGGTCCCATTATTCTTTTCTCCCTTAAAAGCCAAAGAACCATACCCTTTACCGATTTCTCTTGTTCTCCATTACAATCTATTTTGCTACCCTCAATCAAGGGGGTTAGGAGTCGATCGCATATTCAGTGGATATTTAGGCCGCAAGATTCAAGGTGAGTTTCGGTAAATGTGTCATTCTCAATTTCGATTTCTTAAAGGGGTGGTCGAATATATGTATAGCCTATAAAGGTGACTCGTGTGGAAGACGAGTCATCTGATGTTGATAGAATATGTGTGTTGATGCAGATCTAAGAATATTCGGGATTAATTGCTAAGGGGAAAGACTAGAAAAGCTGAAGGTACACGGTAAGGCTTCGGGATTTGATAAAGTTATAGTAGGGTTTGGAATTGATTCGAGAGTGGTTTTGATTGTAGGTCAAGGCTGAGGATAGTGTAGTGCGGGTCGTCAATCAGGTGTGTACATATACTACACACACGGCAAATCGGCAAAAGCCGAAATCCTGAAATCCCTAATGGGCCTACCGAATTTGTGTAACGCCCCTATCCCGTAACCGTCACCGGAATAGGACGAGGCGTTACCGAAAATTAAAGAACAGATCAGAACAGTAAATTTTTTTCTTTTAAAACACTCTCTTTAATCAAGATCATTTATTTATATAAATGACAGACACAACCAACGATCTAATTTAAAACTCACAAAAGTAAACATCTAAAAGATGCCATATTCGCATGGCTTATATACGTGAACCAAAATATCCTAATTAGGGTCAAATTAGGGCTGTCACAATTTGTGGGCCCAAATTGGCAAAGTTGTGATATGAAATTTTGTGATGAATTGATATGTATGATTGTATGATTAAATTATGATCGGGCCTAATGGGTCATATAAGCATGATTGGGCTTAATGGGTTAACGAACGTGAATGGGCTTAATGGGCCTTATGGAATTGTAGAAATGCATGCTAGGGTACTAATGGACTTAAGGCCTGGTTAAGTGAACTCTCAAATTTCATAAGACTTAATTAAGTAATAAACATGTCTGTGGACAAGTCAATAGACTAAGGTGTGGCAACCGACATATGCATGTCTAGGATTGGATCATGGAAAAGCCTGGTACTTAAGTGGTTCGAGTGACCCACCTCCTCTTCTCTTGAATCCTACCTAGTGTATAATGTCCGTTCATCTTAGCCGCGAGGACTTGTTGATGGGCCAAAATTATTAACTAAAATCTGTATCATTAGGAAATTACGAAAATACCCTTCTAGGATAGAATTACGAAAATACCCTTCTAAGGTAGAATTACGAAAATGCCCTGTAAGGTAGAACTACTGAAACACCCTCGTAGGGTAGGAGTACCGAAATACCCCTATAGGGTAGATGTACAAAAATACCCCTGGGTAGTGAAATGACCAAAATAACCCTAAGTGCTTAATATGTGAAAATGTGTGAAAATGTGTATGATGCATTCATGAATTGTAACACCCCATGCCCGAGACCGTCGCTGGAGTCAAACTTGAGGTGTTACTAAACTTATCTTACTTTTTAAACAACTTTAAAACCACTTATTTCAATTTTCGGAATAAACTGTTTTTCTACGTCATGGTCGCTTGAAAAATCGTATCTCGAGTTATGAAACTCGAAATCAAGATCTGTAAATTTTCCATGATTCTAGACTCATGTATCTATCTACTAATTTTTTTCTAGAATTTTTGACTTGGCCAATTAGTACAGTTTATTAGTTAAAGTCTCCCCTGTTACACAGCTCAACTACTCTGACCTATGTTCACTACGAACTAATTTTCTCCCTGTACAAAATTCAAATAGGCATGCTGTTTGTTTCATTAGAAATCAGACTAAATACGGAATCTAGGCATATAAACTATAATACCTAATTATTTATGTGCAATTTATGGTGAATTTTTGAAGTCAGAACAGGGGATCACAGAGTTAGTCTGGAGCAGTCTCACTCAAATGAAAATTTCTCATAATATACAACTCTTTTGCCTACCCTGTTTCTTCCACATGAAAATAGACTCATTAAGCTTTAATTTCATACCCTATTCACCTTTTAATTCTATTCCTACAATTTTTAGTGATTTTTCAAATTCACGTCACTACTACTATTTGCTTCTGTTTTCAAACTACTTTCACATTTTTTTATAGTTCCCATGTGGTAGTTACCATTCATGCATACATACCATTGAACACATGCATAGTTAGCCATTCCATTAGCTAGTCACTACCAAGCATTTACACACCATACATCGAATATATCATTCCAAAATAGATACCAAGCATTTACACACCATACATCGAATATATCATTCCAAAATAGACTAAGTCCCTATACATGCCATACACAAAATGAAACGTCTAGTTATACCAAAATAATTTCTTCGATAGTGTGATCTGAACTCTGACGTTTCCTTCGATCCCCGAGTAGGCTTGGCAAGAACTATAATAAGAAAGAAAATAAAGGAGTAAGCACTAAGCTTAGTAAGTTTACAAGCAAATAAATCACAATATTTATCATGACAATAATTGTTCATTTTACCATTCAACATCTTAAACTTTCCTTACCCTTCCTGCCTTGACTCACTTACTTTCTTTCTTACCTAACTTTTCAATGCTCATGAATATAACTTGTACAATAGCCCGTTAAACCACTCGGAATACTAGGGATACTCGGGTTATTCCTGTCTGATAAAATACTGCCAATGCCATGTCCTTGACATGGTCTTACATGAAATGTTCCTGTCTCCAAAGCCATATATACGATATGGGCTTACATGACTCAATACTGTCCTGTCTCCAAGGCCATATACATGATATGGGCTTACATGGCTCAATACTGTCCTGTCTGTTAACCCAAATGTCATGACATTCGTATCCCAACCATTCCTAAGGTTTCAGCGGGGCTTTCTGGTACTTTCTCTCTGTCATCTCATCTTTGTTTCGACTTTGAATATTTTCATAAAATAAGTATATAAATGCTGGAAATTAACAACATCAATGTAAAACAATGAAATATTGCATTTATTTACCGTAAACTTACCTCGATACAAATTGTGACCAAACTTTACAATTTAGTCCTTTACTTTCTCTTTTCCCCTATCTACTCCCGAATTTCGTTCTTCTTGATCTATAATAGCAAATTTAGCTTATTTAATATCAACATTTATCAAAACAGACCTTTACTCAAACTTTTGCAAAATTATATTTTTGCCCCTAAACTTTTACATATTTACACTTTTGCCCCAAGGCTCGGAAATTAAAACTTATCACAAATTCTTGTATTTTAAGACATGCTGATCATTTATTTACCAACATCATCTTCAAATTCCTACTATAACATACACTTATGTACAATAGGTATTTTTACCAATTAAGCCATTTTTCTCGTTTTTACCTAAAACCGAGTAGCTCAAGTTGTCTAGCATAATTCAAAACCTCATATTCCATCATAAAACATCAAAATACACAAATTTCACCTATGGGTATTTTTCCCAATTTGATTCCTAACTTAAATTATTGCTAGCATAATCTTTATCGAGCTATCGGGATTTCAAAAATATAAAAATCATTAAAAACGGGGCTTAGAATCACTTACTATGATGCTTGAAAGTTGAAGAAACCCTAGCTATGGTGGAGAGCAAAAATTGGCAGCAACTAATGAAGAAGATGATCAATTTTGTCATCTTTTTCCTTTTTAATTCATGTTAATAACCAAATGACCAAAATGCCCCTCCTTACTAAACTTTTAAAAATTCCATCCATGTCCAAATTTTGTCCATGAACTTAAAATTGGTCAAATTTCTATTTAAGACCTCCTAATTAATATTCCAAAGTAATTTCATACTAAAAACTTCTAGAATACAAGTTTTGCAACTTATTCAATTTAGTCCCAAATTTCAAATTAAACACTTTCTATCTCGGATTTGTGGTTACGAAACCACTATTCCGATTAGGCTCTATTTTGGAATGTTACATTTCTCCCCCCTTTAGGGATTTTCGTCCCCGAAAATCTTACCTGTGAAGAGGTTTGGGTACTGTTTTCGCATGGCCTCTTCAGGTTCCCATGTAGCCTCATCCACCCCATGTCTATTCCACAAGACTTTTACAAGAGCAATACTTTTATTCCTTAATTTTTTTACTTCACGAGCTAGAATTTTTACCGGTTCTTCATCATAAGTCATATCTGGTAGAATTTCAATCTCTGTCGGAGAAATCACATGTGACGGATCTGACCGATAACGCCGTAACATCGACACATGGAACACATCATGAATCTTTTCTAATTCAGTCGG
Source organism: Gossypium stocksii (assembly GCA_020496765.1). Taxonomy (NCBI): domain Eukaryota; kingdom Viridiplantae; phylum Streptophyta; class Magnoliopsida; order Malvales; family Malvaceae; genus Gossypium; species Gossypium stocksii. Next base: position 63,830,800 of record CM035622.1, on the reverse strand, counting down.
CAAAGCTAATCGATATGCTAATGGTCCAACTCTCTCAATCACTTCAAACGGTCCAATAAAACGAGGACTTAACTTGCCTTTCCTGCCAAATCTGAGAACTTTCTTCCACGGGGATACTTTCAAGAATACCTTGTCGCCAACCTGATATTCGATCTCTTTTCTTTTTAAATCTGCATATGACTTCTGCCTATCTGAAGCTGCTTTCAAACAATCTCTGATCACTTTCACTTTTTCTTCTGTTTCTTTAACTAGATCAACCCCGTAAATCTGATTTTCTTTAAGCTCTGTCCAATATAAAGGTGTACGGCATTTACGTCCATACAAAGCTTCGTAAGGTGCCATCTTTAAACTCGACTGGTAACTATTATTATAAGCAAACTCTACCAATGGTAAATATTTTTCCCAACTGCCTTGAAATTCCAATATACAACATCTAAGCATATCTTCAAGTACCTGGATAACTCTCTCTGACTGACCATCGGTTTGGGGATGAAAAGCCGTACTAAAACTCAACTTGGTGCCCAAAGCTTCTTGTAGCTTCTTCTGAAATCGTGAAGTAAATCTCGGATCTCTATCTGAAATGATCGATAATGGCACTCCATGTAATCTAACTATCTCTGAAATGTATAACTCGGCCAACTTGTCAAGTGAATAATCCATACGGACTGGGATAAAATGAGCTGACTTAGTTAGCTTATCAATCACAACCCATACTGCATCTTTCTTTTTCAGCGTTAACGACAATCCGGTCACAAAATCCATAGTAACTCTGTCCCATTTCCACTCCGGAACTAGCACAATGTGCAACAATCCCGAGGGTACCTGTTGTTCGGCCTTTACCTGTTGACAAATCAAGCATCTGGAAACAAACTCTGAAATATCTCTTTTCATTCCTACCCACCAATACAATTTCTTCAAATCATTATACATCTTTGTACTACCTGGATGAATAGACAAAGAACTGCTATGTGCTTCCTGTAAAATCTTCCGAATAAGCTCATCATTCTTTGGTACACATATTCTGTCTCTAAACATCAAACAACCATCAGAACCAATCCGGAAATCTAATTCTATGCCTGACTCACATTGAATTCTTTTAACTTGTAAATTACTATCATCTTTTTGAGCTTCACAAATTTCTTCAAGAAATACCGATTTAGTTCTCAATTCAGCTAGAATAGAACCATCATCCGACATGGCCAAATTGGTATTCAAAGCTTGCAATGTAAATAAAAGTTTTCTACTTAAAGCATCAGCAACTACATTTGCCTTACCTGGGTGATAATCAATCACTAGCTCATAGTCTTTAATCAACTCTAGCCATCTTCTTTGCCTTAGGTTCAAATCTTTTTGAGTCATCAAGTATTTCAAACTTTTATGATCGGTGAATATCCGGCACCGTTCACCATACAAATAATGCCTCCAAATCTTCAATGCAAACACAATCGCAGCTAGCTCCAAATCATGCGTCGGATAATTTTTCTCATGTGGTTTCAATTGTCTAGAGGCATAAGCAATCACCTTTCCTTCCTGCATAAGTACACAACCGAGCCCATTCAAAGACGCATCACTGTAAATAATGAATTCTTTACCCAATTCTGGCTGTACTAAGATGGGAGCTTCAGTCAACAATGCCTTTAACTTGTCAAAACTCTGCTGGCACTTCTCAGTCCATTCGAACTTGACATCCTTCCGCAACAATCTCGTCAACAGGGTAGCTATCATAGAGAATTCCTCCACAAATCGTCTATAATAACCAGCTAAACCAAGAAAGCTTCTGACCTCTGAAACGTTCCTAGGAGGCTTCCAATCGACAATGGCTGAAATTTTGCTTGGATCAACTCTAATACCTTCACCTGAAACAATATGTCCAAGGAATCCAACTTCTCGGAGCCAAAACTTACTTTTACTGAACTTAGCATACAACTGATTATCTCTCAGAATCTGTAAAACTGTTCTCAAATGCCCTTTATGTTAAGTCTCATCAGGAGAATAAATCAAAATATCATCAATGAACACAACTACAAACTTGTCCAAACACGGTCTAAATATTCGGTTCATTAAGTCCATAAAAACAGCAGGAGCATTAGTTAAGCCAAACGGCATCACAAGAAACTCATAATGACCGTACCTAGTTCGGAATGCAGTCTTCAGAACATCTGACTCCTTAACTCGCATCTGATAGTATCCGGATCTCAAATCTATCTTGGAAAATACAGTGGCTCCCTTTAATTGATCAAACAAATCATCAATTCTGGGCAGTGGATATTTGTTCTTGATAGTTACCTTGTTAAGTTGCCGATAATCTATGCACAATCTCATTGAACCATCTTTCTTTTTCACAAATAACACTGGTGCACCCCATGGCAAACTGCTGGGTCTTACAAAGCCTTTATCAGTTAATTCTTGCAGCTGAGCTTTCAATTCTTTCAATTCCGACGGGGCCATTCTATAAGGAGTAATAGAAATAGGTGTGGTACTTGGAATCAGCTTAATACCAAACTCAACTTCTCTAACAGGAGGCAAACCTGGTAATTCTTCCAGAAACACATCTGGATACTCGCACACTACAGGTACTGATTCAACTTTCAATTATGAATCTTTAGTATTCAATACAAAAGCAAGATAAGCCTCATACCTCTTTCTCAAATATTTCTGAGCTGTCATAACAGAAATCATAGCAAATGAACCATCTGACTCATCTGAATTAACTCGAAGAATCTCACCATTTTCACATTTTAACTCAATGAATTTTCTTCCACAATTCACTATCACATCATGTGCCGTCAACCAATCCATACCCAAAATAACATCAAACTCATCAAAAGGCAATAACATGAGATCGGCCGGAAAACAGTGACCTCTAATCATTAAGGGGCAATTTCTACATACTTTATCTATCAATACACACTTGCCTAGTGGATTCGATACTTTTATCACAAATTCGGTGGATTCTATAGGCATACTCATTTTAGACATCAATTTCACACAAACATAGGAATGGGTCGAACCCAGATCAATTAAAGCAATGACATTAATGTCATGTAAAGAAAATGTACCCGTAATCACATCGGGGGAGGATGCCTCTTCGCGAGCACGAATAGCATAAGTCCTTGCAGGGGCTCTAGCATCTGGTCTCACCGTTGAATCTCTAGAGGTGCCTCTGTTACTTGCTCCTACTCCCGGTTGTCTCGGTGATCTGCCTCTGGTAGGAGCATTTCCAGATCTAGCACTCTGTGTTACTTCTCGGTTAGCCACGTCTGGACACTCTCGCACAAAATGATCTGGAGCACCACACTTATAACAAACATTTTCGCCTGCTCGACAAGGGCCATAATAAAGACTACCACATCGTGGACATCCTGATCTACCCGATCTAACATTACCCACACACTACAGCAAAACAGACTTTTAGCGGCGTTTTTTTAAGCCTTTAGTGGCGTTTTAAGCGCCGCTAAAAGTATTAGCGGCGTTTTCACAAGCGCCGCAAAAAACGCCACTAAAACTGGCGCCGCTAAAATTTGTGGCGTTTATTTGAAAAAAATGCCGCTAAAAATCCTGGTCTTTAGCGGCGCTTTTATAAAAAACGCCGCTAAAAGTCCTTGCCTTTAGCGGCGCTTTCCAAACAACGCCGCTAAAAGTCCTTGTCTTTTGCGGCGCTTTTCTAAAAAACGCCGCTAAAAGTCCTTGTCTTTGGCGGCGCTTTTCTAAAAAACGCCGCTAATAGTCCTTGTCTTTTGCGGCGCTTTTCTGAAAAACGCCGCTAAAAGTCCTTGTCTTTAGCGCCGCTTTTCTAAAAAATGCCGCTAAAAGTCATAAAAAATAAAAAAAATTAAAATATTAAAAAAGGAGCAGATATCAAAGAGAAGCATGCAATAAAATCAGCACTATTATCATAGCACGCACAAGAAGTATTAATTGGATAACAATTTATATACAAATCCATTCCTATCCCTTTACCAGCTTAAGCAAATCCTTTAGCATTACTTTGATAACAGTTGTTAAACAAACCCATTTATGTTCTAGGGACACAACTAATAAATGGATGCTAAAGATGACAATCGGTTGGAAGAAGATGAAAGCTTCTTATTCATGACCAGACCATTATGTGCAACGAATGAGCCAACTGATGACATGGCGGTGAAATTGGATGCCATCTTACTCTCTTTAATAAGCTGAAAAATATTCAAAACCAAGTTTTAGAATCAAGGTTATCTCAAATGTAAATTGATGAATAAGCAAACTTTTTTCAAATATTTTAATTTCTACAACTAAAACACAGTAAAAAAACAAATGAAGGTAAAATTCACAGGTAAAATCAATAATTTTTGAAGCATTTCAAGTTTCAACAAAGTTCAAATGAAGGTAAAATTCACAGGTAAAATTCACATTGACTAGATGCCCAACAACACCTGCAAATATCTCTCCATAATACTCAAAATATGTATCTGTTGTGAAAGCCACATAACCAAAGCTGAAGATGCCTATAAGGTCTCACAAAATAAATAGCATAGAATGCTCATTCCTGAACTAGCTTTCCTAGTATTTTCACTTCAATCATATGTATGAGGAAGTTAATGCTTCCAGACATTCAGAAACATGCCCAAAACAATCACTACAACACTATTATAGACAAATATATAACACCATACATACCAAAGCAGTCAAACGTCATTAAAATACGAATCTCGTCACAATTTCCAGAATCCAGAGCATCCTGAAAAAGTAAAACTTATGAAAAAGCAAAAGAAAACAGAATGCAAATTAAATTTGCCATTGGTTAGTGGTACTTCACAAAATTAATGCAGAACAAGGTAAATTTCACATGCAAGCCAAGCCACAACTATTATTGCCATTAAGTTGAGGGAAATCAAATAACTTACATCTTCATGCCCCTATCACAAAGTGGAAGAGAGTGTGTCTGTGAAAATTAACATGAAAATCAAGAACATTATAGTAGACATAAGAAATTACCCAACCGAATTTTGCTTTAACATTGTCAAGCTAGAGATCACCAAAAAGAAAAGAAAAGGATCAATAAAGTACAAAAATGAAAACAACAGATCGAAGCAATACCAACAGACATAAAAATAGTCTTAAAAACAAATGCAAACAACACAAATAAATGTAAGTGACTTAATAAAACCAATTTATTATAATAAATGGAAAACGTCAATAAAATAAAATTCTTAAAATCTAAGCAAATTAAATTATAAAATAAACTAAAAATCTTACTAAAATAAGCAACAAATAATTGAAAAAAAAAAACCAGGAAGTACAGCTCTGCAGTTTCCATATTCAGTAGCAGGGCAAGGCATATACTTGGAAATTCAACAACAATTATACGAGACTATGAATGACAAGAATTTGAAACCAATATGTAAAGACATTAATATATTAAAGTTGATGAATATATAAGCTACAAAGAAAAAAGGGAAAAAAATCTCATACAATATTTTAGGAGACCCCCTGAATAAGAAAACAAACATAACATTTATAGGAAAAAAAATACATAATAAATTTTCATAAGAAACAGAAAGGGAAAATAAAATGAAAAAAACCTACTTGCAACTCTTCCATATCTGATTCAGTAAGGGGATGCTGGAGTCTTACTTTTTTTCCATCTTCACTAACTACCTGTATATTATGGAATCACAAAGATTTAATCAAAGCCATTAAGGAGAAATGAAACTACATGTAAAAATCAAACATAAGAAACTGTAAGTGCATGAAATGTTAGTAAAAGGAAAATACTCACAAGCTTTGCTGATACCTTGTTACAAATATATGTAAAGACAAGTAATATGACATCATAAAAGAATATAAAAGTTTTGCATTATGTTACAAATATATCCCCTCCTTTCTTATCAAAGACAATTCAAAATGTAAGATTAGTAGAAGACAAAACAGAAAATGACAGATCTTGGGAGTAAATGATACATTGTTCTTTACTAATTCAGAAAAGAACTTGAACTGGTACAGATCGATGTCATTATGTAGTGATAAATCGAGACCAAATACCCACTACATCTTTTTGGGAGATGCAAAGCAAAATAACTTTTCTTTTGAGGCATAAACCACCCACGCAACCAGCTCTTGTGGCATATATACCTCATAAACGTATTAAGTCCATCAAACCAATCTAAAATTAATGCAGACTTCTGTTAAACATAATATAATCTTTAAATAGAAACAGAAGTATAGGACTTCTTCATTAACAAAAATAAGGTTTTATGACGAAAACATGAGAAAAATTTCTTTATGTAATAAAAACGTTTTGAATTGCCAAGTATGGTATAGCTCAAACAAGATTAGAGTAACTCGATGAGCAAACCCCAATGTCAAACAATATATTCATAATTGAATTTTAATAAAAACACTGAAACCATACAACGAAAATGGAAGGTTCATAAAAAATAACCAAGAAAATACAACATAATGAACTCGGAAGTGAAAACTAGAAGATGTCATAAGTAAATTATCCACAGGAAAAACAAAAGAATCATGCATAGTTGAGTCCTACAGGAAGTGTCTTAAGTAAATTATCCACAGGTTTAAAAGAAGAGGACAAAGTAAATTATCCAGAGCAATAAATACAACATAGTCGTATAAACAACAAACAACCACAACATGCACCCATTCAAAAACATACATTTAAGTAGACTTGAAGTTAGAAATCAAATTTGACCCAAAAACATGAGAAAGTCACCATTTGAACTCAGTACTGAAAAATTGAACCAGGTTTAAGATGTCAGAGATGTATGCAAATCTTTACTTGGATTAACTGGATAAGATAAACCCGAATGTGCTTGAATGAAGCCAAAAACAGCTTTAATAGCCTTTAAAGATGCAAAACTAAAAAATTTAAATATATACATCCAAAAGTCATTGCTTTGAGGAAACAGAACTAGGTTCTAGATTTTACACTTAGCTTGGCAATTTCTTTTAGTCAAAAATCAAACGCAGGCTACACTATAATAGCCTTATAGCTGGAAAAGGTTTTCTTTCAGCAGGTCTACTAGAAAACTCTCTATTTGCATCAAACCCTAAACTTTAGAAGAAAACAAACTTTTATATTAAGAACCAAATAGTATAACTGTCTAAGCAGTAAAAAGCCCTTGAGATCCCATTTAAGTTCTAATCTAAAAGGATTATCAGAACAAAGCCATACACCTCCGTTTTAAATCAGCATAAGTACTTTCACGTAGCGCAAAATCACAACTATCATAATTTTACAACTATCACAATTTTTCTGCATACAGTACTATGACATCTACAGTTTCACATAGCTCAAGAACCAATAAATTGCAACTTAACAAAACCATTGTCTCAACAAACCAACTAATTCTCACCTTCAAACCAGGAACATAGTCCCCACGTTTGTAGTACGCTGGACTCTTCGCGGCTCTCCACTCTGCTGTCCCCATACCATCTGTACATTGCAATTAAATAAGAAATTCTACCAAAAAACTGAATATCATAAACCAAAAATATTACATTCTAATTGCTCACAGTGATTGTTCTCGCAGACTAGAAATATTGCAAGCAGATCTCAAAGTGCAGAGATATTCAATGCCTCAAACAACTGCCCTTGATTAGCGGCCCGATCACCGTACAAAGCAAAAGTCACGGTTTCGTCTTTAGAATACTTTTACGCAAATGCCAAGCCACATCCTAACTTGAGCTCTAACAATCCCGTGTCCGCCATAAAAATTCGAATCCTTCTTGTAAAAATGCATTGAACCTCCTTTGCCTTTAGAGCAACCAGCCTGGTGTCCCATCAGCTCAGCAAAAACTTCCAGCAGGGTTCCACCGTGACTGACGAACGTGCAATGGTCGCGGTAGGCAGTTATGATGCAGTCCTTTTTGGTAATGGCGGCTTCCATGCCAACGGCGACAGCTTCTTGCCCGTCGTATAGATGAGAGAAACAACGGTGAGGCAGCAGATTTTGATTTGGGGATTTTGGAAAACTAATGGAAAGTTTGAATTAGGGGAATTTTGGGACTTAGGAAATTTAGGGCATGAAGAAACAAAATGAGGGATATGGGGAGTGAAAGTAGTTTTTTGCCAGACCAGAAAACGATCCCGTTTTCTTTATGTAATTTTGCAACTCATTTTTTGTGGCGTTTTTATAATAAACGCCACTATTGCACAATTTTAAATTTTTAAGCATTTTTAACCTATATTTTTCTCTTTTTTTTCAAAATTTTTGTATTGAGGTTATCGTTTTTTTGAATTTTTATTTTTATTATATTTCGAATATTAAACTTTTTAACTAAAATATTAAACATTAAATTTTTAAGTTTTAAATTTTCTAATTTTTTAATTTTTTATTATTAAATTTTAAAATTTTAATTACCATTAACATCTTTTTTAGGAATTTTTTTTCTTTTCTTTTTTACATCAACATTATTCTTCTATGTATGGTCCACATTAGTTGTTTAAGATTTTTATATAATATTGCATTTAATTATATGTATACACCTAAATTTTGATATAGATACATCTCAAAATTATATATAAATTTCGTTTTAATGTGAAATTCTAATTGTGGTTTAAATGCAATATTATATAGTTAAATTGACATTGCATTTTAACCTTAAAGTTAAAATTATTTAAAATAATAGTATTTTAACCTTAAGGTGCAAAATTAATTAAAAAAATATTATTAATGATTGCTTAAATCCTAAAATTCCTAACCCTAAACCTTAAACCCTAAAAATAATAAACCCCAAATAACAAATTAACTTTAAAGTAGTAATATTTATAACTAACCCTAAATTAACCCTAACTATAAAATAAAAAACCCTAAACCACAAACTATAAATCACAAACAGTACTAAACACCTAACCCTCAACCCCTATCCTATAAACCGGAAAACATAAACTATAAACCCTTAACCCCCTAAATCCCTAACCCCTAACTTTTAAACCCTAATATCACTAAACATTAGATCATAAACACTAAACACTAAACTTTAATTAAACCCAAAATAACAAAACGTAAACCATAAAATTAACATGCTAAATATTAAACCCTAAATCATAAAACCCTAAACCATAGACATTAAACCTTAAATATTATTAAATCTTAAACCTAAAAATAAGAACTATGAAAATATAATTCAAAACAAGAATAAGAAAAAAATATGAAAATTAAATCAGAACAAATCGAAACGAGTCCTAAACAAAAATGGCTACTCAACTTTTAGCGGCGCTTTTCCAAAAACGCCGCTAATGCCCTGTTTTTTAGCGGCGCTTCCACAAAAACGCCGCTAATGCACTGCTTTTTAGCGGCGCTTCACCAAAAACACCGCTAATGCACTGTTTTTTAGCGGCGCCTTTCCAAAAACGGCGCTATACCCTGTTTTTTAGCGGCACTTCCCTAAAAACGCCACTAATGCCCCTTTTTAGCGGCAACTTTACAAAAATGCCGCGAATGCCCTATTTTTTAGCGGCGCTTTTCCAAAAACGCCGCTAATGCCCTATTTTTTAGCGGCTCCTTTCCAAAAACGCCGCTAATGCCCTATTTTTTAGCAGCGCTTTTCCGAAAACGCCGCTAATGCCATTTTTTTAGCGGCGCTTTTATAGAAACGCCGCTAATGCCCTGTTTTTTAGGGGCGCTTTTACAAAAACGCCGCTAATGCCCTGTTTTTTAACGGCGCTTTTACCAAAACGCCGCTAATTCCCTGTTTTTAGCGGCGCTTTTCCAAAAACGCCGCTAATGCCCTATTTTTAGCGGCGCTTTTCCAAAAACGCCGCTAATGCCCTATTTTTTAGCGGCGCTTTTCCAAAAACGCCGCTAATGCCCTATTTTTAGCGGCATTTTCTTAATAATGCCGCTAATATATAGCCTTCGGATCCTTAAATCTGCTACCTCTATTCTGACTAGATTGCCCTGCCGAAAAGCTAGATCTGGTAGAAAACTCTTTCGGCCTCTTGGATGTAGCCTGAAATGATCTGCTCATTTGTCTTTTCTTCGTATCTCGCATCTCTATTTCAGTTTTATCTTTTCTTTTTAACAACTCCTCTGCTTTACAGGCTCTGTCAACTAGAATGACGAACTCTTTTATTTCCAAAACACCCACTGATAGCCGGATATCATCATTTAACCCATCCTCAAACCTTTTACACATGATAGTCTCCGTGGACACACATTCTCGAGCATATATACTGAGTCTAACAAATTCACGCTCATAATCAGTCACTGTCATATTACCTTGTTTCAGCTCTAAGAACTCTTTTCTCTTCTGATTAATAAACTGTTGGCTGATGTACTTTTTACGGAATTCCTCCTGAAAGAAATCCCAAGTGACCCTCTCTTTCGGTACAACTGATACTAGTGTCTTCCACCAGTGATAGGCCGAATATCTAAGAAGTGATACTACACATTTTATACATTCCTCAGGTGTACAGGATAATTCATCGAAGACTCTATGGTATTTTCTAACCAAAATTCTGCTCTTTCTGCATCATCTTCTTTTGTTGCTCGGACTCTTCTGCCCCATATTTCCTGATTTTATCGACTGGTGGCTTTTCTCTTATTACTGTACCTGTGACTGGGGGAGCTTGAGCTACATGGGTAGCCTGAGAATCATGAGGGGGTGGAGGTCTAACTACCGGATTCGTACGAACGAACTCGGCAAACCAATCATTCAAAGCTTGGAAGAGAGCTTCTCGAGTCACTCCTCCCTGATCAACTATTACTGGCCTATTCTCATATGGCGCTGCCCCTTCCGTAGGAGCAGGTGCATTACTTTCCATATCATCATCACCAGCTCGCTCGGGATCCATTACTATAAAACAAAATATTTAAAAATCGTCAGGAGCCGTCACACTATCAAAATACAAGTATGGCATGTATAGCTAGACTCTTACTCACACTAACTGTTCTGAGAACCGACTAAACCTGCTCTGATACCAATAAATGTAACACCCCATGCCCGAGACCATCGCCGGAGTCGAACTTGAGGTGTTACTAAACTTATCTTACTTTTTAAACAACTTTAAAACCACTTATTTCAATTTTTGGAATAAACTATTTTTCTGCATCATGGTCGCTTGAAAAATCATATCTCGAGTTACGAAACTCGAAATCAAGATCCATAAATTTTCCTTGATTCTAGACTCATGTATCTATCTACTAAATTTTTTCTAGAATTTTTGACTTGGCCAATTAGTACAGTTTATTAGTTACATTCTCCCCTGTTACACAGCTCAACTACTCTGACCTATGTTCACTACGAACTAATTTTCTCCCTGTCCAAAATTCAAATAGGCATGCCGTTTATTTCATTAGAAATTAGACTAAATAAGGAATCTAGGCATATAAACTATAATACCTAATTATTTATGTGCAATTTATGGTGAATTTTTGAAGTCAGAACAGGGGATCACAGAGTTAGTCTGGAGTAGTCTCACTCAAATGAAAATTTCTCATAATATACAACTCTTTTGCCTACCCTGTTTCTTCCACATGAAAATAGACTCATTAAGCTTTAATTTCACACCTTATTCACCTTTTAATTCTATTCCTACAATTTTTAGTGATTTTTCAAATTCACGTCACTACTGCTATTTACATCTGTTTTCAACTACTTTCACATTTTTTTATAGTTCCCATGTGGTAGTTACCATTCATGCATACATACCATTGAACACATGCATAGTTAGCCATTCCATTAGCTAGTCACTACCAAGCATTTACACACCATACATCGAATATATCATTCCAAAATAGACTAAGTCCCTATACATGCCATACACAAAATGAAACGTCTAGTTATACCAAAATAATTTCTTCGATAGTGTGATCTGAACTCTGACGTTTCCTTCTATCCCCGAGTAGGCTTGGCAAGAACTATAATAAGAAAGAAAATAAAGGAGTAAGCACTAGGCTTAGTAAGTTTACAAGCAAATAAATCACAATATTTATCATGACAATAATTGTTCATTTTACCATTCAACATCTTAAACTTTCCTTACCCTTCCTGTCTTGACTCACTTACTTTCTTTCTTACCTAACTTTTCAATGCTCATGAATGTAACTTGTACAATAGCCCGTTAAACCACTCGGAATACTAGGGATACTCGGGTTATTCCTGTCTGATAAAATACTGCCAATGCCATGTCCTTGACATGGTCTTACATGAAATGTTCCTGTCTCCAAAGCCATATATACGATATGGGCTTACATGGCTCAATACTGTCCTGTCTCCAAGGCCATATACATGATATGGGCTTACATGGCTCAATACTGTCCTGTCTGTTAACCCAAATGTCATGACATTCGTATCCCAACCATTCCTAAGGTTTCAGCGAGGCTTTCTAGTACTTTTTCTCTGTCATCTCATCTTTGTTTCGACTTTGAATATTTCCATAAAATAAGTATATAAATGCTGGAAATTAACAACATCAATGTAAAACAATGAAATATTGCATTTATTTACCGTAAACTTACCTCGATACAAATTGTGACCAAACTTTACAATTTAGTCCTTTACTTTCTCTTTTCCCCTATCTACTCCCGAATTTCGTTCTTCTTGATCTATAATAGCAAATTTAGCTTATTTAATATCAACATTTATCAAAACAGACCTTTACTCAAACTTTGGCAAAATTACATTTTTGCCCCTAAACTTTTGCATATTTATACTTTTGCCCCAAGGCTCGGAAATTAAAACTTATCACAAATTCTTGTATTTTAAGACATGCTGATCATTTATTTACCAACATCATCTTCAAATTCCTACTATAACATACACTTATGTACAATAGGTATTTTTACCAATTAAGCCATTTTTCTCGTTTTTACTTAAAACCGAGTAGCTCAAGTTGTCTAGCATAATTCAAAACCTCATATTCCATCATAAAACATCAAAATACACAAATTTCACCTATGGGTATTTTTCCCAATTTGATTCCTAACTTAAATTATTGCTAGCATAATCTTTATCGAGCTATCGGGATTTCAAAAATATAAAAATCATTAAAAACGGGGCTTAGAATCACTTACTATGATGCTTGAAAGTTGAAGAAACCCTAGCTATGGTGGAGAGAAAAAATCGGCAGCAACTAATGAAGAAGATGATCAATTTTGTCATCTTTTTCCTTTTTAATTCATGTTAATAACCAAATGACCAAAATGCCCCTCCTTACTAAACTTTTAAAAATTCCATCCATGTCCAAATTTTGTCCATGAACTTAAAATTGGTCAAATTTCTATTTAAGACCTCCTAATTAATATTCCAAAGTAATTTCATACTAAAAACTTCTAGAATACAAGTTTTGCAACTTATTCAATTTAGTCCCAAATTTCAAATTAAACACTTTATGCATAGAATTTCTTCACGAAATTTCCACACTATCATGCAATCATAATATAGACCTCAAAATAATTATAAAATAATTATTTCTATCCTGGATTTGTGGTTACGAAACCACTATTCCAATTAGGCTCTATTTTGTGATGTTACATGAATTGTATGTTGCACTTGGGTGGGTTTTGATGATATAGAGGAAGTATTTTGAGGATCGCATAGTCGCTTGACGACCGTGGATCCACCGTAGGATTTCAAGCCACTGAGTAGCTTTGCTACACCGCACATATATAGCAGCCTTGCTGCAACATGAGTAGTGCCCCAACCGGTGCTACCTTTGGAGTGTAGAGGATGGGTGGGTTGATGTAGACATCCCCACAGGAGTGTAGGGTTGGTACGGGTGGAGTGCAGGGTTGGATTCGGGGTGGGACCATTGCATACATGTAACTCTGATATGATATGATATGATATGATATGAGGTCATTGTGGGCTAAGGCCCAAACTACCGATATTGTTAGGGCTTAGGCCCAATGTGATATGCATATATATTGAATTGATTTGTTTGCTAAGGGTAGTACACACTGAGTTTCGAAACTCATGCCCTTAAATTAAATGTTCTAGGTAAGCCTCAATAGGCGGCTCGATGTGAGAGAGGACTCGGAGATAGCCACACTACAAGTTACTTAGAAATTTTTTTTAAATATAGAATTATTAAGTGATTTATGATAATTATTTTTTTACCTTCACTGTGATGTAATAAGGCTATGTAACTCTGGTTTCACTATTTACTTGGGATTTATTTAGTTACTGTTATATTTAATAAACATGGGTTTTTTAATTATTTATTTAATTAAATTCTTCGATTTTTAACTAAGTAAATTCTTTTCAAGTATATTTCGTTCGAACTAAGTTCTAACTAAACCGTTTTAAAAGCAACTCTTCAATGTGACATCGCCAGACTCGGGCCTAACTTCTAGGCCTGGTATGGGGTGTTACAGTGTGGACCACACGACCCTCCACGTGGCCATGTGCCATAGAAACCCTAATGTAGTTCGTGAACCACATAGCCTGCCATACGGCTGTGTCTCCTCTATAAGTTATGTTTGTATTTGCCACACGGCCATGTAACCCTTCCACACGATCTATAGCACTCCACATGACCAGGCCACATGACCATGTTCCCTTGTTTTTCAAATTTTACAGTTTCACTCAGAAATCTTATAATTTGTTCAATTTAGTCCTTGATTGGTTTCCGAACTATTTTTAGTATTTTATTTTATTCAATTAAGTCCCTAAAAATATGAATAATGTTAGAATCCATGATCTAATTAACTAAATTATTATTGAATATGTTTGATATGAGAACATTACTTGTTTACTACCACTCTAATTATGATGAACTGATAATATTTTTCATACCATCATGTTACTGATTACATGAAATACAAGCCTACTACTACCATTAAGTCGAACACACGTTAAGCAAGTTTATTGTTACTATTATGATATGGTATACGCTTGATAATTGCTATTGTATATACTTGTTATAAGCATGTTAATGCTACTGTACTAATCGTAATAGCATGTCATGTTGCATTGCATGAGGTGGGATGATATGAACAGAGTAAGTGTTAGCAGATTGTTTGCACCATTTAGTGGTTAATCCATTTCGTATTAGCAACTTTTATCTACACCGAATAGTGGTTTTATCCACAATGAACTAGCCATTTTTATCTACACTAATTAGTGATTTGTCTACATCTTACTAGCAGTTCATCTACAACGCTTAGTGGTTCATCCACACCATGGTGTAAAGGTAGAGGAGTTTTGAGAAACTCCTACCATGGAGTGTAGTGGAGTTGTGTAAGACCTATTCTGATAAATTGAAATTACATTGAATTCATTAGCATTTACATGGCTATAACACTAAGATATTATGTTAATGAATTGTTCTGCACTTCTGATATTCTATATTGCTATCCAATTGCGATTTATTCTATGAGTTGATATTCTGAATGCTTTGTCCACTGTTTACATTGGTTTTCTTGTGATTGAATTCACACTAAGCTTCATAGGTCACTCTCTTATTTTATTTCCATCTTTATAGATAAATCACCAGATTAGGACGCGAACTCAGCATATGGAGGACTTGGCTCGAATTGACTTTTTTACTATAAAAAGTAGTTTAGATTGATTATTTGAAATTATGTTAATTTGGGAATTGTACCGCTTTATTTGAATTGTGACATGAGACATTTATTTTGATTTCATTTAGCATGTATGTTATTTAATATGAATTTAGGATAAAGAAACATGGATGTAGAATTAATTTAGCTTAAAACTATTCTGATTTTACTTATTTGAAACTAAGTTGAATATTTTGTTTCCGCTGTTAAACTATAATTAAAAATTCGAGTAACAAATAAATTAGGAATTAGCTATGTATTCAAAAGAAATCACCGCTACAAGAAAAATGTTAAACTTAATTAGTTTTATTTAATTCATGAGTTTTTTTCTAAAAATAGACTATGTTTCTTTCAAAGATAAACAAAAGTTTTAAAAACTCTAATAGTTTATTGGGCCATCTTGGTGGCTGGTGTAATCTCCCAAATTCGGGTCTAACTCTAAACCGAATTGAAGAGGTTAAAAAATGTTTAATAGAAAAGATATAATTAATTGAATTTCTTCCTCGCAAAAAAAAATCCAATGAATATATTAATTAAATTTAGTGAACAATTATAATTATCCTGAAATTAATTTTTATTTATAATTATTTAATCGTCAAAGTGTCAAAAATTATATAGAGAAATGATATTATTTTAAGTACGTCACAGAAGCAATATTTCCTTATTTGTGGAGAACATTAGACTTGTTTTTATGTTTATTTAGTATTTTTGTTAGTTTTTAAATAATGTATTTTTAATTATTGTAATTAGTATAAAGTAATATTTGTTATTCAAAATTTTAAGCATAATTAAATATATTAATATATTTAACAATTCAAATATTATAATAAAAAATTAAATCGTAATTAAAGTATTTTTATCATATTGATTATATTTCATATAAAAGAGATATATTATTCAAAACAATAACTAATTATTTTAATCATTAAAAATATATTGCTCATGAAATATTCCTATTTGTTATTAAATCATTTGTACAAACTATAAAAATTGATATAGTGTTTTTTCTAATAATTAATAAATTGTTCATAATAGTTGGTATAATTAATATAATTATAATATATTAAATTATATAAATGTATTATCTATAAAATTTATATATAAAATATAAAGTTACTTATTATATAAATAATTAAATTTGCTATTTAGACCAAAAAGTTATATATATATATATATATATATATATAGGGGCGAAGCCAGAAAAATTTTTTAGGGGAGGCCGGATGAAATTTTAATTTTTTATAGTTTATATCTTTATAATTTGTAAAGGATTAAATTGAATTTTTATAATTTTAGGGGGGCCAAAGTGTAATTTTACCTTTACTAATTTAAAATTTTTAAAAAATTTTAAGAGCCTTAAAATAATTTTACATTTTAGGAGGGGCCGTGGCCCATGCCAGCCTCCCCTGGCTTCGCCCCTATATGTATATATTCTTTTTACTTTATTGGTTGATGGAAACATAATAGCTCAATATGGAGTAATTTTTTATTTAATAAATATAAAATAATTTAATATAAAACTTAATTTTTATTTATTGTTATACAAAATCATTTACTAAAAATATTTTAATAGAATAAGAATTCTTGTTTATAAGTGTCACAAATTTTATTATAAAATTTATTAAATCAAATATGTTAATAAAATTAAATTTTTTATTTATAAATGTGATAAATCTCATAAATAATAAAAAAAGAGTATTTAAAATGATAAACACGGTAATATAATAAATAATAAATATTATATTTGTCGGTTTAAAAGTTGTCCAAACTCGTAAATTATAATTATTTTGGTTTAACAAGTAGATAAATAAATAATAGTATGAAATTTTGTTAGATCAACTTAATTTTGTGGGAGTCTCAACCAACGATGTCCTTATACGGCTCGAGTTTTAGATTATATTCGATTGATCCCCACAGTCAAATATTGGTTTGCCAAATAGTGCTTGAATTGCTCATATGTTTCCTGTTATTATGCTTATATGCGATTCGTTTAGGGCTTGCGTCTGCCATGACTACAAGATATAGTCATACCAAAGAACAGTGTGACAAGTGTCTGAGACGTGTTAGAAAACCCATAACTTGAGCATCCTTGCCACAGGCAATGATATTAATCTTTGAAGGACAATTGAAAACGGAACTTCAGTTTTGTTATAATTCAAAAATTCATCCGGACTTAAATCCTACAATTTCATTTACAGATACTACCACGGTATTAAGACTCGGTATAGCATACAAATTCACTGTGAAACTACCAAATAATAGTTGCAGTAGCGCCATGGGATAACCAAAAGTCAAGGAACTATTAATCATGCATGGCATCGGCATCCGCACCATCAACAATTGATGCTTCATTGAACATGTATTCTTTTTGGTACTCCATCAAGTACTGCGTTGATCTCCTTACATCCAGAAATAGACTGTAAACACGAGTGATGTCCTGCACTTCCACAACCATCCCCTTTCGCTTCTGGCAATTCAATGCAGAAGCTGTGATCAGATGGATAGCATATCTCAAGGAGGTCTCGTGCCCAATTTTGGTCAACAGTTGTTTTGCATCTTCAGACATCTCTACATCTTCCTCTTGGCACCTGATATCTAGAATCTTACGAATTTCATCCTCGGAATAAGGCTGAGTAGTGATGATTAGTAGTCTATCAAGGAGATCAATTGGAATTCCATGAGGGGATTTGTAATCTGTGCCACGGATTGAAGTTATTCCTCTATTTGTAGCAACGACTAATATCGGGGCCATCTCATTCTCAAGGGCACGGTTCAGGAAAGAAAAGCACTCGATATCAAGCATGTGCACCTCATCGATAAAGAGAACACCAGGCACGATTTCAGCCTTCCCTTCCTCCCTCCACTCTGCCACCTTCGTGTCAATTTGTTCTCTCACCTCAGCACGGATTTCACCAGTATCCCCAGTGAAAAGAGCTAGAAATCCCTGTGTTCTGAACTCAAACATAATGAAACATGAGATGATGACTAAAAATAGATGATTTTCTATTTTAAAACAACATAAAACTTCTCTAAGTCTATTATCTTATAAGGCAGACTAACAAAGATACTACCTAAAGAAAAGTCGCACCGGATATACATACATTGAGCTCACAGTAATGTTTTCTAGGGATAAATTTTAGGCTAGGGATATAAATTTCAACAAGTTATGATGTTCATACCAGACAACTGCCATGCACAAATTCTTCCCTAATAATCACAAACCAATGGTACCATCACATTGCTAGAACAACACGACAAAAAGATATATAGAGATGGTATAAAGGAACGCTACATATGTTGAGTCCATAAGACATAAAAGTTGGAAGAAGCTACCCGCAACCATTGTGAAGAATCATCTATTTACAAGCTAATTGTGTTTAACCTTCTTCATCCCTACCCAGAGCTCTTAACATGCAGCATTCAATGTCAGAATAGAATCATCACTAGATAGCTTTAAACATGTAAATCAAATCACCTAACTGGTTAATTCTTCCAAAATGTTACAGGTTTCTCCATCCAGGCATAGTTTTTGTTAACCTATTTATATTTTACTTCAGGAGCAAAACAGCTCATAACAGCTCTACGCTAATTTCAGAACAATAACAGATAAACAATGGAAGAACCACTTCACATTCTAGTTACAAAAAAAGTTAAAAAAGACTCTCGAGATCATATCAAATACAGCAACAAAGCCGCAAATCTGGAAAAGGGTACACATTTTTGCCAAAGATAAGCTTGAATTTACCTGCTGTTAATTACATCGATCTCATGAAGCGTAACAGAATGGACGACTTCTTTTCTTTTCTGCAACTCTCCGTCTGGACATTGCACGAACTTTGTTTGCGGACCCATAGCATCGTAATCCCTCGACCTTGAAAATGACCTTCCAAGCTTCGTTATTTTTCCTGAAGCTTTATCAATAGCTATCACATCTCCACTCTGCACTTTCTCTTTCCCTAATGCCTCGATCATCTTCGCCCCCAAATCGTAAACGGTCTCCATATCCGTCGTTTTAAGCGTTAATTTCCCAGTTTTTGAAGCCGCCCCAGAAACTGCCGGCCGGTCAATCTGGATTTCAACGACTTCGCCTTCGATTATTTCAGTTTCTTCCTTGATTCTTACTCCGATGGACTTTCGAAACGCTTGCATTAAAGCTTCGGTTTTCGACATCTCAAGGGAGAAGATTTCGCTGCCAGAGAGCATAGAGAAAGGGGTTTCAAGGCCAAGAGATTTCGCCATGCCCATGGCAATGGCAGTTTTGCCAGTTCCAGGTTGTCCCGCTAATAAGATAGCACGGCCAGCAATTTTACCGTCTTTGATCATTTGGAGGATGACACCGGCGGCTTTACGAGCTTGTGCTTGGCCCACCATTCCTTCCGAGACGTCACGGGGCTCCAGAGAGGAATCGAGGCCTAGGCCCCGTATGTGGGAATGAGCCCCAATGCGTTCGATTCGGGTCAGGTCTCGGCTCTCGGAGAGTTTCAGCTCTGTCATTGGATGATTGAGGAAGGGAAACGCAGGGGCTAGGGTTTAGGGTTTTGTGAGAGACTGCAGAGGTTTGAGAAAAACAAAGGCAGGGTTTTATATTAGGGTTAATAGGCTGTTTTAAGGGCATTTCTGTCAAAGTAAATTTTATTTTTAGTGATAATTTATGTGCTTTATCTTTTTTATTTTCATATTATATTTTTTTAAATAAATTTAAGTTGTATCACATGATTAAAATTTTTCATATCAAATTATTGACTCAAAAATCAACTTTATAAGCTATAATTAGACTAGTCTATGAGTCGAATTGAAAGGCCTGTTCAAAAAGTAAAAGGGGTTAAGTAAAAATATAGGTCAGAACAATAAGTTCGAGTAAGAAAAAGACCCATTTAAAAAATGAGTCAGACCTTGAGTAAAATTTTTTTTGTCTGAGCCCACCCTACCCAAATATGAAGAAAAATTGTTGTTTTTTTATATTTTTTGTTGTTATTTTCTTAATATTTTTCACTATTTTATTTTAATGTTAATTTTATTATTGTTTTAGAGACATTTACTTGTTAAGTTGCACTTATCTTAGTGTTATATATATGTTATTTTAATTAATTTTTAATTTGTTAAAAAATATTTATTTTAATATTTTTGATGTATTATATTTTTTAAAATTTTTTATAAAAATAATATAAAAAATTAATATATTCATATTAAATTTGGCTAAACTCGAGTTTTAATATTCTTATTTGACAATTAAGCTCATATGACTAGGATGCACGTGATAAGGTTTTGTCGTGTGTGAGATAGTTGATAGTAGTGTTACTAATTTATGGGTTACGTACGGCGTCAAAACTTTGTCAGGGTAGAACATTCAACTTGTCCAATTTTGATTTGTCCAAATGGAAATTAGGAAAGAAAAAAAAAACCCTACACTGCATCAATGTTGATGAAGGTTGATCACATCTTAAACCTATTTCGCTAAGACATCAAAATTAAATACTTAAAAAAGAAATCCCAAAGAATTGATTGCCATATATATATATATGTATATATGTAAAATTGTGCTGAAAGCACAAATCTTAGGAAGCGAAGCACTGAAAACTCTGAAAAGTTTCATAGCTTTTTCATCTCTCTAATAGCGTACGCTTTTGTGCCCATTCGCAATGCATAGAATTGTATTGCAAAGAGAAATCAGAAGCAGAGCTTCCCACAAGGCTCTTTCCTGGTTCAGTTCTTATAATCTCTTTAGGTACGTCAATTTGTTCTTTTTAATCCGTGGTTTTGATGATAGATGCTGAGGGTATTCTGGGTTTTGTTTATTTTTTCTTTTTGTGATCATTTTCAGGGAACTAAATCTTGTGGCAATAGAGTTTAGTTTTGGATTGTGATAAATTGTGATAATCTGATCTGTTTAAACTTGAGGTTGTTTTGCTCTAAGAGTTAATCTGATCTGTTTAAACTTGAGGTTGTTTTGCTCTAAGAGTTAGTTTAATTTTATTCATAAAACACGTTGTAGATATATTGATGTACATAATTGGATTGAAAATTTGACAATTTTACTTTTTTTTTTTGTTATTGCTTATGATGTGATGAAACTTCTTTGCCACTTTTGTTGAATGTGTTCTTTGTTTCTCTTTCTTTTTTGCTGGGCATAAAGTTTGGGTTTTTAAATTTCATGTTGTGTTTTTTCTTGAAGAAACTATGTTTTGTATGGAAAACTTCATGTGGATTGTCTTTCTTAATATTTCCCAATTTCCCCTATGCTAGGTCTGTTCATTCTTTACCTTTCGCAACTGTGGAAGCCGAAGGGATATCGGGTTCTCAACCTGCTGAAGTACAAAACTTGGGTATGTTTTTCCCCTGTGAATCGTGTTTTGTTAGCATAGAGGTTAGGTGAAACAACTGTTTTGTAATGAAGTACGGAGACAAGCAATTTCTTGTAATATGAAATGTTTGTGTTTTTAGTGCAAGGTAAATGGACTGGATCTGCAGCTTGGAACACACTTGTGGATCCTCTGAATGGAGAACCATTCATTAAAGTTGCAGAAGTTGATGGAAATGGAATTCAGGTTTGTCCATTGGATGTAAATGTGTTTGGTGCTCGTATTGCTTCATTTCAGACAAATCTCCGCTAGTTAAGTTCAGATTGTCTCGGAAAAAGCAGTGCATGATGTCTGGGTCTTCAGGGTCTTTGTACTTCAAAGACTGCCTTCTGTTTGGCCTCTTCTCTCTATCAGTTGTTTGCAAAAACAGCTTTTTTCATGCTTTTAAATGTATGAACTAAGTATCTTATAACTGTTTAATCAATGCAGCCATTTGTTGAGAGCTTGTCCAAGTGCCCGAAACATGGTTTACACAATCCATTCAAGTCACCTGAGAGGTTTGTTTTACTTATCTTTCTGTTCCACATCTCTGCTTATTGCTTTCATATATAATATATTGTTTCTACAGATACTTGTTATATGGAGATATATCTGCTAAGGCTGCACACATGCTTGCCTTGCCAAAGGTAATGTGCTTCAAGGAAAACTATTTAGTTGTTTAGGACAGGTCTTCTAATAGATGCAGAGCAATGTGGTTTTGTGACACTTATTTGGTAGTATTGATATTGATATTTGGCATAAAATTGTTTTATTATTTTTATGACTTTCAGGTGTCCGATTTCTTCACTAGGTTAATACAAAGAGTTTCTCCTAAAAGTTATCAACAGGCCTTCGGTGAAGTTTATGTCACACAAAAGTTTCTTGAGAATTTCTCTGGTGATCAGGTATAAATATAGTATCCATTTTTTTGTAAAATTGCCTTATGAATATGTAGTTTCTTCAATAAGAATAAGTATCAAGATTTCAAATATACCCGAAGTCCATACCTATGATAGAAATTCATCTAATTCGATTATGGTTGTTAAGCTGGTTCTTTTATTCTACATTTATGGTAGGTTCGTTTTCTAGCAAGGTCTTTTGCAGTACCTGGGAATCATATAGGACAGCAAAGCCATGGGTACCGTTGGCCTTATGGTCCGGTAAGACATTCACTTCGCTCCTGGTTGATTCTCTTCATTAGAAAAGCATCTTCATGTCTTGTACTTGAAGTGAACATTTCTTCACATTGACTCATATAATTCTGTCCCTAGGCCTCTCCATGGAACTTAGATATATTAGGATTTGACATTTTTTACGGTTGGTCATATTTCTCATAGTTTCTGAATTTTAAAAATAATAATTTGCAGGTTGCTATTATTACTCCCTTCAATTTCCCGCTCGAGATTCCGGTCCTTCAACTGATGGGAGCACTCTATATGGGCAACAAACCTGTTCTTAAAGTTGATAGCAAGGTCTACCACTAGAAGCTTAGTTTTGTTTTCCATTCATCGATTTGATTGGTACTTTGATGGTCTTATTACAAACAAGTTAGCAATATTTTGAAACCTCTTTCTGTAGGTAAGCATCGTGATGGAGCAAATGATGCGCCTGCTTCATTATTGTGGGTTACCAGCAGAAGATGTGGACTTCATAAATTCTGATGGAAAGACCATGAACAAACTACTGATGGAGGTTTGTTAGTTCGAGCATAAGTTCTCTCTTGAAAGTAAATGAAGGTTTAGATATAGAATAGATTAACATAAATAAATAAAAGTCCTTGAGAGTTTCACCACCTTTTATAGGTAAGCTCATATATATTATAGAATCCAAACAAGCCCTAGTGATGATTGGCATTTGGCACCCAACTAAGCCCTTAACTTTTAGTTTGTATCCAATTAAGTCTTTTAACCTTTTATTTGTACCTAATAAGACATAAACCAATCTATTGTTTGAAATAAGTACTTATTTGGGTACAAATCAAGAATAAGAGTTTAATTGCTTGCAACAAAAGTTTAAGGGTTTACTTAAAGAGTAGTGAAATAGTTCACTAGTTTTTTAATAGTTTAGTTGATTGTTTCCTCTTTCTTTCAAAATTGAGTCTTAAGCTTCTGTGCTTTAGAGCAATTTAGTGAAAAGTTTATCTCGTTCATTTATGCCATTCTCTATCTTATGATGTTTCCTTTAAGTAGGCAAATCCACGAATGACGCTGTTTACCGGAAGCTCAAGAATAGCAGAGAAATTGGCTGTTGACCTGAAGGGTCGTGTGAAACTTGAAGATGCAGGATTTGATTGGAAAATTCTTGGTCCTGATGTTGAAGAGGTTCCTTATAAACAAATTTGGAACTATTCAATTTCCTTTGTCCAAGTCTTAAACCAGTGTTGGATATATATTTAAAATTTTCTAATGGCAGGTCGATTATGTTGCTTGGGTATGCGACCAGGATGCTTATGCATGCAGTGGTCAGAAATGCTCAGCTCAATCAATACTATTCATGCATGAGGTTTGCAACTTTCATTTGGAATTTTTTTGCCTTAGTTTAGCCTGGTATTACCTACATTACTCTGACTCGGATGTCAGATACGGGTATGTCAACACGAGTATGTTCAATTTTATATATCTGGAAGGTTATATCCCAATAGGCATGCCCAAATTTGTGTCAGACTTGGTTTTGTACATTGAGTACTTCAAGAAGAATAGAGTTAGTGAAACATGGGTTATATAACAAATGAATATATAATCTAGAGAAAGAAGACAGCTTTTCCTTCTTATTTGTAACAAAAATGTTCTGTTTCTGATTACTAACTTCTGTTCTATTTATATATGTAATATTTTCAGAATTGGTCAACGAGTTCACTCATATCTAAAATAAAAGATCTTGCTGAGAGAAGGAAGTTAGCAGATTTAACTGTTGGTCCTGTCCTTACTGTGAGTATACTTCATTCATCGTATTAATCTTGTTATTATCAGTTGGAAGTGCTGAAAATGACATTCAACATTGAATCAAATATTTTTTCTTCTAAAAGAAATAGTAGTCTGACATCTTCATCAAAAATACTTATTTATATTTTCCCATTATATGTACAAATATCGATGTAGGTCACAACCGAAGCAATGATGGAGCACAAAAAGAAATTACTTCAAATTTCAGGTTCGAAGTTACTTTTTGGCGGTGAACCCTTAGAAAATCACTCAATTCCAGCCATTTATGGTGCTATAAAGCCAACTGCCATATACATTCCTCTCGAAGAAATTTTAAAGCCGGCTAACTATGAGCTTGTAACCAAAGAAATTTTCGGGCCATTTCAGGTATAACCATTTAAGGTATCATTCAAAGGATAGAATATTTTCTAAATAAAGAAGGCAAAAACTATTGAATACTATGTTTGCTTGTAGATTATAACCGATTATAAGAAGGATCAATTACCAATGGTATTGGATGCTTTGGAACAAATGCATGCACATCTAACCGCTGCTGTTGTCTCAAATGATCCCATCTTCTTGCAAGTAAGACTTAGCACTTGGGACTTTATAAACCTTTATTTCTTCAGCGCATTATAGTGTTCATCAAATGTAAATCCACAGGATGTGATCGGAAAAACGGTGAATGGGACAACCTATGCTGGATTGAGAGCAAGGACTACTGGAGCTCCACAAAACCATTGGTAAGTAAAATTGAAAATTAAAATTTGTTTCATGTATAATATATCGTATTTGGTAGGAGATGAAAATGGAAGACTGTTCAGTACAACGAACGAAAATCTGAGAAAAAAAGAAGAGATTGACGATAAAGTTATAAGCAAAGTTCAATTTAAATCTAAATTTGCAATGGTTATTGGGCTAGGTTTGGACCGGCCGGAGATCCTAGAGGAGCAGGGATCGGAACACCAGAAGCCATAAAGCTTGTTTGGTCATGTCACAGGGAAATCATATATGATTTCGGTCCAGTGCCAAGGGGTTGGGAAATTCCACCCTCAACTTGAGGAGTGTATTCAAAATCATCCTTTAGGGTTTCATTGATGCTTTTGACAGGGAAGTTTGCAGCTTTATAAATAAAAATGAGAGGGCAATTTTTGTGGTTTTAGTCCTAGTTTTAGGGTAATGATACGATCTAAGATATCGGTATGTGGCAGAGCTTTTTCGTATAGTTAAAAGATCGTGCATGCACATAGTTGAATATGTGTAGGACACGAATACTTAATAAAATAAAAATTTTGAACTTTAGGATGTCTACCATAGATGCTAACATGACTCCATGGAGTTTCAATTTTCAGTCTCTAAATTCAGGGTTGTTTACCTTCAAAACAGTAATCTAGGGCTAGCAAGTATGAGTAGATGGGTTACTATTGCTAATAAAAATTTTGAACTTTAGGATGTCTACCATAGATGCTAACTTGACTCCATGGGGTTTCAATTTTCAGTCTCTAAATTCAGGTTGTTTACCTTCAAAACAGTAATCTAGGGCTAGCAAGTATGATTAGATGGGTTACTATTGCTAATAAAAATTTTGAACTTTAGGATGTCTACTTTAGATGCTGATATGACTCCATGGAGTTTCAATTTTCAGTCTCTAAATTCAGGGTTGTTTACCTTAAAAACAGTAATTTAGTATATTTGAAGCTTTACTTTTCTCTTTCATTTTCCTTGTATGATTAGATGAGTTACTATTGCTTCTGTTACTGCTAAAAAGCTTTTTAACTTATATAAATATTACCAAATTTGCTTTTTTGTTCTTTAATACTATCTGTAATATGCTAATTTAGGCCTGGGTTCAAATCACAAAAATAAAACAAAAACCCAAACTAAATAAATAAAGAGTCTGACAAATTAATAGTCCAGTGACAAACCAAGACCCATTACATGTTAAAACCACCTTAGCCCAATCCAAACCCAAGTTAAACTTAAACCCAAACCCAAACAGCTCAAAACTAACCTTAGCTCACTAACCTACAACATGTTCAAAAAACACAAAAGAACCCTAGGTCTCCCCTTGTCTAGCGCCGCATGCCAGCCTCTCCTTCAGCTGCCGCTCCTCCACACATGCCCCCCTTCACGTGCATTTGACACCACCTACAACACGCAACATGCAAGAAACCAAGCAGAACAGACAAGAAGGAAACAAACAAAAAAGAAGCTAATAGTTTATGAATCGGCTATAAAAGCCTCAATATTTCCTATGTAATTTTTTTTTTCTTTTTACGAACACACAATAACAAATAAAAAAAGAAAAAGAATTGAAGTCAAAAAGGTGTTTGTTTTTTTTTTCTCATTTTTTCGTTTTCTGTTTATCCTTTTTTTTATTTTTTACGAATCTATTTTAATAAAAGAAGCATAGAATAAAAAGAAAGAGCTCATCGTCGATTCATTTTCCCTCACTGCCGAGAAAAGCTCCGGCAACCCTTCGTGATCTACTCCTTTTTTTGTTGTGTGTTTTATTTTAAAACATAGATCTAGTTTTCAAAGAATTTTTAAAAACAAAAAAGAGGGGTTTGAAAAAGGTTGAAAAAACCAAACTTTTGGTAGCCCCGGCCACCATCTATGGCAGAGGCGTGGCGGAGGTGCGGTGGCCTATGGCCGGCCTTTGGGCTTGTAAAAAAAAAGGTTGAGAGAAAAAAGGAACCCTTTTGAATTTTTTTTTTAAAACAGTGGCAGAAATGAGTAAAAAAGAAAAAATTTTGATTTTTATAAGGATATAAAACGGTGCCGTTTTGGACCCAAACCAAAGATGCCAAAACGAGGCTGTTTAGAACCTATCTGCATGTGACCTGACCCGCTCCAGGGGGATTCACGTGTTTTCGTTTAACAGGTTATTTACACCTCTGGCCCTTCTGCATTTCTGTTCTTTTTAATTTAGTCCTTTTGTTTATTTTTTATTTGTTTTATTTTTTTAAATTTGACCAAATACTTTTGTTTTGTTTTCAATTGGGTCCCTGACCCATTGACGCACTGAAAAATGGACAAATGTCCAGGGATTGGGTTTTTTTACCCATTTGGTCCTCGGCCTTAGTCAGCATTTACTTATTTTGTCATAGTTTTTACTTTTAATTTCATTTTTATTATGATTTAATCCCTAATTTGTTTGATCTCAACCTTTTTTGCAAATTTGTTATTTATTTATTTTAAATCTTTTCACACATTACTTATTTTATTACTTATTTTAAGTTTTTTTTTCATGTATTATTATTTTAAACTATTTTATATATTATTTATTATAAATTGCTTTATATATATTTATTTTAAACTGTTATATATATTATTTATTTTAGATTCTTTTTTCATATATTATTTCTTTTGAACTAGTTTATATCTTATTTATTTTAATTTTTTATATTGTTTATTTTAAAAAAATTTATATTATTTACTTTAAATTGTTTCATATATTATTTATTTTTAAACTTTTATATATTATTTACTTTAATTATTTTATTTCATTTTTCTTTGATTACTAATGTTGGTATTAAAATGATATATGTTGAGTGATTGCCATTATGTGTACTATAATTCGTTTATTCGTATTTTCATATTATTGTCTTTCATTAGTATATCATTTTACTCATAAATTATTATTTCATGTTCTATATTTTCATTCCATCACATTTCATTAAAATCACTTCTAAAGTCGTGTTTAATTTTTTTCTTTATCCGTAATAGGCCATTTTATTGTATTTTGACTAAAATAATGCACATCGTTTAAGTATTGTACTCGCTATTGTTTGAGAAAGAAAATTTTCAAAATAAGGCAATATTTCGCGTTTTGAAGATTCGAGAAATCATACCCTAACTTACAGGGTTTTGATTTTCCTGTTAAACCCAAACAACCGAATATCCTTTTAAAAATTAAAGTACAAGTTTTAATATAAAAATTAAAATTAAAAGGCATGCTTATTCTCGAGGTTCAAATGTCGTGTCCTAACTTACGGGATGTGACATTTTGTTATCTCCAGATGAGAGAGTCTTTGATGTTCATTTCAATTTACTCAAGCGTTTTTTTAAATTAACAATAATAAAAAGAGGGATCGTATTTTTAATTGTTTCCAAATTTTTAATATTCGACATTAAGACATTAATTAACCAATTAGGTACTAATTTTGGGCGTTACGAGGGTACTAATCCTTCCTCGTACGTAACCGACTCCCGAACCCGTTTTCTTTGATTTCGTAGACCAAAATCGATGTTTTAATAAATCAAATCTTTTATTAAAACAATCAAATTACAAGGTTATCCGATCACACCTAACAAAAAGGATTGGTGGCGACTCCATTTTCATTTTCAAAATAAAAGTCGACCGACCTTTTCAAAAAATGATTTCGACACTATCAATTTATTATAAATTAGGAATATGCTAGTTTAGCTTTCAGAAGGTTGGTAGAAAAATTATTTTATACAATTAAGATTATAAGATGTATTTTGGCATTTTTATTGTATTCTTTTTCAATTTGAAGATGATTTGCTGGGGGTTAAGGAGATATATCTTCTTTTTTATGTTTTATATTAGAGGATACAACAATTATTTCATTTATTTTTATGTTATGTGATTTAAATTAATTTTATATTTTTTAGATTTCATAAAATTGTTCTACAACATAATGATAATCAATCATTCGCTAATTTTGAAATGTCTAATAAGAAATGTTTTAGTTGTAGCATTTTTGATCATGTATTTTATCTCCAATTTATCATTATTAACTCCTTAATTGTTGTCTTGTTATGTAGGCATCGAATAAATCATATGATAAATCATTCAATACATGGTCTATACACATGTAATAAACATTGTTCTATTTTTGTCTTTTCTCAAAATGTAGCAACAAATTTATTTTTATTCTCTTATGGTCTAGAAGTATCAAAAATAAAAGTAATCTTCAAAATTGATAATAAGAAGTGCCTCTTTTTCAGCCATAAGTTGTCACCATCAAATTGATCAAGCTTGACAAAATTGAAGGCTAACTCCCTTAATATTCTACTTTCATGTTGTTGTAGTAGTCATCATAAAAATGAAAAAGAAATTTAAAATTGTTGGTTTGAAACTTCTAAATTGTTGGAGAGGCAAGTTTCAAACACATGGGTAAGACACAAACAAATAATTGAACGGAAAAACTAAACAATAGGTAAAGCTTCGAGATGTAAAGGAACTGTACTGGTGATCTGGATTGAAACGAGATGTGACACACTTTATAGCTAAGTGCCTAACGTGTCAGTAAGTGAAAGTGGAGCACCAATTCCCTTTGGGCCTTTTGCAACCAATAAAAATACCACAGTGGAAGTGAGAGCGAATAACAATGAACTTTGTTAGTGGGTTACTGTTAACACCCACTAAGAAAGATTCAATCTAAATGATAGTAGACCGATTAACTAAGCCAGCTGATTTCTTATATGTCTGCATGGATTACTCTTTACAAAAGCAGGCTAATTTATATATTTCGAAGATTGTAAGGTTGCATGGAGTACCAGTATCAATTATTTCAAACCGAGATCTCCATTTTACATCTCGATTCTAGAAAAGCTTCACAAGGCTCTAGGCACTCATTTGGATTTTAGTATTGTCTTCCATTTGCAAACTAATGGATAATCTGAATAAGTTATTCAAATATTGGAAGATATGTTAAGAGGCTGCATCATAGAATTCCGAGGTAGTTGGGAGGAACATTTTCCTTTAATAGAATTGGGCTATAACAATAGCTTCCAATCGAGTATACAAATTACACCTTATATAGCTTTGTAGGGTAGCAAGTGTCAAACACCATTGTGTTGGGCCGAACTGGGTGAATGGAAAATTTTGGGTCCCAAAGTGGTACAGGAGTCTAAAGGGAAGATAAGGTTAATTCAAGATAGACTGAAAGTGGCTTCAGTTAGAAAGAAGTCGTATGTCGACTTCAAGAGGAAAGACATTGAATACATTGTCGGATATCAAGTCTTCCAAAAAATATCCCTATGGCAGAAAGTGTTGAGGTTCGGACGAAAGGGCAAGCTAAGTCCTAGGTTCATTAGACCCTACAAAATCCTTAAAAGAGTCGGTCTACCTCATCAACTGGATCGCATCTGTAATGCCTTCCACCCGATCCAATTTACAGAATTTAAATGTCGAACGTTACACCCTATTACAGATGTAACTTAACCTTTTGATTTATTTTCCTGTGTAAAGCTTCTATCAATGTGTATGAAAAGTTCAATTTTCTATTTGAGGTTCCTATGTGTGTATTGCAAGTTATTATCAATACAATTCATAGTACTTAAAATTTTCAATAACGTTTATATTGAAGTTTTAGCTTGACTAAGTACTTTTAAACATCAATAAAGAGTATAAACATGGGTTCAATCTTGAATACGCCTCTTAACACGTTTTGTATGCATAATATCCCATCTCGTCACTTCCTTAACGTCGCCCTAGCGTCGTCCCTCAGCGCGTACTTCTTTACAACCTGAAACATGAAATAACTTTCGTATGTTCGTAAGAACTTAGTGAAGTAATCCTTTAGTACCTATTTCATTACGCCTTAATGTTTTAGATGTTTTGCATATCCTTCATGTATCCCTTGATCTTTCTTTTCTCTCTAGCAGGTACTTACTGGGATTTTCCTCCTTTATTGTGATCATCCTTTCTTAGCTAGGTCATTTTCTTTCTCTTGATATCATTAAGGACTTACCTTCCATTCCAAATCATTAACCATTTCATTGTTATTTTCTAGTATACAATCTATAATCATGCAAATCGTTCCTTCTTACGAGCGTACAATAATACAACTTCCTCATTTTCCATGTCTCTTTAAGATCTTGTTTATACATAGACCTTTGTCATCTTGTTCGTCTTATCAATGCACTTATGACTTCATTTCATACTTATCGACCTTATCATTTACATTTGGGGTGAGGTAGACTACGCCTATTTCTTAGGACAGAGTTCGCCACCGAGTGTCTCTTAGAATTCACCTTAGAGTTCACTGAGATTTCTATTTATTCCTAAGTCTCATTTCTTTTACTTATACCTTAAGTCTATGTAGGGTTCACCATAACTTTCCTTTAGAGGTTTTTCCATTAGAGTTATCTGTATACCTTATTCCTTCTGCTTATCTCATACTTTTTTCCTTGTGAATTTATTACATTTATTAGGCCTTCAAGGTACTATGCTTATCATTCCTTCAAAAGACCTTACACACCGTTCCTTCCTTGTTTTTCGAAATTCTTTTCCTTTCATTCGTTATTCACCATAGAGGTGTTTCCTTAAGTAGATGTCACAAGGGTTATTCCTTAAATTGCGACACGAAGGCATTCATTTACATTTAGTACTTGCCACAAAGACTTTCCTGTCCAAAGTTTTGCCACAAAGGCATTCATATCCAGAGTTTTGCCACAAAGGCATTCTTTACATTTAGTACTCTCCACAAAGGCTTTCTTGTCCAGAGTTTTGTTACAATGGCATTCTTTTACATTCAGTACTTGCCATAAAGGTTTTCCTTTCTTGGCAATTTAGGCGATAGGGATTTGCCTAGACTCACACTTAGTGAGGTTTGCCCTTCATCGTCCTGTGAGACACAGAAAACCACATTAGGTAATAACCTTTCTTAATTTTTCTCATATGATGCCATAACTTACCAGTTACAATCTTACACAATATGATCTTCTTTCCATATGATGCCATAACCCACCAGCTACGATTTTACACGATATGGTCTTCTTTCTATATGATAACATAACCCACCAATTACGGTATTACACAATATGGTTTTCAAAGCCATGACCATGAACTTGTCCTTTCAAATATTTTTATTTTTCGTCTCGACGGGCCTCTTTGACGACTTCGGAGATAGACATAGACTCTTCATACTTAGACTCATCTTTCATGAACTCGTCATATGTTGACTTACTTATAATAGGCACATTAACACATTTCCATTATCTAGACACAAGCATCATTTAACCTCAAGATTCATGTTTCATACTTTGACCACGAAACTTCATGTTATCCATACATGCAAGTTCATAAATCTTCATTCCTTATGCTTTAGGTCACTCAACGTAGAAATGTCTAAAATGCATGCATTACATGTAAGAGTCAATTTAGGGTTTCACCTTATAACCTCAAAGGGTAGCTTAGCCTTCAAATCCATCATTCAGTAGGATGCTACAACCTCCTCTGCCTTGTAGAACATAAACACTTCGTTAGAACCCATCCGAGTAACCATTATCATTATTTTAAACTCAGACATCTCTCAAAGCCATATTTCTTCAATCATACTTATAGATCTATGTTTCCTTGACAGACATATCCACGAAAGATACCTTGTAGTGAACAAAATCACTAAAAATATCTAGGATTCCAAACTCAATTTAGAGCAATGTTTCTATCTCTCTTTAGCCCTAAATCCTTTTTTTATTTTTCAGAGGAAAAAAAGGAAAGAAGATAACCTTTTTTTTAACCCAACCGGAGTGTCCTCTTAACTTAACCCAAGTCTCTATAGGAACTTGGTAAACGTCACATCAAGACTAAGTGGCCTTATCAAAATCTGTCACTTTTAATAACTTGCTCGATTACTCCTTTAACCTTTAACCCTTCTAGTTCACGTTTGGTTAATTCCTAACCAACTTTCCTCACAATTTAATTGGTATGGGACCATAATGGCTACAGGGTGTATAATGCCACTAGCGTAAACTCACATCCTAAAAGTCATTTTACATAACCATAAGTCTTATTTCACTATTCATAGTAAACGAACATGAAATCCTTACTTACTTTATTCTACATTAGAGTCTGCCCATTCTAAACACCAAAAGTGTATTTGGGCGAATACTATTTTGCCAATCATACTTCTTTATGACTATGCGCCATATCCATATATTCGTACATTTATACCATTATTCTTTGTTTGGTCATCCCTTATCCCTTTCATGATTTCACTTAACTTTCCTATTATAGATGGCCTCACAGACAGAATACTTTTTGTTTGCCACATACTCTGGTGCACTCTAAACCTTTTGTTTGGCACATACTCTGGTGCACTCTAACTTCTATGTTCTTATCTAGTTACTAAGTAGGGTTAACCATAACACTTCTTATGGAGCTTTTCTTTCAAAATCCATCGAGCTAGGGTGTACAGGTATTTTCGAGGAATTTCTTATGCTTAGCCAAATCCTTATGTCTTACTTGCTTCAATCTTACTTTTTGTTCCTTGCTCCCAATAACATCATTTGATCATTGGGACTTCATCAGGCTGGATGTTACAACATTCATAATGTATTCCATGTCTCCATGTTGTGACGATATCAATACGACCCTTCTCATATCGTTCCAATACAAAAAATTAAGGTGAGATCAAATTTGTCCTTTGAGGAAGAACCCGTACAAATTCTAGATCATGAGCTAAAGTTTCTAATAAGGAAACAAATCCTACTGGTTAAGGTTTTGTGACAGAATCATAACACATGAAAAAGACATTTTGCCAACAATATCTTCATTTGTTCGAACTAGGTAAATTTCGAGGACGAAATTTCTTTAAGGTAGGGAGAGTTGTCACGCCCCAAAATATAGGGAGTTAATCAAAATAATTAACCAAGAAATGAATTAGGCTTGATGGTTAAGTAGTTAATGCCCTCCCTAGAGGTCTTAGATTCAAGCTACTCCTCTCCAATTTCTTTTCCTTTTATTTCAGTAAATTAGGATAAAAAGCACACTAAAATAAGTACTATTTGAAGTAAAATTAAACAAGATATAAGCGTAGGCCTAATGGTTAAGAGCAAGATTCCTTTCCCATTAACCCAAATTCGAGCCACATTCTTCCCCTTTAATTTATTTTTTTTATTTTGGCCAAAATGGGTTAAATTGCCATGCCGCCCCTAGGGTTTCTGAAACCCTATGCATTTAGCCATATTTTTCTAATTAGATTTGGCTTCTTATTTTATTTTCAATCCCTACTAGAATTTATGTTCTCTCTCTTTATTCCTTATTTCTTTTCTTTTCATCATATTTTCATTCCATTACTGTTAATTATTTTTGGTTGTCTCGAATCAAAACATTCTCTGTTTACTCGTGTTTCTATCGCTTGTCAAATTTATCATCATTAACATCTGTAATTTCGTCAAAGTTTGGTAAGTGCATTTGTTTCAATTAGTAAAACTCGTAAATATCACAATAGCACCGATCCACGTAAATCTTTCAATTCGATTATTTAATTTTTTTATTTTTGCCGAATATTTCGATAATTTTTGACAAATATTGAAATCAATCGTTAACTCATGTATAAATTTCATTTGAAGGACATGTTTGAGGTACATCAAATCATATTTGACTGTAAGGAACGTCGATCGAGCTCTCAATGAAAGGTGTGTGTTCTTTTACAAGTGAATCGGGGCAATCGTGCCTAGGATTAGGGCCACATGGTCTCCCACACGAGTATGTGGACAACACAGGTAGACCATATGGCCCCCCACACGGCCATGTGCCCTAGAAACCTTAGGTTAGTTCGTGAACCACATGGCCAAGACCCTTCCACACAGCCTGCCACATGGCCGTGTCTCCCCTGTAGGTTAATTTTTGCACTTTTCACACTACCACAGTCTGTTACACAGTCTAGACACACGACTGTGTAACCCTCTCACACGGCCTCTAGTCTTTCACACGATCGTGTAACCCCTGTTTTATTATTTTGCCTAAAATTTTGTGAATCATCCAGTTTAGTCCCTGTATAATCCCTGAACTATTTCTAAAAATTTATTTACTCGATTGAGTCCCTGATATTATAAACATGCTAAAATATGTTATTTGATGATTGAACTACTAATGTTTAGTGATTATATGTGAATATTTCATATCTATTGTCACTATTTTTCTAATGAACTGATAGTGTTATTCCTACCACTTTATTACTGGTTACATGTCTACTATCATTATTGAACTGAATACATGTTAAACATGCCTACTGTTACTATTGAACCGAATACATATTAGCATGTATACTGTTTCTGTATTGTATTGTATTGTTACTAGCATGTCATATTGCATTGCATTGGGTGAGATGATTGAAAGGAGGAAGTACTAGCAATTTAATAATCTGCAAACACTGGTGGTTTATCCTCGAATTTAGTAGCAGTTTTTATCTACAAATACGTTGTGTATTCATAACCTACTGGCAGTTTATTTGCAAACACTGATGGTTTATCCACAAATTTATTGGCAGCTCTTATTTGCAAATATGTTGTGCATTCACAACCTACTGGAAGTTCATCTGCAAACACTAGTGGTTCATCCGTAAATTGGAATGTCAACATAGAAGAGTTTTGGGGAACTCTTACTGTGGAGTGTAGCGGTGGGGTAGAATTTTTTCTGATAAACTGAAATTGCATTGCATTGACACTCATAAGCATGCTTAAATTAATTGTCAATTCCTGTTATATTATACGTATGCTATTGAATAGAAAACTATTATTATTAGTTTATTAATCTACACTGGTTTACTTGTGATCGGACTCACACTGAGCTTCATAGCTCACTCCCCTTTTAATTCTCATCCTTACAGATAACCCACCAGGTTAGGACGCGGACACAACATACAGAGGGCTCAAAATCGTTTTATTTATATAAAAGTATTATTATGCTTATTTATATAATTCTTGTTATTTAGGAACTGTATTGTTTTATTTATATTGTGGCATAGGACTTATGTTTAGGGATTGTTTAGCATGCATGATTTTTAATTTGAATTTAGAACATGGAACTAGATTTGGTTATGCACTAAATAATTCTGATTTAACTTATTTAAAACTAAATTGAATATCACTTTTTCGCTAATAGGTTTTTTTTTGTGGAAATTAATAATTAAATTTTAAGTAATAAATAAATTAGGAATTAGATAAGTTTTCGAAGGTAATCACCGTTATAAGAAAAATGTTAAACTTAATCAGTTTTTGGTTAACTCGTGGATTTTTCTAAAAATAGGCTCAGTTTTCTTTTAAGATGAACAAATGTTTTAAAATGACTATTTTATAAACACCGTTAGCTTACCGAGTCATTTTGGTGGTTAATGTAGTCTTCTGAATTCGAGCCTAAAATGTAGGCCGAGTTAAGGAGGTTACAAGCTTTTCTTGTGATAGATTAGGGTTTTTATAAAACATTTAGTTTTTAATTTATTGAATGATTTTTAGATATTGATTTTGTATAAGATTCCTAAGATTGTAATTGGGTAATAATTTTTAGAAATTAATTAATACAAATCATTAAAGAAATTAGGATTGATTGTATTTATAATCTTTAATTTCTTGAATATTGATTAAAAAAATTAGCATTTTTATTTAGAATTTGTTGTTGCTAGTATGATTATTGTAAACCTTGTATTTGAAAATTGATATATTGCATTCTCATGGCACCAAAAAACACTTAAATGATTTTTATTTTTGTGAGCAAAAATTACTAATTGTAACCTTTATGTATTTAAGGCTTAGATTTATTTGTTCTAAATATTTAACAAAAATAAAAAAAAAATTAAAGGAACTCTACTAGTGAAGTAGAGGAAGAACAAGAAAAAAAATATTATACATTAGTTAAATGACTTTAATAAACGTTTTGATTTTAAAAAAATTTACCCTACAATCTAAATTTCCTGACTCTGCCACGGTTAACACATATCATAATATATGTTTTTAAATAACACCACGCAACAATAGAAATATTTAATAACTTATAATAATTATTAGTAATATTTAATAAAATTTAATCATTTATAAATTTTTGAACAATTATATTCAAATAAATCTAACTTTATGTCACAAAGTAAAAATGTTATTAATTTAAAGATTAAAAGACCTAATCTATTCAAATAATTAATTGATCAAAATTTCCAATAAATATTCTAGCTTGTAATGTATGCAAATATAATAGATGTTTATGATATATATAACATTCATCAAGAATATATTCACCAATAATCTAAAATAAAGATCACAAATGAGAGTGTAGTTCTAGAGTCACAGAAAAAATAGAAAATATTTATATATTTTTTTATATTTTTAAATATATTTATATAATTTTTTAAAAAAACTATAAAATTTTTATATTTTTACAAATAATATATTTTTCATAATTTTCTAATTTAAAAGTTTTTTTTAACTTTTTAATTTTAAAAATTAGGACCAAATTGATATAAGATTGAGACATAAATTTATTTATTTTAATTAGGACTCAATTGGTAAAATCTATAATGTTGGAAAATTAAATTTATTATTATGCTAATAAAAATTACAAGGTTAGCATCCAGTTAATCAATTAACGAATGAGTGACAATAAATAAATAAATGTTAATAACGTTAGTGATTGAATTTTGAAGTTGAGTGATCAAAACAAAAAAAATACTGTAATATCTGGATGGCTGCTGCTGTAATTTTTGTTTTTTTTTTTTTGACAAAGAAAACCGTAGCGCAGGGTTAGGAGTAGCAGCAAATGTTGGGAGTTCAATCCGACATCTTTTCGACACTATCCCTAAAATCAAGTAAACTAAGCTTCAAGTTTTGTTACAGAAAATTACGGATCACCTGAACAACAACACAAACCTTATCTTCAACCCCATTCCTTTAGAAACCTTCTGTAAGTGCAAAAACTCGGCCAGCCAGAGGTGAAGGCAGCGCTGCAATTGCTTCCTGGATAGTCTGACAGAACAGCAATGACAAATTAGCTTCTTAAGCCCACCAGATAACACATACTAAGGTATCATTTAAGACTATGATTTGAGTCCCTTCGAATTATTATCAAAGGTCGCAGATAAAATGAACCACATACACCAGAACTGGATCAGCCTGGACATACCTCTAATGCATACCGAGCTGAGAAGTGAATCAAAAGGATTGCTCTGTTTTTGAACTTGTCAGCGTAATTAATTATCTAAAGTCCAATCCGTTAAAAAGACAAGAAAAAAAAAACAACACGGTTAGGAATCGAAACCTAATCAGATACAGTCATATGCATAAAATACAAGATGATTTCTAGATTCAGGAAGTTTTACCTCAGACAGATGAACGTGTCCATAATCTCTCGCGTGCTCAACCGATACCGAGTTATCTACAAATGTGCTCTGCAAAAGAAAACCTAATAATAATCATTCCCGAAATCTTTGAAACTAAAATACATCTCCTATTTGGCTCAAAAGCTAAACTGCATTTTGTTTTGGACTTCTGTCTTTGAGCTAACATGAAAATTTCAAGAGTCCAAGGCATTTAATGACTATATTGCAGTGGGGGAGGGGGTTAACTAACTCTCGAAAACTATTGCTAGGTTTGCCATCAGTGCGCCAACAAAAGGGATGGAAATGATTGAAGTTATCACTATCCACAAAGTCAAACTAAAAATCTAAAACCATTTAATACACGCAGGATTCTGAACAGGATATCATTGAAATAAGAATCATGAATTGCATAATTACGATAAACTTGCAGCCTATGGTTAACATTTATACAATTCAATGTTGCTTTTATGAAAGTGGTTTTCCAATAGAACTCTATGTTTGAGTACCCTATGGCTATCAAGGAGACTTCATAAGAATAAAGCAAACCAACATTTCTAACACAACAAAAGAATTTTAGTAACTCACCTCCACAACAAGAATCTTTGCCCTCAAAACATCTAAATTAGCTTCATCAACTATGAAGTCAGACATTGTATCTCCAGTAAAGGCAACTTCTGGTGTCGTAGTAGTGTAAGTAATCTGCCAGTGCATGAAGTCAACCAAGTTACATACAAGCTTTATAAGAGAACTTTTGACTACAATAAAGAGTAAAAACACTAGTTAAAACCCTTTTGAAAAAACCACTACAGTTATTTTACCCATTATTATCATATATAAAGTTCAGGAGAAGAAAACGTACTGCAAATCTTATAAAGAAAAATGAATAAAATTAACAGGTTTTTTTCTTCTTGAAAGCACTTTCAACTTAATATGAAACCTACGGGAGATAATAAATTACTACACTCTTCAGCAGGTTCTTGTAAATAAGAGAATAAAAAGGAAACAAGTTTTCGGTTAAGGAGAAAAAAATATAAAAAGGAAAGCATCAGGTATAGCAGTAAAAGAAGCAAAAGGCCATCAACCAGCAGTGGAATTTTAAGAAGGTTGTACTCATGATAATCAAGACAGACCTCCACACCTGATGACTTCAAGTTCTTGATCTCATTTCCAGAAAGCCCCAAGTACTCGTCTTTAAGTTTTTGTTTTACGGAATAAACTACATAACCCTGCAACAGTTACACTATGCAAATGTCAAGCGTAAAGACAAGTCGGAAGCCAGGAAAAGGAATACGAAAACAAATAATACTAGGGCCGCATTTGTTCACCTGGCTCGGTATGACATGGTAAGTTCTAAAAGCTCTTACTTTTAGGTCCCTTCTCAAGAAAAACTCTTCTCCTGCAAATACAAATGATATGCATTTGACAAGAAAATATATAAAGAAGGAAGTAATTAAAAAGGATAAGCTCTTAAAAGTTAAATAAAAGTTGCACATTACCCACATCCAAGCCGATTAAATTATGCTTAAGCTCTGATTGATCCATCTTTCTGTGCACCTCAAAGAGTTTCTCTACATCTTCTTTTATACAAGTAGGTACAACAATTGTTGGGGGCTTCATGCCATATAAACCCCGTGTTGCGACATACATTGGTAGGCCACCCTGTCAAACAAATAGACAGTATGTCGATATTCTTCATACCAAAGCTTATCGGGTTAGGATCCCTGCGATTATTTTCATGTTCATTACTTTTCAAAACAACTTTTGCCACCCTTCATATGTATAAGTTTCACAATCGATAAGTGGTTCTCATAAATATAAGTGGTTGACGAATGTATTCAAAAGTAATACACAAAAAATAAGGGGCGAGAGCCTAATATACAATTATTGTAGGAATCAACCTGAAGAAAATAACACATTAAAAAAAAAAACGTAAACATCTACACAATTTGAAGTACCTAAAAACAGAGATTCAAAAGAAGAAACTTCCAATTCTACCTTCAAACAATAAATTCTTTAAGCAGAGTACATTTCTTCAGTAATCACCTGATTTTCTAATATTATTATCAATTCAGCATCCAATAAAAGAAAAAGAGGAAAACCAATGATTAGACTGCTAAAAGCAAGAACAAGAACACAAGAAAGAGAAAGAGAGAAAGGAAAAAACTAACAATATGATCCATATGGCCATGAGAAATAAAAAGGAAATCTTGAGAAAGGGCACGTTGTGGGCATCGACCGATATCAAATGCTAAGTTAAGAGTGGGAAAAATAATGCAAGTTTCATGCCCTCCTATTGACAACCCTTCCACTCGGTACCCTTCAATTTCCAATCCCTTTTTGCTCTTTTTCTCATCGCTTCCTTGGTTTCCTGGTTCTGGGTTCTTTGATTTTGGACCCCTTTTATCCATTTGAAAGTTTTAAGACGAAGAACAAACAAGAACTGGCTTTGCTTCAGTTGGGGAGAAACACAGAGTTGAATAAGCTTTTGGGGGTTTTTTTTTTTTTTTTTAAATTTTTTTATGGTATTGAATAATTTTATATTGTTTTTCTGAAAAGTATAAAAAAGAATAGTAATGTGAAATTCTTTTAAATGGATTAAAATAGAAATTGTATTTTTAAAATTATCGTTAAAAATGTTTTTATTACGAGTAAATTCAACCAATAATCCCTAATTTTATTTAAAATTATATTTCAAATCACTCAACTCTCAAATAATTATTTTACTAATTTTAAATATTATATTACTTAATTATTATTTTTAGTTATTAAAATAAGTTTTAAAAGTAATTTTCAATTTAATTTTATCTTCAATTTTTTAGAACTAAAATTAAATCAAATTTTAATAGCCAAATTCAATCAAATAAAAAAAAATGTAAAATCAAATATATAGTTGAAGTATAATAATAAATTTACCTTTTAACTTGAAAGTACGGTGATAAATACTAATCAAAGTAAAATATATTAATAAATTTTAAATTATTTAAAGTATAATGATTAATTTACACATTATCCTTAATTATTTCTAGGGTTTTTTACCTCAATATATAAAAAAATTAAATACGAAAATAGGATGTCAGATAGATTAATTACGAAAATAGGTTTTTTTTTCGGTCGCGTCTATCTGACAAGCACAACCCAATATTTTAATATAAATTTTTTAAATATTATTATTTTTAATATTTTTTAATATTTATATACGAGTAAAAATACGGATTTTGTAGGGTAAAAAAACCCGAATCGGGTCATGCCTGACGCAGAGGCGCAACACTTGCTCCCCTACTACTGCTCCAGTCGGCCTTGCGCCAGCTGCTTTCGCCCGTGCCACCCTCCCCTGCATGCATTAGTCATGTCATTTGGGGAAAAAAAAGGTAAATGGGGGACTCCCCAAATTTTTGAAGCATGTAGGCCACCAAAGAGAGAAGAAGAAGAAAAAGAAGAAGTATAAAATTTAAATAGTTTAATTAAAAGATGTTGTGAAATTTTTGTTATTATTTATAAATTGTTTATAATTATTTTAAAATTTAATTTTTAGTAATTTAAGATTATATTAAAAATTTTTGTGTTTGTAATTATTTTAAAATTACTTTATTAGTAATTTTGGATTATGCTATAAATTATTGTGTTTAATTTAGTAATGTAAATTTATTTTGTTAAATATTTTGTTAGTAATTTATTATAAAATTGTTGTGTTTTGTGAGTTTTTAGTAATTTAAATTTTTTTAAAAAATAATTGTATAGTTATTTTTTTTAGTAGTTTATGATTAGGTTATAAATTGTTAGTGCTTTGTATTTTGTTATAGTCATTTATTTTGTTAATAATTTATGGGATTAGATTACTAATTGTTTTAGGGTATTGTGATTTTTTAGTAATGTATTTAAAAAAATAATTTTATAGTTATTTTGTTAATAATTTATGATTAGGTTATATAAATTGTTAGTGTTTAATGGTTTAGTGTGTTAGTGTATTGTGATTTTTTTAGTAATGTATTTGAAAAAAATAATTTTATAGCTATTTTTTTAGTAATTTATTATTAGGTTATATAAATTGTTAGTGTTTAGTGGTTTAGTGTATTATGATTTTTTAGAAATGTATTTTTTTAAATACATTTTATGTAAATTTATATTATTATATATTTATTTGATAATTTTTATTGATTTATTAAAATGTTGATTAAATTTGTTGTTATATCATTTTATAGGTTGTTTGAAAGAAACTAATTAGGTATGTTTCTATTTCTATTATTTTTAATTTTTATGTTTTTTTATATTTAGATAGTTTATATTTATTTTAATTATATTATTAGTTTATATTTATTTTAATTATATTCTAACATAATTTTTTTATTGTAGGTAAATGATGGGGAATTATGAGATATTTATTGTGTTTTGTTTCTAAATTTTTGAAATACTTTATTGTATTTTTTGAAATAAATTAAATAAATTCATTTTTTTTAATTACAGATTTGCAACAAATGGGTTTGTTGATTGATAATAAAAATCACATATCAAGTAACATTAATGAGATAGTAATGAAATTTTTATTTGATAGTCACATTATTTGTTGAATGAAATTATATTGTATTAACTATTTCGTTAATATAATAATGTCAGGTCCAGTACCGCGTATTGAGGGGCTATGTTAATAGTGTAGGGTTTCAGCTAGATGAACGCCTAATACTGTTCTTGGAGTTAGCCGGGTGCGAATCAGCAGCATTGATCCAGACTTTTGATCTGCAATATGACTTGATTTCCGCTTTAGTCGAGTGATGGCGTTCGGAGACCCATACATTTCATTTGCCGTGCGGGGAGTGCACCGTCACTCTAGAGGACGTTGCACTATAGCTGGGGCTCTCCATCGATGGGAATGCGGTCACGGGCGTAAGTTTGATCTCCAGGGCAGCTACC
The DNA here is from genome assembly GCA_020496765.1 of Gossypium stocksii. Classification (NCBI taxonomy): domain Eukaryota; kingdom Viridiplantae; phylum Streptophyta; class Magnoliopsida; order Malvales; family Malvaceae; genus Gossypium; species Gossypium stocksii. The sequence goes on along the minus strand of CM035622.1, from coordinate 63,787,070 downwards.
CTTTGCTATGTCTTACTTGGACGCTCGCTAAGTAAGGGAAAATTTGTCAGCTTAAGGTTTTCATGGCTAAAGGCCAATTTTAAGTATTTACCGAGTACTACCAATGAATTGGAGGTTATGCAGGTGGCTCGAGCTTATATTATACATCTTGTAGCGACGAAAAATTTTAGCTCGATCGCTAATTGTGGTGATTTAAAATCTTGGAAACCGAATTTTGATTTTATTAAAGCAAAGGAGTCGCCACCGATCCTTTTTCCTAGGTGTGATCGGACACCTAATAAAACCTCTTTCTGGCAGAAAAATTCGTTTTTTGCGTAAAAGGAAGGCTCAGTTTAGGTCCGCATTGAAGTTCAGAGAAAAATAGGGTTCGGGAGTCGGTTACACGCGGGGAAGGTATTAGCACCCCCGCGACGCCCAAAATTAGTATCTTTTCAAACATACGTTGTCTTAATTTTTAAAAAACACGAGTTCAATTTAAAATTAAGTTGTGATCCAATCAAAATACGAGCATTTTTGGGTTTTCTTTTATTTTTGAGAAGGATATCCTGTTTTCAACATGAGCCAATCGTGATTCATCCAACATAGTGATGAAATCACCGGCATAATGTTAAAATCAGCACATTGCCTTATTTTTTTAAAACATAAAAAGATAATGGATGAATAATATCGACGTAGAGATAAAATATGAACTAATATACTAAATTCGAAAGTAAATAATGACAAAAGGTAAAGAATATACGAGATGAATAATATATTAAACATATAACAATGCATGCGTAATAATAATGATTATAATGATGTATATAGTGCGATAAGAATAATGCAATTACAAGATAGTAAACGTGTAAATATATATATAACATATAACTCTAGGTTTTAGAAAAGTATAATAATAGTATTAGAAATATATACATAATATAATATAAGAAATATATAAACCAAATATTAGGAATATATTCGAAACATATTAACAATATAATATTTAATAGAGTACATAATATATGAAAGGAATATTAAAACATATTTAATACATGCATATTAGATACAAAAACAACTATTAATATACTAATACTTACCTATAATGTATTAATATTGAAAGATATATACGTAAACTTATACATGATAATATTAAAGAAACCAAAATATATGTACAAATATTAAGCAAAAATGAATAATACAAATACTAATAATAGTAAAACATTAATAAACAATAAATTTAATAATAATAATAATAACGAAAATAATAATAATATCACAATAATATCATATTAATAACATAAAATGACAATAATAATAGTAATAAAAGAGTATGTACATAAATATGACACATATATTGATACATAAAAATAGATATGAAATATATACACAAATATACGGTAAAATATTAAAAATACATAAGATGGTATAAATAATATAATAATATATAATAATATATGCAATAATATAATAAGTAATATCACTAAAATAAAATAATAATAATAAAAATAACAACAAGTAATAATGTTAAAATGAGAAAAAATGTAAAAAAGGACGAATTTGAATTAAAAAAGGAACTTTCGGGGCGAATTCGTAATAAAAATAAAAGGGAAGGATGTATTTGAACGCGCGTAGACATAGAAGGGACCAAAGGAGCAATTTTTCCGTGCTTTTAAAACAGCGTCGTAGCAAAGGGGATTAAATTGAAAACAGACAGAAACCTTAGGGCCCGATTGCAAAGAAACAGAACTAAATTGCAAAGCATCAAAAATGCGGAGGGACCGGGGTGGCAAATTGCCCACGTGACGTCATAGCATGCGGATCTTCCTGGGTTCGGGTCGGGTCGACCCGACCCAGGTCGGTTAGTATAAAAGGATGATTTTTTTGTTTTTTTGGGGCATTTGCACGAGAAGGAAGAAAAAAAAAGGGGAGGGGAAGAAAGAAATGAGAGGAAAAAAGGAGAGGGGGCTTCAGGCTCTGGTCGCCGGACCGGTCAACGTCCGATCACCGGCCGATGATCGGACCACCGTGCGCCACCGTTCCGGCCACATATTTCTATATTATTGCTGTTACTATTGTTTAAAAATCCATGCATAATAAAAAAGTTGTAAAGCGAAATCACCTCACGATACTAATCTGTGCTCTGGTATTCTAATGCTTTAATCCACTGCTTCTTGGTATTGTTTTGAGATTCGGGGTATTCCCTTCACCGTAACTGCTAAAACACTGTTATTTTTGCCTTCGAATATTCTTGCATTTGTATTTGCTGTTTTTGGGGTTAAAATCTGAACCCTTACAAATGTGTTGTTAATCAGCTTTTATAGCCATTACAAGTTATTTTTTTACTATTACTTTCTGTCCTGTCTCTATTTATTGTTTGCAGGTCCTTGGGCGGTGCTGAGAAGATGGGACAGAGGCGGTGCAGAGGCGGCTAAGCAAGTGGGATTCGGGGTTAGGGTTTCATTGTATTTGGGTTACGGGTTTGGGTGTATTTGGGTCACGGGTTTGGTAGGTTAAAAATGTAATTGGGCTTAATATTTTGTAAATGGACATTTGGGCATTTGGGCCAAAATTGGCCATTACACATCTTATAGGGGGTGTACTCATGCCAGATTCACACGGCAGTGTAGTCCACTTGAGTACTTATCGCTACTATCCAATTTGCATAACACACGTTCATACAATTGGGGGTCCGTAGTGTTAGCCATGTTGTATTACGAACTTTGTCAGACGACAGATCCCTCTGCGATGGACATAGGCGAATGCCTCATATTGCTGCAGTCGTGGGCACTTTATCGGATGCCATTCTTGGCATCCATTAGTCACCAATCATATATATTTCCACTCGTTAATAGGTGATGAATCTTTACACGTTCTAATAATTAGTTGACTTTTTTCGGATTATATTGTTCTAACAATTTGTTTTCGTAGATGGAGCACAAATTTGGGTATCGAGAAGTCATACACGGTTCTGATATACCGTTTGATAATCGAAAATCATTCTAGAGAGAGGGTAAGTTTTTCCAATATCAATTTAATTTTATTATTTTATCTCACTCGACCCGTGTTAATATAAAAATGTTATTAACTGTGCAGTTCATTTGGATGGTGTATTCTGTTTCAGAAATTATGGCTGTTATTCCCTCGTATGCCCACGTCCACTCAAACTTATGGTGCATTAGCGCACCCGTTATCCATTTTCAGATGGTGAAATGGTATCATGGCAATCGAATACTTCAGCAGTTCGATTGCATACAATATATCCTGACACTGCCAGTACGATTGAGGGAAATCCATGAGATGACCAGGAGGGGGAGGCATAGGATTGATTGGGGAGATGAGCATGAAGAATATATTACGATGTGGAACAACCGATTTGGTAGGGTACCTCAGATGGATCATTGTTTGGATCTGCAGCCCTCGTCACAGTACCTACAGTGGTACTATGAGATAGGGAAACCATTTTTGTTTGGTGGGCGGTCGATGGTAGTCCCTCTGCATACGACACGAATTGGGGAACATTTTTCAAATCTGCATCATGCACCAGAGCCAGAGCTAGAGCCGGAGCCAGAGCCGGAACTACACCCCGGGAGTAGTTTTTTTCATCCAGATTTGGGGGGCGATGACTATTTCCCAGGCTCTTCAGCCCACAAATATCATTCAGAGTATGATATCTTCAGCCCACTACCACATCAGTACTCCAATCATCTCGATGCATATCTATCTCAATACTTCACTCCTTCCAGCTCGTATCCACTATCGTATTCTACTCCTTCAGAGCCGTATCCACCTTCATACGCTACTCTCCCCAACCCGTATCCACCGCCGTTCTCTACTCCCTCAGACTCGAGTTCATCGATGGCATTTAAGACATATAATTTTTCGTTTATGTTTCGCACACCCCTACATATGGATGAAGAGAACGTTGATGGCCATAGTAGCTCGCAACATGAACGTCGAGCTCCACAAAAATATACCCCTAGAACCACACCATCAAACCATCAATTTTAAGGGGTTTTGTAATATTTATGTAATGAATTTTTTGGAATTATATTTATCAATTTTTTATTTGGTATTTTATTTATAAATTTGAGGGCAAATTTTGGAATTGCTTGAGGTGAAGTACATAATAGAAAGAAAAAAAGAGTATTAAAAAGCAATCAATTTTAAAATACTTAAAAATTAAAGAGACATGACTTTTTCTTTTATTATGCAATGAACAACATGTAATGATCAACATCTCAATTTCTATCCGATCGCGACGATTGTCCAATGTGGTAGTTTCGAAGCGGGCATTTACTCCGATTATGACCGGCTAATCTGCATACTCCACATAGCTTGCTATCGAATTTCTTTCTAATGTCCATTTCGTTACAGATTCTAGATGATTGCAAACGACTTTTCGGGTTCCTCCGCAACCCTTTGTCTGGGACAAGCTCGAAGGTCGTCCGAGGAACCTCCCAAGTAGATAGGTATTCTCCTATACACGCAATGTGCGTTCAATGGTGTACACTTCATCGATAGATTGATCTACATTGAGCGAGACTTTAGCACAAGCTGCCATGTGCATAAGGATAATGAAGTGTCTAAAACATCCTGCAATTGCACTGTCTATTTCGGAGATCAACTCCGTAGGACCTAGGTGGTATACCGGGTCAACGACTGATGGTCTCTGTAACGCGAAATGTTTCATTATGTCATGAATATATTTCTACATTTATCGACCTCGCCATCCGACGGTTTGCAACCATTGCATCCCTGACATCTTCGACAAACATGTGTCCTGCCTCCATTTGGTTAACTTGTTACTGACCCATTCTTGGCATCAAGGTAGCCAACCTGTAGAATGTAGTTGAGAAGACAGATGAAATCGAAAGATGTCATGTTTTCAACAACACAGCGGTGATCCCCTCTACCAAGTTTGTGGTCATTTAACCGTAACGAAAGCCTTCGTTAAAACTTTAAGCTCATTGCCATGGCTCCATGGTATCCAACCATTATTGAAAAGATGTGTTCGTCTGACCTTCCATGTCACTTTCAAGCTAAGTCATCCTCTGTCGAAAAATGTGTGGTTTTAACTCATACGCTGTGTATGTATTAAGAATATAAGTTACAGTCTCGCCACAAAAAATTAGGTTATATATTGAAAGGATAAAGTTATTCTTTACCCATTTTCACAACTTGTCTCTTTTAGTTTTTATTCTTATAATCTCGATGAAAGTTAGCCGCGATGTGCCTATGCAGTAAACGGATCTCCATGGCACACCGGAATGCCTAATGGTGGCAATTAATTCTTTCCCTCAATCGGAGATGATGCAAATGTTATCATTACTAATAACATACCTCCGCAGATTTGTAAGGAAGAATTCCCACGACTCCATGTTCTCCTTATCTACGATGGCAAACGCAATCGGGAGCACGTTCCTGTTCCCGTCTTGAGCAATCGCAATAAGTAAAATTTGTGTATATTTACCGTATAGCCATGTCCCATCTACTTGCACAAACGACTTGCAGTGGGGAAATGCACACACACATGGATCAAATGTCCAGAACATCTATTGGAAAATTCTTTTACCCGGTTGTAGTTGCTCATCCACGCCGTAATAAGTTCGTGTCTGCAACTCAATAACAGTCCCCAGTACGTACTCCCTCATAGCGGCAATCCATCCTTGCAACTCATTGTATGATGCATCAAAATCTCTGTACAATTGCTCCATTGTCATCTGAGCTATTCATGCCTTTCGGTATGATACTCGATATTAGAATCGTGCCTGTATTTCAGTAATTAGTACCGAAACTTTAATGGTCGACATGTCTTCAACCATTGGCATGATGCACGTACAGATAGTTTTCGAATCAAGTTTTCGATGATCTTCTGTCATACGTGTTGAAGTACATGTGTGAGGCCCAACAAATTTTCGTATCTCCCACATCTGAGACTTCTAGATAAATGCAACTCGTATCTGCCAATTGTAGCCTTGCGCCGACTTCCAACACTCTCCAATAAATAATGTCGGTTTAGACTCAACGACTTTGTAGTCTATTGATATATTCATACTATACCGCTTAATGGAAAATATGCAATCTTCCTTATTTTCGAATCTCTGACCCATGAACAACTCCTCAGAATTAGAATATACGGCCATCCAGTGAGCAGGTAGTATCTCAGGGTACTCCGAGAACTAGACTACATGCGCCGCATCGGGGTTTATTAAAGACATGTGTGCCCCAGGATGATTGTGTATCACAATACGACGAATCTGGTTCCCGACTGAAGACGCATTAATGTTTCTATCCTTGTTCACACCTTCATCGTCAGTATTATCTAGGACCTTGTGCACATCGAGATCACTATCAATATCGACTTCATGATCAGAAGGATCACTACTATGGTATACATCATCACCAACCACATCAGTCTTGGGTGCAGTACTAAGATCAATGTCGATCCCATGTATAATTGATTGACTACTAACGTATGATATCGGAACCACTATCACGGTTCTTAAGGTCCATCTTCTTCACCTAATGGAGTTGATTCTTCAGTTGCCTCCACACCAGCTAACTCAGCAAATAACTGAATCGGTGCATTTTGGTTGCTTTGAGTCCACAATAAAGAGTAACCATTGTCTCCACGTCTTCATCGTCTACAAGTTCTATTTTGGTGAATTTTATGGAATCCGTCGAGACTGGAAACTTGTAGAAAAGTTTCGAGATCCTTCTCCCACAACGTCTATAAATTTTTTCACTAATTTCCTTCATATCATCTGTAACAGCCTAAAATTTCAGTGGTGTCAGAACAGTGATTCGAGATCACTAAATTAGACAAGTACGACTAGGAAATTAAAATAAAGTAATATTTAGAAGTGAATGAAATATTAGAAATACTTTAATAGATTAAATTAAAATTTAAAAGAGAAATTATTAAATTAATTAAGTTGAAAATAAGGTATCGAGACTTGATCTCTAAAATTGAGAAGAAAATATTTTTATAAATATTTATGGAGTGTTAGTAATGTGGTGTTAAAATTTCGTTAGACAATTTTATCGTTTGGGTGGTTGATTAAATAAAAAGGACTAAATTGTAACAAATGTAAAATTTGGTAGAAGGATTAAATAGCTTAAGTGTTAAAAGAAAGAGGATTTAAAGGGCAATTAAGCCTAAAAGTGAATAGGTTGGACGGCAAGGGCAAGAAAATCAGCAGAAAAATAAGGGAAATAAGGGCAAAATTGGAAATTTTATAATTTTAACATATAAAATAAGGACAAAATTGAGAAATCTAGAGATCTCTTCATATTTCTCAGCCAAAACGCCATAAAAGGTCTGGAGAAAGCTGGTTTTTCATATTTTTACATCATATCAAGAATCCAAAGAAGAACAAGGAAAAGAAAAAGTTGCGGAATAGTCCCTGAATTTCAATATCTTCTACAAATCAGCCAGGTAAGTTCATACGGTTGAATGTTCATGCTTAATTGTGACTGATTGAATGATGTAATGTGTTATTAAATATGAAATTATCGTGGAATTGTGGAAATTGTGATAAAATGGAATAACAAAGGCGGTAATCCAAATTAGGAAAAACGCAGGAATTGAGTACGTTCGTATCGTGATATGTGATGAATTGACGGATAAGACCATGGTTGTTCCATGGCAAAGTGTGAAATATAGGTATGGTATCATCCATACTGAGTTGGGAAATGTAGGTATGCTATTATCAAATCCATACTGAGTTAAGAAATGTAGGTATGGCATTTCCCATACCGAGTTGTAAAATGTAGGTATGGTGTTTCAATGAGGAAAACCATACTGAGTTATGAATCGTGGCACTGAACAACGAAGTACTCAATTTCATAAGCCGTTTCCTAATTTGATATTAAGAAATACAAGAGAAGTGAACCAAATGAAAGAGATTGAGTAGTTGTTAATGTTAAGCTCAACTATGTATAGTATTATGACAGTGGTTGTGAATGGCAGGAAACTTTAGTAAATGTTTTGGTATTGTTTGGAATTATTATATTTGGTAAACATTACTTTTAAACCTATGAACTTACTAAGCTTCAATAAGCTTACTTATGTGTGGTTGACATTGTTATGTAGATTGAACTGAAGTGAAGTTGGTAGATCGGATCAACACAACAAGGCACACTATCCAGATCAATTCCGGTAGCTTTTGTTTTATGATTATAGATTTATATGGCATGTACAGAGTTTAAATGAAATGAAGTATGGATGTTATAAACTAGTTAGCAATATTATGTACTAAAATAGTTTTTGGTTAGTAGCAATAGTTCAACTTTGAAAATTCACTATAAATTATGAGAATCGAATTAGAGGTTGGATAAGATATGGAATTAAATCCCATTGAATCTAGTTTCACATAGAAGAAACGGAGATATTTGAATTTATGTGAGACAAGGTCAGAGTGATTTCGAGCTCCCCTATTTTGACTTTAGAAATTTACTAAAAATTGTACAAAAATAATTAGGAGCCATGCTACATATGTACAGATTCCTTATTGAGTCTAGTTTTAAGGAAAACAAACGGCATAGTCATTTGAATTCTGTATAGAGAAAAAAGTGATTCGTAATGGACAGAGGTCAAAGTAGTCGAACACTGAAATAGGGTAGACTTTAACTAATAAACTGTACTAATTGGCCTAACAAAAAATTCTGGAAAAAAATTAGTAGATAAATATATGAGTCTAGTTTCTGGGAAAATTTACGGATTTCAATTTCGAGTTTTGTAACTCGAGATATGATTTTTTTAGCGACTGTGACGTAGATAAACAGCTTATTCCGAAAGGTAAAGTAAATGGTTTGAAAATTATTTAAGTGATAAATTAAGTTTATTAACACCTCAAACTCGACTCCGGTGACTGTCTCGGGTATGGGGGCGTTACATCATCAAACGAGATATTTCTATTAAATCTCATTGCTACTTGTTTGCGGCATTCAAATATACATCCCACGTTTGTTGTCAAAATTTCTCCATCGAAATAAACGCATACAAAAAACTGATTCTCCATCTTCAATACTAGATCTATTAAAAAATTTTCAAAATAGTTTCGAATAGCAAAAAAGTTACATAAAATTTTTGATGCAAAATTTTTCGTTCAGAAGCTAACAAAATTATTAATCTAACAAAATAACTTTAACTAATAAAATTTCTAACAAAATTCTACATTCTATTTAAAAATAAATAAACTAAAATACTTTATTCTTCTTCTTGTTTTCCTTTCTTTCCTTCTTCTTCCTCTCTTCTTACTTCTGCTAAATTTTCTGTCTATCAATTTTTTGTATGTTGCTCATGGTTTTCGAGGGAATATATAGAGGAAAATTTAAGCGTGTGGGCCCCATGGGTTGCGCCCACCAGGAAGGCACAACAAGTTGAGCCTACCTGACAGGCGCAATATGTTGAGCCTACCTGACAGGCGCAACATGTTGAGCCTACTTGGTAGGCGCAACCCGTATCTCATACACGGGTTCTATATTGACCCGGAATTAAAAAAATTATTAAAATAATAATATTTAAAAAAATTAATATTAAAATATTGGATTGCACCTGTCAGATAGGCGAGACCCAAAAAAACAACCCATTTTCGTAATTAATCTAGCTGACATCCTATTTTCGTATTTAATTTTTTTATAATATTAGGGTAAAAAAACCCTTATTTCTATCTCGGATTTACATTTAAAGTCATGTGTTATATTAAATGGATGTGGTAAGATATACTTTAGTTTTAAGAGAATTTCTAAATTGTGTATTGAAGAGAATATTATTGAAAAAAAAAACAGTCCTGAAGTAAAACGGAAATGGATAACTAAAATACCCATAGGATTGGATGTCTTAGTTGGAGATTGTTGGGGGACTTCAGAGTTTCAAGAAATGTAGTATGTTGTTGATTTTCACCACTATGTGGTCGTACTTTTGCTTTCACTTAAATAAAATTTCAATGGCTTACCAAAAAAAATAAAATACACATATTATTCTCTGTTTTTGGAACTTTTTTTTCCACGAAAGCAACCCTAAATTTAAGCACAAAACTACAATGATGAGGACACTTCCTCTCTGACGCTACAATTTATGTCTCTATACAGTAATGCAAAATTGCTGATCAACAGGGTTTGTGCTCGACACAGTTGAGAGCCCCTGCAAAGCGTGTTAGCCTACCTGCAGAAGCTCCTGTCTTTGCCTTGATCACGTCTTTCTTGTTTCCTCTACTAATTGGTCCCCCAGATTCAACAAAGAAGGCCCCATTCATCATCAGATCATTCACAGATCTCCACTTCCATGACTTCCATACACTCTCTGGTGAATATTCCCTCTTGGTAATCTACACAATACAAATACCATATCACATACATTTCTAGATCTGAAACTGGGTTTCATCCTATTTTACTTGGAACTTAGAAGTGAATGTTAACACACACTGCATTCTCAAAGAGAAAACACAAGTTCTAGGGGTAGCCATGATCTTGAACATGGACACTAAGACAAACACGGAAGATTTAAGAAAAAGGTGAGTGTTGGGCAGGGATTTTTTAACCTCTTTAGCGCGTTTGTCTGGAGGAGCAATGAATCGGTTGCCCTCACTTAGGATGGTAGGGTTTTTGCTACCACCAATGGCATACATTAGCCAATGAGTGTAATCGTTGTTGACGACATGAACGAATCCCCATCGGACCCTTGGCATCCTTTGTACCAATCCTTTGCCAAAATGGTTGAAAGCAACCGTTACTTGCATGATTTGATCATCTGAGAAGCTATCACTACTTCCAAACAGGAAGACCTGTAACATTTTAATTTTAGATTTTGCAGTTATGTTGTTCTGATTGTTGATTTGAAAATGTAGAAACTTACATCGTTATGATTAGTAAAATGGCAGTTAGAGATGGTAATGGCTGTGGATGCCATAAGAATATCGATTAATCCATCGTAGCATTTGGACATAGAAAGGTGATCGATCCAAATATTGTGGGATCCAAATATTGTGATTCCATCACCGTCACTCATCGTACGTTGACCGTAATGATCAACAGAGTCTCGTATCATGCCACCATGACCTTGTACCGAATTACGAATGTGAAGGCCATGGATGATAACATTATTGATGAACTGCAATGTGATTTGAGCACCACCTACAATGTGAATTTGAAATCCTCGACCGTCTATGGTCTTGTCACCAGCCATAATCAGCTCTTGGTTTAACTTAATCACCATGTGATGAGCAAATATGATCCAAAGAGGTTCTTTTTGGATCACTGCATGCCGTAAGGTTCCGAGTTTAGGGTTTACCATATCGTTGTCTGACGGATCTGTTACAACATAATATCGACCTGCCTTGCCTCCAGTGGTTTTGCGGCCGAATCCTAGGACACAGTTAACTAGCTTTTTGCGGTCTTTAGCCCAGTTTAGATCACATCTCCAGCATCTGTCAATAGGGTTAGTGGCTAGGCACGGACCATGGTGTTTATATAGTCCTCTCCTTGTGCTATTCTGACCATCCAACACCCTGCGTCATAAATTAATCTTTCATATTTTGTATGTTCTTTACAAATATTATTGATTTTAATGGAAAAAAGAAGTATCCATACTATACTTTTGAACCGTGTTTGACATGTTCAACAAATGATTTATTAGACGTGATAATAATTTAACATCTTGGATGGATTTTTTAATAAAAACGAAATTACACTTACTTATTTATTACTTCAACTAAAAAAAAAATTCATTTTAGCTCTTCATTTATTTTTCTCGCCTTTAAATTTGTGTTATTTGTCAAATCACTTCAAAATAGATATAAAAATTAACACATGCTAACTTTGTTGACGTGACATACATGTGGATCACCACATTGATGCCACATCTATAATTAATTAATTTATTAAAATTTAAAAATTCAAAAAATTTATAAAAATTGTTTAAAATTTAAAAATTAATAAAAAAGTATAAATGTATAAAATTTTATTTTTTGAAAAATTAATTAATTATTAACATTAACTCTTTTTTTTTCCACAATAAACACCCAAAAAAATCAAACATGAAGGACAACCCAAAAATAACTTCAACCACCAAAAAAAACGAAGAAAGAAAATAATGGGAAACACCAAAAAACCATCAGCTCAGTTGATAATAAAACTCAACCATAGAACATCGGAAACTCCGAAACATTCACCAAACAAAATAATACAAGTTTAAGGATTAAAATAGGTGAAAAACAAAATAAGAGACTAAAATAACTTTTTTTTATAAAGTTAGCGGGCCAAAAAAATCATAATGCCAAACGGAATACAAAGAAATTATATATGTTTATTGGATAATATGTAAATGAATAATAACTTATTTCTTATGGTTGAATAATAAAAAAATAATGGAAGATTTATAAAATAAAGTCTATCACTAGTTTTCTTCTTTTACTCAATAAAGAGATGTCATAACAATGAAGGAATTATTTTGGAAAGAAGTTACTTCTGAGTTTCGCGGTTGAAATCACTGGTTACATTTTCGGGATTAGGATTGTAGGCTTTGAAGGCACCTTTCTTTGCATTTTCAGCTCGTTCTTGCCACACTTCATCAAAATGACCAATGTTACCTTTAACTATGGGACTATATACAATTAGCCCCAGAAACACTATTATCTTAACAACTTTCATAGTTATCTTTTTTTTTTAATAACCTTACTTTTTCACTCTCTTTTTTATTTTTTTTATTTTTTGGGAAATTTCAAGGTATTTTTTTACCCTACGTAAAGAAGAATGGAGTGGGTTTGTACGTAGGGTCTTACTGTTTTTTTTTTTTTTTTTTAAAATTTAAGGATTGAAGACAATTAGAGGTTTGGAATTCATATTCCAAGGGTTTGTTTTAAATACAAGTGAATGAGATCCCAAAATGAGACGTTGTGAGGGAAATAATGGAAACCACTGCCCATTCATGGTCAGATTTTGGTCTCTCTCTCTTAGATTTCTCCCCCTTTTGTGGTATTTACAACTTTTGAGGTTTCTCTACTCACATTCTCAACTTATGCCATGCATATTACCATTTTCTATATATATTTTACCAAAACAAAAAACTAATGATTTTTCATTTTCATTGTTTCTTTCAATATCCAATTCATTTTACTTTTGCTTCGTTTATCCATTATTTTTATAAAAATATTTATTAAAGAAATTCCATTTCGTAGATCTTTTAAGGTTTAATCCACGAATTGGTACCTAAATTATACTCTCTTTTTCATCTTGGTACTTAAAGTTTTTTTTTTTTTTATCATAAGTGATACTTAAACTACTTTTTCTCCTAAATTGGTACCTCCATTAATCAAACAGTTAAATCCATTTTTAAAAAAAGCTTAACCCACAAATTAATACCCAAATTATTCATATTTTCATAAGTTAATACCTAAACCTTTTTTTGTCTTAAGTGGTACCTAAATTATTCTTATGTCACCCATTTTGCACTAAAATATTATATATGTTAAAAAATTTACAACTAATAATAAATTGTCATATCATATAAACTTAAAAAATATTTTTAATTTTTTTTAATTTTCCTTTCTTTTTCCTTTATAATGTTTGAAAATACTAACAATGCTTGAAATTTGCCCTCTCGAGATTTATGCACTTCTGATTTATTTTGTTTTTAAACTTCATTGTCTGCTTGCTCTACCTAATGAGATCAAAAAATTTATTTCATTGATCAAAACCAATCTTTTTAGAATTGTACCAACTGGACTAGGAACTAATCAGGGTACTAGTCTAACTTGCGAACCGATGTAGACTGATTGAATCAAGCTAAAAAAAACCAATTGAACTAATTTTCTTTATTTTTAAATATTTTTTATTTTATGAATTTTTAATAATTTATATGATCAAACTTGAAACTGGTCAAACCAAGAATTGGTGGCCAAACCGGTTCAACCATAGATCTAGTTTTGAAGAAAGAAAAAATAATATGAAAGAGAAGATAATATTTTTTGAAATATACGTAACGGTTTAAGTAATGATTGAACTAATAGAGGTATCAATTTGAGAAAATATAGTTTAAGTATCACTTACAACAAAAAAAAATTAGGTACAAATATGAGAAAAAATGATATAATTTTGGTACTGATTTATGTGTTAAGTTATATATTTAAAAAAAAAACAAATAAACTTAAAA